>CAWUFW010004424.1:552500-1152500 GCA_963921515.1 Calotriton arnoldi
AATACCGACCGACACGTACCCGTGGCGCACGACACGCCAAGTACGATGCAAGGCGCGAAAAATCCGACCGACACGTACCGAAACAAAGTCGACCGACCGAGCCGCACGGAAAACAGCAATCCGGCCGGAAAAACACGCGAATCCAACCGACCGACACGCACCCGGAACAAATCCGACCGAAACGTACACGCGAACTCCAAACCGCAAAGTACGATGCAAGGCGCGAAAACCACGAGCGAGTCGGACGGAGGACAAGCCGTACGACCGACACGCATACAAAACCGAGCCGAAGCAACACAATACACCGCGACCGACGCGTACGCAGCATAGAAAACTGCACAAACACAGCGTGAGCGAAACGGAGAACACCGTACGAGACCAATGCAGGGTCCGACTCGGTCACAAGAACGTTTCCAACATACACAATCAGCACAAAGGAAAAATCACCCAAAAAAGGCCAAACAAGCAATTACCAAGCCAATAAATACTGGGGGGGAGGGAGACAGAGAACAAAGACACACCCACAACTCCACCTATATAAAGGACACAAATCACTACCATGAGCCTTTGCAAATGCCATTCCACTGCCAGCACCCAAGAGAAAGCAACCACACACCCACAGCTCATCCCTCACACAAGCCACACACCATCAGCACACCAACAAATACCTACCTCACATACACCCAGCAAAACACACACTCACACACCCTCACCTGCACACCAACACACACATCACCCACCATCACCACCCATCACCATGCCCCCCAAGAAGAATCCCAAGTTCCTAGATAGTGAATTGGAAGTCATGGTAGACGAGATCCTCAGGGTGGAGCCACAGCTGTTTGGCACACTGGTCCAACAGACCCCCATGTCGCAGAAAACCAAGATGTGGGAGAGGATCATCAACAGGGTGAACGCCCAATCACCATGTCGGCACACAAAGACGGACATCCAGAACAGGTGGTATGACGTGCGCAGGAGGGTACGGGACATGCTGAAGAAAGACTACATCAACAGCCAATACACCGGCAGTGGCCCTCCTGCCAAGCCAATATACCTCAGGCCCTGGGAGGAGAAGGTGCGGGCCATCCTTCCGCCAGTGAGCGTACATGGACTAGAGGACATCCCAGAGCCTGGTGAGTACACAACAAATGTACACAATATACTGCCACAAAACACACACATCACTGTCAAGGGGAGAGTCAAACCATGCACTCATAGCAATTACACAGCAACTAGAACAGAATCATCCCAAAATGTGTATGTCAGTCAGATAAACACAACACATGCCATCAAAAAAGTCACATCCAACTGTGCCAACACATGTACAAACACAACCACAACTACAGCTAGGCAGTGGCACAAATAGAACTAACAAACACATCCACACATGTAGCCACCACAACAACACCAACACACAGTGAAGACCACTCAAAGGAAGGAATTCTGTGTATGCTGGCCAAGTCAGTGTAGCCAATAGCATCATGGGAGTCGCAGTCACACATATTGCCCCCCACAACTGTCCCATCAACACCACCATGAACCATGCGCACATCACAGGGAGTGGAGAAGGACTCACAAGATGGCTGACACTGGCTACTGCTGTGGGGAGCACAAGGCCCTGCTGGCAACTGTGCACCAACAAACAGCAGGACACCACTGACTGACATCCTGAGAGACAACTTACACTCCCTGCAATGCAAGCACGTTCCATGGTGGGATAACTGGCTGGCTGGCTGGGTGGGAAGGAGGACTTGCAGCACTAACCATAGTCACAAGCACCTCCCCTCACACACCCCCAACACAAACTCCACAGTACCCACCTGGTAGAATGCAATGCCCTCCATCCTAACACAAGATCCCACAAAGAACCACCACCCTGGGTTATGTTGTGTGAAGCACAGGGACACTCTTGGGACTCTTAGCCAAACAACTGCCAGGACAACACTCCCAGCCATCCTGTCAGCACAGCCAGCCCACCCCACAGGGAAGCAGAATCAAAAGGAAGGAAGCATGGGCATGCTGGGAAGGGGGTGGAGGCAATAGCATGATGGGAGTCGTAGTCACTGATATTGGTCACCCCCACAACTGTCCCATCAACACCACCCTGAACCATGCTCACATCACAGGGAGTGGAGAAGGACTCACAAGATGGCTGACACTGGCTACTGCTGTGGGGAGCACAAGGCCCTGCTGGCAACTGTGCACCAACAAACAGCAGGACACCACTGACTGACATCCTGAGAGACAACTTACACTCCCTGCAATGCAAGCACGTTCCATGGTGGGATATCTGGCTGGCTGGGTGGGAAGGGGGACTTGCAGCACTGACCATAGTCACAAGCACCTCCCCTCACACACCCCCCAACACAAACTCCACAGAACCCACCTGGTAGAATGCAATGCCCCCCCATCCTAACACAAGATTCCACAAAGAAGCACCACCCTGGGTTATGTTGTGTGAAGCACAGGGACACTCTTGGGACTTCTAGCCAAACAACTGCCAGGACAACACTCCCAGCCATCCTGTCAGCACAGCCAGCCCACCCCACAGGGAAGCAGAGTCAAAAGGAAGGAAGCATGGGCATGCTGGGAAGGGGGAGGAGGCAATAGCATGATGGGAGTCGTAGTCACAGCTCTACATCCCCCACCACATGGCCCAGCAAGCTCACACTCACGCATGCACATCCCACAGAGAGTGGAAAGGCCCATCAAAGATGTCTGACACTGTTGCTGTGTCGTGGGGAGCACAAGGGCATGCTGGGTACTGCACACCAACCAACAGCAGGACACCACTGTCAGCCATCTTGCCATTGCTCTCACACCCACACACACTGAACTCCACACAAAAGCAAGTAAGTATGGGAATGCTGGGAAGTGGGGTGGAGGCAATGGCATGATGGGAGTCGTAGTCACAGACATAGCTCACCCCCACAACTGTCCCATCAACACCACCCTGAACCATGCTCACATCACAGGGAGTGGAGAAGGACTCACAAGATGGCTGACACTGGCTACTGCTGTGGGGAGCACAAGGCCCTGCTGGCAACTGTGCACCAACAAACAGCAGGACACCACTGACTGACATCCTGAGAGACAACTTACACTCCCTGCAATGCAAGCACGTTCCATGGTGGGATATCTGGCTGGCTGGGTGGGAAGGGGGACTTGCAGCACTGACCATAGTCACAAGCACCTCCCCTCACACACCCCCAACACAAACTCCACAGAACCCACCTGGTAGAATGCAATGCCCCCATCCTAACACAAGATCCCACAAAGAACCACCACCCTGGGTTATGTTGTGTGAAGCACAGGGACACTCTTGGGACTTCTAGCCAAACAACTGCCAGGACAACACTCCCAGCCATCCTGTCAGCACAGCCAGCCCACCCCACAGGGAAGCAGAGTCAAAAGGAAGGAAGCATGGGCATGCTGGGAAGGGGGAGGAGGCAATAGCATGATGGGAGTCGTAGTCACAGCTCTACATCCCCCACCACATGGCCCAGCAAGCTCACACTCACGCATGCACATCCCACAGAGAGTGGAAAGGCCCATCAAAGATGTCTGACACTGTTGCTGTGTCGTGGGGAGCACAAGGGCATGCTGGGTACTGCACACCAACCAACAGCAGGACACCACTGTCAGCCATCTTGCCATTGCTCTCACACCCACACACACTGAACTCCACACAAAAGCAAGTAAGTATGGGAATGCTGGGAAGTGGGGTGGAGGCAATGGCATGATGGGAGTCGTAGTCACAGACATAGCTCACCCCCACAACTGTCCCATCAACACCACCATGAACCATGCTCACATCACAGGGAGTGGAGAAGGACTCACAAGATGGCTGACACTGGCTACTGCTGTGGGGAGCACGAGGCCCTGCTGGCAACTGTGCACCAACAAACAGCAGGACACCACTGACTGACATCCTGAGAGACAACTTACACTCCCTGCAATGCAAGCACGTTCCATGGTGGGATAACTGGCTGGCTGGCTGGGTGGGAAGGAGGACTTGCAGCACTAACCATAGTCACAAGCACCTCCCCTCACACACACCCCAACACAAACTCCACAGTACCCACCTGGTAGAATGCAATGCCCTCCATCCTAACACAAGATCCCACAAAGAACCACCACCCTGGGTTATGTTGTGTGAAGCACAGGGACACTCTTGGGACTCTTAGCCAAACAACTGCCAGGACAACACTCCCAGCCATCCTGTCAGCACAGCCAGCCCACCCCACAGGGAAGCAGAATCAAAAGGAAGGAAGCATGGGCATGCTGGGAAGGGGGTGGAGGCAATAGCATGATGGGAGTCGTAGTCACTGATATTGGTCACCCCCACAACTGTCCCATCAACACCACCCTGAACCATGCTCACATCACAGGGAGTGGAGAAGGACTCACAAGATGGCTGACACTGGCTACTGCTGTGGGGAGCACAAGGCCCTGCTGGCAAATGTGCACCAACAAACAGCAGGACACCACTGACTGACATCCTGAGAGACAACTTACACTCCCTGCAACGCAAGCACGTTCCATGGTGGGATAACTGACTGGCTGGGTGGGTGGGAAGGAGGGCCGGCTGTCAACCAAACACAACCAATGCAGACCATGTTCACACCCCAGAAAATACATAGAAATGCCCAAATAATGCAGGACAATGTGCCACACCAATATCAACCCCTGACTGTGACGACTTAGGACAATGCAATGTACAGGCCCGCACCCAGAGGCACAGTCACAACTGTCATGTGTGTCAACCATTGATGCCTGCAGAAACATGACATACATTGTTTGTGTCTCCCAAAAACAGGTGATGATGGGGACACAGCAGCAGACGCTGAGGAGTCCCAGTCCCAGGCTCAAGAGGATGCCGAGCTCACTGGCGTCGTACAGCCTCTGTCCTCCTCGGACGATGAAGAACAACCTGGCACATCCGGTGCAAGTCAACATGCAGCACCAGCAGGACCACCAGCTGCAGCACCAGCAGGACCACCAGCTGCACCCCTGCACCCACCCCTCCAACGACTGTCACCACGAATACCATCCCTGCCGACATGGACAGAACAAGGAGCAACACCAGCACAGTGACCCTGGACCAACCTGGGGCCATGGACACCACCACCACCACCAACCCCCAAGGTGGACCAGGGTTATCTGTGCGTGCCACTGCACACACTGCACATGTCAGCAGGGGTGGTGGGAGGGGTGGGAGACAGAGGTCGCTGCTTGCAGACGTTGCTGGTGTGCATGATGACCCACAACTGGTACGCATAGCTGATGCGTACCAGTCCAGCACCGGAGAGCTCAGCCAGGTAGTGGGGCTCCTCAGAGACATTAAACAGCAGCAGGCTGCCCATCATGCCCGCTTGGACTCCCACATGTCCCACGTGGAGTCACACATGTCCCGTGTGGACTCACACATGTCCCGCGTGGAGTCCAAGTGGGATGCACTGCATGAGATGACGGCAGTGCACAGGGACATTTTACAATGCCTCCGCCAGATGAACAGCAACCAGTCCTCACCTCCCTGTGTGCCAACAACATCTGGTGCCGAACAAACTGCAACTGCCACAGGGAGGGAGGAGGACTCTGGCGGAGAGTCCCCTGCACCGCGGCAGCCTGTACTTGAGGCCCCCCCCCCCCAAGAAGAGGGGTCGTCCGAGGAGGGAAAAGTGAGAGGCCGATGGCCAAGCGCAACTCCCAGGAAGCCTGAACCTGTTCTGGATGTTCGCCTTTGTGCACAGACTGTTCACCCTGTTGACGGCAACACTACTCCCACACATTGCATGGGGAGTACAAGTTGGACCAATGTGTCAGACAACTGTGGCCCCGATACTGGGGATCCTGTCTACACGGACTTTCAATTCACCTAGGAACTTGGGATTGCAAGATTTATGTAGAGCACAACCCATCCTATGCACTATTAACACAAATGTATCACAATAAACACACTAATACACCATACTTGCCTCTGTCGTGATTCCAACGTGGGTGCTGTTATGGGGATGATGAACTGCAAAATTACACTGTGTATGCGAACTGCAACAGCAAGGACAACACAGGCATGTGAGTACAGGCAACGTGACACACATGAGGGAGACACACCACCAGGGCTACACAACACATACACACCTAGGCCATCTGACTCATTGCCTACACTGATGTTGCCAGGGAAGACGGTGCAATGCACAGACACCACACCCATTCCCAGTTGTAGTCAAGTAGCCCACAGGTGCAGTAAGCAAATGGCAGTCAAATGTGTGACCACAGACAACGCACATCACAAAGTGAAGCACAGGTTTATTACACAGTTGCAACATGCCGTAACCACTACAGATGCAAGGTAACCCCACCTGGCAGCGGGCACACAGTCAACAACTGTAGACGGAAGGAAGTCCATGGGTGTGGCGCACATCACCTGTAGGGACACAACAGCTACCAGCCTGGATGTGCAATCACGTCGTCGGTGGACACAGTTGACCAAACGAATCTGAAAGTACCCTGTGAAGGACAGAAATGACACACAGTCAAAAGCAATGGAGTACAGGACAGAACAGCAAAACTCATGCACAATACATGTTACAAGATACCCACCCAGAACCAAGTTAGCATGTCAACACTGTTGGGGAGTACAGCCCACCTGTCACCACACATCACAACACACATCCAGTCAAGTAGCCCATGGACACACTCCAACAGCACCAGAGCACCACCCACACATCATGCCAACTCACATCATTGACATGACACCTCAGGATACTCACATTCAGCTAAAGAAGTTGGTGATGAGCTGTGTGCGGACATCACCATCACCATCATCATCATCATCGTCACTGGCATCGTGGTCCAGGCCAGGATCCTCCACAGGTGGCGGATGTTGGTCATTGTCATCCTGGATGAGAGGCAACTCCTTCCGCACTGCCAGGTTGTGGAGCATGCAGCAGACGATGATAATCTTGCACACTTTCGCAGGGGCATATGGGAGGGACCCTCCGGTCTTGTCCAGGCAGCGGAAGCGGCTCTTCAGGAGACCAAAGGTCCGCTCAATCACTCTCCTGGTCCGACCATGTGCCTCATTGTAGCGCATCTGGGCAGGTGTCACAGGGTTCCTGAGGGGTGTCAGCAACCACGGCATGTTGGGGTATCCCGAGTCACCTACGGACAGACAAGTGCACATTAGCTGACTTGGAAAAGTGGGCGGAATACTACAGATCAGATCACACACAATGGCACAAAGTCAGTACACACCGACAAGCCAGGCACGCTGGTTCTGCATCTGTGCCATCATCCTGGGGATGCGACTACTCCTCATCACAAAGGCATCGTGTGCTGAACCAGGGAAACGGGCACACACGTGTGTGATGGTCATGTCTGCAAGACACACCACCAGTGCATTGACCGAGTGGTAGTGCTTGCGGTTCCTGTAGGCCTGCTCCTGGGCCTGTGGTGGTACCAAAGCCACATGTGTCCCATCAATGGAGCCAATTACATGCGGCATCCTCCCCAGGGCATAAAAGTCACTCTTCACGTCAGTGAGTCATCGCAGTCTAGGGAAATAGATGTACCGGTTCAGGAAGAGCAACATTGCCGCCAAAACATCGCGGAGCACACGGCTGAACATGGTCTGTGACATCCCACCAGCAGTCGCCACAGTATGTTGGAAGGTACCAGTGGCAAAGAAGTGTAGGGCTGCCATCACCTTCACCTTGGGGGTCAGCGCTGTAGGATACGGCCGGCCAGGCTGCAAATGTGGGGACAACTGCACTGCCAAATCCTCAATCAGCTGCCTGGTGAAGCGGTACCGTCGGATGCTGTCCCGTTCCACCATCGTTGCCAGGTCTGGGAATGGCCGATGGACAGCAGGAGCCCTGCAGTGCAGAGGAGAAGTAAGCAAGATTGTCAGTCACCCCACATATGCGGCATTGAACACACTCAAGATCCCAACATACATCATTATGAGGCACAACTACATGAAGTGTGCAGTACCGGAAGGACATGTATGGTACATACATGGCCAACATCTGTCAACACGGTCCAACAGGTGGCATCAATTTGTCCCAGGTTGGCCCATTGGATATCATGAGGCCGTGTCACAGTTCCCATCTCCTGCTGCCGTGTCACAATAACCCCCACAGTGACATGTGAGGACAGATGTGCCCCAGGCACCACAGCTCAACGACAGGTACATTCCCAGGGACCCTGTAATGCCACATGGACACTGGCATTACATGGAGTATCATGTATACACCACAGCAAAACAACCATGACCCCCACAGGTAGTGGCCCCACTTGCCACGGCAGGACAGACATGGACGTCTGTGACACACACGCACAACATCAGAGTCCATGCACACACAACGTGGATGTGGAGACTGTCTCCCATTGTGCACATGAAATCAGAGACATTGTAAACACTACATGCACAAAGACTGTGGAGGACCATCACTATTGTGCCACTGGGACACCCTGGCTCAAACATACCGTCCCACATGGGACTCACGGGGTATGTGACATGACATACACATACACCACTGTGAAATGTGACCATGGCACATGCACAGATATGAACAGTTGCACATCACAGTGGTCACGTACACGTAACACCCAGGATCCTGTCCCCATGAACACGTGCACAGCCTGGGGGTGGCTGCCCACAGGTGACACCCACAGGACAACATGTACACCAACATACACACAATAGGAAATGCATCCTTACATGCCTTATGATAAGGTTTGGACAGGCTGTCGTGATGTAGGTGTGCCCCTCACTCCCTGGGAGCTATCTGTGGCTGGCATATGTCCATCTGAGACAGGCATGCTGACATATGCCAGTCACATGTACAGTGATGCGTTGTACCGCAATGGACCGATCGGTGCCTCCGGCCTGCCCATTGCATTCAATGTGTGCGGGTACGCGTTGTACCCCTGTGCGCGTTGAACCGCAATGGACCAATCGGTGCCTCCGGGTGGCCCATTGCATTCAATGTGTGCGGGTACGCGTTGTACCCCTGTGCGCGTTGTACCGCAATGGACCGATCGGTGCCTCCGGCCGGCCCATTGCATTCAATGTGTGCGGGTGCGCGTTGTACCCCTGTGCGCGTTGAACCGCAATGGACCGATCGGTGCCTCCGGCCGGCCCATTGCATTCAATGTGTGCGGGTGCGCGTTGTACCCCTGTGCGCGTTGTACCGCAATGGACCGATCGGTGCCTCCGGCTGGCCCATTGCATTCAATGTGTGCGGGTGCGCGTTGTACCCCTGTGCGCGTTGTACCGCAATGGACCGATCGGTGCCTCCGGCCGGCCCATTGCATTCAATGTGTGCGGGTACGCGTTGTACCCCTGTGCGCGTTGTACCGCAATGGACCGATCGGTGCCTCCGGCCGGCCCATTGCATTCAATGTGTGCGGGTGCGCGTTGTACCCCTGTGCGCGTTGTACCGCAATGGACCGATCGGTGCCTCCGGCCGGCCCATTGCATTCAATGTGTGCGGGTACGCGTCGTCCCCCTGTGCGCGTTGTACCGCAATGGACCGATCGGTGCGCACCCATTGACAATGGGCTTGCCTGGCAACGGACGCGTTTTCGAATTTCGAACGAGTCGGTTGCTGGAAATTCAGTTGGTCACCCACAACAATGTTGCAAAATCATGTATGCCATGAAGTTGAGGATTTGAAGGATGCTGTGGGCGTGTTTTGGTGCTGCTATTCCATGGATTGGCCAGATTCAGAAGATGCAAACGACTTGGACCTATCACTTTGGACACAAGGGACAGTATCTGCCTCTCCAGCACATATATATTGCTGGCTGTTCCCCTGAGAGCTCACTTGCCTGCACTACATGCTCCAGGACGACATCTGCCACTGCACTGCTGCTGTCTCTGCCCCTCTGGACCCTGCAATGGCACGTACTGTGGAGAGAGCCCCAGCCTTCAGCCTTGAAGAGAACCAGGCCCTGCTGGACAGCCTACTTCCACAGTACAGCAAGCTGTATGGGACACCAGGGAGCAGGTGAGTGTTCTGTGCACTGCCTTTCTGAATGTGCATTTTGTGTGACTAGCAAGGCTGAGAGTCTGCACGCCACTGGCTAGCAGGCTCACTGAGTAGTTGTCACCCCCATAGTGTGTAGTGACTTGCACTGGACAGGTATGGTGCAGTGACAGTGCATTTGAACATGGTTTTACTTCCCATGCAATGATACCATGTAGTGACGTCTGGCAAACTGTCCATGGTCAGCTTTGCACTGCCTGTGTACATCATGTGCCCCTGTGATTGAGACATGTATATGCAACTGTGTCATGCACGGATATGTTGCATGTGTGGTAATGGCCTTTTCACTTTGTCATCCTGACAGGTTAATGCCCATCGGAAGCAGGAAATCTGGAAGGACATCGTCCGGGCTGTCCGGTCCGTGGGGGTCTACAAGCGCCGGATCCGCAACTGCCAGAAGAGGTGGCAGGACCTTCGGGGCTGGACCCGGAGGATTGCACGGGTCCAGCTGAAGCTGTCGCCTCCTCGCAGGAGGGGCGGAACACGGACCCTGACCCCCACATGCTCCAGATCCTGGCGGTGGTGTTTCCAGACCTGGATGGGCAGCTGAAGGCCAGACAGCAGCAAGGAGGGGGTGAGTCAAAGACTGCACTGTGAACTCTGTATTACATGCTTTGTGCCCTCCTCTGGCCTGGTTCAACTGCCACAGTGCAGCAGTCATGTTGTCCAGGAGCCATGTCCCTCTATTGTGCACTGCCCACTGCTCATCTGATACCCAGGTGTGGCCCTTACATTCAGGGAATTGTGTCACTTGGGACTGTGTCCTTGCAGTTTGCTTCACTAAAGGTGGGGGACAGCATCTGTTTCCCTAACTCTGTTGTGGGCATCATGGGTGGGTCCATTGTTCACACAACGCCTGGGTTTGGACATGTGATCTGCGTGTTGCTTTGATATGCGGTCCACTTGCTGAGCTGAGCCACCACATGTGCCTGGGGTATGTGGCACACGCCTATGCAGCGGGTGGGAACAATGTTTGGGCCCCAGGAGTGTGCAGATTACGTGTGTCACACATACATAGCCAGCTATCCACTGTCCAGGGCACATCCCTCATTCATGTGGAGCAGGACAGTCATGCCTACTCCAGGCCATGCAATGCACTCTGTACTCCCACTCCCGTGTATCAGCTGACACATTGTGCACAGTGATTTGACCCCTCAGGTGTCTGCCTCTGTGTCAGTGTGCTGTGGATTAGTTGCCAGGACTGCTGGGGTGTTTCTTGGTAGGGGCTCAGCATGCCCCTGGAGATGTGACCATAGGAGACGATACTTGTGTGTCACATAGGTGTTTGATCAGCTGCCCGTGCAGACTGGGGTATGCGAATGTGATGTTCAGGCAGCTGTTCCCCATTCACAGCAAATTGTGAGGGGCTCAGGTTCAGAGGGTAGTGTCACAGGTCTCCCATATGTCCAATAGGTGTGACCTGGACAGATGAGGGTTGAGATGATGTGTTGTGTGGGGGATGTACATGTGCACTTGTGCAGCTCCAGGACTTGCATTCCCCATGACCTACTATTGTGACACAGTGCATAGTGTTGTTGTCTGGCTGCCAAGTCATACATCACTGAGACAGTGATGTATGACTTAGCAGTCATGCCTCTGCCATGGCATGTGTCAACTTATTTGTGGTCCTGCAGGGGAGTGACATGTGCTACATGCACACCATAGTGGCGCTGGCTATCAGGACATGGGTGCATCATGGTGTCTGTCGCTGGTATGCATCACATGCATTTCCTATTTGACTCTGGGCATCCCTTTCATCCGGAAACCTGTACTGACTCAGTGGCAAGAGCTGTGATGTGTCCACACCGTGTCCTCTGCACTGTCCAACTACTGTGTACTTGGTGCATGTGTCCACACTGGGGTGTTGCAATCCAACAGACACCAGACAGATGGGTGCAAGGCCATGTGGGATGTGAGTGCCATGCTTGGCATCAGACTGACAATTGGCTTCTCCTGTTCAGTTAGGGCACTTTTAGCAATGTACAACTAATGATGCCAGGGCTTGCTCTGTGATGTGCTGTGCTCACAGTGGTGTGTGCGTTTGGTGCAGGTGACTGATGTCTGTCTGTTTCCCCATTGTTTGCAGATACATCCACGGCCACGGAAGGGGACAGCTCCACGGACGAGGAGGAGCCAAAGAGCCAGACTGGGTCAGCAGCCGAGGAGTGGTCGGAGGGACCCAGTGGCACGGAGGGCGAGGGGAGCAACACCGAGGAGTCCTCAGCACCATCCACCTCAGCTGAGGACCAGAGCAACTCGGAGGATGACTCCCTTGTGGAGGCGGGTGTCAGCAGCCACCACACCCCAGCTAGTGTTGCTGTCCCCGCCACCACCAGCACCACCACCGCCCTCCCATCGGCTCCCATTCCCAAGGTCCGTGGAGGCTCCCATGTTCGGGAGCGTGTCTCCTTTGGCCCAGGCACCGCACCCCCTGCCCCTGTGTCCCCTGCTGCCCTGAGTGAGGAGTCTGTGTACCTCCTTCGCCAGCTCCATGTAGGGCAGACAGCCATGCTGAGTGTCCTCCATGCGCACACCGCACTGTTGACTCAGCTGGTGTCGTTCATGGAGGGCATCTCATCGGGCATGTCTGACCTACAGAGGGGCAACAGGTCCATGGACTCCTCCCTGACGGCAGCAGTGTCCCTCCTCAGACAGTCCCTCACCCCTCCTGCCTCTGCTCCATCCACACTCCCCAGCACCTTGCCTGTCCCAAGCACACACACACCGGCACAGGCACACACCAGCACACACACATCCAGCACACAGACACACACGCCACAAACTAAACGCACACGCACGCACAGTCAGGGGACTGAAACCAGACTCACAGGGGATGGGGCCCTGGTACACACACACGCATCCACGGGCACTGCACAGTCCTCAGTTGCCTCTCCCTCCAAAGCACCCTCCCTTGCCTCACCTGCAACCCCAAAGACCCAGCGCCTCTTCCTCAGTGACCTCGGCCTCTTCCCCTCCGATCCAGCTGCCCCAGCATCCAGGGGGAAGAGGAAGCCCCCACACGGAGCAGAGTGCCCCTCGCCCCCGGACACCCTCCCCCAGGCGCAGACAGACTGAGGCCCCCACCCGCAAGTCCCCCGGAGTGCTAAGAGCAAGACCCCGCCGCCGCCCTGCAGCTCAAGCACCAGGTCTCCTTCCTCCATCCCTCAGGCCCCCACTCCACAGGTGCCCCCACCACACCCTGCCCCAGGTTCCCCCACCCACAGATATACCATCCCCAAGAGGCTCCGGCCTTCTCCCCTGCCACTTGCTCTCCCGGCACCACACCCCCGCTGCGCTTGTCTGTGCCACTGATGTGGTGAGGGTGTCCTCCCCCTCTGTCCAGCCCACCTTGCCTGTTCCCCATTCTCCTCCCCTGGTGGTAGGCACTGCAGTGGAGTCCACTACCACCCTGTCTGACTTGGGCACTGCAGTGGCGGACCTGTCCACTCCATCTGCAGGGTCCACTGCAGTCGTGCCGGCACCCACAACATCTGAGCCATGCCCCCAGTTGTGCCGGCACACACCATGTCAGACACCTCCACTGCAGTTGTCAGTGGCTCTTCAGCACCCACCACCCCTTCCCTGCTTCCTCCTGGTGAGCCCTGATCCTGTCCCTGCGGTGCCTGGCCTACCCCCCGGTTGCCCCTCCTAGTGGATTGTCCCTGGTTTTGTGCAGGCATGTGTAGGGTGGCATCTGCCACTGTCACCCACTTGTGACTTTGTTGATGGACTGGCCATTGGCCTTTGTTTATGTTCTACCGGACTTCTACTTTTAATGCCACATATGCTGAATAAAGCAACTTTCTGTTCTCTAGTGCTTTTGCTTCTGATGTACATGATGTTGATGATGCTAACAATGCCCTTGCTGCAGTGATGGTGATATTTGGTCTCATGATAATGAAGTGTTACTGTGCAGGAACCCATGTGGTCCAGGGGGAATGTGTCCTATCCTGTGGTGTATCCATGTCATCCATAGCAGCATCTGAGGGTGTCATGTGTTCAGTATTTGGCAATGAGATTTCCTACTTAGATTGGCAACTTCACATCTGTGGCTTCCACCCCTGCACATCTGTTGTGCCTGCCATTGTTCTATTCGTCTACTTCCCTGACCGTGTGGCCATCTCCAGTGAACATGCAGGTTTGGGCATCAATGGGGAAGGACTCATCTGTGTTGTCAGTGCAACATTGCTATACAAGTGTGTTGGATCTGTGCTGGTGATTCCGTTGGCACTTCCATGACCAGGCTGATGGGACGGGAGCCCTCATTTGGTGCTAATTGTTCATTGTGTGTCCCATTGCTGCCATGGTATGGTATCTGTTCGCCTCACATCTGCAGTCTCCACAGGGTATCTGCATGTGTGTGCCCATTAGTGCAAATATGTGGGTCTGCATTCGGATGGTCACTTCTGTCATTGTGTCATTGATGATTGTTGACGGTGTCAGCCCCCATGGGTGTTGTTTGTCTGCACATGGCCAAAGTTATGTCTTATTTGCACTGCAGGATTTGGCTCCCCCAATTTATGTTGCAATGGGACACATACACTACTTTGCCACTGATGTGTTTGTTGTTCTGTGACCAGGAATCATCCATGCAGTTTGGCAGTTGCACCTCTTACTTTGTCAACACTTACCTTTTGGTCACTGTGATGATGGGGTTTGGACCCCATTGCCACAATGTTCAAAATGTGCTGCAGCTATGGACCCCACACTTGCCTTTTGGTCACTGTGATGATGGGGGTTTGGACCCCATTGCCACAATGTTCAAAATGTGCTGCAGCTATGGACCCCACACTTACCTTTTGGTCACTGTGATGATGGGTGTTTGGACCCCATTGCCACAATGTTCAAAATGTGCTGCAGCTATGGACCCCACACTTGCCTTTTGGTCACTGTGATGATGGGGGTTTGGACCCCATTGCCACAATGTTCAAAATGTGCTGCAGCTATGGACCCCACACTTACCTTTTGGTCACTGTGATGATGGGGGTTTGGACCCCATTGCCACAATGTTCAAAATGTGCTGCAGCTATGGACCCCACACTTGCCTTTTGGTCACTGTGATGATGGGTGTTTGGACCCCATTGCCACAATGTTCAAGATGTGCTGCAGCTATGGACCCCACACTTGCCTTTTGGTCACTGTGATGATGGGGGTTTGGACCCCATTGCCACAATGTTCAAAATGTGCTGCAGCTATGGACCCCACACTTACCTTTTGGTCACTGTGATGATGGGTGTTTGGACCCCATTGCCACAATGTTCAAAATGTGCTGCAGCTATGGACCCCACACTTGCCTTTTGGTCACTGTGATGATGGGGGTTTGGACCCCATTGCCACAATGGTCATGGCCTGCTTGCGTTGTGTGTGCCACACACATATTTGTGTGGCACATGTGCTAGGGGGTCACATTGTATGTTAGAAGTCATGTTCGGTGTTGTAGGCATTTGACACAGTCTACACACGCTTGTCATGGTGTTGGGGGGATGTCTTCTTCTTGCATTCCCTAGGTTGTGGTGTGCTGGTTGTGTCATGCATTGTCCATCCTATGGGTGGGGGTGGTAGTGGTGGTAGGCATCCTGCTCCCCTGGGTGAGGGTGGTAGTAGTGGTGGGCATCCTGCCCACCCTGGGTGAGGTGGTAGTAGTGGTAGGCATCCTGCCCCCTGGCTGAGGGTGGTAGTAGTGGTAGGCATCCTGCCCCCTGGGTGAGGGTGGTAGTAGTGGTAGAGCATCCTGCCCCCTGGCTAAGGGTGGTAGTAGTGGTAGGCATCCTGCCCCCCCTGGGTGAGGGTGGTAGTAGTGGTAGGCATCCTGCCCACCCTGGCTAAGGGTGGTAGTAGTGGTAGGCATCCAGCCCACCCTGGCTGAGGGTGGTAGTAGTGGTAGGCATCCTGCCCCCTGGGTGAGGGTGGTAGTAGTGGTAGGCATCCTGCCCCCCTGGGTGAGGGTGGTAGTAGTGGTAGGCATCCTGCCCCCTGGCTAAGGGTGGTAGTAGTGGTAGGCATCCTGCCCCCCTGGCTAAGGGTGGTAGTAGTGGTAGGCATCCTGCCCCCCTGGGTGAGGGTGGTAGTAGTGGTAGGCATCCTGCCCCCTGGGTGAGGGTGGTAGTAGTGGTAGGCATCCTGCCCCCCTGGCTAAGGGTGGTAGTAGTGGTAGGCATCCTGCCCCCCTGGCTGAGGGTGGTAGTAGTGGTAGGCATCCTGCCCCCCTGGGTGAGGGTGGTAGTAGTGGTAGGCATCCTGCCCCCCTGGGTGAGGGTGGTAGTAGTGGTAGGCATCCTGCCCCCCTGGGTGAGGGTGGTAGTAGTGGTAGGCATCCTGCCCCCCTGGCTAAGGGTGGTAGTAGTGGTAGGCATCCTGCCCCCTGGCTAAGGGTGGTAGTAGTGGTAGGCATCCAGCCCCCCTGGGTAAGGGTGGTAGTGGTGGTAGGCATCCTGCCCCCCTGGGTAGGGGTGGTGGTGCGCATTCAGGCCCCTGTGTGCATATGTGGCATTGGTGATGGGCATCCCGCCCTATGGTGCTGCTGTTGCTGGTGTAAGTATATTCTGCATCCCTGTGTGTGTGTGTGATGTGTCGTGTACGTGTTGTATGTGTTTTGTGGTTGGTGTCTGGCTTACCTTCTGCGCCGTACGCGTCCGTGCCTGTTCCGGTAGTATATGTAGAATATTGGTATGATCGGGACGAAGGGATTCATGGTTGGTTCGTGTCGTTCGTCCTTCTCGTTGCTTCGCGTCGTCCTCGTCGCTTCGCCTCGTCGCTTCGCCTCGTCCTCGTCGCTTCGCGTCGTCCTCGTCGCTGCCGTGTTCGTCTCGGAGCCGTGGATCGTGTTGTGGCGCGAATCGGAGCTTATGTGCGCCTCTCCCGGATGCTTTGACGTGCCGTGCGTAGCGCCGGGTTCGGCGCGTACGGAAAGCGCATCGTACTTGTCCGGCCGGACGGGGCTGCATTTTTCCTTCCGTGCGACTCGATTCGGCGTTTCCGGATTCGCCTCGGTCGGAGAACAGGACCTGGTTTGGGTGAGTACGGCTCGGCCGGATTCTTTGCTGTTGTGCGCATCGTACTTGCTCGTTCGGTGTGCTGTACGGATCGGTCGGGAAACAGGCTTTCGCATGGCTTTTTTCCCGACCGAATGGTATTGGGTGCGCCTCCGACCGAGATCGGAATCGGCCCCTTAGAGTTTTAGCTTCTGTTCCTGTCATTTCCAATTTAAATGACAATTTGGGGATCAAGTACTGACACAAAATTTCTGTTTTCTGCGTGGGCTTAAGTGGTAGATTATCAAGTTTTTGAGCCCAATTGACAAGAACCTCATTAATTTTGTTGTTGCTTGTATGGCCAGTGTGTGGATCAAAGTTCAATCCGAGGTATCTCTCACTTTCTCCTGGATGAATGTTTTCAATATTTTGTTTTTCAAACTGCCATGGTTTACAGTTGCTAATCAGGATTTTATCTTTATGGTGACTGATATAAAATCCATGTGTCTTTTTCACATTAAGTTTTAATCCTGTTGTTTTACTGAATTTTTCAATGATTTTCAGATTTGTACTCATTCCTTCCCAGGTGCTGCTGAGTACTGCGATGCCATCGGCAAAGGCGAGAGCGGTGATTTGCTCAATAAGACCATCAGATCTGAATGTGAAGCCCTTGCGTCTTTCTGAAGATCACAGATCAGAGGATCCATGGCAATATTAAATAGCAGAGGGGATAAAGAGTCACCTTGTTTAACCCCAGATTTCAGTGTTATTTCAGGAGTTGCTTCGTTGTTCTTTCCCTTGAAAAATGTTGTTGAGTCAGTGTATAAGTCTTTTATTATGTCTCTGAAGTATGATGGAACTCTGTGCCTTGCGAGACTCTGTATAATGTGACCATGGCTGACAGAGTCAAAGGCTTTTGAGATATCTATGAACACAACTGCTAATGAGTGACTGTTTTTTCGTGCCCCTTTTATGATATTTTGCAGAAGAGTCAAATTCTCGAGACAACTTCCTACCTTCATGAAGCCTTTTTGTCTCCTATTCAATTCAACAAAAAATGAGAGTCTTTTAGTTAGTATTTTTGTGAATAACTTCATGAATGCAGTACCGATGGTAATTGGACGCCAATTACAGATTTTTAAAATTTCACTAATCGGTACATTCTTAGGTATCAATATCGACCGGTTCTTTTTTGATACTTTCTGGTACTCTTCTCATCGATAACCAAGACGATAAAATTCTGGGCAGCAGTCTTGGTTACTTGCTATGTACTTTATTCAAGTCATTCAGACCAATCTTATCAGGCCCCACTGCTTTCTTTAAATCTGAGTCATCGAAGGCATTAGTTATTTCGAGCAGTGTAATTTCTTTACATAAATTTCTAATTTCCCATTCATCCGGTATCCGATCAGTCGGTATGAATTTAGGGTTTTTCTTGTTTTCTTTTTCAATTATGCCTTTGTAGTATTGGAAAATTTCATCAGCACTGATTTGGCAAGTGGCATCTTCTGCCCCCTCAGTGATAATCCTGGCAATTTTCTTTTTGTCTTTTTAAACATTGCCTGGTATTCTTTATAGCTGCCCTTGCTTTTGCATAATTTTTCTTGTGTGTCCGATTAAGCTCTCCATTTTTCTTGTCTTTCTTTGTTATCTTGTTTTCTACTGAGGCATTCTGGTGCTCATCTTGAGCAGAGTTCATAGGCTCATTATTGAGTTCGCATGCTGGTTCTCTACGATTTGCTGGTACAGGACTTATATCAGTGGTGTTTTCTGAGATATAAGTCACTATCTCATCCATCAGATCCATAGCAGCATCGTGTTGCTCTATGTTTTGGGTGTACTTCTCGACTTCTGTGATTCTATCCTCCAGCTCATCAAAGTTCTTGATTTTTTGCGCACGTTTGCGATTGATAAAGTCTCTGCGCTTTTCTGTTGTTACTTCCACTGTAACCTCTGGTTCATCACAAGAGTCACTCTCGGAAACACTTGATGCTTGCAGTACATCTTTTGCTGATTTTTTACTCTTAACTCTTCTATCTCTTCTTTTTTCTGCAATTTGTTTTCTGTTTTTATTGTCAAAATGTGGAACCATCAGCGCATTAATATTTCTCTTGTTCTCATACACTTTTTCCAATTCTGCTAATAGCAGTATTTCTTCCTGAGACCATAATTTTGATGGTTTACTGCTTGCTAGAGCTGCTAGTCTAGCCTCATTTTGCGCTCTTGGATGCATGCATGCCGAGCATGTTGTGAAACTCCAATCTTTGTTCCAAATCTGAGGTCACAGAAGCTGCACAGGAATGGCAGCACTCCTTTTTGAGGTCTTCCTTTACATTTGGCATAATGGCATGCAATATTGTGGTATTCGGCTTCTTTGTCACATTTTGAGCAATAAGTTTTGAGATAGAAGCCTTTATGCTTGTTGGAGACATGTTTTCTCAATTCTTTAAAAGTTCCCAATATGTCTCCACACAAGTCACATTTATACTTTTCGTTTGGGTATTTCCAATATGTGACTTTTTGTGTAGTCACTTTTCTTTGTTATTAATTCTTTACTGACCTCGTACACGTCAGGTAGATTTTCAAAGTTGGTTGTAACAATGTCATTCTTGGCTGAGGAGGCCACAAACTCGATGGTTTCGCTGAGGTCTACTGTTGTGTCTTCTTCTGCTACGGAGGGTGAACTAGGGCCTATATCGTGATCTGAATCGTTGTTGCTTGTTGCATTGTTTGAAGCGGGTGCTGGTTTGTCAAATTCGGTGAGGAGGTTAATGATTTCTGGAAAAGACAGCACCTCCTTACGCCATCTTAACGGGGTTTTTAATCTCCAGGAACTACCCCATCTGGAATTGTGTTTGTTTGCTTCGCCATTTCTCACTATCATGCTCGCCGCCATGATAGAACCTTGTTTGGCCTGTCTCTATAGACTTCTCTACGCAGAGCCTAGCACTATAGAGGCAGTTACCGGCGGGACCACTGGGAGGTAAATGCCACTATAACTGAGAATAGGTTAAGAGAGTCATAGTTACTCCCACCGTTTACCCGCGCTTCATTGAATTTCTTCACTTTGACATTCAGAGCACTGGTCAGAAATCATATTGCGTCAACACCCGCCTCGGGCCTTCGCGATGCTTTGTTTTAATTAAACAGTCGGATGCCCCTGGTCCGCACCAGTTCTAAGTCAGCTGCTAGGCGCCGGCCGAGGCAGAACGCCGGCCCCGCGCCCCCGGGGAGGGGGCACTGGGAGAGGCGACCACCGCAGCTGGGGTGATCCACAGGAAGGGCCCGGCTCGCGTCCAGAGTCCCCGTCACCCCGGAGGGAGGCGCCTCGTCTAGCCGCGGCGCGCGCCCAGCCCCGCTTCGCGCCCCAGCCCGACCGACCCAGCCCTTAGAGCCAATCCTTATCCCGAAGTTACGGATCTGACTTGCCGACTTCCCTTACCTACATTGTTCCAACATGCCAGAGGCTGTTCACCTTGGAGACCTGCTGCGGATACGGGTATGGCCCGGCGCGAGATTTACACCATCCCCCCTGGATTTTCAAGGACCAGCGAGAGCTCACCGGACGCCGCCGGAACCGCAATGCTTTCCAAGGCTTGGGCCCCTCTCTCGGGGCGAACCCATTCCAGGGTGCCCTGCCCTTCACGAAGAAAAGAGAACTCTCCCCGGGGCTCCCGCCGGCTTCTACGGGATCGTTTGAGTTACTGAACTGGACTCCGCAAGGGCGCCCGTCTCTGCCACTCCGGGTTTGAGGATCTGAACCCGACTCCCTTTCGATCGGCCAGGGGCAACGGAGGCCATCGCCCGTCCCTTCTGATCAGCGCTCGCCCATTCCCAGCCCCGGCACACCTCCGACCCGGGCCCATGGCGGAGCTTAACCCATCCCTGGACCTGCCCGGCGGTCCCGGGCCAGGCCACGTGGGGGAGGCCTCCACCGGCCTGCGTCGGGCCACCAAGGGCCCCGGCCTATGCTCCTGAACCCAGCCAAGCTGGGGAAGGCCCGCCCGGGCCCAGGGCGTGGGACGGAGCCGGGGGTGGGAGCACCCGGCCAGAGCTCTCGAGCCCAGACGCCCAGGGGAGGACTGCCCAGTGTGGAAATGTGCCTTTTTAGGGGCACACCGGTGGAGGGGTCACCCTTATCTTTGTCCACGGGTCCTTAGACCAACAAAGAAGAAATTGGCACTGAAGCTGGAATTCAAAGAACAAGTTTATTCACTCATGAGTGAGACCACGTCCATACAACACCCTCAAGTGTTCCAGGAGGTAGTGGCTTGAATACACAGACCATGGTGCTTTTATACAGAGCTTGGAGTTACAAATAGAAGGTACAGGCCTACACAGGAATAAATGGGAAATCCCTTAGTCAGCAAAGTGGGAGGGGGAGCAGGAGTGCTTATGGCAGCACTAAGAGATTGACAGTTGAGTCTGAGACCAGGTGGTCTGGCAGCTACAAACTCTTTAGCATGCATATTGCTTTTAGCTGAGTCAGGAAGTTAACTAAAATAGACAGCACATGCAGGGAAAAAGACGAGCAGAAGAGGACAGGAGAACTTCATAGCTGACAAAATGGATGCCACAAACAAGATGGTTTCAGCTTATGCTAACAGAGATTATCTGCGATTTCCACAGATGGCCCTTTTAGCATATGCTGAAGACATCTTCCTATACTTTTGAGGGAGTACGGAAAACATTGTGCACATCTATCTGCATTAATTCAGTAATTTCTTGGTTCATTGCCAAGCGAGCATTTACATTTGTGAAATTTCGTTTAGTCGGTATACATGAGGTACAAGTAGAAATACATAGGGAACAGAGCATCGGGCCACATTTGATACAGAGGCAGCAAATGAAGAGAATAGCAAGAAATATACATAGGGCTGACAATAATTTCCAGCCCCATACAGTAAACATAGTCCATAGCCATCCAGTCAAAGTCCATGTCCCTGAATCCTGATGGATTTCAGTGGCTATTTTGTGCAGCTTGGAAATTGCTTCAAAAACTGAAGGGGCGTGGTCAGGGATGTAGACACAGCAGCTGCTTCCAATGATGCGGCATGCTCCACCACGATCAGCCAGGATGACGTCAAGGACCATCCTATTTTGGAGCGCCACGATTCTCACAATTTGTAGTTCTTCTGTGATATTTCCAAGTGCCATGGCTGTCTGATTGGTTACAGCCTCTACAACACATGTCAAACGCGTTATCTTTCTGCTGTTTAAGGCCGCACCAACAAAGAAGAATAGTCCCAAATTAAAGTCAACGTACTGCTGCAGTGCAGTATCAGTTTGATCCACCTCATCATGATTTATTGTCCTCTTAGATCGACTCTTGGAAATGTCATTATACAGTTTATAGTCTTTGTGGTAGGATGCAGGTGCCAAGAACACAGGTGGTAGCAAAAGGACACAAAACATGTACCTGACCAACCAATAGGCAAATGATAATATCCCTTATTACCACAAATAAAATAGGTGTTATGTGACGACAAAAAAATCTGCTATTGTTCGCTCCAGTAATGTTTAACACCAGAGGACAGTCATTTTTTCCCACAGGGATACTACCAATACTGTTCACACAAAGGCCCGCTCGAGCTCTAGTAACAGCTATAACAGGAGGTCCATTACCCTCGACAGTTCGAGTGTTAGAGAAAACATGGCATGTGGAGGCATTTCCTCTGCGATTTTTCTCCATTTCCCATACAGTTCCTGTGGCTTGTGGGTCTCATTCTTCATCAGGATAGCAGACTTTATTTAGCTGGGCATTAAGTCTTCCTACAGTAGCGTCAGTGATATTAGCAATTTCAGAAGCCCACAACAGTGCAAACCAGGCTCTGCAGGAGCCATTATGTGAAAACGGCAGAGGAATAAAAGGCGTTCCTCCCTTTTTCTGGTGGGCTGGCATCATTCCACACACCCAACAGTTGGTAGTGTTCGTAGCGTTGTGGGTGTGGGGCAACATTTGAATAAACGTATTGTTGAGATAGGACAGTCTGTGCTTCTTCTCATGATAAGGAAGAGTGAAGTAATTGTGCTCAATGGGGACAGGAGTAGTAGCAGTCAGTAGATTTCGAGCAGGAGCTACTCCTTCTACAACCCATGTTACTGTAGCAATAAGAACAACAATTGAAATAAGTCCAATAATGAACATACTCTTTCGATCACAGACTCTTGCAGCAGTTGATTCCTTTTCCGCAGGCATGTTCATCTTGTTGTTGAACAACAGAACAGATGGTGTCCTAAGGTCCTGGGCAGACGTTGGTTTCTTCGCTAAGATTGAGACGAGTAACTACTAAAAGAGTACCCCCCTTTGTAACTCAGTCTTTCACTACCCAGGACAGTTGCTCAAACAATCTTTTTCAGCAATGAAGTGTCTTTCTTCCGGGGTCGCAGCTGATATCGAGATGCACCAGGGATCGTGTGGTCCGGGAAGACTTCTTCAGGTCCTTCAGGTGATGTAGCTTGTCCTTTCTCGGTGTCCAGGATATCGTGGTGATCTGCCAACACAGCTGGGCTCACTAGGTCCTGCAACACCTTCCGACAGTGTGTTGCATGAACCCAGTTCTTCCGATTGGTCACTCGAACTGCAGTCCTGGTAGCCAAGAGCACCTGCTCAGGGCCTCGCCATCTGGGTACTAGGGAGCTGGCTCTCTGAAAGGACTTCGTTAGCACCCAATCTCCAGGGTGCAAGCAGAGGCCCTCACCTTGGGACCTGTCTAGAAGAGTCTCCCGAACCTGTTGATAAATAGAAGACAAACTGTCAGTCAACTGAGACAAGTAGTCGTTCATCAATATATAGGGTACATCATGTATAGGGCGTGGCTTAAGAATCCCCCAAATATTCATTGGCCTTCCAAAAACCACCTCATACGGTGTGAGGCTAGATCATGTATGTGGTACCGATCTAATAGATAGTAAAGCCAATGGCAGTGCATCAGGCCATTTCAAAGATGTGTAAGCTTGTATTTTGGCCAATTTTAGTTTGAGGGTAGAATTGTAACGTTCCACTAGTCCTGCTGATTGTGGGTGAAAAGCAGCATGAAACTTCTGCTTAATTCCCAACCCTTTCATGAGGTAATCAACAACTTGCCCAATGAAATGGGGTACGTTGTCACTCCACAAAACTCGACAAATGCCGAATCTGGGGAAAAACTCCTTTGGGAGCACCTTTGCTGTAGTAAGAGCTGTATTATCTTTTGTGGCATATGCCTCCACCCATTTACTGAAGGCACAAACCACTACCAGAACATACTTCAAATTATTACAGCGTTCAAGCTGGATATAATCCATTTGCAGGACTTCAAAAGGTGCAGTAGGTATGGCAAATCCTCCTGCTGGAGTTCGTGTTCCCTTTCCAGAATTATATTGGAGGCAAATCAGACAAGACTGGACTATCTTTTTAGCTGTGCAGGCAATCTCTGGATAATCCCAAACTTGCATAAGTTGCTTTTCTATTGAGGATGCTCCAACATGTGCCGGCCCATGTGCCATGTGAATCATAGGATGTAAATAGGCTGTGGGTAACTTCCATTTTGTCATTTCTTTATTCCTCCAACAGCCCTCATCATCCAGTGTTCCCTCCTTAGACCATTGGTCTAATTCCTCAACAGAAGCAGATCGCTGCATGTCTAGCACCTCTTGCCTGGCATCATGCCAACGCTCAGCCTGTGACTTAACTACATACATAGATGTAGTACTTTGTTGCATTGCAGTCTCACGAGCTGTGTAGTCTGCAAAGGCATTTCCTTTTCCTATTTTATCAGTCACTTTCTTGTGTGCACTACACTTAACAATTGCCACTTTCTTAGGATATGTCAAGGCAGTAAGGAGATTATGTACTAATTCCCCATGCACTATTTGTGTCCCATGTGAAGTAAGAAAGCCTCTTTCCTTCCAGAGTTGCCCAAAATCATGAGGAACTCCAAAAGCATATCGGCTATCGGTGTAGATGTTAACAAGTAGATCTGCACTAAGCTCACATGCTCTTGTCAGTGCTATCAACTCAGCTGCTTGAGCCGACTTCTGTGGGATGCGAGCTGTCTCAACTACTGTCTGAAGTGTTGTAATTGCATAAGCAGCAGATGTCGTGCCATCAGGCAACTTCAGGCAGGACCCATCAACCCACAGTTCCCCATCAACGTTAGAAAGAGGTGTATCTTGTAGGTCAACACGACCCTTTGTTTGTTCTTCAGTAAGGGTTATACAATCATGTAACTCTTGTGACTGAGACTGAGTAGCTGGAAATGGCAATAATGTAGCAGGATTCAGAGTCAAACATCTTTTCAGTGTGATATGAGGAGCCAAAAGTGTCAATTCATAGCCTGTCAAGCGGGCACTAGTCAAATGTTGTGTTTTCGTTTGATTTAGCAGAGCATCAACTGATTGGGGTATTAGCACAAGCAATCTATGTGACAAAACTATTCCCTCACTCTGACGTATGGACACAGCCATTGCCGCCACCGCTCGAAAACACCCTGGCAGTGCACGGGCGACTAGATCAAGGACAGCTGAGAAATATGCACAAGGACGCTGCTTATCACCGTGTGTCTGTACTAAAACTGAGAGAGCGCAACCGTCCCTCTTGTGTACATAGAGTGTAAAGGCCGTAGTGTAGTCTGGAGTTCCTAATACTGGTGCAGAACAAAGAGCTTGACGTAACTGTTGAAAAGCATTCTGGCATTCAGTAGTCCATGGGAGGGGCATCGGAGTATCTTTAGTCAAAAGGGCCAACAAGGGTTTAACAATATGAGAAAAGCTAGGGATCCACTGCCTACAGAAAGAAGTAAGGCCAATCAGTGCACGAACATCCTTCTGAGTACGGGGCACAGGTGTGTCTAAAATAGCTTGAATACGGTCTGGTGTAAGTGCACGTCCCTCCTTAGACAGGAGGTATATTGCAATTTCTTCCGAGAGACTTTGTGATGATGAGATGCAAGAAATGATAGCAATAACAGTGTTCCTTCTTCACACTGCTCAGGCCTATCACCAGCCAATAAGATGTCATCGACATATTGAATAAGAGCCACCCCTTTTGGCACAGGGAAAGAATCAAGCTGCCTTTTCAATGCCTGGCTATAAATGCTAAGACTCTCTGTATACCCTTGTGGAGCTCTACAGAAGCTGAAGGATCGATTATTCAAAGTGAAGCCGAACAAATAGCGGCTGT
Source organism: Calotriton arnoldi (assembly GCA_963921515.1). NCBI lineage: Eukaryota > Metazoa > Chordata > Amphibia > Caudata > Salamandridae > Calotriton > Calotriton arnoldi. Next base: position 578,693 of record CAWUFW010004424.1, read on the forward strand.
CAGGATGAATAGGTATTGAGAAAAATGCATTTTTCAAATCGATTACACTAAATGTAGTTGCAGTAGGAGGAACCATAGTAAGAAGTGTCGTGATGTCAGAGACTACCGGGTATTGGGGCACTACAATTTTATTGACTTCACGTAAGTCAATGATGAATCTATAAATTCTAGTGTCAGTGTCTTTTTTCAAAATAGGAAGAATAGGGCTATTACAGGTATTGTAGGGGACTTCTTCCACAACCCCCACTCTGATCAAATCCTGAACAATATGTATTAATGCTTCTAGGCCTTCCCGAGATATTTTATATTGGGGCAGTCGAGGCAACGAAGCACCTTCCTTCACTTGAATATGTACTGGTGGAATGACCATTTGCCCCACATCAGTATCTGAGGTAGCCCACAAAGTACTAGGTAGCGAGGCCAAAGCAACATCCTCTTTAATGAGACAAGACCTCTCAACCATTGGATAGTTATCATTTAAAATAACACGCACACCTTCTGGGGAACAACGTATTGTGGCACGGAAATGTTTAAGCATATCGATACCCACAATGTTATCTGGCGTGTTAGGGGAGAGCAGAACTGGACATGCTGCAGTGAATTTATCAAGACTAAATGCAAGTGGCTGTGACAGTGGGCTAAGTGTAGATGTCCCATCGAATCCTATCGATGTTATCATTGCGCCAGGCAGGGAAGCCCTAGGAACCAATTTTTTAGACAGAGCACTACGAGTAGCTCCTGTATCAACCAGAAACTGATCAGTAGAACCCAAAACGTTTGCATCAACATAGGGACCCTTCTGATCTACTGGGACCTCAACCGGTTCCTTACCCCATCCTAGGCATTCCTATGCATAATCAGAATCCTTAAGACCATCAGCCGAATAATCAGACATTTGGTATTGGTTTTGTCTATCAAAGGTATTAAAAGAATTTGGGTTGTTTTCAACTGCCTCAAATCTGGTACGATTATCCATGCCTCCCCTAAATCCCGTGTTCCCTGGGTGGCCTCTCATGCTTCCTCTACCTTGCTGATACTGCTGACCTCGCAAAAGGGGGCACTCAGAACGCTAATGTCCAATATCTTTACAATAAGTACACTGATCAGAAGACAAAGTTGCTCGAGGGAAAGGGGATACATCAGGGCGATACATCGCACGTCCACCTCTGCCACTACCTCTAAATGGTGGACCATAGACTTGAGCCAACATAACTTTCGTTTTTAAATCCTTAACCTTTTTATCTTCCTTGCCTTTTGCCTACAATTCCTGACGCTCATAATACTGGGCTGTGGTCAAAAGGGAGACTGGAGAAGACGTAGTCCATGAACTCTCGCTGGCCTTTAGGCGACTAGCTATTTCTGGCAACATGTTAGCGACAAATTTGTCGACAAACAGATGCTTACCTGTGTCATCTGTCAATGACTGCCCACTAAAGTCATGGAATGTCTCTTCAAATCGTGTAAAGAAATCAGAAACTGACTCATCCACTTTCTGTTTACAAGACGCTAATGTAGTCCAATCTATTTTCTTAGGGGTATAAGAGTTTTCAACTTAGTCACAATAGCTTTGGGAAGATCTAATATCTCCTGTTGTGGTTTCTGCGCAGGCTCCCTAGCTGCATCTATTTCTTCTAAATGCACCCAAGTATCAACATATGCTACATTATCATCTATTTTCCGAATCGTTCTCCACATGTCAGGGGGCAAAATAAGTCAGAAAACATGTCGATATCTGGCAGAGTCATGGTACAGGAGCTAATAGCTCCTTCTACCTCTTCATAGAAAGCGGCAGGATTTTTCCGTGGATCGGGCAAAGTGGCTTTAAGAGCCATAACGTCCGCTCTACTCCAAGGAGTATAAACCCAATTATAAATAAAATACCCCTTCGCATCATCTGAAGTTTTGTCGTCATCCTTTCCTGAACCTTTCGGAGGTACATACAAAGGCACAGCTTCGCGCATTGGTCGTATATTAACTTCAGCACTACTAGATCCATTATTTATCTCTGAAGTTTCGGCTATTTGCGCTGGGGGTTGAGCTAATATTGTACAGTCTTATTTTTGCTGGCTTCCTTTTTCTCAGCCTTTAAGCGAAATATTTCATCGCGTAACTTAACCACTCGCCTAATTAGATCAGGTATATTTGAGGAAAGAAAAGTGCCATCACTCAATTGTTTATAATCAGAATTTATATCAGCGGGCTCTAAGTTTTCAGAAAGGTCTCTAAAATTAAGTATTACTTCCCAAGCAAACTTCTCTGTAAAATATAACTGCTCTATTTCTTTCCACTGCTGGATCCTGGCTACAAGATCGGAAGCGAGAGTTTTCTTGCGGGCTTCTGAACGAGCGGTGGATCTAATGGTGGCTTTTTCATCGACAGTTAAAATAGAGCGAGTCTGTCGCCCATCTTGCTTATCTGTATCTTTATCGTCTGAAGAATGATGTTCTTCATCGGAAGGATCCTCTGCAGGGGCAGAGGGAAATTTATACGGGGCGGGGGTCGATCTAATAAAATGGAATCATCTTGAGGTTTATTAAGCATGGGATAAATAGGGCACCTAATAGGGTACTGGCCAGTTACCTCTAAACAACCCTCCCTATCTTCTTTTTCTTTTATTTCCTTCATCTCCTTATTTTTCAATTCCAACGCTCTCTGATAGATCGTTTTGAGCTGTTCTTTTACTGCTATAGCTTCTTCTTTTCTCACTCTCTCGTGCGCTTCTTTCTCCCACATTCGTACACAATCAAATATATCTTGTCGACTCTTATGTTTAAATAAACACTGCTCTACATACTGAATCTTTTTAAAGTCAAATGACCCATTTACTGGCCATCGCAGATCAGGATCCTTTTTCGTATATTTGTTCCACAGTGTACTATACAGTATGGAAGAAATACCATATTTAATGTACATATACCTATTTGGTGTCCCCTCTGGGGGAGCCGGCTGACTTCTTTCTAAATCCATTTTGGTACCTCCAAGACAGCAACACAACCTACGAAGTGCGCTAGGAGCAGGCATGCTGCCAAATTATAGTAAAATATTACTATTAAAAAATCTTCAAAAGTAGAGAAAAATCTCCACATTACCTGCCTTTATTTATTGCAATAAATAAACAAACAAACAAAACCAGAATCTTGGCCAAGCAAATCCAAAATCAAGAGTGCCGCTGCAGCGACCTTACCAAACAAAAGTCTCCAACCTCCAACTGCCAATCTCTTGGTCGACCTAATGGTCACTGCGAAACTTGCGCCAAAGGAAATCTCATTCGGGACCGGCCACCACCTGGAGGGTCAAATCGGGAAAACCGGAAAAGAACTTCGGTCTGCAAAGACAAGGGTCTCCTCGTGCAGGACGTCTCCTCAGTAAGATTCCATTCATCCGTCAAGACCACTCCTTCGGGCGGCCGAGTCGGGCGCCAAAACTGTGGAAATGTGCCTTTTTAGGGGCACACTGGTGCAGGGGTCACCCTTATCTTTGTCCACGGGTCCTTAAACCAACAAAGAAGAAATTGGCACTGAAGCTGGAATTCAAAGAACAAGTTTATTCACTCATGAGTGAGACCATGTCCATGCAACACCCTCAAGTGTTCCAGGAGGTAGTGGCTTGAATACACAGACCATGGTGCTTTTATACAGAGTTTTCTGCACTGGTAAGCATGGAGTTACAAATAGAAGGTACAGGCCTACACAGGAATAACTACCGTCAAACATGGGCAAATGGGAAATCCCTTAGTCAGCAAAGTGGGAGGGGGAGCAGGAGTGCTTATGGCAGCACTAAGAGATTGACAGTTGAGTGTGAGACCAGGTGGTCTGGCAGCTACAAACTCTTTAGCATGCATATTGCTTTTAGCTGAGTCAGGAAGTTAACTAAAATAGACAGCACAGGCAGGGAAAAAGAGCGAGCAGAAGAGGACAGGAGAACTTCATAGCTGACAAAATGGATGCCACAAACAAGATGGTTTCAGCTTATGCTAACAGAGATTATCTGCGATTTCCACACCAGGACCGATGGAGCCTGTCCCGGGCATTTTGCCATGCGGCGGGCCGGAGGAGGGAGCCCCGGGCAGTGGGGAGGTGTTGTCTGGGCCTAGCCCATCTGGTCCCCGGCTGAGAACCGTCAGCCCGGGGGCGGTTCCGGCATACCCTGTCCCTAGTAATCCGGAGGAAAGCTACCCTTCTTTCTGGTAACATGTGCGCACCGAGTGACAGAGGGGACCCAGGGCACGGGGGCGCCCGACCTCCTGGAGCCCTGGCTGGGATCGGAGAGGCAAACAAGCCCTCATCGGAACTTCCAGGGCAGCCCGGCCATCTGGTCACCCCATTGGAAAGCATTGCGCACGACCAGATGGCCGAGGGGAAAGGTGCGAACAGATGGCCGGGCCCGAAGGACCCCAATCTGACTGCCCGAGCCTTCGGGGGGGACTCCCGCTTGCCCTTTGGAGGGCTCGGGGGCTCTGCACCAGGGACCCCTGTCCCGGGCAGACGGACCCTTGGCAGGCCGCAGGACGGGGGCTCCCACACCCCAGGCCCTGCCCGAATCCCAGGCCCCAGGCCTGGTCCCTGCTTCTCAACCCAGCCAGGCCGGGGGGATCTGGGAGCCTGCCCGGCAACGAGGGACCCCCGTCCCCTCGGCTGGCCGCAGGACGTGGGCTCCTGTTCCACTGATTTTTTCCATAACTCCGTGGAACTCCGCGTAGTGGCACTACGCCAACTCTGCCCACCCCTACCCTTATGATGAATGAGGTCAAAGATAACCTTTAGAAAGCTATCCTACTGGTAGCTGTGGAGAGCAGCCTTCAGGCTTAATCTTGAAGGAATGTAAAGCAGCCTGTTTTACCAGAATATCACCTCCTATATTGATTAAATGAAAGGAGAACCACACAGTAGTTATATAAAAATATGTATTTATTAATATAACACTCTCTACTATCCTCTACACGAGGATAGAACACAAAGCACACAATACGAGATCAATAGAACAGTTGTAAGTAGCACAATACACAGTGGGCTCCAGGGGGAGACCAAACCATATACTAAAATAGTGGTATAACAATCATGACTTGGATCAAGACACAGTCTAGAGCACGTAGAATCGCTGGGACCCCAAGGAACCACCCAAGGTGAGTTAACAGGGACCCCACGGAGGACGGGTGCAGTGTGCTTACACGACCGTGGGCTCTGTACAATTCTATGGGGAAGTCGCGGTTACACTTTTAAAGTTTAAGGACCCTTCTAGGAGGACTTCGAGCGAACCCTTTGGAACTTAAGCGTTTGAAGAGCCACACCACCCGTGGATACCGTAGTACCCGAGTTACCTATCCCAGGGGAGACGGGTGCTTAGGTCTGAAGTGGCGTCGAAAACTACTGTCGTTCTCAATGAAGGGCTGTGAAGAAGTACTGCTGCAGTGAAGTTGAAGAGGGTCCGGTGGAATCCAAGCCTGGATTTGGGAAGGAAGGAACCTGAAAGCAGAGGGGACAGAGTCTGGGTCACTTCAGAGTGATCGGGGGCTCGGTAGACGAATGCCCACCGATGTCAGGTGCTTCAGGTGCGATGAAGGGATGCTTGACTCTGCAGCCACGAGGACCAGGAGATGTCGAGGACAACCAGGAGCCACAGGTGAGCTGTCCCACAAAGGATGTTGAGTGCTGAGGGGTCGGTGTCTGGCGGGAGCACCAACAAGCCTTGGCAAAAGCAACCCTCGAAGGAAGGTCAAGCAGGTTACGTGTGAACCAGCAAGGTCCAGGGGACTCACCAAGCAATGGGGAGTCAGGGCACGTCTGGAGCAACCAGGAAAGCCCAACAGAAATCAATGTGACCCTCAGAGAGTCCCACAGGCCGAAGGCCCAGGAGTCGTGAGGGGACCTCGGACAAGATTGCAAAGTACCAGCCCATGGAGCACTCGGTGTGAGGAGGCCGGAGTTCTTTGGTGCAAATACTGCCCAGGGTCAGGACTACACAGAGTCTAATGCACAAGCTCGGGAATTGCCAACAAGCATATGCAACTGCAAATGGATGCGGTGCACAGGGGTTTGGGTTATGCAGTCCCCACGAGGGATACTGGCCTCCACCTTGCTGCAAGGGCAGATTGACCTCAGAGACCTTCAGAAACCCCCCTCCTGTGTTGCTGATATTTTTTGGAGTCCTCAGGAGCTCAGGAAGAGCAGACCGATCAGTTGCGTTAAGGTGCCTCCTATGGCAGGGGAGTGACTCCTTCCCTCCAAGGGAGATTCTTCCATTGTCCTAAGTGCACCACAGATCCTGCACGGAGCCTGTATGGAGCAAGGGCACAGACAAAGCTTTGAACGTAGAGGGAGAGGAAGTCGGGCCCAGTCGAAGTCCAGCGAAGTCCAGAGTGTCCAGATGGTCGAAGGTCAGTGGTTTCTTCTTGTAGAATCTTGTCCACGTAAAATCTAATGTCTTACAGCCAGGTAAGCCTTTTTGTACCCATGGGAGAGGGTTGGACAGATTCGGGGGACCCTCCTAGGGGAGGGTCAGGACAGAGGAGTGGTTACACCCATGTCCTTTGTCCAGTTTCGCACCAGAGCAGGAGCCAAAGCCTCCCAGAACTGGCTTGAGCTGTACTATGCATAGGGACACCAAATGTGCCCCAAGTGCAGACTTTCAGGCACTCTCAGAGTGCACCCACCCAGCCCCAATACACTAAATCCTGTCTGGGAGGTGGTCACACCTCCCTGTGACAGGATGACTATTGTGCTGCCTTCCTCTGCTCGAGCTTGGCTCAGCAGCAGAAGGGCAGAAATGTGTCTCTGGTCGGCAGCATCCATTTTGTGCTGTCCAGGTCGAGAAGGCTGGCACCGGTTAGACCAGTGACCCCACAAAGCTTGCTTCTGAAGGGTGGAATCATACCTCCCACACCGGTTTCCGGTGTGGAGGTATGATTCCAAGGTGTTTGATACCAAACACGATATGTTTCTATGCAGCCATTTTTGAGATAGCATTTACCGCGAGGTTATAATGCACCTCTACCTATATGTCCGGCTGAGTCACAGACAACCCGGGAGAATAATCTCCGAAGGCTACAGAGGGGCTCTGCTCATGCAGGGGCACCCTCTTACTAGAAACCCAGCACCCTGCCTTCAGGATTGATAAGGCCTGCTACAGGGGTGACTTATAAGTTTTAGGTGCGGTGACCTATAGATATAGTGAACCTATATCTAGAGTAAGTGGTGCAAACACCATCTTACACAGGCTGCAGTAGCAGACCTGTAGTTCCATTTTGCATGGCCTCTCATGGTTGGCATAATACAAGACCACTGGCTCACTGTCAGTAAGACTGCTCTCCCACCCTCGCAGCTCCACCAATAAGTGAGGCCCTCTGTGAGCCCCTGCACTCCCGTAGTGCTGGTGTTCGAGGCCCTCCTCCACCCGCAGGTTACACCTGCGCCTCATCCCTGGTGGTCCAGTGGACCCCTGACTCCTTCTCTCACTCTGCTTTCTGCCCCCTTCTTCCTCTCCTTTCTGCTCCGTTTTACCCTTTAGCCTCTTGACCCTTCACTCTTTTCTTCTCTTTTTCTCTGCCTTCTGCTCCGTTTCACACTTTATTCTTTTTTCACTTTTCCTCTGTATTTCACTTTTTCTCACACTTTTGGCCTCCTGTTCCCCTGTTTTCCCGCCGCTGCTGCCCCAGCGCAACCAGCCCATTCCAGTTCCCCTCCCCGCTCCCAGCTGTCCAGCCCTCCCCAACCCCTACTTAATGGCGGCCGCGCGCAGCGGGCGCGCCGCTGGCGCGCCAAAGGCTCGCCTAAGGCAAGCTCGTCTGCAACCGTCCGCGACCCGACCGCGACCAGCGCCAGGAATCCTGGATCTCCGAACCGCCAATGCTACAACCCAGCGGCACTCCACGCTCTCAACCCAGGCCGCAACAACAACTGCAAGCTAGCATCACCAGCCGACACCCATGGACCCTTCAGCTGTCACTGCTGCCAGCACACCTGCAGCACCGCCAAGACCACGAATCCAGCGCAACCCACCCGCAAGAGCACAACCGAACCAAAGACCCTGCAATGCGTCCTCCTCAACGTCCGATCCCTCCACACACACGCCACCGAAATCTGGGACCTCCTCGACAACACCACCCCGGACATCGCATTCTTCACCGAAACCTGGACCAACGCCACCTCAGGACCGGACATCGCCATCGCCATTCCCCAAGGATACAAAATCTCCCGAAAGGACCGCCCTAGCCGCCCTGGAGGAGGAATCGCCATCGTCCACAAATCCACCCTCCGGCTGAGCACCCTGCCCGACGAGTCCACAGACCTGATGGAACACCTACACTTCAAGATACAGGCCAGCCCGGCCAACACCCTCCGAGGAACTCTCGCCTACCACCCCCCCGGACCCCGCGGACCCTTCACCAACTCCATCATGGACATCATCTCCCCGCAAGCCATCGCATCCACCAACTACACCTGGACCTCTGGTCCAGGCCATAACTCCCCAGCAGCATCTTTTCCCGCCGCTGCGCCCCTGCGGCCCGCCCCCCAACACAGCCCCGCTCCCGCCACCCTACCACTGGGCCCGCCCCCCTCCCCTACTTAATGCCGACTGCTGTGCGGTCGCGCCACTGGCACGCCGAAGGCGCACCTAAGGCAAGCCCGTCTGCGCCCGTCCGCGACCCGACTGCGGCCAGTGCCAGGAACCCTGGTTCTCCGGGGCCTCACCACTACGACTCAGCCACCCTCCATGCACTCAATCCCGGAAGACACACCGACTGCGCAAGATCCTCGCCGTAGACCACCCATGGGCAGTTCTCGTGCAGACCCTGCCACAGATCCTTCACCACCGACAAGGCTCCCATAGCCGCCGAAGGCCCACCTGATGCACGCACCACCGAAACCCTGACTTGCATCCTTCTCAACGTGCGCTCCCTGCACCGACACGCCGTAGAAATCTGGGACCTGATCGACACCCTCTCGCCGGACGTCACCTTCTTCACGGAAACCTGGACCAACGCTTCCTCCGGCCCGACATCGCCACGGCCATCCCCGACGGCTACAAGATCCAGAGAAAGGACCGCCCGCACCGCCCAGGTGGAGGACTCGCCATCGCACACAAGACCCCCCTCCGACTCTCCACATCCAGCACGAGTGACCCCCACTCCAACACAGAACACCTCCACTTCCAGATCCAGACCAGCCCCAGGACTACGCTACGTGGCACCCTCATCTACAGACCGCCAAGTCCTCACACCTAGCCCGCAACTGCCATCGCCGAGCTTGCCACACCCCACGCCATCACCTCCACGGACTACATTCTACTCGGGGACCTGAACTTCCACCTCGACAACAGCAACGACCCCGACTCCACCATTCTCCTCGACAACCTCGCCAACCTAGGACTGAAGCAGCTCGTCAACACGCCCACCCACAGAGCGGGTCACACCCTCGACCCCATCTTCGCGGGAGGAACTAACATCCAGTTCAGCCACACCACCCAGCCCATCTGGACGGACCACCACTGCATCCACTTCACCTTCAACACCACCACCGCAGCCAAGCCCGCCCGCCACGACGGAACTGGAGCAAGATCACAGAGGAACACCTCAACACCACCCTCAGTCAAAACCCCCCCAGCGCCACAACCGACACCAACTCCGCATCGAAGGAATTTCACCGCTGGGTCTCCTGCTGCGCCGACAAGCTTGCACCCCTCCGCCACCCCGCCAAACAATGCCCTCTGAAGGCAGCCTGGTTCACCACAGAACTTCAAGAAGCCAGACGCACCTGCAGACGCCTAGAGAAAACCTGGCGAAAAACCATAAAACCACGGAAGCACGGAACATCCACAAGAGCACCCTGAAGGAATACCACCAGCGCATAAGAGACACCAAACGGACCTTCTTAAGAGACAAAGTCCAGACCAACGCGACCAACGTCAAGGAACTGTTCAACGTCATACAGCAGTTCACAAAACCCACCTGCGAAGCCACGGACGTCACACCTTCCCAGGAACTCTGCGACAAGCTCAGCTCCTACTTCCATCAGTTCTACGACAACTTCAGTGAACCAGCACCGGACCCCACCCCCCTACCCACCGCCGCTGATAAGCCAACCATCACGCCCTGGGATCCCGCAACCATCAAACTCATCACCGCAACCATAAAGAAAACTCACTCAGGAGCCCCAACGGACCCCTGCCCACCGCACATCTTCCACAGAGCCGCCGCTGTCATTGCACCCGAACTAGGACGGACGATCAACACCTCCCTCAGATCTGGCGTCTGCCTAGATGACTGGAAACGGGCAGAGGTGAAACCCCTCCTCAAGAAACCAACGGCCGACCCAACAGACCTGAAAAACTACCGGCCCATCTCTCTCCTCCCCTTCGCGGCCAAAGTCACCGAGAGAGTCGTGAACGCCCAGCTGACCGCCTTCATCGAAGAGAACTCCATCCTAGACGCCTCCCAGTCCAGATTCCGCAGCAACCACAGCACCGAGACCGCCCTCCTCGCCGCCACTGACGACATCCGCATGGTACTAGTCCAGGGACACACAGCGGCCCTCATCCTTCTAGACCTCTCCGCAGCCTTCGACACCGTCTCACATCGCACGCTCGCAGCCAGACTTCACAACGCGGGGATACAAGGAGCCGCCCTCGACTGGATCCAATCCTTTCTCTCCGGCAGATCCCAGAGGATTCGACTCCCTCCCTTCCTCTACGAACCCACGGAAATCAACTGCGGAGTACCCCCAGGGATCATGACTCAGCCCCACGCTCTTCAACATCTACATGGCCCCCCTCGCCGCCATCGACAGACAGCATGGGCTCAGCATCGTATCCTACGCCGACGACACCCAGCTCATCCTCTCACGAAGAATCACGAAGTCACCAGACTCTGCTTCCAGGAAGGAATGAAAACGTGGCAGCCTGGATGCAAGACAGCCGTTTGAAGTTCAACTCAGAGAAGACCGAGGTCCTCATCCTTGGACCCTGCACCTCCGCCTGGGACAACACCTGGTGGCCCTCCGCCCTCGGGAACCCACCCACCCCGAAAGACCACGCTCGGAACCTCGGCATCATCCTTGACTCCTCCCTCTCCATGAACCGCCAGATCAACGCCGTCGCTTCCACTAGTTTCAACTGCCTGCGCATCCTCCATAAGACCTTCAAATGGATCCCCCCGACTGCAGAAAGACCGTCACCCACGCACTCATAACCAGCAGATTGGACTACGGCAACGCCCTCTACGCCGGAATCAACAGAACTCTTCTACGCAAACTACAAACCATCCAGAACGCCGCAGCCAGACTCGTCCTCGGGACTCCGCGTCACGAGCACATGACCCAACACCTACGAGGCCTCCACTGGCTCCCCGTTCAAGAAGAGGGTCACCTTCAAACTTCTCACCCACGCCTACAAATCCCTCAACAACATCGGACCCAAATACCTCAACGAGAGAGTATCCTTCCATGTACCCAAGAGGAACCTCCGCTCCGCCGACCTCGCCCTGGCCGAGGTCCCCCGCATCCGCAGAACCAAAACCGGCGGGAGAGCTTTCTCCTACATCGCTGCCAAGACCTGGAACAAGCTCCCTGTGAACATCAGACGCTCCCCGACCCTGCACACATTCAGGAAGGACCTCAAGACCTGGCTCTTCGACTGATCCGGAGCCGCTCCCTCCCCCCCAGCGCCTTGAGACCCTCACGGGTGAGTAGCGCGCTTTACAAACCCCTGATTGATTGATTGACCTTACTGGGAGACCTCAACTTCCACCTCGACAACCAGCTAGACCCCAACACCATATCCCTCCTGGACAACCTCCACAACATTGGACTCCGCCAGATCGTGACTGAACCCACGCACTCAGCAGGACACACCCTCGACCCCCTCTTCACAACAGAAAACTCCATCACCTTCAGTCACACCACCGAACTCCCGTGGACAGACCATCGCTGCATCCACTTCACCTTCAGAACACCCACCTGCTCCCACGAAGAAACTGGACCAAAATCACCGACGACCAGCTCACCTCCTCACTCGGCAACACCACCCCAACCACCTCAGAAGACGACGACCCCAACACCGTAGCCCGAACTCTGCACAGATGGATCTCCGAAAGCGCCAACACCATAGCCCCCCTCAAGAAGAACAACAACACACACGCCAAGAAAGCAAGATGGTTCACCACCGAACTTCGTGAGTCCAGACGCACATGCCACCGCCTCGAAAAGGCCTGGAGGAACTCCAAATCCTGAGAAGCCCGCAACAACTTCAGAGCCGCCACCAACGCCCACCACCAACTCATCAGAAATACGAGGAAAACAGCGATCAAAGACAGAATCTCCACACACGCGCACAACAGCAAAGAGCTCTTCAGCATCATCAAAGAGTTCGCCCAACCGACCAGCGAATCTACCGACATCCCTCCATCACAAGACCTCTGCAACAAACTCAGCACCTTCTTCCACCACAAAATCAAGAACATCTACGACAACTTCGACGAAGACAGCCAACACACCGAACCCTCACCAGATGCCCCCGACACCCTGAAGCCAACGATTGACAGCTGGACACCCCTCACCACCGCAGACACACTGAAGACAATGAAGTCAATCCACTCCGGGGCCCCCATGGACCCCTGCCCCCACCACATCTTCAACAGAGCCGCCAACACCATTGCACCCATGCTCCGACACACCATCAACTGCTCCCTGGCGAACGCCTCCTTCCCCGATGACTGGAAACATGCCGAGATCAACCCCCTCCTGAAGAAGCCCTCGGCGGACCCCACCGACCTCAAAAACTACAGACCCATCTCCCTGCTCCCGTTCCCAGCGAAAGTCATCGAGAAAGCCGTCAACAGCCAACTCGCCACCTTCATCGAAGAACACAACATCCTCGACTCCTCTCAATCCAGCTTAAGAAAAAACCACAGTACAGAAGCCGCCCTCCTCGCAGCAACAGATGACATCTGCTTCCTCCTGGACAGAGGAGAGACAGTAGCCCTCATCCTCCTTGACCTTTCAGCCGCCTTCGACACAGTCTCTCACCGCACCCTAGCGCGCAGACTCCACGAAGCAGGGATCCGGGACAAGGCCCTCGACTGGATCCGCTCATTCCTCACCGGCAGATTGCAGCGGGTCAGACTCCCTCCGTTTCTCTCGAACCCTACACCGACCGCCTGCGGAGTCCCCCAGGGATCCTCCCGCAGCCCCATGCTCTTCAACGTCTACATGACTCTGCTCGCCCCCATCGTCAGATCCCACGGACTCAACATTGTTTCCTACGCAGACGACACCCAACTCATCCTCTCCCTATCCAACGAACCCAACGCAGCCAAACACAACTTTCAAGAAGGCATGGAAGCAGTCGCCAAATGATGAAAAGCAGCTGCCTACAACTCAACACGGACAAAACAGAAGTACTCATCATGGGCCCACACCCCGACGCCTGGGACGACACCTGGTGGGCCACTGCCCTCGGAAGCCCGCCCACCCCCACGGACCATGCACGTAACCTTGGAATCATCCTGGACTCCGAGCTCAAAATGGACCGCCAGATCAACTCCGTCGCATCCTCCTCCTTCCACACCCTTCGCCTCCTACGTAAGGCCTTCAAATGGATCCCCCTCGAGCACAGAAAGACTGTCACTCACGCCCTCATCACCAACAGACTTGACTACGGCAACGCACTCTATGCCGGAATAAACAAAAACCTCACTCGCAAGCTGCAAAACATCCAGAACGCCGCCGCAAGACTGGTCCTCAACCTGCCAAGACACTGCCATATCTCCCAGCACCTGCGCACACTCCACCTGCTCCCCATCGAGGCTAGAATCACCTTCAAGATCCTCACCCACGCACAAAGCCCTCCACAATGCCGGACCAGCGTACCTGAACAGCCACCTCGCTTTCCACGCACCCCAAAGGACCCTACGATCAGCCCAGCTCTCGTACGCCATGGTCCCCATGCCAGAAAGACCAGATCGGGAGGCCGCTCCTTCTTCCTCGTGGCCAGAGCCTGGAATGCCCTACCGCTCCACCTCAGACAGACAACATCACTCCCCATCTTCACGAGTAACTTCAAAACTTGGCTCTTCGACAGACCTCCTTGATGGAATGGAACCTGCACCCCCCCTCCCCGGCGCCTTGAGACCCTTACGGGTGAGTAGTCGCGCTTTATAAATACCCGATTGATTGATTGATGGGAGGCCTCTGGGGGACCTATGCCCTGGGTACATGGGTACCAAATACTAGGGTACCCCAGTATCCAATCTGGAGTGCACCAAAGTACAGGTGTAACAATTTAGAGGAGAAAGCAGATAGACTGAGGTCCTGATTAGCAGGATCCCAGTCTGACTAGTCAAAAACAGTGCAACATCAAGCAAAAAGTGGGGGTAACCATAAGAATCAGATCCTACTTTCCTACAACTCCCTAATCCATCGATAACGCACCGTCATGAGGAACCACCGCCTCGCTGCCACCGTGACGTCAACTCCCCGACACAGTAAGGAACCGACGTCTCACCTCCCCTGCATCACAGTATGGAACCGAGGCTTCACCTCACCTGGGGTCATAAGGAACCGACGCCGCTCGGCGCCAACGAAGCATCACCTCCCCGACGTCATGCACCGTCTTTGCTTTCATCGTTTCCAAGGTACTGTTCTTTGGGGGTCTGCTTGACTCCGCACCTGACGCCGCGCACTTCGCGGTTGGCACCGTACTTTGGGGTTTTTCATCTGTCACGATGTCGTAATAAATCCAGGTGGAGTTATTTGTTGCTACAAACTTTATTTGAGTGAATACTTTTCCCCTTTCCGGTGCACGGCTGGAGCCGTAAGCACCTCTCCCCACTTACAAACTGCTGGAGCAGTTTCTAGTTTCTTTTCCATTTCTCGAGTGCGCGGCCGGAGCTGCAAGCACTTATCCACGCCCTCTTGATCCGCAAACGCGGTTCTTCTTCCCCTCCAAACCCACTGCAGGTGCGCGGCAGGAGCCGTGAGCACCGCAAAGCTCATCGAGACCGCGGGAGCGGTCTCTTGTACATGTCACTCGTTCCTGGTGCGTGGCAGGAGCCGCGGGCACCAAACTAGCCCTGTAACACCGCTAACGCGGTTCCCTTGTAATTCAGCCTTTCCGGTGCGCGGCAGGAGCTGCAAGCACCGCCACACCTCTTCAAACACCGCAGACGCGGATTCCTTGTTGATTACCGGTCCCTTCGGTAGTGCGCGGTAGGACCCGCAGGCACTACTCCCTAAACGCAGCAGACCGCAGAAGCGGTTCTTTGTTCACTTTTCGTTCCTTTCATGGTGCGCGGTAGGAGCCGTGAGCACCACAAAGGCATTACATACTGCAGGAGCGGTTCTTTTTTGATTTAAGCTTCTTCTTGGTGCGCGGCAGGAGCCGTGAGTACCACAAAGCACTGCATACCGCAGGAGCGGTTCGGTGTTTCATTGTCCTTTCTTCTTGGTGCGTGGCAGGAGTTGTGAGTACCACAAAGCACTGCATACCGCAGGAGCGGTTCGTTGTTTCATTGTCCTTTCTTCTTGGTGCGCGGCAGGAGCCCTGAGCACCACAAAGCACTGCATACCGCAGGAGCGGTTCGTTGTTTCATTGTCCTTTCTTCTTGGTGCGTGGCAGGAGTTGTGAGCACCACAAAGTCCTTCATACCGCACGAGCGGTTCTTTGTTTCTTTGTCCTTTCTTCTTGGTGTGCGGCAGGAGTTGTGAGCACCACAAAGCCCTTCATACCGCAGGAGCGGTTCTTAATTGGGTCCCGTAGCTGCTTCCATCACCCTTTCGACGCCGCCCTTGATCCCTCCTTGACCTTTGCTGTGGGCGCTGACAGTCGCTGGTATCTGCTTGGGATATTTTTACAGTAGCAGGATTTCACTTTGTTTCATCCACCCTGTGGAGGACCACAACATCCAGGGTGCAACGCGAGCCCGCACAGGTGTACTGGGTCTTGCTGACGAGGGGGAGGCACCTGACCACCTTCGCGCATAAAGCGCAGCCTCTACCCCCGCAGCGCGGGACGTGCGCGGGACGTGCCGGGCGAAGCCCGGGCCAAGGGCGGGCCCATCTGAGCCCGTCCGAGACTGATCGAGGCTGGGCCGGGCTACCCCCTGAAAATCTGTTTTATGTAAGTTGACTTGCTCCTGTGGAAATAGATTTGCTAATCAAGCGCACTGTTGTCTCAGGGTGGGTCTCCCGGTGTCTTGGAAGCTATCAATCATAAGTCCAAACTATTTTAGTACATTGTGGATTTTGCTCATCCCACCTATTTGATTATTACTGTCTACTTGTAATTTGGACTTAGGGTACCCCCTTAACCCAAATTGCTATGGGAAAGGACACTGCTCCGCCCACGAAGCCAAACACTAGGCAGAAAACACACGTCCGCCCACCGACACCCAAACCCACAGCGATTGACAAAATGCTACAGCAAGCAATAGGTGCCGTCTCCAGTGAGATCGAACGCACTGAGAGACGCCTCTCCTTAACACCGACACTACCTAGGTTCTCAGATTTTACAGAGACAGTAGTTTCAAACCCTTTACAACAATCAGACTCTCTGTCCTCCTTAGAAACACCGCTTGCACAAGTAAACATAGCTATGGAAACTCCTAGCAAAACATTCATGGGGGGCAAAAGAAAGGGACCATATCGAAAACATAAAGACCAAAGGGAGGGAAACAAGGGAATCAGCTACCCGAGGTGGCGTCTAATCTACCACCAAACGGTAACGTAGTTTGCGATAGAAGTAATATACCCATGGAGCCACCGACTTGGGCTTTAAACATGGTAGAAGAGCTCAAAACCCATCTTGAGCTGCTCATTAAACATGAGCTCGAAACCGCAATGACCCACATTAACAAGCTGTCCTCCCTGGTTACCTCCT
The DNA here is from genome assembly GCA_963921515.1 of Calotriton arnoldi. Classification (NCBI taxonomy): domain Eukaryota; kingdom Metazoa; phylum Chordata; class Amphibia; order Caudata; family Salamandridae; genus Calotriton; species Calotriton arnoldi. Next base: position 595,559 of record CAWUFW010004424.1, read on the forward strand.
GGGGTAGTAAAATTGAGGCTATTTGGCTTGCTACTCAACCAATAAATTCCCTGGTCCCCGTTAGAACATTCCAATTTTCACAAAACTCTGAAACCCTACCTATACTAACTGTGCCACTTCCCCTCGAAGGCCAAGTACCAATAGCACCTCTTGCACATTTACCAGCTCCTGTGGAGTCCATCCCTCCACCCCAACACTATCAGGGTTCTGTCTTACCCCAGCATAGGATGACTAACACCACAGTTAAAGCACAAGAAACCAGGGCGGTGACACCTACCCAGGGTCTATTAATGGAGCATCGCGCTTCCAAAAACATCAAAGGAAACAATGAAGGGAACTTTTTCCATCCCAATCGGAGGCAAACTAATTCACTCTTGCCATGCATAGACTTGCCTCCAGCTTCCACTCCATACGTTGTTGTACTAGCAGGCGTACCAGAGCTAGACACAGGAAGTGTGGAGTCCTACCCTGATCTAAAAAATAAAGCCATTTATTGACTAAACAAAAATAAACCCCTTCCTCATCAGTTACATGGCGAAATGTTATTCGCACGTAGGGTTAGCTGGGTGGGGCAGAGGCAGAAAGATATTAAGGGAGTCGTGATTAATTTTAGAGACAGATGGGTGGTACAACACATTCTAGAAGGGCGCCAGCCCGGCATGAGCTGTGGTATCCAGACACTCCCTCTGGGCTATTTTTACCCCCCTAGTCCCTTGTTAGAGAGAATGGGAAGTGTGTACAAAAAATGGGAATCAAGACCACAGGTAGGAAGTGTACCAAACAGGGGTTGGGGTTCCGAATTTACTCCACAATTTAGTATCCCTGTTAGTAATAGGTTCAGCCCCTTAGATTTGGTCGACTGACTAATCCCCCCCCCCCAAATATTTGTTTGGTATAGGCACCCACATAGATATGCCACAAAGCCAAGAGAGTCCTGAGCAGTTAAGCTACGATAGACTAGTTCCTACTGACCACCACATGGGAATAAATCAAGAGATTATCCCAGGGACTAGTACCCAATGTGCACCCCTCAGTATATCTGGGGCCTCCTATCATAGTACACAGGGCAGGGAGGGGACTCAACAGCAAGTATTGCATCTAGAAAGGGATCCCATGCCCACATTGACAGGAAATGCAGAAAATGCGCAGAATTTTAAGATCATGTCCTGGAATATAGCGGGCCTAATTGCTAAAATGGAGCTCCCGGACTGGGGAGCATTTATAGATTCTAATGAAGTATGCCTCTTTCAGGAAACATGGGCCACAATAGAACTGCATAGGGTGGGATATGTAACCTACTGTATTCCAGCTGTTCAGGGGCCCAGGGGGAGACCTTCAGGAGGATTATGCATCTGGGTGGGCATCCATTTAGGATGCACCATTAAGATGATAGACACGTCTTCTTCTGATATTTTGTGCATTCTCTTTTCGATTGAAAATTTCCCCAAGCTGGCTATTATTAATATTTACTCTCGCCCTGTGAGGTATGGGCAAACCTCGCAGACTCTTGACTTCCTTTTATCATTTCTTCCCACTCTACCTGCGTCTACAAATGTAATAATCGGAGGTGATTTTAACTGCCATTTTGAGCCCCTCAATGGTATTGCTACCAACATTTCTAGCGAGGAAGACTCCGTCTGGTTAATTCCAGAATGTAATACTTATGCGATAAGAGGGTGGACTCCTCTTGTCCTCCAAATGAACACCCTCACACTTAGTCACTCGCTTAGGGCATGCAATGGTCGTTTTCCCTCTGACAGACCGGGTAAATACACATTTGAAAAACTGGGACAGGCCTCCTTAATCGATTATATTTTAGTCGATGTCGAGATATGGCATAGAATTTTGAACTTTACAGTCCAACCTAGATGCGAGAGTGACCACAATCCACTGGTCCTAACCCTAGACCACCTCCAGAATAAAGAGATCCAATGCACGTTACAACGATCCCCCTCGAATTTAACAGCAATTGAGGGGGGTAGAAGAGTACGTTGGGCAACATTAGCACAAACACCAGAAAAAATGGCTACTATGTTTGACCAAATCATCCCCTTCCTATTAATTGCATTTACAGCTTCCCAAAACAGTGACGCACCAGAATCCCTACGGGCGATAGGCAAGAATCATCAAGATCTGGCCTTAAACTTGGCTGAGTTTTTTTATAATGGTAGGAGTCTCGCCAGTTTTGATTTAAAACCTAAAAATCCCTGGTATACCAAGGCGTGTAGGGCAGCCAAACGCGCCCTGTTACTAATGATCAGGGAAGGTGATAGTTCTGGTATTAAAGTATCCAGAGCGCACTACAAAAACACTCTTGCTGAAGCGAAAGCAGAATGGGAGACAGATAGATGGGATGCGATATAGAAAGCATTAGAAGCCAGGGACATGAGAACTTTTTGGAACTTAGTTAAAACGGGAAAACCTGAAGGCAATTCGGCCATACATCCAAACTTGGGGGCAGAAGTCTGGAGATCCTATTTTAAAGCTTTATATGCTAAGCCCCTAGCTAGAGACAAGGTTGGTAGGGCTCCAGACTCTGATGAAACTGTCGTTAATCAGAATTGTTTACCACTGTGCACATTGGCAGAGGTATCTTTGGCATTAACTAAACTGTCACCAAACAAGGCCCCAGGGTTGGATAGGATCCCTGGAGATCTCTTTAGGAATGAACAAGCAGTATGGGCCCCCTAATTGCAGATTTTATTTAATGCCATCCTCAGTGGTATGGCACTTCCTCCGACATGGGCTGGGGCCGAAATTATTCCTATTTATAAAAAAGGTTCCCCGTTAAATCCAGCAAACTACCGGCCAATAAGCCTTATTGATGTCACCCAAAAGATATTCGCCCGTGTCCTTTTGGGTCGACTGCAATCATGGATGGATGAGATGACAGTTTTAACTCCATTACAAGCTGGTTTTAGGTCTAAAACGTCAACTATAGACCAGCTATTCAGGTTGCAGTTGATCACTGGAAAACCATTATCTTGGAGGGTGGCAGCCTCTACTTAACCTTTGTGGACCTTAAGTCCGCGTTTGATATGGTTCGGCGCGATCAGCTATGGGCCCTTCTTTTAGATATGGGTGCCCCAGTATATCTTTGTCATCTCTTGAAGCGCCTCCATGAAGGCACCTATGCAAGGATAAGGCACGGTAGGAACGGGAAACTCACAGCTCCATTTCCGGTCGAGTAGGGGGTGAGACAGGGGTGTGTCCTGGCACCGACCCTGTTCTCCCTCTTCCTAAACGGCTTAATTGAAACCCTACTCTTAGTCAAAGACATAGATTCCCCAAGGTTAGCGAACCGTAAAATGCCAGCCCTAATGTTTGCAGACGATACGCTGCTTTTATCCAAGTCACCCATGGGTATGCAGCGGGTACTGGAAGAATTCAGTCTATTCTGTAAGAGAAGAGACCTGGAGATAAATCTCCAGAAGACTAAGTATATGGTCTTTGGCGCTAACACTAGAAATTGCCCACATCCTCGATTGGATGGCAGATCGTTAGAGCGAGTGACTATCTTTGACTACTTGGGTCTTACACTAAATGACACGATGGATTGGGGGACCCAAGTAAAGAAAGCAGATCTTAAATTAATACAGTCAACAGGGGGAATTTTAAAAGTATTTAAAAATTGTACCCTTAAAGTTTTAGGCCCCCCAGCCGAAATTTATAAAACACAAGCGAGGGGAGCCTCGCTATATGGTGCCGAACTCTGGGGTTATTGCCTGCCTAACAATCTGATAAAAACTGAGAATACCTTTATTCGGCAGCTGACGGGTCTCCCTAAAAGTACCCCCCTAACTCCACTCAGGATGGATTTGGGCATAGACCCAATAGCCGATTTAATTGCCTCCCGCCCTCTCCATTATTGGCGACGCCTCTGGAGCACGCCGGAGTTAGAAACATACAGGGAGGAATTGAAGGATGTCTTGTCCATCCTGGGAGCAGGTAATCTACTGTGGTTGACCTATATTAGGAACACGTGCCACCAAATGGGGAGGGCTAATATGTGGTTAACCCCAGAAGAGACCTGTCCAGCTATCCCTAAAAAATCCTTAACCACTGCTTTTAAAAATTACAAATTAGCCCAAATTTCTCAGAGTTTAGACTCCTCAACCCTAACGTCCAGGTTCCTGGACGTCAAGCAGCAATATTTTTTAGAGCCTGCCTAGGATAGTATCCAACCACTTATGGCAAAGAAATTGTATTTACAATTTAGGCACGGGACGCTCCCGTTGCGTGCATTCACCAACAAATGGAAGGGAGCAATAAAACAAGAATGCCCGGGGTGTACCCACACAGAAGAAACAGAACTTCACGTCATTCTTTTCTGCCCTGCATATAGTAAGGCTAGGTCTAAGTGGGTACTTCAGCTATGTAGGAATCTCGGGATCAGAGACTATACTGAGGTGTTTAGGCTCTTAAAATATGAGATGCAGCCATTATTTGTAATTGTTACTTCAAGATTTTTATTTGCGATGTGGAATATACGCAGAGGCATCATAAAGTCAAAAGAGTCAGGCAACAATATAAATCTGCCTCTCCCCAGATAAGTTACTGTACTTGTTTACATTCCCAAATGAGAACATTTGTTTACAATGCTACTCTGGACAAGTGGTTTTAATGTTTTTAATCAATTAAAATTTTTCTTTTTAAAGTAAAAACCTAATTGTTCAAACTCCTCTTAAATTTTCTTTTATTATATGGCACTTGATACCAGATGATGTATTTGTTCGTTGCCTATTTAGTGATGACCCAGACTTGGGGATAAGACCAATTTTTGTACCTGTGAAGCTCAACAATGTATTTTTGCTTAATGCTATCCCTCATCATTTTGTCAATTATACCTGTTGTTAATCTTAACTCCTTTTAAAACAATTTTTTTAATGTTTTATTTAATTGTGCTTTTATGGCTGTACAGCCGAAATAAAGTTTCATTTGAATTGCATTGAATTGAGTGAATAACCTACTTTTAAGGATATCTTGATAACTGTATTGTGGATTTTTGTCATTTTGGTCTTGTTTGGTTTAGATAAAGATTACTTATTTTTCTAAACTATTGTGGTGTCCATGTAGTGTTTTCACTGTATTACTGTATGTGTTCACAAATGCTTTACACACTGCCAAGCTACCAAGGGGGTGAGCCAGGGTTATTTTAGAAGTGTATCCCCCTTACCCTGACTAGAAGCAAGGGTCCCTATTTGGACAAAGGTACCTACCTCTGCCAACTAGAGACCCCCATTTCTAACATTGGCGGTCAGCGGTGAGGATCTGGACTTGCATTTGTGTCTTACATTCACTGATTGGTGTACACTACTAGTAGAGTGCAGACCATTACGCGACCACATACATTTGGTAGAACTTTTCCCTTGGAATTTTTTGCAACTTGAGAACTGCCAATTTTCACCATGAGTAAACCAGCATCACTTGCATCTGTGGATATTGAATTTGAAGAGGAGAGGGTTGATACCTACACTGTGCCACAACTTAAAGCTGTCTGCAAAAATTTTTAAATCTCAGTAAGAGGCCTCACCAGAAAGGAGGAATACCAAAAGGTGCTGAGGGCCAGGTTGGAATCAAGGAATGCCAGAGAGCATACCGAGGAACCTATGGTGGAGGGAGAGAATTTAGATGGTCAGCAGGATGGGCTATTGGGCCTGACTGGAGGGAAGTTGCCTTCCAGGGGGGGCAGCAGTGTGTCTTCAAAGGGTCTGTCTCTAGAGGAGTTGGAGGACAGGGAGAGAAGCAATGTGCATGAGTTGGAGCTTACAAAGCTCAGGCTGGGGAAGGAGTGTGACATGGAGAGTACGAAATCGGAGTTAGAGAAGCAGAAATTGGCCATGGAAGAGAAGAAGATGATCTTAGAGCATGAAAGAGGGATGAGGGAGTTGGATCTGAAAGCCAAAAGTCTAGAGACCAATCCCAATGGTGGCAGCGCACCATCAGTGCCTGGAGAATGGAGGGTATACATTCCCAAGGAGGTTATTAAGGATTTCATGAAGCATGAGGACATTGGTCAGTGGTTGAAGGCCTATGAGGTAGCAATGAGGTCCCACCGATTTCCTGAAAGAGATTGGGGGCACTTTATCAGCAAAGGAAGGGAAACATTGCTAGCATTGCCCACTGAGGATCAGCTGTCCTATGCCCCCATGAAGGAAGCCTTAGTAGCAAGGTATGGGTTGACCCCGGAGCTTTACAGGCAGAAATTTAGAAACTGTAAGAAGCTGAAGTACCTGGGTGGAGTATGTGCCCTATTTTTGCAGAGCACTGGATGGTTGGGTGAAGGGTAGCAGGGTGAATGATTTGCAGGGGCTCTATGATTTGGATGCATAGGAGCACTTGTCAGATAATTGATTTCCAGAGCTATGCCAGCACTTGATTGACAGTAAGCTGACTGACCCCAGGAAGTTTGCTGTGGAAGCAGACCGCTGGGCCATTACCAGGGTCCAAAAAGGTCGTGTGGGAGACTCCGCCAAAGGTGGGCAGGGTCCCCAGCAGAAGAGTGTGGGGGACAAGGGTAAACAGAAGGAGTTCCAAAAAGGGCCCCAAAGTAATTCCCAAGGGAACCAAGGTAAGGGTTCCCAGCCTCCCAGTGAAAAGAAGCCATGGGTCCCGACAGATAACCCTGTTCATAGGGGTCCCAGGGCATGTTATGGTTGTGGTCAGGTGGGCCACTTCCAAGAAGATTCTAGGTGTCCCAAGAAGGTTACTACCGCACCCACTGGTGCACCGCCCCGGGAAATGGCTAGTGTAGCCTTGGGGAGGAGTCGGGTGCCCAAGAGGGGTGGGGTCCCACAGAAATGTCCCAGGTCTCTTTAGGAGACAGTGAGCTCATCTGCCTGATAACACTAAGAAGTACAGGCAGTGGGTGACCATCAATGGCCATAGTGTGGAGGCTCTGAGAGACACTGGAGCCAGTGTGACAGCTGTCAGTTGTCGGCTGGTGTCTGAGGGGCAGGTGGTCCCCAACACATATTACAAAGTAGACAACTTAGAGTGCCTCTGCAAAGTGGCACAGGTTCCCTTTGAGGGGGGGGGGTCTCAGGTACCTCGAAAGTAGCTGTGAGGCCAGCCATGCCTGTTGACTATCTGCTAGGCAATGATTTGGAGAGCTGCCCTTGGGCAAAGGTGGAGCGAAGGTCTCATTTAGAGATGTTGGGTCTGCCTGAGTGGGCGTGTGTGACCACTCAGTCTATGGCAGCCGGTAAGGGTATTCAAAAGGACCTGGAGCCTGAAAGAGTAGCCCAGGTGCCTGCCAGAAAGAGAAGAGGTAAGGGGTGTAGGAAACCGGCCCCCGAAGTTCCCAGGGTCCAGGAGGAGGCAGACCTCGAGGAGGATGCCCTGGAGCCTGCAGGGGAACAAGTGGCTGAACTGGGGGACCTGCCTAAGCTGACCCATTGGCAGCAGGCAGGAGGCCCCTCCAGGGAGGAATTCTGACAGGAGCAACAGAGATTCCCTTCTCTTGTTGGTTTGCGGCAGCAGGCTGCAAACCAGGCAGCAGGTGATCAGTCTGTATCACATTGGATTTACTGGGAGAATGGTCTCCTGTATAGCGAACCTAAAGTTGCTGAGCCTGGGTCAGCCCGTGTGCTGGTGGTACCCCAGTGCTGCAGAGCCTTCCTACTGGGTCTGGCTCATGATGTGCCATTGGCAGGACATTTGGGGCAAGACAAGACCTTTGAAAGGGTTGTCACCCACTTTTACTGGCCCCAAATGCGTAAGACTTCTGATACTCATTTTAGGTCTTGCAAGGCATGCCAGGCAAGTGGTAAGAGTGGGAGGAAGTATAAGGCTCCTCTCCAACCTTTCCCTGTGGTCAGCACCCCCTTTGAGAGGGTGGGTATTGACATTGTAGGGCCTCTGGATCCCAAGACAGCCATGGGCAGCAGGTTTATCCTGGTCTTGGTGGACCATGCCACCCGGTACCCGGAAGCCATCCGGACTGTGACGGCCCCTGTGGTCGGTCGTGCATTGATGGGGATTTTCTCCTGTGTGGGGTTCCCCAGAGAGGTGGTGTCCGACCGGGGTACCAACTTCATATCTAAGTATATGAAGTCCCTGTGGCAGGAGTGCGGTGTTACCTACAAGTTCACCACTCCTTACCACCCCCAAGGTAATGGGCTGGTTGAGAGATTCAACCGGACCCTGAAGGGCATGATTATGGGTCTTGGTGAACCCATGAAGTGTAAGTGGGACGTCCTCTTACCCTGCCTGTTGTTTGCTTACAGGGAGGTACCGCAAAAGTCCTTAGGGTTTAGTCCCTTTGAACTCTTGTATGGGCACCCCGTGAGAGGACCTCTAAGTCTGGTCAAAGAAGGCAGGGAGAAAGCTCCCAGTAAACCTCCCCAGGATGTATATAGCTACATGCTGGCCTTCAGGAACCAGACTAAGTGCTTCAGACAACTCGCGCAGGCGAATCTGGAAGCCAGCCAGGAGGATATGAAACATTGGTATGATCAGAATGCCACTTTGATCAAGTTTCAGCATGGACAGAAAGTGTGGGTCATTGCCCCAGTGGAGCCTTGTGCGCTCCAGGATAAGTGCACCGGACCATTTGAGGTGGTGGATCGCAAGAGTAAAGTCACCTACTTGGTGGACTTGCAGTCTCCAAGGAACCCTTTGCGGGTCCTGCATGTGAACCGCCTTAAGCCCCACTAGGAGAGGTCCGAAGTGGGCATGCTCCTAGCAACAGATGCTGGAATGGAGGAGGAGACTGAGCCTCTTCCTGACCTCCTGTCTGTGAAGGAACACAATGGGTCAGTGGACGGTGTAACCCTCTCTCCCGCCCTGACTCCTGAACAGCAGAGTGACTGCCGCCAACTGTTGGGGCAGTTTGCTGCTCTGTTCTCCCTGACCACTGGTGTGTCCATGATGTGGACACTGGGGACAGTCCTGTGAAGCATAAAATTTACAGAGTGACTGACAGGGTCATGGCTTGCATCAAGGAGGAGGTCTCAAAGATGTTAGCCCTAGGGGTGATTGAGCCCTCAATCAGCCCTTGGGCCAGCCCAGTGGTCTTGGTCCCAAAGGCTGCCACACCCGGTGCCACACCAGAACTCCGGTTCTGTGTGGACTACCGAGGGCTCAATTTGGTCACCAGTACTGATGCGCACCCCATCCCCAGAGCTGATGAGCTCATAGATCGGTTGGGAGCTCAGTACGTTTGACTTAACGTCTGGGTACTGGCAGATTGCCTTAACTGATGGGGCAAATGAGAGGTCAGCATTCTCAACGCCAGAGGGGCACTACCAATTCCGGGTGATGCCCTTTGGGTTGAAGAATGCCCCTGCCACCTTTCAAAGGTTGGTCAACCAGGTGTTGGCTGGACTGGAGAATTTCAGTGCCGCCGACCTGGATGACATCGCAGTGTTCAGTGCCTCTTGGGGGGAACATCTGCACCACCTCTAGGAAGTGTTGAAGGCTCTGCAGAGGGCAGGCCTCATGATCAAGGCATGCAAGTGCCAGATCGGGCAGGGTTCTGTGGTGTACTTGGGACACCAGGTGGGGAGTGGCCAGGTGGCGCCTACAGCCCAAGATTGATACCATTCTGCCTTGCGAACCCCCCAAGACCCAGACAGAGGTGAGAGCCTTCTTAGGACTCACTGGGTATTACAGGAGAATAGTCAAGGGGTATGGCACCATTGTTGCCCCCTTGACAGAGCTGACTTCCAGGAAGCAGCCCAGGAAGGTGAACTGGACTGACGCCTGTCAGAGAGCTTTTGATGCCCTGAAATCTGCCATGTGCACGGCGCCCGTGCTTCAGGCGCCCAACTTCTCAAGGGAATTCATTGTGCAGACAGATGCTTCAGAGCATGGTGTGGGGGCTGTGCTCTCACAGCTAAATGAGGAGGGCCTAGACCAACCTGTTGCCTTCATTAGTAGGAGGTTACTTCCACAGGAACAGAGGTGGAGTGCGATTGAGCGTGAGGCATTTGCTGTGGTCTGGGTGCTGAAGAAGCTGAGGCCCTACTTGTTTGGGACTCACTTCCGGGTTCAGACCAACCACAGGCCCCTCAGATGGTTGATGCAAATGAGGGATGAGAATCCAAAGCTGTTGAGGTGGTCCATTTCCCTACAGGGGATGGACTTCACGGTGGAACACCGCCCTGGTGCAGAACACGCCAATGCTGATGGTCTGTCCAGATTTTTCCGCCTTAGTGAAGAGAACTCCCAAGGGGGTGGGTAGTTCTCCCCACATTTCAGAGCTGGAGGGGACACATGTTAGACCTGGCATCAATGGCGTGGGTTTCCCCTGTATTTTCTGCCTTGACCTCCTGTGTTTTTGCTGTGTGTTGGACTCCGTTTTGCTGGTCTAGATGCTTTGGGCACTTTGCCACTACTGTTCAAAGCCAAAGTGCAAGTGCTCCCTTTGTAAATTATTGTTATGGATTGGTGTTTCCATGATTGCCATATTTCATTTACTAGTCAGTCCCTAGTACAGTGCACTGTGTGTGCCCAGGGCCTGTAAATCAAATGCTGCTAGTGGGCCTGCAGCACTGATTGTGCCACCTACATAAGCAGCCTGTAAAGGTGACTCAGATCTGCCACTGCAAAGCCTGTGGGCAGTCTAGGGCTGCCATGTCGACCTGGCAAGTGCACTCACTTGCCAGGCCCTAACCTTCCCTTTTCCCTACCCTAAGGTAGGCCCAAGGTACCCCTGTGGGCAGGGTGCAGTGTATGTGAAAGGTAGGATATGCCCTGGTGTGTGTGGCATGTCCTGATAGTGAAATACTCCCAATTTCGTTTTCACTATTGCAAGGCTACCTGTTCCCATAGGATTGAATTGGGAGTTTGCTTATAACATCTTATAAGCCTAACTACCCCTGGGAACAAGCTAGGAAAATAAAGTTTAGTATGCCTGAACTCAGTAGGTTAAAATGCATCTTTTAGTGAGGGTGATTTTTGCATTCTGTGTTTGAAAATACCACTTTTAGAAAGTAGGTATTTTCTTGCTCAGCCATCCAGTGTGACTCTGCTGGGATGTGGATTGCCTGTCTGGGTTTGGAGTGTCAGGGGCTGGGGAGGTGCAGTGGCTCCAGATAGTCTGATGAGTCGGGGCTGGGCTGAATATACCTGGGCTGCATTTATAGTAGGGGGAGGAGATTTCCTTTCACCTGAATGGGCCTGGTCTGCCTTCCACAATGCTGTCTCCACCTCCTGCCAGGAAGCTGCACCAGAGCGGATAGAACTGGTTTTGACTGACCACAGGGCTTCTCTGCCACCAGAGAACAAAGGATTTTGTAGTATAAATATTGGGGCCCAGACCCCAGAACTATAGATCACTTCTGGGAATCCAGAGGAATCTTTGCCTAGGAGAAGAGCCGGATAAGCTGAGGAGGAATACTGCCCTTGTGCTGTTTTGCTGTCTGGGGTTGGCCTGCAGTGGCTACTTGCTGCCTAGGAAAGGAGAAGGACTTTGCTCTTTGCTGTGTCCCCTGCTTAAGGAAGATCTCCAAGGGCTTGAAATAGAGCTTGCCTCCTGTTCTGAAGTCTCAGGGACACAAAGGCTTCATTTCTTCTGTCTTTCTGCATCTGCTGTTTCAGCTGCCACAGAAGGAAATTGCAACACCGACGCCGGCGAGCAATGCCATAACCTGCACCAAAGCCGTGGGCACCGCTCATGAAGAGCACGACGCACCGCCCCGACTTGCACCGTAGGCCCGACGCCTACTGACGCCGTGCTGCATCGACTCCGAAGCCGTCACCGAGGCCGCTGCCTGCACCGGAGCCAAGAACACCGCTCGTGACGTCCACGATTCACCGTCCCGACTCGCACTGCAGCCCCGACTTCACTGATGCCGGTGCTTCATCAACGTGGAGCCGATACTCGACGTGGGTGACTCCCGAATCCATCAACACTGCACCGTCGTAAGGAACCGATGCCTCGCTGCCATTGTGACGTCACCTCCCCGACACAGTAAGGAACCGACGTCTCACCTCCCCTGCATCGCAGTAAGGAACCGAGGCTTCACTACCCTGGGGTCGTAAGGAACCGACAACGCCCAGTGCCAACGAAGCATCACCTCCCCGACACCTTGCACCGTCTTTGCTTTCATCATTTTCAAGGTACTGTTCTTTGGGGGTATGCTTGACTCCGCGCCTGACGCTGCGCACTTAGCCGTCGGAGCCGTACTTTGGGGTTTTTCATCTGTCACGATGTCCTAATAACTCCAGGTGGAGTTATTTGTTGCTACAAACTTTATTTAAGTGAATAACCTATTTTTAAGGATATCTTGATAACTGTATTGTGGATTTTTGCCGTTTTGGTCTTGTTTGGTTTGGATAAAGATTACTTATTTTTCTAAAGTAGTGTGGTGTCCATTTGTAGTGTTTTCACTGTATTACTGTATGTGTTCACAAATGCTTTACACACTGCTCTGAGATAAGCATGTCTGCTCGTGCCAAGCTGCCAAGGGGGTGAGCAGGGGTCATTTTAGAAGTGTATCCCCCTTACCCTGACTAAAAGCAAGGGTCCCTATTTGGACAAAGGTACCTACCTCTGCCAACTAGAGCTCCCATTTCTAACAATACCTAATTAACATCCATTAGGCAATTCATTCTGTGTATGGTCTTTTTCCAGACTGACCTAATAGTACATAGGTCGGTTCACAAAATGAGAGTTCATTTGCAAAAATTATGAGTGCAATTTGTGACTATTTTTGGAGAATGCATTCTTAGGGGCATATTTACAAGCCCCTTGCGCCACTGGAGCGTCATTTTTTTTTTTTACACTCCGGTGGCACACAGTGCAGGAATATATCTACAAGGCCACGCAAAGTTACCCTGCATGGCTTTTCATGGTCTTGTAGATAAATTGTAAGGACATGCAGCGCAAGTTGCTGCTTTGCCTTACATTGTGGCAGGGAGGCGTGCCATGGGTGTTGCTGTGGGTGTTCCCATGCAACACCCATGGATTTTGACACTGTCTCAGACTTACATTATAGCTTTAATCTGGGGCAGAGCCAAAAACGTACGCTTCCCCAGAACAGGCGTAATGAGGAGAAATGTTTACATATCTCCTCGTTTTTTCCTCTTTCCACGTGTGCTGCATTCTGCAGCACGCATAGTACGAGAAAAATGCCTCTTGTGATTGTTTTTGTGCAGGAAGGTGCCCCTTCCTGCTCTAAAACAATTGTACCAACAACACAGACACCCTTGCACCATGGACCAAGGGTGCCTGCACTGGCGCATGGCTGCACTTTTTGCACCAGGACTGGCTGAAAGGACAGGAATGCACTGTATCTTGTTAATAAGGTGCATTTCTGTCCTTTCGAATTGGCTTAGGGCAGCTCAACAAAATGACTTGCGGCGCTGCCCTACACCACTTCATTGTAAATATGCCCCCTAGTACATTGTACACTTGATGCCCAAATCAGCCCGTGCAGGCACCCACGGATAAATTCACAACTGTAGATAAAATCTGCACCAAAGCACTATGGGGCTTATTTACAAGCCCCTTGCGCCGCCGGTACGTCGCTTTTTCCCATGTTAAAAGTGAAGCACCGGCGGCGCAAGAGGCTTGTAAATAAGCCCCTACGAGAAAAAATAACTGGTAAGCGTGTGCTACACAAAAAAGAGTAACATAAGATAACAATAATGTAAAATTAGATCCATCCCGTCTCTACACTGGTCTCTCTGGGATGGGTTTTCCAAGCATGGGCTTTCTTAGCAGGTATGTTGATGAAACAAAGATTTGTGTGTGTTAGGAGTGTTTGCTTCTGTGTGAGGCGGTCATTCACATTGCGTGTTTGGGTGAATGTCTGTGTATGGCATGTTGGATGTCTCTGCACATCCTGTTTGTAGTGAGTGGGCGTGCGTGTCTGTGCGCGCGCGCACGCACACGTTTATCAATGTGTGACTGTGAGAGATAGCTGAGCTTCCTGTTTCTCATAATTTCCCTTTTTCGGTCAGTTCCCTTTTTATATGCGCTTGAACATTCCGCACCAACGCTGCCCGGGAGATCAGCAGCGGGATCAGCTGACACAAGCTGGCTGTGTTCCACTGCCAGGCACTTCTTTTGTCCTTGGTCAGTCCTCGCAGTGATCTGGGGGTTTTCTGTTTCTTTGCAGTTTTCCTGGCCTCCGGCCTGGTTAACCCTTTCGTTTCTTTTGGATCAGCTCAAAGGCTGCTGCCATCATGACAAACTCAGTGTGAAATGCCAGCTCACAGGTGTGACTCGTCGTAAAATAGATTACAGGGTTGAGATGGCAGCCGCAAAGGCATTGTGTGGAGTAAACATATATTGAATGCTAGAAACAATTCACTTGGCGTTGTATCAGTGTAGCTGCACATATGGACTGACACAGCTGACATACAGATCACACCTTGACCCATATTATCTTACATACCGAGCATGAGAAACTGAAATCCTTTCAATTCTCAGTTAACCTGTTGTCAGCTTGTAAGGGATCCACACAGTGCGTTGTTGTTTGTCCTGATGGGCTGATGATGTAATCACGGGTGGGTGTGGTAATGTATTAGGACAGAGGCTCAAAACAGTGTCGTCAACAACCCTCACTGGTGGAAGAGTGTCTCTCAAACTTTAGAGAGGTGCAGCTCAGCTAATAAAAGCACAATCCTTATGTGAGTATGTATTTGAGGGTACTTGTATAGCACATCTGGGTATCCACAGACTGCTCACCAGCTGTGATAAAGTTTGACATAGGTGTGCACGATTGAATGGAGTTTGGGTGAATTGTGATGGTGTTCGGAATAGGGTGTGGTGTGCTTAGGACAGGTTTGTGGGTTTAGTGGTGATGTTTGAGTGAAACAAAACAGGAGGTCAGTGGATGGCCCTAGTGTTGTATGGTACTTGTACATGGTTTTATGAGGGCAAAGTGACAGGTCTGGGTGTGCGTGGGTAGAAAATGGGTGAAGGCCAGAGTCTTGAGTAGGAAACGGGGGATGATGATGGTGAGATTTCCATGGATAGTATGCAATTAGATGCTGAAATTTGTCTGGCTTCCTGTGCCAGTGTTTTACTTTGCGTTGTAATGTAAGTAATGGGAGGTGAGTTGGAGTGGTGGTGCGATTTAGAAGTCTAGTGTCGGAGGTTAGAGGGTAGGAGACATGGGGATGTGATTAGAGAGACCAGGTTGAGGGCAGTGAAGGGGCAGAGGTTGGGGAAAGATTCCAAAAGGAATTGGGGTGATGTGGGTGGGGAGGAAAGGTAGCTAGACCTGGGGCCATATGATGATGGGCTTTGCTGGTGCATCGTTCTGCTGGGCGCCTGTTTTATGCACCTTCAGTGCATAAACTCTATTCATTTAACCAAATATTTCTCAGAGTTAGTGCTTTATTGTATTTCCAGGCAGCACAACTCATAAATAGAAAGAAGCAAACCTTTCTCACTGTTTCAAAGCTGTACTATCTGAAAGTGAAGCACTAACTCTGAGAAACATCGAGTTAAATAAATTCACTTTATGCATCGCAGGCGCATAACACCAACGCTTGGCTTTGCACTGGCTGAGCAAGGCCTATCACAAGACCCCTTGAGGGCAAGGAGGAGCAGCCTGGTTAGTGGTTAGAGACAGATGTTAAGGAGAAGGGATTAGTCAAGATGCAGGGGATATGGATGGAGATTAACCCTGGGTGGTGAACTCCGCTCCGCTCACAGAGTTTGCGGAGTTTCCTGCACTCTGCGTTATGCGGAGATCGCGGAGTTCCCAAAAACTCCACTTCGCGTTGCGTAGCAGAGTTTTTTTCCTCGCTCGCGTTCGTCAACGTCAAGTTGGCGACCGCGAGCGAGGAAAATCAACCTCCCGGCGAGATTTTTCTTCGTTTGCGATCGTCAACATCAAGTTGGCGAGCGCGAGCGTGGAAAATCAACATCCTGGCGAGATTTCTCAACGCGGGGGTTCAGGTTTCTCATTGCGAGTGGTCGCGTATGCTCGCGACAGCTCGCGTTGAGAAACTGCCCGTTCGCATTGAGAAAGCTGCCGCTCGAGTAAAAATCTACTCGAGCGGCAGAAAAGGAAAGCAGGGACCGCTTGCACTGTGCATGGTGCCGTTCGCAATTATTGCACAGTGCGGACAAGCATCCGGCACTGTGCAATCACGGCGAACGGCATTTTTCTATTGTACTCCGCCGCTCGCGTAGCTCCACGTAGTGCGGCAGAGGTTTTTTTGCACTTCGCGTAGTGCAGCGTAGTGCAACTCCGCGAACTCCGCCCAGGGTTAATGGAGATCAGAGGTAGAGGAGGGCTGAGAAAGCTGGAGTTTCAGGAAGGAAGGATGGATGGATAGAGAGGTTGGGGAATGGTCTGAAGGACGAGCAGTGGGGCGGAGGGAAGAGTACTGTATCATGATAGCAAGAGGAGGTTGTGGTTGTGGAAGAGGGAGCATGGGTTGGCAGTAGGGGATTGTACGTACAGAGGAGAGTGGCTGATCTTGGAGATGAAGACTTGTCATGGTTTGGGGGAAGTGTTTGGAGAGAAATGGGGGAGAAGGGCAATGATGTGTTAAGGAGAAGGAAGTGGTAGGGGTAGATGGTGGGTGTGGAAGAGGCATATTACTGGTATTATGGTCAGAGGCTTTGAAGAGTTGAAGGATGGCGAGAGTAGGAGGTCATTGTTGGGTATGCGAAGAACAGTGGAAGAGCATGGTTTGTTTTTCTATAGCGTTTGTTTAAGGTTTTTGTGAGTGAGGGGATATGTTGTATTTACTTATAGTAGTGTTTTGGCAACTGATGAAGTGTAATGTCAAATTAAATGTTGGGGAGCTGCCTGGTGGAATCGTTGATTAATTCCACAGTTTTCCGCAAGCAGTCAGGTCCCTTCCTCTACAGTCTATGTTTTTTTCTGTTCTCTTGTGCTGTGCCTGTTACACGTTTTTATTTCACAAGCTCACATTTTAGGTGGCTAGTATATTAAGGCCAGCCTGATCTTTCCTTCCATAAACAAACTACAGGACCTCACTTAGAGTTTGGTGGTATGGGAACACTGCCATGTGTTGGTGAGGCTCGAGTCCCTTCATACTGGTGGTTCCCTCACCTTATTTAGAGATGGGGTACTAACTGGGTTTGCTGCGCAGAACTTCAGCTGGCTCTGCTGTCAGAAACACTTGGCCTAGCTGCATGCCCTCCACAAAGCCACCTGTTCACAATTGTGGTAGTTCCACCCTTTTTAAGGGTGGGGTAACTACTACTGATTTTTCTTTCTAGTGACCTCCATATGAGACGGTAAGGAAAACCAAAAAATGTCCCTGATGTGCCGTCAGGAAACCCACTATACATCAAGCATATTTTTTTCTAGCTTTTTAGCAGCAAATCTCCACTTGGTGGTATCTTGCTGAAAAGAAAAAGAGAATTCTGAGTCAGTCAGGAACATGGCATCATTCTCTGCATTCATTAATCATTAAGATTATCCGCTTCACTAACAGATGTACTTTCATCACTGAGTTCTTCGACACAGGGAGGAATCTATAGATACGATGGGCAGGCCTCCATTGAAGGGGCAGAAGTGAGGGCTTCCACCACCCCAGTACTCTGGCCTTCAAGTTATCCAGATTCTTCATCCAGACTGGTGATTGGTAAAAAAAAAACTCCCATGCGGAAGACAGTGCACTGATTCCACCTGGAAGCTAAAGTAAGCTTCAAACCCCTCTACCCTTCTTCAAATGCACCCAGAGAAAACCTGGAAATACCTGAGGAACTAAATAAAATACTACATCTCTGGAGGCTCCTTCCAATCTGAAAATTAAAAGCTAGTGTAAATAAACAGGTTGCATAACCAAATATGGACGCCATTTTGTAGGTAAGTCTGGGAGACAATGCCCCATAGGCATCTAGAAACTGATATTGCATCTTTTCTAACCTTCATGCTGCCACTTAATCATGCATGCGGGCTTGTGAGCTTATTCTAGTGCAGCTGTTACTGCACTGTGCTGGACAGGTCTCTCCACTGACCGATTCAGTTGCTCACTCAAGATCACTGTTAACGCGCTGGGGTCCTGATGTTCTCCAGTATGTTATTGGCAACCTGTAGTGGCCTCCAGATAGGCCGGAAGCTTACACAAAGTAGTTTGTTGTGTCTTTTCACCAGAGGCAGCTGTGTTGAAGCCTTTGGATGGTTGAGACAAGCAGCCATTTGGCCCAGTTATTGTGTTATATTACTGCATTTATATAGCTCTTACTACCCCTGTATAGGGGCTGAAGTACTTAACTACACGGGCAGCATGGTACATCGCAGCGTAGCATAGGTGTGTGGTCAGAGGAGTGTTGTCTTTGTTTTGAGCCTTTGTGGAAAGTGCTTTCCTGTCCTGCACGAGTGACTAGCGAGGTGGTCTTACCTTATCTTGAGAAGCTGCTAGCTTTGTGATAGTTGAGCTGCAGGTGGTGAGCGGCCTGTGTCAGACTCCTGATGGGGCAGAGTAGCGCCACAAAAAGGAGTGTAAGAACATACCCCCACCAGAGTGTTCAAAGGATGCTCCCAACAGAGTGATTGTGAGATAGATGTCCCTACCAGTATAAAACCGAATGCCACTGATCTCAAAATGTTCTTTCTTCCCTCCTCTGCCTGCTTAGTAGGGAACCATGACGTTGAGGTCTTCTGAACTCGTTCCAAGACCCTGTTGCTCGTCTTGTCGTCTTCTGTAATCACAATTTATAAATCTGCTTCTTTTTCTTCCGAAACTATGGAAGGCCACATCCGACTGTGTCAGTCACCAGAGCATGTCCTCTCTGTGAGATACCAGACCTCTGGGAATTGGGCCTCGGGGAGGGTGCTGGGGGTGATTTCCTGCCTGGCTGTACTCCAACTGGGATTAAGGGAGTAATTCAGAACAGATGTAACTCTGGGCCAGGCCCGGTCCATAAACTCATGTCAGATATTTTAAGGGCAGGAAGTTAGTATTTGGTTAATAATATCCAAAGTCTGTGAAAGTAGCAGAGAGCCAGATCACAAAACGCCGTCAGCCGTTTTTGGGGCTTGGAAGTTTGTATTTGGTTTTCATGACACAGAGCCTGGGAAAATATGAAAGAGCAGAAATCAGTGTAGGGGGACTGGAAGGGTTTCTCGCGCTCTCGAGGGCAGGGTCTGTGGCCTGACATCACTCCAGATGTAGCCCCTCCCCGCACAGCTTCCTCCTCCTGTCCATGTCCTGCCTTCCCTCAGGTGGCTGACTGCCCTTCAGACTTCGTCTCGTTGTTACTTGGGTTTGTCTGCCCTCTCCTGACTACCCGCCTCTCTTCCCTCCATTCGCTCCTCTGTGCACATCTCGTGTTTCCGCTTTCACTTCCCCCTTCATGTTAATCATTTTCTAACCCTCCCTTTAATCTCTTACACATCCATTTTATCTACACCCTCTTCCCTCTTTGCCTCTTTCGTATCTTCTTCCCCGGCCATCTCTCCTGTGCGCAGTAGTGTTTCTCTCCACTTCTTTCATCTCTGCAACTCGCTTCACCCCATCTCACTCCACCTCACCACGCCCCCCTTTCCCATGCCTGCCCCTTTATCTCTCCCAAATCTCCCGTGTGTAAAATTTAAATGCCGTGTCTTGCGGCTGTCCGAGGCCCCCGCAGGGGGCCACTAAAGAGGGCAGCCCTCTAGTGCCAGCTGGGCACCCCACACCACCGTAGGGGCAGGGACTCAGGGAGGAGTCCCCCAAGCCTTGTCGCAGCGCGATAGGCGAGCATCACGTCCGGGGCGCGAGGACAGGGGGAGGGGTATATAGGCCTCCCCCCACCATCTTGTCGTCCTCTTTCGCGCGCCCGGACACGCCGTCGTGAGAGGTTGTTCGAGCATCCTGCTGCCATCGGGAATGAGGTTAGTCGTCACACTCGCCAATCACGAGGCTTTGGCCCGGGGTTGATCATCGGTCCCCCCACCCTTTCCGACGGTTAGGTGTTGGGTGTGCGGTGGCCGGGCCAGGTTGGCGTCCCGGGGAAATTAACGTCCCGGGGAGAGTAACCCCACGGCCCTTTGGCCGATCCCATGGCAGTCGTTGTTCACCCACAACCCCTGCGACGGGCCAGTGTCCTAGTGTCACAAACCTCCCCCCCTTTTGCGCCCGGGGTCTGTGCAGTGGGCATCCTGCAAAGCATGTCCCCGGTGTCGCTGAGTAGCCGGCCAGCACGGGCCTCCGGCGTGTGTGCACAGTTTGAAGCTGGCAGGGAGGTGGCGTCCCGGTCACGAGGGGCCGACAGATGGCAGGAACGAGGCTGGGGAAAGCATGCATGTAGGGGACGCGGTAGTTTCCCCCTCCCCGTCCAGAGTGTAAATGCCCCGACCAGCGTCTCCGTGGGGACCTTCTGGCGCTCGGGGTTCATGAAGGGGCGCCTCGCTGCTCTCGTCCCGGCCCCGCTGCACAGCCGGCCGGCACGGGCCCCCTGTGTTAAGGTCTGGATTGCGGGAGGGGCTGCGTGGGATGTGCCCAGAACACCTCTTAGCTCGGCGCGTGCCGGGACCCTGCACAGCGTGGGCTCAGTGGGTTTAACTGCTAGTTTACCCTGAGGGGGAGAGTCAGACGTGGGTCCGTTCCGTGGGGGGGGGTCGCCGCGACGCTCCTCCCTCCCTGTTGACCGAATCGGTCGTCCGTCCTTATAGAAGATTTCTATATTGTTATATAGGCCCCCCCCCTTGTGAGGGCCGGTCACAGGGCCTCTGCCCGCAGGGGCTGGCGGTTGGGGGGGGGCATCGAGCGCCCTGTTTGGCTGCTCTATCCGGCGGGTCGGTAGCAAGGCCACGGCCCGCGTGGGCCCGTTGTGTTGTGTTTGGGGGTCCACCTCCACTGCCCGCTGTGGCGGCTTTGGAAAGTGCGGGGGAACTATGTTTAGGGCCCCGTGCAGCGAGGGAGAGGGCCCTCCCCGGCACCACAGTCAGGCTGCTTCCGTCCCAGCTTCAGGACGCTGGGGCGGCTTTGGAAGTGCGGGGTGCCCGGTTCGGTGAACCGCAGCAACCCCGGTTGATCAGTAACGGCATTGCGGATGGCAAGGTCGAGGTAGCCGGGTGATATTAATCACCACTGAGCCTAGGGCGACGGGCATGCCACGAGTGGGATCCCAACAGGGCCCATTCAGACCCTCATCTTTAGGAGGGCTGGAGGGAGAGACAGTATTCGGGCAACACTTCCGTCATTACTTGGTTGGTGTCGTGTTGCGACGAGCCCGAGGATGGCTCAGATGCGGCTGGAACTTCGGTGGGTCTGTGCCGGTTCCAGGGCTTCGGCCCGCCGGAATTTGTGGCTGCCTGGTGGGGGTGCGGGAGCAGCGAGCGCCAGGTTGCTTCCTCCTGGCTGGTAACCTGGCTTGGGCTACCCGATGGTAGAGGAGGCCGCGGGCCCACCTCGATCGGGCACCACTGGGTGTTTACGGGCCCTCAGATCTTGCCCCCCCCCCCTTAGGTGCCATGACAGGGGGTGCCCGCCGCAGCTCCCCGCATGTGGCGTCCAGCAGTGTTTGTATTGTACCGGGCGGCCGTTTGTCGCAGGACCGCCGGTATGTTCAAAGGCCACGACGGGGGGCGGCGCATGTTGGCTCGGCCAGGATGGGACTCTAAGGAGGCGGGCGGCCCGGCTGGCATGCCGCTGCGGTAAACATTACCAAAGCCCGCGGCTCGTGTCATCAAGAGCGAGACAGTGCTCTGCAGCCAGCCGGGTAGAGGGTGTTATACCCTGCTTTTCAGCGGCAACGTGCAATCAGCTGCTTGCAGTGCCGGTCGCGATTTTCGTCCTGGGCATAGTTGTCTGACACCACTGGGTAGAGCGCCAGGCTCGGCATCTAGCTAAGTTTCACCGACTAATGAAGCAATTATTTAGATGCAGCATGTTAGCTGCCATCTGTGATTCTGAGGACCCGGTCTTGTGCATCATTCGGGCAGTGCAAGTGGCCCGTTGGCTTGCTTTGTGGGCAGCAGGTGTGCTGGGCGTATCGGTCTTGCCCCAGCCATATTGAGGCACGCCTGACCTAGTGTTGCATGGGGGGCAAAAGAGCGGCGCGGTCCTAGTGTTGTAGCTCCAGATTAGGGTTGGTGCCTGGGAGGCCACGGGCGCGGTGAGCAGTCTGTTTCTTGTCTTGCATTGAGCGAAGACTTCGCTGCTTGGCTATCAAGGTCCTTGTGCCACCAGGGGTTATGCAGGTTGCCCTCTCAATATTGTGTTGATGAATGCGGCTACTTCTGACAGATGGAAAAACCGGTTGTCGGTTCTGGCCGTGGCTCGGCGAGTATGGGTTGAATTCTCACCTCAGGGTTGAGACAGGTGGTCAGGACATGTGTACGATGGGTTTGGGCGTTTATTTTAATCACACTTGGCATCATTGTCGGGCGTTATCAAGAGTGCTGTTAGTCTAATAACCCTTGGTCTCTCACCTGGACTTCATCCTCACATACCAAGTGAGCCGGTGTTTTCCTCCAAGTCAAGTTGTGCATCGTCCTTTATATGGAAGTGAATGTCGCGAGGCTGATAGATTAAGCGACTGCGTGCTCGTGCGTACTCAAGCTCCAAATTTGACCACTCATTCCTGGTTCTGGGGGTACTATACAGCCCAGGGACTCTGAGTTGTCGCTTAGATACGTGCAGCAGGGGCCCAGTAATGCGACAGTGTCCCCTAGCTTGACAGCGCAAACGGTTTCAATGTGCTGCCTCTGTGTTATCAGTTGCAATTCTCATGCTTGCCCCGGTAGTGAGAATTCCACATCCAAACCTTCCAGCATTAGAGTCCCTTCCCTACACAAGGCGTAGGTGCACGGACCCAATGGATGCATTCTCAAGATGCGATGCAACAAAGCTATAATTGTGGCTTACATATCTTATGCCCTGGTATACAATTTCACGGGCCAGTGAAGCGGCATGACAGAGAATGGCTTGTTTCATCCCCTTGGTCACAGGTTCAGATCCTGGTAGGTCCGCTTAACATTTCATCCTTCTGAGGTTGATAAAACGGGTACCAAGGTGTTGAGTAACAATAAACAGGTTATGCAGCGCCAAGATACCATGGGGTGAACGTGTTCCCAATTAGTCGGAAGCAGGAAATGTGAAGAACTTTGGTGAATTCAGTGGGCTCACTCCGCAGTGTAGTAAGCGAGAGTTGAGCACTATTTCCATGGGGCTGTAGTGTGGCGCAGGCAACAAAGTGACACAGCCAAAACGATAAAGCTTTCATCAGCGCCGCAAGTGCAGTGGCATGGGAGTCTCAGGAGAGTAAGTAGTCTACTGCACCCTTACTATGTACTGGGCAACCCAACTTGATGGGAGGGGGGTAGTTTACCAGTGCATTATCAACCATGAAGCCAAGTATGCATCGCGGGGCTCTGCTCACACTAAAGTGGGCCAAGATCGCACACAGAATAGGATGTGGTGCAGTGTCAGTCATATATGGGCGAGTTATTAGAATATGCCAGAGGAAGCGACCACGAAATCACAGATTTGATAAGCAAATATCATGGTTCATCTTTTGTCCCAAGATAGACAATAGTTACAGGTAGACTCTCTTTTGCAAAGAATAGTTATTTTGTCTCATTTGAGTGCCGCACGTGCCTCCTTGGCAGTATAACGAAGTTTGACTCTTTGAAAGGACGAGCCCTCCACCTGGGGTATGTGTCACCAGAGGAGCCCCCCAGGGGTCAGGGGGAATTCTGCGCAGTGCTTGTAGCATGTCACGTGCCATTAAGGGCATGTTACTACCAAAGTTGGGGTCAAACTGGGCGGGAGCAGTAAGTTAGAGTTACAGCACAAATTGGGTACAATGTATTAAAGAACATTCGGCATTCCCAGTATTCAAGAAAGGGCAGGTATTGATACATATTGTTCCCCTCCCGTTCCCACTGCCTTGCACTCGTTGATATACTAGCAGATGTTTGGGAGGGCAGGACTTCATCTAGGGTGGTGACTGGCTCAATCCGCAGCTGCCTGTTCAGAGTTTTACTCATATGCACATTATTATTAACTTAAATAATCGCTGCATTGACGAGTGCGACCTGCGGACGTTCACGCACCAAGGCATTTGGTTAATTTACAAACATTAATTCTTCCTGCCTCCCTGTCAACAATACCAAGGAGGAGCAGAGTAGAATCAGTTGATATGTGCACCCTTTGGGTGACCTGGGTTCCTATTACAAGTGAACAACATTATAGTTTATTAAATTTTGAGGTCCTCTTATTTGTGATAAGGGATGATAAGTGCATACCATCGACAGTTCCGATGCCTTAGGGAGCGGCGAATGCTCGGTCCGCTCGCATTGGCAGGTGATTTATGCATGGGCTTAGCTTTGCCTGCTACCCGCAGTGGATTGACTTGACTAGGGTGACTCATGCTCCTATTGCTTCAACCTTGGTTTGGTCATACCATATTGGGGGCCAGTCACTTACACGTATAAACCGTCGGTTGGCTACGTTAGAAAGACTTTCTCACACCTGAGATTATCTGGAACCCCTATAGCTGAGCAACTACGGGGTTGTGCTAATTGAGCTGTAGGACGGTGGCCCGATTGACCTAGTGAGTATGTAATCCCTGTGATGTTATGATGAGGTTGGTAGCACAGGGTGATGGGGGCAGATGGTACTAAGTCTCTCTTGGGTGGACGATACGAAGGGTAATTAAAATAACCTGGTATGGAGTCTCTGTTGTAGTGTGCCAATGTGGGAGTGCGGTTGGCACATTAAATTTACACTGCCTCTGGGATAAGCCAAAGTCTCTACCTAGCCACCTAGGGGGTGGGCAGGAGTCAGCCTAAGTGTGCAACCCCTTCTCCTGACTAGAGAGGTGGGTTCGGCCAGGCTTAGGCGCATACCCTAGCCAACCAGTAACTCCATTTCAACATGAGTAGAGAATGCCTAGGAGTTGTTTGCAGTCCATTCGCAACCGCCCCACAGGGCGAATGTTTTAGGCCACAAGGTTGTGGATGGCTCTTGTGTGGGAGCCTGGTGAAGAGCTAAGGTCAGGCTGGGATGTATCGGGCTTTCGCCGCACGGTTGAGTCCCAGTCACGAGCGGATTGTATCAGGGTGAGCTGGCTGTGGGTCAGGAAGCCCCAAGGCATCAGTAGCACTGAGCGGCTTACAGCCAGAGGCGGTATCCGATGCACGGGGCATTTGTTAGATTAGAGCCCTACTTAGAGGTACCGCCTTAAGTGCTTGGAGGTCTGTTGGCACCGCCTTTCAATGGAAGCCATTGTCTGGCGGGCTGCTCTGAGCAGAGCTTTTGCAGGCGTAAGTAACAGTTTCCGCTACCAGTTCAAATGTGCATCTTTCAGTAAGTTACTCAGATCACTGGGACAGGAAGTAAGGTGGGCTGGATAACTCTTGCTTCTACCTGCATTGGCACATGTTGTCAGGAGTGATTGTCAAAGGGATTGCACTTCAGCCAGGTATTGTTAGCACCCATCCACACCAAGCCGAGTGTTTAAGGTCACCCTGGGCCCCATTTACACAGCCCAGTATTAGGCCCTCGTGGGTCAGTGCCATGAATTACTAAAGTGAACTGAACAGGAGGCGTGACCGTGGGTTACGCTAGCAGAAGTTTGGGGAAGAGCTAAACTCCACCCATGGCCATGGTGTAGTCTTAAGTAAGTTGGAGTTGTCACTCTTATTTGACCAGGGGTTCGATGCTACACGAGGGCATCGCTGCGCTGCGGCCAGAGCACTGTCTTGTCTCCCAGGGGGCAGCTAGTGAAGGCAAGGCTCTTCCCAAACCTGGCACCAGAACACAAGGTAGTCAGGGCCAACTTGTCTGTTGGGTGACTTGGGTAGGCACCTGTGTAGTTGTCACTCCACGAAGGGGTGAGTTGTCTCCAATAGTGGGCACAATACATATAGGTGTGTCTGTTTGTGGTATCTCCTAGCGGACCCACTGAAGGTGTACTGCAGCTAAACGGGGAACTGGAAAGCTTGGTTTCCGTTACTGTGGCAGGTTTAAAGCATCCAGGGTCGGAGATGCACAGTAGGTACTGTGCATCTGTGATCCGACGGCAGTTAGGCAAGCGGGGTGCGCTGCGTAAGTTGTAATTGCACGAAAGGGTGAGGTGTCTCCAGTAGTGGGCGCAAGACATACATTGTTTCAAACCAGCTTTGATACCATTAAGGTGTTCACCAGGGTAGCAAGCAAAAGGGTTTGTGCATACGTCTGGGCAACAGGGCAAAATAAGTGCACCCCAGAACCAAGGGGTTCCTGTAAATCAACCCTTCTGGGTGGTGATGCTGTCAGCCAACAGGGGGCTGCCGTCCCAAGTAATGGGGACACAAGGTGTCAAGCACAAAAGGCTACTATGTAAAAGAACATTTGGCATGTTTAGTGATCAACAAAAAAAAACAAAAAAAAAAAAAATTAACTGAGCAGGTAATTTTCCACCGCTGGGGTTGCCCTGGGGTGGGCAGTGTGAACGCCCCTGCCCCCCTATTTGGGGGCTCTCGCAGGGAGGGTTCTAGCCTGTCGACTTTTCCTGCAGTTAAGGTCAAATGCCCTGCCCGGTTAGCTAGATTAGCCTCACTGGGCGGGGGTGCTGTCAGCTAACACATTGTGCTGCGTCCCCAAGAAAGGGGGAACAAGGTGCCAAGCACAAAAGGCAAGGCGAGCAGTGTGAACCCCCTATTCGGGAATATTCTGGGATGAAGGGCAAAGTAGGACTTAGCCAATCCTTAAGGTTAGGCACCATATGGCAGCCAGTGCGCACTGCATTAATCAGACGGATTCCCTAGCTGGTATCCCTAGGGGGTTCACCACGAAGGGAGCTGGGCTGGCGAAATTCCCATAAGAAATAAGGGATGCACGGCAAGGGCAGGAGGGCACCCTGGCTCATTGTCACACACGTCTAGTTATGGACTTCCTGTGCGTAATGAGTTAGAAAGCAAATGGACGGTGCAAAGGTTAAAATATAATCCTTCTCGCCCGAATAGCCAAAAGTAGGCAGGTGGGTGTGGGAGCGGTCTCCCACCAAGCGGGCAGCTGTCCCTTAAAGTGGGGACACAGGTGTGCTAGACACACCATCCTAGTAGGACGGCAGCTAGGTGAGCTCAGCAAATTAATGGGGCAATGTGAGCCAGGGAATCATCTGCCCCGCCCAGAGTTGGCACGGGGCTGAGTTATGTGAAGTAGTGGAACTTTCCCACAGGAGGGTGGATAGTTCTTGGCACAAATTCACAGGGCAGAAGGGCCTTTGTGTTGCATTAGACACTAGCTGATCCAGGCTACCGGCAAGGGCTATTGTGATATAGATGGGGTTCATCTATCACCAGTGGGAGGGATCCTTCCCTAGCTTTGCAGGAGGCCTGAAAATGAGAGGTTGCAGGTGAGAAAGGAGCTGTTTTGGTGGGGGGCTCTGGCGGCGACGGTGGCCACCTCCAGAGCTGTGGCGGAGTTACAGGGCGATCTGGAAGCAGAGGGGTACAGAAGGGTACCTCTGCGCGGCACCATGGTGGGTGCCAGAGCCAAATCCTAGGAGCCTCATGGGAGGTTCCTAGAAAACCGTGTCGGCGCCCCGTTAGTCCTTCGGGCGGTTGTGGGCCTGAACAACCGGGGGGTTTGCTATGCTACGCTCCGCCCTGAAAGGGGCGTGAGTAATAAGGAACCATGTGTCACGTGATCCGGGAAGAGGATCACCAGAAGTGGCAGCACAGATGGGGTTCGCCCCAGTGCTGCTTGGCTCATCAGGCGGGCAGGCGGCCCAGACGGTTGCCTGCCCTTGGATCGCCCGTAAGATAACCCACCATATTACATAACGGTGTATGTAATAAACCTGCAGCAATTTTACCCAAACAAGAAATGTGTTGTGTGTTTATTTATGAGCATGCATGTTACGTTGGAGGGGTGGGGTAGGTTGCCAATGCTGGTACTATGCGGCTGTCCGAGGCCCCCGCAGGCGGCCACTAAAGAGGGCAGCCCTCTAGTGCCAGCTGGGCACCCCACACCACCGTAGGGGCAGGGACTCAGGGAGGAGTCCCCCAAGCCTTGTCGCAGCGCGATAGGCGAGCATCACGTCCGGGGCGCGAGGACAGGGGGAGGGGTATATAGGCCTCCCCCACCATCTTGTCGTCCTCTTTCGCGCGCCCGGACACGCCGTCTCCCACCCTACCGCTTACCCGGCGTGGTTTGTGGCAGGCAGGAGGCAGAGAATGTTGTAATGTTGTCTTTTTCGTTGCAGGCGGAGTTACAGGGCGATCTGGAAGCAGAGGGGTACAGAAGGGTACCTCTGCGCGGCACCATGGTGGGTGCCAGAGCCAAATCCTAGGAGCCTCATGGGAGGTTCCTAGAAAACCGTGTCGGCGCCCCGTTAGTCCTTCGGGCGGTTGTGGGCCTGAACAACCGGGGGTTTGCTATGCTACGCTCCGCCCTGAAAGGGCGTGAGTAATAAGGAACCATGTGTCACGTGATCCGGGAAGAGGATCACCAGAAGTGGCAGCACAGATGGGGTTCGCCCCAGTGCTGCTTGGCTCATCAGGCGGGCAGGCGGCCCAGACGGTTGCCTGCCCTTGGATCGCCCGTAAGATAACCCACCATATTACATAACGGTGTATGTAATAAACCTGCAGCAATTTTACCCAAACAAGAAATGTGTTGTGTGTTTATTTATGAGCATGCATGTTACGTTGGAGGGGTGGGGTAGGTTGCCAATGCTGGTACTATGCATTACCTAGTTATCTTCTCCTGTTACACTTCCCGGATAACTCTACCAGCCTCTCACGAACTGAACTGCCCGTCCAATATTCCTCTACTTCAGTCCACATCGCTCACTCAGGGCCGGCTTTAGGGCAGTGCGACTGGTGCGGCCGCACTGGGCGCTGACCTGTGGAGGGGGCGCTGACTTCAGGGTGGGCTCTGTGTTTAGCCATATCTTATGATTGGAGAGATGGGGGGCACTTTTGCCTGATGGTAGTGAGAGAATCTGAGGAGGCGGTCATGGGGTGTAGGGGCGCCAAAAAGTATTGTCGCACTGGGCACCACCATTGCTAAAGCCAGCCCTGCGCTCACTCCCCCCCCTGCCCTCCCCATATAGTTTCTCTTACTCTTCTGCCTCTTCCCGCCCTCTCATCTTGGCCCATGCGCCATCTCGAAGAAAGCAGGAACTGATCCCTCCTTTTATCTCTCTCTCTCTCGTTCTCTCCTTTCTCTCTCTCTCCAGAACGAGGAAGCTTTTTCAAGGTCACATTACTCAGGGTGAGAGGCGGCCTCTCCCCCCTCACCAGAGCCCTCTTTGATGTTTGTTACCTTGGCCTTTGTTTCGCACCCTGTAATCATGGGCATGTTTTGTTTTCACACAACACACAACTCCCAACCTTGCAAAGCACTCCTCGCTACTTGTTTTGCCTTTCAGCCGACAAATTATCAATAAACCAGACAAGGAGTTTAGCTTGACTGCAGGAGCTCTCACGGTCTGCAAGAGATGCACTTACATTACTATTCTGAGTTTTTTCAACCACAATAATGGAGAATAACATGCCAATTTTGGTTCTCACTGCATCAAAATTCACATATCTTGCTAACTACTGGGCCTTTGTCAACTGATAAATTCCCGCAGGTTTGACCAGTCAAAAAGTAAGGGGGTGCAAACTGTTGGCAATATTTTATAAAAGTGTAACGCAGCGCAGCAAGTCACCTTGCTGCGCTGTATTATAGGGAACGGGCAGTAATGTGCCGCATTTATCACAATACTGCGCATTCCCGCCTTTTCCTAGCACTTGTGCGCAATGTGCTGCCTATCGCCAACGCAGGCAGGATTGTTTTTGTGCCGGAAAGGACACCTTCCTGCACAAAAGCAATCCAAAGAGGCATTTTCATCTTTCTATGTGTGTTGCAGAATGCAGCTTACATAGAAAGAGGAAAAAACTAGGAGAAATAAACATATTTCTCCTCGTTACGCCTCCCCTTGGGATGCATAGCACTTTGGCACATTCCCAGGCCTACCAGTAAATTTAAGCTGGAAATGCATCCAAATTCATGGGTTTTGCACCACCCATGGAACGCCTCCCTGGGGCAGAGTAACGCAGCGTAGCGATTTGCGCTGCGTTACTCTGGATTTATTAAGCCACATACGGCCACACAAGGGCACCTTACGTGGCTCGATGAATCGCATCTTAGGGGTTGCGTTGCTTTTACACCACGTTGCGTGGTGCAAAAGCAACACAACCCCTTGATAAATATGCCCCAGAATAAACACAGTAATTACTGGGTGCGATAAACATCGCACACCTCGTCGTTTCGATCCCTGCACAATCAAGGTTTTGCCCAGGGTTTGGAATATTCAGGGGCTTTTTTAGACACAGCTGCTTCAACGACAAGGACTCCAGAATGCCCCTTTGTCTGACCTGTTTGTTTGGGGTTTAAGGACATTTATACACGTCACTGGATCATGCATTGAAAGATCTGCTGTTGTTTGTGGTATGATTATATGTTCCTTTGCAGATCCGAGGTAGACCTGCGATGTGGTGCCAGTTTTATTTTTGTTTATTGCAGGCCTTTACCACAGTAGGCCTTATGCTAAATGTACAGGACACGAAGGCTCGCCCTTTAGTAGTAATTTTAGTGCATTTCCTGCTGGTGTGTTGTGGCCCTGTTTCCTGAAGTTAAGTCACATGCTGGCAGATGTTTCTGCCCTCTGTATAATTTGTAAAGAGATGCTTTTCGGTCAGTCCCAGCACTGTGAAATGATGGATTCCAGGAGAAGCCGCCCTCCCAGGCCGAACAGTGGACTGAGATGCTGCAGAGGTTTTAACATTCAAACATGTTACACTGGTATCTGTTCACTCCTGAGTCTGTATGGACTGTTCAGGAAGGGTCGGATCTGAATATTATGCCCAGATTTTTTACTTCTTCTGATGTGGCCAGAGCCGTTCCCTGCAACTGTGTCCATCTGAATGAAAGACACTCATAAATGCTGGATCCTTACAAAGAATTAAGGCTAT
This sequence comes from Calotriton arnoldi, assembly GCA_963921515.1. Lineage (NCBI taxonomy): Eukaryota > Metazoa > Chordata > Amphibia > Caudata > Salamandridae > Calotriton > Calotriton arnoldi. The sequence continues at coordinate 626,386 of CAWUFW010004424.1, forward strand.
TCAGAGTTAGGTTGTTGGTACTTCAGACATAGTCCCATCCTTGTGTTGTTCTAAACCAGGGTTCTCCAAACTCGGTCCTGGAGGGCTGAATCCATGCCAGATTTTTAAGACAACTACATTTACCTAAATGGGGATATGCTAAAAATCTAGGCTGGATCCGGCCTTCTACGACCTATTTTAGACAATCCTGATCTAAACAACGGGTCTGGGAATGACAGTTGTGCTTGGAAAAAATCATAAGAGTGGGAAGTGCACAAACAAAACCACTGCTATTCTCGGCTAAAGTATTTAATTTTTTTTTTTTTCCCCAAGCCCTGTTAACTGCCCAATGCTGGCCTCAAAGCACTATTGAGCCTTGGGATGTTGGCATATGGCACGTGTCCAGGTAGTAAATATAGAACCTGAACGTCAGTGAGAGGTGGGATACTATTAATGGGATCGTAGGGATACCTGCCATTGTAAGATTCCAAAGATGGTAAAGCCTTTAAGGTAGGAGTCCAAGTCCGATGGGAGAAGTGCCAGTGTTAGGAATCTGACGGGCATGGGTATGAACTTTGGAAAGAGGTGGGGCCTTCAACCAAATGTTGTGGAAAACAAGTGAGTCTTCAGGTGTTTTCTGAACTTGATGTAGTCATCCTCCAGCCATAGATTAAAGGGCAGGGAGTTCTACAGGGTAGATCCCTAAATCTGTAAGTGACGAACACCAAATGTCTTGTGTCTGGGACTGCTTATTGATTGGAGTCTTTTCTTAGAAGATCTTACGTTCCTGGGCAGAATGTATGTGGAGAACAGTTTTGCAACTTAGCTCCACGTAAATGTTGACGAGTGAAGGCAACAGAGCAGAGCCTTGAGGAACTTCACACCAGATATCTGGGATCTTGAAGAGGAATGGATCAATTGTCACTTGGTGGAAGCAGTTTAGCAAGAAGGACTAAAACCAGGACAGTGCAGTGTCTGTTACATGGACTGTGGTGGGCAATCTTATGAGTAAAATATAATGGTCTAAGGTATCAAAGGTAGCTGAAATGTGCAAGAGGATCAACATGCAAGGGAGGCCTTTGTCCCAGCCCTCAAGAAGTTCTTCTATAATCTCTAATGTTGAGAAGGGTGGTCTTAGTTCTCCTGTGGCATCTAAACCTGATTAATAATCACTTATGAGATTGGTAGCCTTCAGGTGTGATGACAGTTGTCTGGTAACAACTCCTTTAAATGCCTTAGCCACGCATGTTACGACAGAGATGGGTCTGTAATGTTGGACTGAGAATGCGGCCAGCCGACTCCTTCTAGCATTGTGCGAGTTAAGTTAGTATTTGCGGCACCATTTTGTATTCGGCTGCCATTTTGTACTATGATCGAAAGTAAGCTTCTGTCCCATACTGTCTGCCTCAGCAGAAAGCAGCCTCAATTGTTTCTCTTCATCTTATTCAAGGTTGAGCTTCAGTGCACTAATGAATAGATCGTTCTGTCTTTGCATGCCTTTGCCTTTAGGTAGCCATGCTCCCACTCTCAGAGAGACGGGCATGGGCAGAGTAACCTTGAAACTAAGATAGCATGTACCCGGTCTCAGGATGGTAGCTCGTCTTTCTGTACCTCCTTTGTTCATCAGTGCCCAGGCTGGAAAATTCCAGTCTGGGTGGGTCTTTAGGGGTGTTGGAAATGCATATCTTGTGTTACATGTGGACGGGCGTCAGTCCCTCTACAGCATTCTAAGGAGGCTGGTCAGATTGGACTCTGCTCGAGTGTATGACTAATAAGTAACTTTGGTTTGTATTCTCTACTGTCTGACCGACTCTTCAATTGTATGGAAGGCTGTGAGGTGGTCTCGAGTGACCCCGGTGGCCCTAATCAGGTCACTTCCTTCAATAATTGAAGAGAACATCTGGATCGGCTATGGATGTTTTTTTAGTATTGAGGTACTGATGGCATGTTTAAGTGACTGGTGGTGACAGAGGATTTACCAGTCTACTGATGACAGACTTTAGGGCAGCAAGACCTAGGTTGATGACTTTGGAATTTCAAATGTCCCAGAAAGGTGCAGACTACTTGAAGGTGGACAGTACTGTGTTCGTGGTAGAAACAGAGACAAGGTAATAAGTCGCTGAAGGGGATAATGCCAGTGGCAAAGCTGGGTAACAGTTTCAAGCCCTCTGGCATGGTAGATAAATGGGCCCTCTGGGTGTCAATTTTGTCACTGAAGAAGGACATCCGAGGGTTGCAGAGGATGTGGTTGGAGCTGACAAGCTAGAAAGTGAGCTGGGCAAGAGCACTTCTTTATATTTACAGAGCATTTCTTTGGTCGAGCTGGCACAGTGAGCATGTGTTATTTTGAGAGAGGCAGCTTTGTAGCCTCTGGTGTGTGCCGAAGGTGAGAGTTTTGTATCAACATTACTTAAGGGTCCTGCCTTGTCGTTTCAATTGGCGAAGGTTGTCAGTGCACTATTTCTTGGTTTCAGTGGGTTTAGTGTGTGGGAGGAGAAGCAAAAAAGATTGTCCAGAACCATTGTTAGTTTGTTTTCAAGATGATCTAAAATGCTAAGATTTGGGCAGGGGATTTCACGTGAGGGCCAGGCATTGACAGGAAGAGATCAGGTAAGATACGAGGCTGAAGTTCGCCAGGGTATCTTGGTAGAATGGATTGGTCACGTATCCTTAGCTTGATGAGATCTATATGTAAAGGACAGGAGTGCTCATAGTTCCAGTATCCAAAAATTGTTATTTAATTTTTTTGAAATATTTTAGTCATTGTACTACCAAGTTCATCAACACGTTTCACAACAATGCGGGTTACGCTAAGACTTTTTCAAGATACAGGACTGTCCATACGCCAGTTGTTAAAACAGTAAGGTACTACTTGTAAGGAGTCTCAATAAGGCATGTTTCAAGGAACCCACTGCCGTCTGTATGCCAAGCAGAGAACTGCAGATATGACTGTAGTGTTGGAGCGCAGTCGGCCCCTGAAAAGCATGGACCCTGCTGCCACTGAACCTGCTGTGATAGCTCCGCCCATGCGTGAGGCCTTCTCTATCAGCCCTGTGGCAGTCATTGATTATTTGAAGGTGGGTGGTACTTTCACTCATGACTGATGGCCCAGAGCCCCAGGTTCCAGTCCAACTGGATGGTGCACTTGATGCTCCACGGGTTCCTAGGTCGAGTGGTCGTCGCTTACTTCAGGAGCTGGTGGTAGGTTCGAATCCTAGATAAAGATTAATAACAATAATAAACTAAACAGCTCAGTGTGCAGTCAGTGCTACTACTTTTAAAACAAATAGGTCTTTAATTTAAGGGTAAGTAATGTAGTGATCCAGCGCGATACTAGCAAACAGCATTCATACACAAAATACTCACTTGGGCCCATACATTCATACTACGCTAATACTTACGCTGGAGTGTCAGTTGTACTCTTTATCAAAATCCCTGCTACCAATTGCCTTCTGATTGAAGAGTAATGACGTACCAATGGATCCTTTGATAATTTGGAAATTTAAAATGAGTGACATTCATTACAGTACATAATCCTGAAATAATCACTGAGTCAGGAAGTTTTAAAATGTTTTATCTAAAGATTTTAGCAGAGTAAAAATACAGAACCACACGGTACTTAATCGCAATACCCAAGATAAAGCATAGAAATGATTATTGCTAATCAATGACGGTCCCTCAGAAAAGGAGAGGATAGAGACAGCAGAACAACTAAAGATTGCATTATATTTACCTAAGTGCGAGAACCAAACCCCTTAGCCAAGGAGTTGGAAAGAATAGAACCCAGGAAGGACGAAGAGCAAAGACCTCCTCCAGGATCAGGACAGGACCGGTGACCTCTCTATAACGACGCCTGCGCCGTTCCCCTCTCTGGTACTCGGCTTCTCCTCGATTCTCCCGTGTCTCCCTTCTAATGGACTCCGCTGCCCCCTCCTCAGGACCTCTTCAGGACAGGGATTCAGTCAGCAACCGATCAGCTTGGCAGTCTGGAGCTAGAAGCTAACTAATTAGCTAATTCTATATCTGTTATACCCTCTGCACCCATGTACCTCCTATTAATGTTGCTAAAATATGGGACCACTACTTCTGATTGGACAGGGACAGGGGGTGGATTCTCGCACCATATCGATTTGGCCTAAATTGTAAAGCCTATTGTCTTTAAACTCCCGCCCCTTCAAATTAATACATTTGCTTTATTTCCCACCCGTCTCACGACAAATGTTAAACATTCTTGAAGTACAAAGTTTCAATATGCAACAGGAAAAGCAAGAGTACAGCATCTTCGGCCATTAGGTCGTGGCCTTGGACGACGTCCAGGTTGACTTCATTTGGCAGGCACACAGGACACATGCGCAGAACCATTGTCTCTTTCAGGTCACCAACCCAGGCCCAAGTTTGCGAACTAATAAAAGTCAAAGAAGAAAATATTAAAATCACAGAATAAAATGTTTCACTGTATGCCCACTTTTTCTACTCTATTCCCATTTAATTATAAATTCTATCCCGCATTAGTAGCGTTAAGAAACGACAATTTAGTAATAACATGAGAGCAAGCTGAAGCATGTGAAAACATCAAGCAGCCATTTTAATGCATACTGCGCAGAAGCAGAAGTTTCCCACCAAGCAAAGAAAGACGTCACACCATGTGATATGGTTGCGACATGCGCAGTGAGTTTTCCCGCGCTTTAGCGGCCATTTTGGATTACAGACAGGCGTTATTCATTAGTAAAACACATAGGCAAGCATCCTTCCCTTTCGTGTAGTGATTGCAAAGGTTAGTATAAACAATACAAGTTTTAATAAGTTAATATGTGAGGAGGATTGAATACAAGTAAGTTTCGTTTATGAAACCTTGCTCCATCAATCCCCTCTCTGATGGCGTTTCTGAGCCATCAAAATACTACCCTCAATCAGATGCCAACTTTTAGCAAATTACTTCATTCTCATTTTTACACTTTCCATTTTTAGCATCCCCTTTCAACTTCTTGTATAATTCACTTCTCCATTCTTCAAGTTCTAGTTCATCAATTTTTCGCTTCTTCCCTCTTCCTGTCACATTATATGTTCCATTCTTTCTACAGCATTTGCACCATATTGTTATTGACAGTACTATTATTGCTATCCCTGCTAAGGGTATTAATATTTGACCTATAAGTCCTTTCCCTACATTAGCAAACCAGGTTCCAATTGACGAGATACTATTTGTCAATCTTTCCCATACACTATCAACTTCCAGTGGTTTAAGTTCATTCTCAAGTTTTGTTATATTCTGTAAATACGTTCCAATTTCTGCACTCTTATCAGGAATATAAGTGCAACAATGTTTCGTCTTCAATAATTTACAGACTCCGCCCTCTTTTGCCAATATAATATCAAGAGCAAGTCGATTTTGCATTACCATAGATCTAATCGCAACCATTTCCGCATTAATCATTAGAAAACCTCCAGCAGTATCCGTTGATAAACGATCAACCACTGTAGACAATTTACATATCTTCCTTGAGTTCAGATTTATTCCCACTGAAGGTATCAATGCACCAAATATATCACCTACAATTTCAGAAAAACTAGCTCTTTTACTACGTGTTAATTCACTATTATTTTCATTGCTTCCAGTGTTTCTTTTTACGTGGTATATCTTTGGAAATACTATTCCAAAATAACAACTTCCATACCACCGTGCAGGAAGCCTAAAGTAAGCCTTATTCCCACACACATAATAGATTCCAGGAAAAACTGAATCTGTTCCTCCTTTGATTCCCCAACCTCCAAGAATTAAGAAATTGTGTTCACAATCACTGGTACCGATGAAAACATTGTTATAGTCAGTTTTTAACCTATGAAGACAAATTTTTCCTGTCTTTACGAAATCCAGAGCCATAGCAGCTTGAGCCTTGCCAGGTGTGTAACTCCCTTCTTTCTCAGCCCAAGGTGGTAAATGAGACTTATGCTCAGAAGCTTTCTTTTGAAAATCCTTTCTTCTATCTTCTACTAAATTCAAAAATATCTTTTCTTCAAGTAAAGAACATGTTAGATTGTGTCTATGTGCATGTGTTATATCTATTGATTTCATTGTTAAGAAAAATTCTCCCATAAACTGTGCATCTTGACTACTAAGCACTGGGTTCATACTCTTTCGAATCGGAACCTCAGAAAATATCACATCTAAGTTTGAATAATAATACTGAAGTTTCCCTGTTCTATAAAATAAACTTGCTAATACACTACATGATATGCCACATGTCAGTGGTAAATGGTGATATGTTAGACCTTCTGCTACTGATTCAGGTAATTTCATACAGACATAAAAATTACTAACTTCCATGGTATCTACATATTGAAATAATAACTTTGTGAAAACATTTAAACTAGTGTCGTTATCAGCTATTTCATGATGTATTTCTTGCTCATCTTCTGTCATTAGTTCTACTCTATTATCCTTCAAGTGAGCTGTCCTTCCTTTAGTTTCATTATTAATCTTTTTATCTATTATCATAAGGTAAGGAATTGCTACAATCAGGACTAACCATACTATAAGCACCATCACTAGACTACATATGCATATTGCACAGCATCTTCTACAACATTTCTGTTTTGGTCTCCCAGTAACTCTATCGTCAGGCATTTCTGACAAGAAAGATTGCTCTTCTTATCTTTTCTTCTTTTCTTTATATGATTCTTTTGCTTAGTCAAGGTGGTCTTGTTTCTTTTTTGTACGTCAGTTCTGCACTTGTTCATTTGTCACCACTTTCACTTGACTCTGAGCTTTCAAAATCTTCAAGAATGATATAAGTCCAGTCAGGACCCTTGAATTTGTTATTCACAAGTTTCAGTCTTTTACTTCTTCTTTTCTCTGACTTTTTCTCTTGATCAGTTTGACTTGTTACTTCATGTACTTGATCTGGATCTTCACTTCTGGTTGTTATGTGGTACTTTACTCTTTTAATGACACTTGGCCAATGATCTCCTTTTCGTGTTTTCTTTGTTTGTACTGTTTCTTTATTTTCGTCTTCAGAGATCTTGTTATTTTTACTGCTTAGTACGGTTTCATTTTCTTCTATTACTGCCTTTTCTGTTTGCTCTTTTTCAGGTCTGATTGGTTTCTCTTCAACAGTTCCTCTGTGAGTTTCCAATAACTGACCTTGTTCTTGATTTAATTCTTCAAGTTCATGTTTTTCGAGATTTTCTTCCTCTTTGTTTTCTTTTTGATCTAACTTGTTCTGATCAGGGCTTATTGCACTGTGAACTTCTGCAGCCTGATCGGATTCTTCTAGACCTGTCTGTCCCTGCTCAAAGTCTATTAGGTCTTCATTGTTTTGAGTCCAGTTTCCTTTCCCTATCTGATCTTGTTCAAGTTCTCTTAGTGTCTCTTCTTCTTGTCCCTGAGCTGCTTCTTCTTCACCTATCTGATCTTCTTCAATTTCTTCCAATTTTGCTTGACTTCTTGTTCTGTGGTAAACTTCAGGAACTTCTACCACTGGTATCCAATCCTGACTTGTGCTCGGTTGTCTTTCTTCAGATTCTCTTGAATCTCAAACCTGAGATTCTTCAGCTGGGCAACCTTCAGCTTCTTCAGTGATTGGTGTTGTCTGAGGATTCTCTTCCTCAGGGTCTGGTACTCTCTTTATGTGGCTTACGTGAATCCAATTAGGAAATCCGGCACACTTCACTGCTGTATTCGTTGTCAGTATGACTTGACACGGTCTGCCCCATCTAGGTGATAGACACGTTTCTCTGGTGTGATTCTTCACTACCACCCAGTCACCAGGATTCAGATCATGTTCTTGTTCAGGCTGCCTGGAAACTGCGTCTTCTCCAACCTGGTGAGAGACAGAACGCACTAGGTCAGCCAATCCTTTGCAATAGTCCAGAACCATATCATCAGATATATTCACCAGTTTGTTTGTGGGAACATGTGTTTGTCTCATTGCTCTTTCCATCATTATCTCATGTGGGCTCAATCCTGTGGTTCTGTCAGGTATGCTTCTGAGTCCCATTAAAACAAGTGGCAAAGCATCTGGCCATTCTAATGATGTTGATGCACACATTTTTCCCAATCTTGACTTTATAGTGCCATTCAGTTGTTCAACCATTCCAGAAGCTTCTGGACGATATGCACAGTGTAGTTTCTGTTTGATTTGGAATGCTTCACAGATTATTTGGATTACTTCACTGTTAAAATGTTTTCCTCTATCTGATTCCAAAGTTACTGGAAAACCAAACCTAGGAATGAGCTCTCGTAGTAACAGTTTTGCAACTGTAATGCTGTCATTTCTCCTAGTAGGGTAAGCCTCCACCCACTTTGAAAACAGACACACTATGACTAGTACATATTTCAGCCCTCTGCATGGTGGTAACTGTATGAAATCGAACTGAAGTCTCATAAATGGACCCTCTGCCTTTCCAATTTTTCCAAATCCGATTACTGTCTTCCTCCCCGGGTTATGCATCTCGCAAGTTAGACATCCCTGACAAAGACTCTCTGCAACAGCCCTGAATTTGGGATTGTACCAATTTTGTCTGAACAGCCTAATCATTGCATCTCTCCCTATGTGTGTGTCTCCATGATACATCCTAGCCATTTGTGAGAGTAAACAGTCTGGCATGACTGGTCTACCATCAGCACTGATCCACACTTCATCATCTCTTCTTTGGGAACAACCCACTTTGATCCACAAATTCTTTTCACTTTCATCAACCTCATCTTGCAATCTTTTGACATCATTCTAAGTTTCAGGTGGCATATACAGCATAAGTTGGCAGCTGATTCCCATTCTTTCCACCCTTTTGTTGACTGACAGTCTGTTTTTGGCACAATGTTGAGCCACCAGATCTGCATATCTGTTGCCGACTACCACCCAGTCATCTCCTGACTGATGTGCGGCACATTTCACCACAGCCAATTCTTTTGGTGATTGTATTGCTTCCAGCAATTCCCTTACAAATTGTCCATTTTTAATGGGGGATCCTGAAGAAGTCATAAAATCCCTCTGCATCCATAATTGGCCAAAATCATGCACAACCCCGTAACCATATTGGCTATCTGTAAATATGGTTACTCTCTGATTCCTTCCAATTTTGCATGCCTTTATCAATGCAATCAATTCAGCTACTTGTGCAGATTTGACTCCTGGTAAATAGGATGCTTCGACTATTCCAGTTAATTCACATACCGCATAGGCAACAGTTAGTTTGCCATCTTCATGTCTTTGACATGAACCATCAACAAATAGCTCCCTGTCTGGCTTTTTAAGAGGCTGTTCTTCTATATCTGGGCGTGGTTTTGTGCATAATTCTGTAATTTGCAGACAATCATGTTCATCTTCTTCATCATCTTTAATTCTCTCATGATATGGGTCTGGTAGTAAGGTTGCTGGATTTATTATAGTACACCTTACCATGGTCACATTTTCAGCACCCATTATTATTCTTTCAGTCAGCCGACTAGGGGTAAGATGCTGAGTTCGGGTTCTTGTCAACAGAATTACAACAGCATGTGGAACATACACTTTTACAGGTTGTCCCATCACAATTGACTCACTTTGTTCAATGCTCAAACAGGTAGCTGCCACTGCTTTTAGGCATCCTGGCAACGCGGCTGCTACTGGGTCTAATGTAGCAGAAAAATACGCTGTAGGACGTCTGTCTAATCCGTGTCGCTGAGTTAGGACAGAAAGTGCACAATTTTCTCTCTCATGACAGAATAATGCAAATTCTCTTTTATAATCAGGCATCCCTAAGGCAGGTGCTGAACATAGGGCATTCCTCAATTTTACGAATGCTTCTACACTTTCATCATCCCACTCAACAGGATCCTTTGCTTTCTTTTTTGTCATGTTAATTAAGGACTTAGCTAACAGGGAAAATCCTGGTATCCATTGTCGACAGTAACCTACTATTCCTATGAACATTCTCACTTGTCTTTGGGTTACAGGCATTTGCATTTTCTTTATTAACTTTACTCTTTCAGAGGTTACTCTTCTTTTTCCCCTCTCAATTTGGTGTCCCAGATATTTAACAGCTGTTGTACAGAACTGCAACTTTTCATGTGAGACTTTATGCCCTTCCTCGGCCAAAAGATTTAATAATGCTATGGAATCAACAACGCAGTCCTCTCTGGTGTTCGATGCCACCAATAAGTCGTCAATATATTGCACTAGCACTGAGCTTCCTGGCATCACTAGTTTTTCAAGGCACTTTTTCAATATCTGATTGAAAATAGAAGGACTTTCCGTGTACCCCTGAGGAACACGATTCCACACATAGACTTTGTTCTCAAATTTAAATGAAAAAAGATATTGGCTGTCTAGATGCAATGGTATTGAAAAGAACGCTTGACACAAATCAATTACTGTGAACCATCCTGCGCTCCAAGGGATCTGGTATAGAATTACTGCAGGATTTGGTACTATAGGACAACATGGTTCCACAATCTTATTTATTTTCCTCAGATCCTGAACAATCCTAAATTTTCCACTAGGTTTCTTTAAACCCATTATAGGTGAATTACAGGGACTACTCATTACTTCTTTTAGTATGTTTTGTTCTACCATTCGATTAATCTCTTCTATGACTCCTGCTTTCACTTCTGCACTCATTTTGTATTGTCTAGTATTTGGGAAAATAGCACCTTCTTTTACAGTGATTTTAACTGGATCTATTTTAGCCATAAGTCCTACTTCTTTTCCTGTGAAATCCCATACTATGGGGTTTACTGTACCTTTTAATTCTTCTGGCAACTCATCTTTTGTTAATACTGAAAACATCTCATCTACTTCTGTACCTTGTTTTGCAATCATAATTTTATATACATGGTCTTCGTCTGGTGTCTGAACTGCCACACCATCCGGTGTGCAGAAAATTGTACAATTCATCTTGCACAGCAAATCCCTACCTAGTAAATTCACTGGACTGGAATCACACACTACAAATTGGTGCATTTCTCTGAAGTTTCCAATTTTAACTTCCATTGGTTCGGTAAGAGGTGTTCTAATTCTTTGATTAGCTACCCCTACTACTTGGATATCTTCACCAGAGAGAGGAAGGTCTGGAATGTCTGCTGTTCTCACAGTAGACTGGGTAGCACCAGTGTCCAAAAGGAAAGTAATATCATTACCTTTCACATTCCCTTCAACATATGGACCTGACTGATCTACCTGTAAGGATGCGCCAAGTACGCACTCCTTCTCCCCCTCTCCTAGGCACCGTCATGAACTGAATTGACAGAAATCGTCCTGTAAAAGAAACTGTGATGTTATATAATCATTCTTACCACTTCCTCCTTGATATCCGATGTCTGTACCGTGCTTTGCTCTGCTTACATTACCCTGAATAGGTGCAGGTGGTAATTGACTCTGAGGTTTTACACCCTGCTGTGAGTCATTCTGCGTCTGTGGATTTAAATTTTGATTTGGGCCATTATTATTCCGAATCTTTTTACATTCGTCCTTCCAATGCCCCAATTTTCCGCATCCATGACAAGGAAATTTCTTTTTAGCTTCTTCTCTACTCATTCGTCCTCTCACTCTTCCACTATTCCCAGTTTCACCACTCGTTCCGGAATCCTTTCCTTGGTTTTCATTTGGATTATTTAAATTAATTCCCTGCTTTTCGGCCATTTTCACCTGTGCCCACATCACCTTTTCCTGCAATTTCTTGTGCCTATCCTCAATATCATCTCCACAATATTTTGCATATTTCAAAATCTCATCAATAGGCTTCCCTTGCCAACAAAGCATATGCTGTTTAATCATCTGACAAATCTCTGGCTTCAAACCGTAAACAAATCGATACACAAACTGACTCATGTTCTTGTCTCCAATATCCTCAAATCCACTATACTGTTTAAATACCTGCAATAATCGCTCATAATAGGAATGTACCGATTCACTGGCTTCTTGGGTGGTTCGATCTATTTTCACCCAATCTGTTTCCTTTGGTGGTATTTTCCCTTTCAGGTAAGTTATCACTTGCTGATACTTTTTCATTACATCACTTGACGGGGCACCTGTCTTTGGGTCTCTAGGATACTCATCACTTGGCCAATCTACTGTGATCTTACAATCTGTCCATAAATCGGCAGGTACCACTATGTCAAACAAACCATCCAAATCCTTTAATAATACTTTTGACAACCTTCACAAACCTTTCAACCTGCTTGTACCATTCAATTGGTTTTTCTCTCAATTTTGGGAAATCATTCGTAAATGATAAAATATCTTGTCTACTCCATGGGACGTGTACATATCCTCCTCCCGCAACTTCTCGCATTGGGTATATCTGATCAGCTTTCTCGGTCTCTTTCATCACATATTCAGATGCTGTTCTACTTGTTCGTGCTTCTTCCTTTTTCTTGGCCCACCTAGTTCTCCATTTATCTAGGTCTCCCCATTTCTGTAAGACTATCATCAATTCCCTCACTTGTAATTTTCTTCCGGAGGCATTCATGTTTTCTAAATCTTTTTCTGAAAAATCTGCTCTATAGGGCTCTATAGGGCTTCTGCATTACCTTTGATCTCCCTATTTCTATTCCCATCTGTAGTGCTAAATTGGACAATTTTTCATGAAATAATCTTACATTTCTAGTGATACTTCTGCACATGAACAATAATTCTTCATCATCATAGGTATTTAATCGATCTAGTCCTACATTTCCTGCTATTATTTCTTCTAATTCAACTTTTAATTTATGAATGTCCATTATTTTAGGAGGTGTGCACTGTTTACTTGACCCTTGTACCCATTTTTCTAAATCTTCAGGTGTTACTATGGTGGCACTTTTTGCTCCCGATGAAGTTATTAAACTTACATCTTTCGAACATTCAGGTACATCTTTTCTGGGAGTGCTATTTATAGTACCTCGAATAGGCAAGTCTATGAGTGATATTGTGGATTCACAGTCACTAAATTGATCCTCAACTATTACTGCAGCTTCAGGTTTTGTAGTGTTTACAGGAGTAGGTGCAAGTATCGGTGGAGGACAACTTCCCTGACCTCCATACAATGGGACTACTGGACCAATTGTTACAGGTATAGTTAATGAGTCAGGATGTACTTTTATCTGGGTTATTTTCTGTATCAATTCTGCTCTGGTTTTTTCTAGTGCTTCCTTTTCTTTGTCATGAAGTATTCTACTAGGGGTGAATTCATGCATTACCTGTGATACTAATGGAGTTTTTAACGGTGGTGCACTTGGGGTGCACCCACTTGTCCCTTCCTGATATGGTGGGGGATTCCTTAACATTTCTTCCATAAATTCATCTTCAGAATCGTCACTTCTCATTAAATGTTTTGTCTTTTCTGTGCATTTGCCTCCTAATTTCTCTTCTGCTGTGAATAAAGGATACAATCCTTCTGTAAGCATTGCCCTTCTCCATTGTTTCATCTGGCCATCCCTTGACTCATTGTGATATCTAGGGAAAAATCCCCGGTAACCTCTATTACTTCTGGGTCGGTCACGTTCAAATGCTTCAGTTTCCCATTCTTCTAAAGCTACATATTGAGTTAATCTAGGTCTAGGTTCTAGGTCATTCATTCTTAATCTCAAATTTTGAAGAATTCGCCCATTGAACGTGCCATTCTCAGGAAATGCTAGTATTCCGTCATTTTTGGTATATTCTATCCAATTCTCTATCCATATACAAGTATGATAACCTCTCTCCATCATCATAAAAGAAGCGGGCGTTTTGGCTGGGGGAATAATAATTCCCTCCCTAGTTTTGATTGGTTTGTCCTTTTTAAAATAATTCTTAATCTTTTGTAAAAATGACATCTTTCTCTTTTCTCCGTACATTTTGGGTAAATATCGATGTATAAAATTATATTCTGCAAAGCCTAAATATCTCCTGTCCGGACGAGTTCCTGTTAAAGTCGGATCGCGTTTTAACAAGCAATCCTTTCTCCACTAAGAATTTCGCTTTTATAATTTCGACCAATCAAATGTCTGCTAACTTTTATTTCCGAACCAATCCTTGCGCGGCCTTTTGGTGACGTTTGTCCTTTACAATCTGCGCTTTTCTGTCTCCCGCTGATTAGACCAGTCCCAGCGCGGCACCTGTGACGTCAGTACTGCTCCTGACTACTGACCCCTCCTTTACAAGAGTCTTTCCACACCCGCTGATTTAACCAATCCCAGCGCGGTGTTTTATGACGTCAGCTCCCTCTCCGGAAACTGACCCTCCCTTTACAAAAATCTTACGCAAAACTTTATTTTCTCTATAACTTTAGTTAAAATTCAGTAACAACATAAAACATTCGCTATCGTGCCAGTTTCTCTAAGTACGAAAAGATAGTTTCTCTCACACTTAGTAAAACCTTTCCGTTTACTAAAACATACACTACGAGTAAAACCCTTCCGTTTACTCTTCAGACAAGCTTCCGAAATACCTGTTACTTCTTCAATGTTACCCTTTCTAGGTGATATAACATCAAATTTTCACCAGCGTACTCCTTTCCTATTACTTACACGCATAGAGTCCTTAACGAGTACTGATAGCCCTGCTTAACTTTTCAGTACTATTTCTGCCTGGCAGATAACCTCACTGCAGTATGGCTTCCACTTACCAACCGCTATTCTTTTTACCCCGGGGTATTCTAGACAACATAAAACAAAACTCTAAATAAGCGGATATTAGTTCATAAAAATACAAAATAAATTCTCATTACCCAATTAACAAAGGGTAACCATCCTCTGCTTACCAGAAAAATGATCCAGCGCGATACTAGCAAACAGCATTCATACACAAAATACTCACTTGGGCCCATACATTCATACTACGCTAATACTTACGCTGGCGTGTCAGTTGTACTCTTTATCAAAATCCCTGCTACCAATTACCTTCTGATTGAAGAGTAATGACTTACCAATGGATCCTTTGATAATTGGGAAATTTAAAATGAGTGACATTCATTACAGTACATAATCCTGAAATAATCACTGAGTCAGGAAGTTTTAAAATGTTTTATCTAAAGATTTTGTGTTACAGCAAAGAAATGATGGACGGAATGCTGACAATGCAAACATTCTCCCCCAGTCAAAAGATCTGGGTTAAATCCATCGTTCTTTTGCCCACTACGCCACCCCAGTTTGGACCCAGCCATATGCAAATCAGTCTTGACCCTGTGCCCCATGGGAACAGTCCAGACCGAACTGCCTGGCCAGGTCCTCCCTGGACCGGAAACAAGCATCCTGGGACCGGTTTCAGGGTATGTCACCCTTCTTCAGCCAGGCTAGCTTGAATCCAGTGGCACAGTGAGCAAGGGACCCACGTCTGGGCATACCCATCCCACGTAGGGCAAAAAGTGTTACAGCAAACAAATGATGGACGGAATGCTGACAATGCAAACATTCTCCCCCAGTCAAAAGATCTGGGTTAAATCCATTGTTCTTTTGCCCACTACGCCACCCCAGTTTGGACCCAGCCATATGCAAATCAGTCTTGACCCTGTGCCACATGGGAACAGTCCAGACCGAACTGCCTGGCCAGGTCCTCCCTGGACCGGAAACAAGCATCCTGGGACCGGTTTCAGGGTATGTCACCCTTCTTCAGCCAGGCTAGCTTGAATCCAGTGGCACAGTGAGCAAGGGACCCACGTCTGGGCATACCCATCCCACTTAGGGCAAAAAGTGTTACAGCAAACAAATGATGGACGGAATGCTGACAATGCAAACATTCTCCCCCAGTCAAAAGATCTGGGTTAAATCCATCGTTCTTTTGCCCACTACGCCACCCCAGTTTGGATCCAGCCATATGCAAATCAGTCTTGACCCTGTGCCCCATGGGAACAGTCCAGGCCGAACTGCCTGGCCAGGTCCTCCCTGGACCGGAAACAAGCATCCTGGGACCGGTTTCAGGGTATGTCACCCTTCTTCAGCCAGGCTAGCTTGAATCCAGTGGCACAGTGAGCAAGGGACCCACGTCTGGACATACCCATCCCACTTAGGGCAAAAAGTGTTACAGCAAACAAAGGGTGATGCCCTGAAACCGGTCCTAGGATGCTTGTTTCCGGTCCAGGGAGGACCTGGCTTGGCAGTTCGGGCTGGACTGTTCCCACAAGGAACAGGGTCAAGACTGATTTGCATATGGCTGGGTCCAAACTGGGGTGGTGTGGTGAGCAAAAGAATGATGGATTTAACCCAGATCCTTGTGACTGGGGGTGAATGTTTGCATTGTCCAGCATTCCGTCCATCAATTGTTTCTTTTGCATTTGTCGCCCTAAGTGGGAAGGGTATGCCCAGACGTGGGTCCCGTGCTCACTACACCACTGGATTCAAGCTAGCCTGGCTGAAGAAGGGTGATGCCCTGAAACCGGTCCTAGGATGCTTGTTTCCGGTCCAGGGAGGACCTGGCTTGGCAGTTCGGGCTGGACTGTTCCCACAAGGAACAGGGTCAAGACTGATTTGCATATGGCTGGGTCCAAACTGGGGTGGTGTGGTGAGCAAAAGAATGATGGATTTAACCCCGATCCTTGTGACTGGGGGTGAATGTTTGCATTGTCCAGCATTCCGTCCATCAATTGTTTCTTTTGCATTTGTCGCCCTAAGTGGAAAGGGTATGCCCAGACGTGGGTCCCGTGCTCACTACACCACTGGATTCAAGCTAGCCTGGCTGAAGAAGGGTGATGCCCTGAAACCGGTCCTAGGATGCTTGTTTCCGGTCCAGGGAGGACCTGGCTTGGCAGTTCGGGCTGGACTGTTCCCACAAGGAACAGGGTCAAGACTGATTTGCATATGGCTGGGTCCAAACTGGGGTGGGGTGGTGAGCAAAAGAATGATGGATTTAACCCAGATCCTTGTGACTGGGGGTGAATGTTTGCATTGTCCAGCATTCCGTCCATCAATTGTTTCTTTTGCATTTATCTAAAGATTTTAGCAGAGTAAAAATACAGAACCACACGGTACTTAATCGCAATACCCAAAATAAAGCATAGAAATGATTATTGCTAATCAATGACGGTTCCTCAGAAAAGGAGAGGATAGAGACAGCAGAACAACTAAAGATTGCATTATATTTACCTAAGTGCAAGAACCAAACCCCTTAGCCAAGGAGTTGGAAAGAATAGAACCCAGGAAGGATGAAGAGCAAAGACCTCCTCCAGGATCAGGACAGGACCGGTGACCTCTCTAAAACGACGCCTGCGCCGTTCCCCTCTCTGGTACTTGGCTTCTCCTCGATTTTCCCGTGTCTCCCTTCTAATGGACTCCGCTGCCCCCTCCTCAGGACCTCTTCTGGACAGGTATTCAGTCAGCAACCGATCAGCTTGGCAGTCTGGAGCTAGAAGCTAACGAATTAGCTAATTCTATATCTGTTATACCCTCTGCACCCATGTACCTCCCATTAATGTTGCTAAAATATGGGACCACTACTTCTGATTGGACAGGGACAGGGGGTGGATTCTCGCACCATATCGATTTGGCCTAAATTGTAAAGCCTATTGTCTTTAAACTCCCGCCCCTTCAAATTAATACATTTGCTTTATTTCCCACCTGTCTCACGACAAATGTTAAACATTCTTGAAGTACAAAGTTTCAATATGCAACAGGAAAAGCAAGAGTACAGCATCTTCGGCCATTAGGTCGTGGCCTTGGACGACGTCCAGGTTGACTTCATTTGGCAGGCACACAGGAGACATGCGCAGAACCATTGTCTCTTTCAGGTCACCAACCCAGGCCCAAGTTTACAAACTAATAAAAGTCAAAGAAGAAAATATTAAAATCACAGAATAAAATGTTTCACTGTATGCCCACTTTTTCTACTCTATTCCCATTTAATTATAAATTCTATCCCGCATTAGTAGCGTTAAGAAACGACAATTTAGTAATAACATGAGAGCAAGCTGAAGCATGTGAAAACATTAAGCAGCCATTTTAATGCACACTGCGCAGAAGCAGAAGTTTCCCACCAAGCAAAGAAAGACGTCACACCATGTGATATGGTTGCGACATGCGCAGTGAGTTTTCCCGCGCTTTAGAGGTCATTTTGGATTACAGACAAGCGTTATTCATTAGTAAAACACATAGGCAAGCATCCTTCCCTTTCGTGTCGTGAATGCAAAGGTTAGTATAAACAATACAAGTTTTAATAAATTAATACTGTGAGGAGGATTGAATACAAGCAAGTTTCGTTTATGAAACCTTGCTCCATCAGTAGTGAACGATATAACGAATGCCCCCTACATTATCTGCAGTGTACAAAAGACCCCAAACAGTTTGATAGCATTGACACGCAAGTCTCTCTTGCCTTTTATTGACCCTTCCACTACACACTTACATTTTGAACCTGCCATGTGCTGTATTGCATGTTCATAGTATCCAAATTGATTGTCTAGGTATACACCCTCTTCAAAGCAGGTCCACGGGCCTTTCATAGCTTTTATAGCCAGGCTTTTATATTTTGGTAATTAACCTTGCTTTATTTTGATTCCTGCTGTTTGGTATTCCTACAGTTTGATTACCATTTGAAATGGTGTTGGTTGTGAGATGGAATTTATTTATCTATGAAATGCCAAAGGGGAGTGTACACAGCCTTTGGAGATTTTAGAAATGTTAATGAGAAAGTAAATAAGCAGGTAAATAAATAAAGACATATATTAATAAAGCTTTCGATTGGAGGGTGGTGTGGAGTAAAGCACTTCACGTGGCACATGCATCTCTCACAATCAATGCAATGGGCAGTGTTAAGTTAAAAAACAAACAAAAAAACAAGTTGTAAGTATTTATTTGGAGTAACTGTGAAGAAACTGAGGGCAGCAGCCAGACCCACTCAGGGTATCAACTGTGCACAATAGTCACAGAGGATGGAAGGCCTCACGCTTCTTCCATATCAGGGTTACAGGGAAGAAGCGACTTCTTTGGAGTCACATGTGACTTTTGTCATGCAAGCAGACACAAAAGTCTGCAAGATACCAGCATGCAATTGGTTCGGGCAGAAAAGGTCTCTTTGTGAGGCATTTATTATGAACAGTTGAGCAGCCCACATGCAAAAAATTACACAAAATTACATATACGAAACCGTGTAACACACGATTCGGAAAATAAAGGAATTTTGCCAGCGTAATTAAATTTCGTGCAGGTCTAATCGAGACACATGCGCTTGGTTTATAAATGGAAGGTTAAAGAAGAAAGCAGTGAAAGGAAACAGACAGGAAAGCATGAAGACAGAAACATTGATTGACAATAAATCCTACAGAGCACCCTCCAGAATTTATGGCTACATATAACCTCGGACCCCACCAAGGGTATCCCACCTGACATGTTTCCAAGCACTCTCAAGGCCACTTGGTACAATCGAGGAGCGAGGATGCCCCTTCATGTCTCACAGATTTATACATTGAGAGCCAGTAGGCAGTCTGTCCATTTGGGTGCAAGTTCACTTCTGTGATCAGTGCAGTGCTTAATTTATAAAAAAAAAACATAAGTGCCAGGGATCTCGTCACATGGCCACTGCAGCTTGCACCACCCATTGCCCCTGCCATGCTGCCAAAGATAGTACCAACACAACTACTAACCATCACACGCCTACTAGTGTGACAATTCGGACTATTCCATGTCTCCCAAGCTATAATAATGGCTTGGGCGGCAGGTAATAGTAATTTTTAATGTATATTGAATTAATAATTGACTGTTGCTATGGGCACCTTTAAATTAACCAGACAGCACCACTTTCTGGCAGACTGTCACAAGCGCTGGTGTTGACAATTAAGTGCCGGTGCCGAGCACCGGAAACCCCAGGCTCAAATTAAGCACTGCATCAGTGCCATCAGTTAGTGTCAAAGCCAAGTCATGGACACTGTAATTAACAAATATCGAAAACAGCTTTTAATCCCCAAATAAATTTCAGCCAGTGCATCTGCTGGAAGGAACCAAGGATATTCGGGGAGATTGATACATTTTCCTTAATTAACCAAACCTTTCCTACTGGGGAAAACTGAAATCCCCATTAACCATTACAAGCAGCGTTTGGGCTCAATTTTATGTTTTCTGTAATAATAGCTTCTGCATCTCAAACATCTGGAAGGCATCAGCATGTGTTGGTCACAAATCCCACTTAAATATATATATATATATCTGTGTATCCATTTTAGGAAACCAGTTACACCCTTGATGTCACAATCCTGGCACTCTGCCAATACTTCGAAAAACGTCCAATCTGTAGGCTACACCAAGCAGTCTTTACCAAATATTTCTGCAGCTTTGTTTCTAACCCATTCCTTCTTTTGTTAATACTCGGGGTTTACACTTTTCGCGTGACCTTTCTTCTGACCTCCATTTTTAGAAATGATAGTTTTCTCAGATTAAAAAGATTAGAATTATTCGCAATACTTTGCACACTGAAGATGGATCAGAATCACAAAACGTTTTTAGTTAGCCTCTTTTATGTCTTCGGTGGTAAATATCGCAGTGATTGGTCGTAGCTCCTTTTATAACAGCATGATGAGAGTTGATTTATAGCGGTGACAAGGATGTGTCAAGGACAAGGATATGTGACAAGGCTGTGACAAGGATATGTGTGCATAGTTAAGCAGATGGGCTGCTGTTCAGGAACAACCATAACACAATGCCACAATAAAAAACACCACATGACATAACACAACACTATGAAAACACAACTGGAATACAAAAGAACAACACAATAAAACAAAACACCTGTATCACAATAACATACACGCGATGTAAACAACACAAGACAACAACAGGATAACAAAAGAACACAATAATACTCTGATTCAAGACAACACAACAATAAAATACAACAACAAATCAACAACACAAGAAACAAAAGATGGATGGGAGACTAAAGTTCAAAGCCCTTTGTGCCATCAAAAGGCTTACTGGTACAGGTGTTCTGGGGGCCTGCCGGCCACTGTGTGACCAATAGAAACCTGCGATCAGCAACAGCAAACCATATCTTTCTCGAAGCCTTCCGACTAAACAACTATGGGGGGAAATATCTAGGAATAGAGGGGCCCAGACTTTAGATCTCACTAAAGCCAAGCCTCAGGAAAGGCTTCAAAAATGAATTACCCCAGCGAGCATTTAACTAAGCCACACACTTCGGAGAGTAGACACTGCTAAATATTAGATTAGGACCATACCTCACTGATTGGTATCTACCCATTCTGAGACTCGCCTAGCGCTCTGAAGCAAACAAAATAAAACACATAGAACTGTCTAAAAATTCTAAATAAATACAAAACGATTGCATCATGTGTTTTGTGTTGCAATGTTGTTTTTTTGTGCTTTGTTGTTGTGTCGTGTTGTTGTTTCATGCTGCCAGCACTCTGAAATTGTTCAAATGTGCTATGTAAAATTCAGGATTAAGTAAATATATAAATAAACACATTATTCTGTTGTGTTTGGTAGTGGATTTGTGGTGTGACGTCCTTTTGTATTAGGTTGTTGTGTTGTTATGTGATGCATTGTTGTGTGTTATTGTAATGCTGTTGTGTGTGTTGTTCATGTATTTCATTGTTGTGTTGGTTGGGTTTGATTTGGTTGTTTTGTATCCCATGAGAGTTCTGTTCTGTAGTGTTATTGTTGTGTGCTCTGTTACTATTTTGTTCTGCTGTATTTGTTTTGTTCTGCGGTAACGAATCTTCTTTTGTTTTCTTCTTGTGTTGTGGTACTCTATTGTTACTGTTTTCTGTTGTGTTGTGTAATTTAGTTACATTCTTTAACAAGGGCGCCTAGGTTTCTAGCCAAAAGCAGCATATTCCATTAAAGTTCCAGTGAGAAACAACCATTTGTCACCCCTTTAGTTCGTCAACTTTTCAGAATATCAATCAACTAAAACCGTAGCATAAACCATGCCTTGTATTAACAGTTTTGGAGCTCACTTCAAGTGATCTGGCAGTCCCAACATTACGAAAAGAAATTCCAGAGGTAACCAATTTATTGTGGAAGCTTAGTGCATTGCAGACTCGCATCCTGACTCTGCTATGTTCCTCGGAAGCCTCTTAAATCAATGGTAAATTGCCACTCTACATGACAAAATTAAAATAATTGCTACCTTCTGAAGCACAGAATGATTTTTAGATAAAACCGTTCCTTTTTTTAAATTACTTACTTAAAACTATTCAGAGGACACAGGGTTTCCTCTGATGGTCTGTATCTGAGTGACGTTTGCTAAGTGTAATATTGTAGAACAAGTTTTCTGGCTTTTTCCCAGGTACTAGAGGTTCTGTAAAGTTGTGAAGACACACGTCTAGCAACTGGGCAATATTTTGTTTAACTCTGCCAGCTACACAAAGTGCTGCCTAAAGATGTTCCATATTGCATGTTTACCATCTTCTTGGTCTGTTTAAAGGACCTCTCTGATGCCCATCTAGGAAGAATCTGTCCCCTTTCTGCTCTAAACAGGTTTAATTAGTTGGCTGATCTATGTTGGCTGATCTATGTAACATTTCATATTGGAAGATACTTGCCAAATTTAATGTCAGCAATTATTTTAAAAGCAGGGTGGTGGGTAACTTGTGCTTGCTTAAGCTCCTGTGGATCCTATTTATTGCCCTGAATCATTGATAACCCTAAAAAAAGCATGGGTCAGTGTGGTCTTCAGCTCTTTCAGGAACTCTGCTGGGCACGGGATGGCCAAGTGTAAGAACTTAGGTTACTCGTTGAGGGGGTTTGAACCCTACTCAAGCAACAACCACAATTCTTGTCAGGGTGAACCACAAAGGTCACTAAATTAACCTGTGCTTAACCCTCTGGTAGCAAGGCACAAAGCAGTTAGGCCTAATTTAGAGGCAATGTGTAAAGTATTTGTGCATCACACAAACAGTAATAAAGTGAAAACCCAAAACAAGAAAACCCCAAAACTAATTTAGAATTATAGAGTAAATTCTAATAAACGAAATGACACCAAAACAAATGAAATCCAATTAGTAGAACCAGAGTTATGAATTTTCTAAGTTTTTAAGAAACCTAGCACCTAAAAGATCAAAGTGCCGTCCATTGGTATGTGGCTGTGGGGGACTGGGGCAAAGTCAAAAGTTAAGGTGGACTACAATGGAGTGTGTGTGGGAAGCACAAGATGACCCAGAACACTGACAGCAGACACCAAATGGTTTCTAAAAAGAAGCATTTTCAGAACTGTGACTTAAGATACAACTTTACAATTAAAGAGGATCTTAAATTACATTTAATTTGAGTCTAAACATGAACTTTCTACCTGTTCCCAATCAAAAGTTAGCACTTATTAAATGTAATAAGGTAACCTAATGTTATCCTATGGGAGAGGTAGGCCTTAGAGTAGTGAAAAATGAGTTTAGGAGTTTTTCACAACCAGGACATATAAGAATGTCCTACTTTTTAAATACCATGCACCCTGCCCTATGGGATGTCTAGAGTCTACTTTAGTGGTGACATATATGTTTTAAAAAGGAGGGTTTAGGCCTGGCAAAAGGTTTATTTTGCCAGGTCGGAATGGAAGTTTAAAACTGCACTACAGGCTGCAGTGGCTGACCTGAGACATGTTTTAAAGTGCTTCTTTAGAGGGTGGCACTAGTGGCATTTAATTTACAGTCCCTGGGTATATGTAATACCAATTTATTAGAGAGTTACTAGTAAATTAAATGTGCCAATCGGGTGTAGGCTAATTTTACCATTTTAAGGTAGAGAGCTCAAGCACTTTAGCACTGGTTCACAGTGGTAAAGTGCAAAGAGTCCCAATGCCAATAAAAACGAAATACGAACGCAGGAGGGGTGAAGGCAAAAAGTTTGGTAGTGACTCTGCAGAGAGGGCCAAGTCCAACACCAAGGCTAAGGATCCTTGCAGTCTGATGTAAGTTTAGTTAAGCCGTGGGCATTGGCAGTATTTGCTGAAACTCGGGTGGTCTCACGGTGTCTAAAATCGGAGTTAATTTTGTAGTAGGTAGGTAGACGGTGTACTGGCCATAACCTTATCAATTTTATGGCAAACCATGATGCATGTTCCTATTTTGATCTATGATCTTGCCTTATTTAGAATCACAATCATGTTTCACACAAACAAGGATTTGCAGAATGCCAGGGAAGCGGAAAAATACTAAGGAGAATGCACTGAAGATCACCAAACTGGATGAAAGCACATCAAAAAAGTCCATCTTTGTATTTATGTCCTAAAACTTAAATTACTATGCTGACTCAAGTGGCAGGCAAGACTCCCTCAGCTTTGTTAGCTGCTCGATGTAGGGTGTCTAGCCCACCACCACATCTGGGAGAGTTAGCTCTGTGAATGACAATCATGGCAATGATACCATATTTTTTGGAGACGAAAGTATGGTGTCCCAAACATACTGGAATTCCTATCACTCCATGTCCTTAGCCTCACTGTCAGCTTTAATGACATTTCTGTCAGTGATCTGCTCCTCGCACTCACTTCTTCCATGCAGTAGACAGCCTCGTAGTTGGAAAAGATTTTCCATTGCCACATTGGTGGCGTTAGGATTCAAACACCTACAGACACATTCTTGTTCACTGTATCTGCCTTTCTCTTCTCTTCAACCTGTTAATGCTTCATTTCGTGGTGTTTTTTTTTTAGGTAGTTTGAATTTATCTCTGGGGTGTTTCTTCTCTAGTCTGGTGGTGGTTCCTATCCAGATCCTGATAACTTCAGCCAAACAGGCCTGTAGCGCTTTGATGACGCATTGGCCCCAGCTGGCACTTTGGTTTGCATCTATCACAGTGGTCTGCGCGTGCACTGCACCCATCTGGGGTATCCAGATGCACTTCCTCAGAATGCATTTTGATCTCCGGGGTTTAGGATTACTTTACAGATGCCATGATTATGCAAGTCGCACCTTTCCGCCCGACACGAAGACAGCAGTGCAGCCTTCGCTGCACACCGTTTGATCGGACAAAACACGGAGTTGGTTTCGGTGATCACATGCTGTGGGACACTCTCCGGAGCCGTTTGGCATTGGTTGTGCGGATCTGTGGTCGAGTGGAACTTCCTTGAATTGCCTGAGTCGGAGGAGCTCACACTGAGCACAAGATGGCGGAGTGCTCTTCGGCGGAGCTTGCTGCAGACCGAGGCTCCGGTTTCCCTCCTGGAGCGCGAATCTCGACTGGAGTTCAACGCGGGACTCAACGGGGCATGCACCATACAAGGCACTCTGCTATTTTGGTTTCTCTGAGCCTTGCATGTTTCAGAGGCTCACTCCAGTTTTCAAATCAGCCTGACCCTAAAATGGCGACTGCTCAAAAACGCGATGGACTGACGATCAACAACAGTGCAGGCTGCATCGCCGTCGTAGCAGATAGGGGCCTAATTTCCATTCCGAGTGCCTGTTGCCGGATGTTCATGGCGCCCTCACTTCTCTTCTCTAAGGTACAATTTTCCGTTGCTGTTATACAGTATGATCTTCGCTCCGATGAGCACTGCTTGTATGACCTGACCCTAAGATGGCGTCCTTTTGTGAAGTGCGGGGAGCGCTTCTCCTTCCCTTACGGGTCTACGTGCTGGAATCCTATGGTCCTGGGCAACTGCCTCAGCTGTGATGCCTGTTTATGAACTATATATATGATATACAGTATCTTCTTCATTCTGGCGAGCTTTGCTTGTAAGGCCTGACCCTAAGATGGCGTCCATTCGAAATGCACGGGTTTAGCTTTCTCCTTCCCCTGTTGGTCTGCTCGTAGGAATCCTAGGGTCCTGGGCAAGCGTTTCAGCGGTGGTGCCTGTTTGTTAGGAATTGAACTACTGCTGGGCTGTTCTATCCTGAAACCGCGTTTCTCTTGGGTGCTGATCCTGACCTCAGGATGGCGCCTGTGTCTTTGGATCTCAGAGTATTTGATGAGTGATGGGATCACCCAAGATCTGAACTGAAGCTGCCGCAAGACTCATAAGACGCTGTCCTCTATCCCCTTCTCCCTAAAGTATGTTGCCTGGCCTCTACATCTTAAGGATCTCCTCCCTGGGACCCACCCTCAAACTATTTCAAATTTGATGCCGAGATGACCCTGCACGGTGTTTATTATTGGCAATGGTCCGAGTTTCTATGTGGCCCCACTTGGGTTTTGGTCCCGCTTGCTCTAACTTTTGGGCCCCCTTGAGACACGTTCCTTCCATTGCCGGTATACCTGAACTGATCTGCTCCCCTGTCTTTTCTCCCCTCCCTTTTTTTTTTCCCTCCTCCCTCTATTGAGGTCTTGACCTCCTTTATTTAATTCTTGTTATTCCCGACTGCGGATACGTGAACAACATGGCTGATACCCGGTGGAGCTGCTAGACAGCTATAGAGGAGATTGGCCCTAGTCTTCCCCCTCGGCCGTCACCTACCCAGCCAAACATTAGGCATAGTTCTCCTCGTCTCCCCACTCTGTCTCCTTCCGCCCCCTCCCTCCTACGAACTACTATAACATTGTTCTTTTTCGTAATGTTTTTATTATGCTCTTGTAACGGATGTAATTTGTAACTTGTAACGTAACGATCCTCATGTAAAGCGCTCTGATACCTCCGGGTCTAGCCAGCGCTATATAAAACTCAAATAAATAAATGATTTCAAAGCTGCATTTTCAGTCACCAAGATTACACACAATCTTCTATTTACCATTGCAATGAGATTCAAGTTTACTCATTTAATGTGTTTAATTTCCATATTTTTTGACCCTTGATTGCTTTCTCGGAGTGAGAACGAAAAGTCCAGTTTAGAGGATTACTTATTTGCCGGCCTCTCTGTTTTGGAATCTGACAAAAGAGACAAACTTTTGAGGGCTAATTTACATTTCTTTACTGGTGCCTCCATGTCCTCTTCACTTCAGAACGTGGCATCTTCATTCCTTCGTATACTGGGAACAAGATGAAGAGGAGTTTCTGCTCAGGTGTTAGCTCCTCTGGAGAACTGTCAAGTTGTTACAGCTGAAAGCAGTATCTTAGGCCAAGCTTCTCTGCAGAGTGCAGTATAAAATTATCAAATCACAAACAGGGTGACAGGCATGATGCTAGACCTTTAACCAGGCCTGGCCTGGGACTCCTGACTCTAGCGTGGAATTGATTCCTGATGGTTCACTGCACATGGCTGATGGTTCAAACCACTCAGTTGACCCTCTAAATGAGAAGTAGACAGCATGGTCAAACAACCGATTGGGATGGCAGAGGATCCAAATTCTCCTTCTGCCAGTTACACTGAGACAAGTGATGGGTAATACCAGGACAGTGGCGTGCCTAATTTGCATTGACTAGTTCTTCCAAAGCACAAAACATTCTACGTTCAGTGGGGTTTAAAGTTGAGGGACCCAGTGTTTCACCCCAATCTGTTTCTGCATCACAGTTGTAATGACTGTATTTTCCTGAGAATATATATAGCAGCATGTCACACTCTATTGATAAAATAGTATACAATAAGTTTAAGGCAGAGACATACAGGCTTTTGCTAGTACACTAAGGGGGGTCATTACGATGTCAGTGGGACCAAAACCGATGGCACGTCAGTGTCGGTCCCACTGACATCTGAGGCTGCGGTCAGACCACCGCATTATGATGTGATCTGTTGGACCGTATAGGTGCAGGGACCGACCGATAGCCTCCGACGGGCTCAAGGAGCCAATCGAGTGGTCGGTTGGACCACATTCCCCTCAATGGAGGAGGTGCCTCCATGAGGATTATGATCCACCTTTCCGCCTTCCCTCTCATGGAGGTCCGCCCACCATGAAAAGGCAGACGGAAAGTGACTTTGGGGTCCCCTAGCAGGGCCCCCTTCCCCCCTGGCCCTCCGCTATGGGGGCACCTATGGTGCGCCCCTAAATATTCCTGCAGCATGTGGCAGTCACCGCATGGTGCCTGCCACACGGTGCAGGGATGTTAGAAAACATTCATTTTTCTATTGAAGCTTGTGCTGCGTGCTGCCCTTTCCCGGCCACTTTCACAAGCTGCAATAGAAAATGGATGTTTCTGACTGTCCATAGGGCGGTCAAATTCTAATACTGCGGGTGGAACTGCTGACTAATAGTCAGGCGGATCCATTCCTGCTATGGTGTCGGTCGGACGCCTGTCCGGCCGACATCATAATGACCCCCTAAGTGGTAGCTACACCTTTGATTATCAACAAGATAGTGGTCTTTTTCTCTATGTTTTGTTATGTCAAATGAAAGAAGGGGATGACAAATGCGAGAGTCATCGACATGAAATTAGAGAAAATAGTGAAGAATGAAACTAGTGAACTTACAGGAGGTGTGAATATAGAGAAAAGGAGAGGCCACAGCAAGGATAGACCCCTAGAGGACTCCATGATGTACTAATAGGGAATGAGATATTTTCCTAGACCAGGATATTGCATAGGAGTGGTTGGTGAGTTAAGATGCAAGCAGTTGGATAGATGTGTCGAACATAAGACGGGTCAAGAGATAGATACGCAGAATGGAGTAGTTCAGAGTGACAAGAAGGATGTAAAGGTCAAATGGAATATGAAGAGTAGAAAGCTTATTATGCTCAGGCAGAGATGAGAGAGGTTAGTGACTGAGCGCAGAGCAGTTTCAGTAAAATGGGCAGAGTAATGCAAACAAGAGTGAAGTGGAGAGAGAAGAGTGTGAAGATCAAGCTAGGAAAAGAGATGACTGAAAACGGTCTGTTTCATAACTTCAGTAAGATTGGGGAGAAGTGAGGTAGGGCGATAGTTAGATACAGATGTAGGATATAGGGGGAATATCTTTTGAATAGGAAACATGCTGGTGATGATTATGTATTGCAAGCCTCTCGGTATGGGTTCTTTCAGACGGTATTCAGACAAAATAGAGAAACTAAAAAATCCTCCTACCAAAATATCTTGTACAAAATATCGTGATATGGAAATTTCATCTGCAAACAATATTGTTGCCAAGGATATTGATTTTAAGGTACGTAATATTGATGTTGAAAATATCGAAGTCATTAATATCGTTTATAAACATATAGGGGCCCATTAGGATGGCGGGCGGAATTTTGTCCGCCCGCCACCCTAGCGGTGCTGGGACCGGCCGCCAGTGGTGCGGCGGTCCCGCACCGGCGATAAGGATGCCACGCCACCGTGGCGGTGGCATCCTCCATTCCCAGCATTGTGGCGGGCGATGCTCACAGCACCGCCCGCCACAATGCTGGGAATGCACTGTGTGCATTGTCATGCACAAGGTGACAGGCACCGCGAGGTGCCTGCCACCATGTCCATGACAATGCAGGGGGGTACCATAGGTACCCCCCATGTGCACCCCACACATACCCTGGGGGCCCGCAACGGACCCCCGAAAGCAAACTCCGCCTGGCTTTCCATGGCGGGGTCTCCGCCATGGAAAGCCCTGCAACGCTGCCCATTCTAATATGGATGGCGGTGTCTAGCAGACACCGCCACCATATCCAGCCCCTTTTCCGCATGGTCGACTGGTCGACCGGCGGAAAACCGGCGGACGGTCTTTCCGTCCGCCTGGGTCCCCACTGCCATATTAATATGGCGGTGGGGAAATGTTAGGCGGGCGGTGGAAAATAGCGGGCGGATCGCCACCGCCATATGGGCGGTGGCGATCCGCCCGCTATCCTATTGACCCCTATAGTTGTTAAAAATATCGTTTTTCAATGATTGTTATGTATTTTAGTATATATTTTAAATGTATATGATGTACATTTTTTGTATATTTATTGTTTATGTTTTTTAATGTAGTTGTTACATTTTTAGTAATTAAATTTATTTTAATTACTTTTTGTTATTCTTAGTACTATAGTGGGTTTTGGGTT
Source organism: Calotriton arnoldi (assembly GCA_963921515.1). Taxonomy (NCBI): domain Eukaryota; kingdom Metazoa; phylum Chordata; class Amphibia; order Caudata; family Salamandridae; genus Calotriton; species Calotriton arnoldi. The sequence continues at coordinate 656,043 of CAWUFW010004424.1, forward strand.
TATAGGAGTACAGGGTGGGAAGTAATTTAATCTAACTAATAACTAACTCGTTTTTAATTAATATTAATTATTTAATTTATAATTAAATATTTTAATTGTGCAATTACATTTTTTTTGTTTTAAATTTGAGGAGCAGGTTGTGGGGTTTTTAGCGGTACAGGGTGGGAAGTAAATAAATTATAATTAATTAGTTGTTAATTAATATTAATTATTTAATTGATAAATAATTATATTAATTGTGTAATTAATATTTTATTTAATTTTAATTTTAGGTGCGGGATGTGGTGTTTATAGAGGCACAGAATTTGAAGTAAATTAATTATAAGTAATTAATATTTTGTTTTTAATTAATATTAATTTTAATTGTGAAATAAAACATTTTTAACTTACATGTTAAGTGTGGAGTGTCGGCTTTGTAGAGGTATAGGGTGGGAAGTAAATTAATTTTAATTAAGTAAAAAATAAATTTTTAATTGATATTATTTTTAAATTGTTAATTAATTATGTTAATCCTGTAATTCATTTCTTGTTAATTTCGATTTTAGGAGCGTGTTGTGGGTTTTGTAGGTTATATTGTGGGAAGCAAATTAATTATAATTAAGGAATAATTATTTTTTAATCAATGATAGTTAGTAAATTGATAAATATGTATGTTTATAGTGTAAACAATTCGTTTTTTTAAATTTAAGCGTTAGCTGTGGATGTGAGTTTTGTGGGGTATAGGGTGGGAAGAAACTACATTTAGAATTATTTAAAATAGATTTTTTTGATAATATAATTAATAATTTTTAAATAATATTTATTTAAATGAAAAATATTTATGTAAATTGTGTAATATATTAAATGGTTTTTTTGTTTGAGATGTGTGCTGTAGTTTTTGTATGTGTAAAGAGTGCCTGGGAAAATATGTATATTAAATAATGAATAATGTGAGTTTTTAATATTAGGTGTGAGTTGTAGAAGTTGTAGGAGTAAATGGTGTGAAGTTAATTAAATATTATTAATGTATTATTACTTATTTGTTAATAATAAATGTTTAATTACGATTTAGTTATGAAATTGTTGAAAATAATATTTTTTGTATTTATATGTTTGGTGTGTGTTTTATTTGTAAGGATAAATGGTGGGGTGGAAATTAACTATACTTATTTTAGGGATAAAGGTATATTATTAATATTTTAAGTAATAATTTAATATGTAACGTGTGAATAATACTATTTTAAATAACATTTGTAGATATGTATTCTTTGGTGAAGTATAGGGTAGAATGTAACTTAAGCTATAACAAATTTAAATATAAGTAATTATTTTATAAAAAATATGTTAGTTATTTTTGCATGTACTAATTGTGTTGTGTTTTTTAAATGTAAATAATATTTTACTTGTTAGTTGTTATTATGTTGAGAAGATATTTTTGTATTTTAATTATAATAATATTTGTCGTTATTTATGATATGTATTTAACATTGTAATAAGTTACTATTTTGTTCAATTTGTAATATAAAATATATTTGTATTTCTTTTTTTACATATTTATATTTTCAATTGTTCATTATGTTTTTGAATTTTTTTTATTATGTTGAAGAGAATTTGTTTGTTTCTAATGTTGCACTGACTGGAGTGGGAATAGTAAATTTTACCCCTCCACAATCCAGCAATTTCCCTACTGTTGCACTCATTGGAGTGGGAATAGTCAATTTTACAACTCCACAATAGAAAACGTTCCCTACTGTTGCACTGACTGTAGTGGCAATGGTGAATTGTACCCCTCCGCAATCCAACATTTTCCCTACTGTTGCACAGACTGGAGTGGGAATAGTACATTTTACCCCTCTGCAATCCAACACTTTCCCTACTGTTGCACACATTGGAGTAGGTATAGTAAATTTACCCCTCCGCAATCCAACACTTTCCCTACTGTTGCACTCTCTGGAGTGGGAATACTAAATGTTACCTCTCTAAAATCCAACACTTCCCCTACTGTTGCACTGACTGGAGGTGGAATAGTAAATTTAACCCCTCCGCAATCAACACTTTCCGTACTGTTGCACTAACTGGAGTGGGAATAGTAAGTCTTACCCCCTCCGCAAACAGTTTCCTTACTGCTGCAGTAAATGGTGTGGGAATAGTTAATTTTACCTCTCCGCTATCCAACACTTTCCCTAGTGTTGGATTGACTGGAGTGGGAATAGTATATTTTACTTCTCCGCGATCCAACACTTTTTCTTACACTGACTGTAGTGGGAATAGTAAATTTTACCCCTTTGTGATGTAACAGTTTTCCTACTATTGCGTTGCGTGAAGTGCAAGTAGTGAATTTTATACATCCTTGGTGCAACACATTGTCTACTTTTGTATAAATTGTAGTGGGAATAGTATATGTATTAAATGTTAAATTTGATAATTTATTTTATATTGTTATCATTTATATTATGATGTTTTAGTTTATTTAAAATTATTATATTTATCATTATTAGGGGCCGATCAGGATGTCGGTCGGAGTTGCCTCTGACCAACATCCCTGTGGTTTCCAAACCGACCGACCTCGGATCGGCTGTCCGAAACTGCAATTACGATGCGACCGCACATGGTGCGGTCACAAACTTCCATTTCCTTTTGGGAGCTTGTGCGGCGGTCAGAAACCAGCTGCAGCACAAGCTTCCATTGAGAATGGGATTTACTGTAAATCCGTGCACCGTGTGGCAGGCACCTCATGGTGCTTGCCACACGGTGCAGGGGATTGCAGGGAGACGGGCCACAACCGTAGACTGCAGAGAGAGATTGGGGCCCTGCTAGGGACCACCAGAGTCACTTTCCGACAGGCTTTCCATGTCAGAAAGCCCGACACGGAAAGCCTGTCGGAAACCGACATCATAATACCGACGGCGGAAACGCCGGCTGTGCGGGATTATGTAGCGGTTCCGATTGGCCGACATCCTCCTTGAGCCCATCAGAAGCCAGTCGGATTGACTGGCCGTTTCAAATCCGACCACCATCATTGTAATATGGCGGTCGGATTTTGAAACCTTGGATGTCGGTCGGAAAGCGACCAACATCCAAATTAGGCCCTTAATGTTTTTAAGGAGTAAAATATTTTTGTTAAATTGCAAGATGTTTATGGCGTTTACTTTATTATTTTAATTAAAATGGCTTGTTTTTAAAATATTTTATGTCCTTGTTTTATATATATATATATATATATATATATATATATATATATATTTCTATATATATATCTATATATATATATATATCAACAACAAAAACAATGCTGACATTATAATATAAAGTTATTAGTTTAATAAAAACATTTTAATTAGATATATGTTAATAAATACTATATATATATTAATACATATGTGTGTTTAACATTTTTAAAATAAGTTTAATTGTTATATTTGTTTAAATATACATTAAACCTACTTTATTTGTATTAAATTAATGTAACTATTTAATATATTTAACATTTGATATTTAAATTTATATATATTTTTAAAAAACGATATTCAATACAACGATATTAATGACAATTATATATTTTTTTCAATAATTTTGTACTTACCATTATAAGTATAGGATGACGATATTTTTGACAACAATATTTTGGTCACAACATTTTGGTAAGGTGATATTTTCAGAGGGAAAATTTTGTCAATGAACCCTCTTCTGACACCACATCCAAGTGGTACACAAATGAAATCGCAAATATTCATTTTATTCTAAAATGACATCTGTCAAACTCCAATACCTTCATATTGATATACATTTAGGGACTCATTACAATGTCGGGCAGAAATCCTCCGCCCAACATCGTCTCGGATTCGGGGCTGACCGACTTGCACTCGGCGGTTCCGACCGCCGGATTACAATGTGACCGAACACTGGGAGCTCGTGTTGCGCCCGAGAACCAGCCGTAACACAGGCTCCTATGGGGAAATGGGGTGTGTGTGTAAAACCCTGCACCCTGTCGCAGGTACCACATGGTGCCTGCCACACAGTGCAGGGTTTTACAGGGGGTTACCTTAGGTACCCCCTCGGCCACCAACCGTAAGCCGTGTGTCGTCCCGCTGTCTCACTCACCGCCCTGCCCGCAGACTTGCTTGCCACCCCGCCCGCAGACTCCTGCGCACGCCCCGTTTGCCGACACGCGTCAGCTGGCGAAGGCGGCACTTGAGTCATTAAAGATCAGTGGTCTACGACAGGAACGCGCTTCGCGTTCCGTCACAGACCCCAGTCTGACCTCCCTCGATGTTCCCTGATTTTTCCCCGCACTTACCTGCATTCTGGAGATTGCGTCGGTGAGCTGGAACATTCTTGGTGAACACTGAGAGCTCGTGTTATGCCCAAGAACCGGCCTATGGGCAAATGGGGTGAGTGTGTAAAACCCTGCACCCTGTCGCAGGCACCCCATGGTTGGCCACCAACTTTAGGCCGCAGGGGTAAAGGGGCCCTGCCAGGGGCCCCCAAAGTCACTTTCCGACAGCCTTTCCGTGTCGGAAAGGCCAGCGCAGAAAGGCTATTGGACACCGACATTGTAATCCCGACGGCGGAAACGCCGTCCATAGGGGGTTACGGTGCGGCTCCGACTGACAGGAATACTCCGCGAGTCAGTCGGAACAGAGTTGAAATGACCAGCCAGTTCACGTTCCGATCGCTAACATCGTAATCGGCCGGTCGGACTGTAAACTGACCGAGTCGGTCGGAAGGGCTCCGATGCGGTCAGGAAGATTCAGACTGTCGGTCGGAGGCATTCCGCCCGACATCGTAATGAGCCCCTTAGTATATATGTAATAACTAATGCAGTTGCATTTTTACTTAATTCACAACAATTGACGTAGAATTGTTAGTCTAAAAAGCTATGTATATAAAATCCGTCACCTTACTGGGGTAGTGCATGATTTCCTTTAACTTTTACAGCATTCCCATTTTAGACAATTCTTTCAGAAAACTCCAGTGCATCCTTTGGGGAGGTAAAATATATATTTTGTGTATTTAGGTAACCCTCCTAATGCCTCTTTTTCTGTTACCTCTGTTATATGTATGTTGAACCTTGTGGAATTTTACCTCATTAATTAAGCAGGAGTTTTGCAATCACCAAGTCCTTACCTCAATGATATATTGTTGTCATATAGTTCTAAAACAGTGGTTTCCTAGGACTTCTTTTCAATTATATTATATTTTCTGACTCTGTTGGCCAGGTTCATCAAGCCTCCTTCATCCAAGAGTTGACCCAGGAGAATGCACTATTCTGATCACTAAGAATTGAATACTGTTTATGTATTGAATCCAGCTTGGTGCCTATTTTTTCTTTTCTATTTACTTTGTTAGGCTCTGGGAGTCAACTATTATTATTAAATTGTTTTTCCAGTTAGCAAGGAAACCCAGACTTAATAAGTGATTGTTGTAGTGTATAACGTTGTTTATTTCTTTGCAGTTTTGTCATAGCATACCTCAAAAACATGCTTACTGTTGGTACTGCCACCCATCTACCAGTAGTAGACAATACCAATGCCCTAAATAGAGTGTTACTATGGTCAGAGGTACCGTAACAACGATAACAGCGGGAACTTGAGACTATCCAGCTTCTACTCATTGTTTCCAACATAGTGAAGTTATAGCCCAGATGATAAATAAACAGCCCAGAACTATGGGATTACATATGGGTGTATCCTGTGTTGTAATTGAGATGGAGTAAAAAGTCATGATGAGCTTCACTTTCTGTTAAAGCAAACTAAACTAATTCAGAGAACTCAGTAATCACAATTATAATATAAGTTGTGCTTTGATATATTTGAAAGACCACACAATCAGCTACACAAGGTTATCATAAGTCTATGTCTTGGCAAAAAGAAACAGTGCTCCACAACTTGCTGGGCATGGTAAGCTTTACGACCTCAGCAAGAAAGAGCTCCTATGCTTCAGTTAATCTCTCTCTGTCCCACAGCTCTTTTGCACTTCCTCGTTACTTCCAGAATTCACAATAACACTGGCATTCCCAGCAACTCCAGTAGAAAAAAGCAAACTGCAGCTGTCTATGTGCCTGTCAGCCATGCCACTTGTGGATCTTACACCTCAGTGCTATTCCGGAATGCCACATTCTGGATCTTTAAATATTTATGCTTCTCAACCAGGGGCCCAGATCTTTGTGACTGGGGGTGAATGTTTGCATTGTTCAGCATTCCGTCCATTATTTGTTCCTTTTGCTTTTGTTGCCCTATGTGGGAATGGTATGCCCAAACGTGGGTCCCGTGCTCACTGTGCCACTGGATTCAAGCTAGCCTGGCTGATGAGGGGTGATTCCTCGAATCCGGTACACGTATGCTGGTTTCTGGTTAAATGAGGACCTGGCTTGGCAGTTCGGGCTGGACTGTTCCCATGAGGAGCAGGGTCAAGACTGATTTGCATATGGCTGGGTTCAAACTGGGGTGGTGTGGTGAGCAAAAGAAAGATGGATTAAACCCAGATCTTTGTGACTCGGGGTGAATGTTTGCATTGTTCAGCATTCTGTCCATTATTTGTTCCTTTTGCTCTCAAGCAGGGGCGGCTCCTCCGTTATGACGGAGGAGCGTCGCGCCCCTGCTGAAAGCCAGCAGAGGCAAATGAGAAAAATAAAATGATAATAAAACAATTTTATTATCATTTTATTTTTCGTCCTGTAGGCTGTCGGCCATGCCGAGGGAGGGGTGGGGCCATCCGTACTGAGTGCCGGACACTGCAGCTGCAGCACCAGGGAGGAGGGGGGAGTGTTGGACCCCAGACGGCCGGCCAAACCGTCATGCGCACTTAGCCTTTCTCCAACCTGAGCTGTGTTGTACAGCCGAGTGGAGAACCAACACAGGCTCCCAGACGATGTCTGAGCTCCGAACCAGGGTGCTCAGACCAATCCCAGCACTGTATTACTAGCATGAGAGAAGCGTTGAGGTTGGCATCTGGGAGCCTGTGCAGTGTGCAGCAGTTCCTGGACGTGCAGGAGGCGAGGATCGGGAGCAAGGAGGCCGCCGTCGGAGGGGCAGGTAAGTGCAATTTTATATATTTTTATTTCTGTCTTCCATGCTCCCCCTGCCCCACCCCGCCACTTTGCAATGAGAGTGGCTGCTACTGTTCTCAAGCAATGGGGAAAAAGGCTGTCCCCAAGAGTGTGAAGCAAGGTTGTGCACAGATCCCTTCCGATTCATTGCTGTGCTAGTCTTCGCGTATCTACCGCTGTAGGAGATTCCACCTCAAGTGGAGTTCGACTGCTCTGGAAAAAAACACTTATGGCCCAATTTATTCTCTGGTAGACAGAGTATTCTTCCTTGGCCTGGTGGAGAACTTCACGTCCGCCAGGCTGAGATTACTTTGCATGCCACATTTATAAATGATGGCCTACCTGGCAGTCATTTATAAAGGAATTGATAGGAAACGCCATCACGGCGGTTCGTATCAGTCCAATTTAGTATGTCCTATGGGGCTACGTCGGAAGGGCGAAGCCCTGTAGCAAACAGTATTCTTTTCTTCTTTTCAAAATGAAAGTTCCTAGTTGGGATTGTCTTTTTGAAACGAAAAAAAGTCATGTCTGTAATGGCGGGGGGAGCATTATAATGTTTTTACTGTTCTGTATTGCCAGGTTTTACCTGGAGGTGAGGAACAGTAAAGAATGACTATATGTCCGCCCATCTAAATTGGGTGGGCGGATATGTAGACATTTCTCCGAAGGCCTTGACTCCCCCGGGGCCGTCTGAGGGGATAAATCATGGCTGAGACAAAGTAGTGATTAACCCTAAGGTCTGCCCAAATGTAAATGCAGTGGGCGGACCACTATATTGGCAGGGAGGGAACTACAGCGCCGCTGCGATGGAGTACCATCTCTGCCAATATATAAATCAGGCCCTTAGTTGCAGATAGACAAAACTTTTAGGGGCCGATTACGATGTCGGTCGTAAAGCCTTTACGACCGACATTGTTGGTTTTAATTCCGACCAGCTGATTACGATACAGCCGGTCGGATTTGAAACCGGCCGGTCATCCCGGCGGGCCTCCAATGGGCTCAAGGAGCCCGTCACTAGTCAGAACCACCCCGTAATCCATATGGACGGCAGTTTACACTGTCCGGATTACGATGCACGTTTTCCGGTAGGGTTTCCATGCCGGCTTTTCCGACATGGAAACCCTGTCTGAAAGCATGTTTGGGGGCCCCTATCAGGGCTCCCTTTCCCTTGCGGCCTCCGGTTGGGGGCCGAGGGGGCACCTATGGTGCCCCCGGTTAATCCCTGCACCTTGTGGCAGGCACCTTGAGGTGCATGCCATGGGGTGCAGGGATTAACACAATCTCCCATTTATCTATAGGAGCTTGTGTTACGCTGTAACACAAGCTCCCATAGAGAAATGGGAGAATGCGACCGCACCATGTGCTGTCGCATCATAATTAGGCGGTTGGGACCGCCGACCAGAGGTCGGTCGATCCCGTTTCCGCCACGGTGTCAGTCGGAGGAAACTCCGACCGACATTAGAATAGGCCCCTTCATGTCAAACAGGGGATTAGGGAGAGGTGAACGATTTGAAACAAAGTCTGGGGCCAGAGACAAGAATAATCAAAAAAATGCTAAGGGGGCAGAAGATGACCGTGACTACCAATTTGAGGCTCCTAGTAGCCAGTTTACTGTAATGTAGTTTAGCACCTCCGAAAGTCTGAGACACGTTCACACTATAGGCACAAGCTGGGCTCTGTCACAGGTGCACGTTATTAGGATACCAGATGAACCAGCGGAGTAAAGCACACTCTGATAACTTTGGCTGGAATATAAAAACAAACTATTCTCCCTGGTGACATCATTCCGATTAATGTATTGTATTAAAAACAGATTTGCAACTTTCCCAAGTGATTTAAAGACTGAGCCTTTCTTATTACCTCTTAAATTGCTTCTCATTTAAACTTGCTAGAGGCATACAATGTTACAATAAAGAGCACTGCATGGCAGTGATTGGTGTACATTCAGTGGAGACCTCAGACAGTAATTACAGTGTTCCAAACTGAATTTGAGAAGTGATGTCCGTGAAAAATTGTGATCTTCATATCCATAAATTAAAGATTTAGGTCTTCATAAGGAATTTGCTTGACCCACAAGACCAATGTGGAGGCGGTAGGCACAATGTTCAGGTGGGTGGTGCTGTCAGGAGAATGAATCAATAACAGGGTCCTCCCTCGCTATGGTTGGATCAGGGTCGGCTATACAAATCTGCTGCTTCTTTGCTGACACTGTATGGGTGTAACAAGGTATTTCCAGGGGAGTTTGAACCGTGGTGTACAAACAAGCTAGTCTGAAAGTAAGAGAGCGTTGAGCGTGAGTGGGCAGCAGCTAGTGATGGGGGATGCAAACTAGCTCTAGCACAATATATACCTAGAGTGATAGTAGTGTAGAAAATACTGCAATCAATGCCACCTCTAACCTTTACCACTCACTGTATTATATGTCAAGAACAACCATTTGAGAATAAGTAAACTACAGGGTAACCTGCACATAGAGTAGCCTATTTACGAGCTGTAATTATTATATACTATACACAAGTCATCCATCAGTAAACTACAGCTAGTCAGCACAAAATGCAGTTGATGGGAATTGTTCCAGGGTGTACTATGGGAATGTACCGTGAATAATGGCGCCCCTTGGTATGCTTGCTGACTGGTGGTGAAGTCTGATGCAGACACCCTGAGATTATTGCAAAGAGGGACAGATCCAAAGCTGATAGAAACCTGTACCTTTTCAGAACGGAAACACACTGATACTTGGCTCTCAGTGAACTGATGTGAAAGCAGAGGCCATTTTACAGTTGGAGAAGGGTTCCCTCTGATCTTCTGTGTGTAAGGGACTTTTTTGTAAACTGTAATTTTGTAGAACAAGATTTCAGTTTTTTTCCCAGGTACTAGAGGTTGTTGGAAGGGTGTGTGTAGGAAAGTACTCCTTTTGGCATGGTAACCCCCCACTTTTTGCCTGACTCTGAATGCAGCTTTGACACATAATAATAGGCTTCTAAGTCAAGGTCTCCTCCTCAACTTTCTCCGCTGGGTGTCTGGCTAATGTCTCCCAGGATCCCCCCGGGTTTCCCCACAAGGCATCTTAACTCACGCTGGCATCTTAGCTGAGGGCGCTCATGGTATCCTATCTGCGGGCGCTCATATTCTTTAGCTGTCAGATTAACACTTGCAAGATGATTGGTTTCAAAACACTAAGGGGCCGATTACGATGGCGGGCATCGTAGTGGGGATTGGGACCGCCCGTCAGTCATGCGGCGATCCCGCACTCCAAATTACGATGCGACCACCACTATGGCAGTCGCATCTTGCACTTTAACATTGCGGCGGGTGCTGCTGGCTGCAGCACCCGCCGCAATGCCAAAGATGCAAGTCGTGCATTCCAATGCACTTCGTGGCATGCACCACGCGGTGCCTGCCACTTGGTGCAGTGAAATGTAGGGGGGTACCATTGGTACCCCCCAGTGCACCAACACCTCCCCCATCACATGGGGGGCCCGCAACAGGCCCCCGAAACCAATCCACGCCAGCCTTTCCATGCCGGTTTTGCTGCCATGGAAAGGCTGGCTACAGCCAGCATTGTAATTTGGCAGACGGTGCCTGCTAGGCACCACCACCATTTTAGCCATGCTGACCGCTCCGACAGGCAATCAGAATGATTGCCTGTGGCGGAAGCGTGGCGGGCAGTCTTTGCGACCGCCGCGGTCCGAAAGCGATTCCCCCCGCCATCGTAATTAGGCGGGGGGAAAATCGTCATCAGATGGCGGAGGGACCGCCAACGCACGGCTGGCAGTGGCGGGCCTTCCGCCATCATAATCGGCCCCTAAGTACTAGACATTTTGTCTGTGTGTAATAAGCCGACGGTGTTCTACCTCAATATCGACTCAATAATATTGTTGGTCAATAATATTGTAGAAAAAAATATTGTGATGTCAAAAATTTCGTAGGATTAAATATTGAAATTAAGAATATTGTTTTGTGTACTTAGTAAAAAATAATGAGTTAGAAATATTGATTGTTCTTTTATATAATGTCAAACTTTCTGATATTAATGTATATTTTTTATTTGGTTTTATTTGGTTTAATAATTGTGTATGAATGTTTTTACATTTTGTATTTAATTTTAATGTTTAATTCATAGTATATTGGTGTTTTATTATGATATTTTGGGTCAGTGTATAGTGGAGTAGGGTGAGAAATGCTTTTAATTATATGCCCATTAGCCTTGTTGGAAAAATAAAAAAACTTGGTTAATGGATTTATTGTGTCAATTAATTACTTAGGGGCCCATTACGATACCCGGCGTAAAAAAATCCGCCAGGCATGGAAGCGGCAAAAATCCGCCCGCACACACCGTCTGAACACCGACCACGCCATTACAATTACACAAACCGAAAACCGCCATCGGCGGAAAAATCACACAAAATACCGCCTGCCAACGTCCGAGTCGGAGTCAAACCGCCCGCCACGGACGGAAACACGCACGACAACACAAAACCGCCCGCCCTCACGGCCGACACACCGCACGTGAAATTACGATCGCACCGCCATGAGCGCGGAAAAACCACAAATATACCGCCCGCTAGCGCAAACAACGCCGATGAGAATCGACACGGCAGAAGCCATGGCGCCCACGTACCTGCACAGAAACCATCCGCTCACAAAACCAATAGCACACAACATGGCCAACAAGTCCACACAGCAAGGCACGCACAAATACACAAGCACAGTACACATCCCGAAAACACCCCCCGGACAAACAAAAAATACAAAGGCCAGAACCCCAGACACAACACACCTGAAAACAACAGACCATGAGGACACACCCACATAGGTGAGTACAAAAGCAGCACTCCCACAGACCACAACCCCTTGCTACATTGCAAACCAGAGAGGAGAGGAGAGGACACAGTGACACAGCAAGGACAGCAGCACACCACAGAAACGCACACATCACAACCACCACCACCACCACCAAACACCTGCACCACAAACCCCCTGCACATTACACAACACACACCGCACCAGCACCACAAACACCATGGCACCACAAAGGATGCCCAAGTACACGCCCATTGAGCTGACGGTCATGGTCGGCGAGATCATCAAGGTGTACCCACAAATCTATGGGAACATGGTCCAGCACACACCACTAGCCACCAGAAACAGAATGTGGAACCGGATCGTAGACCAGGTCAATGCAGTCGGGACCCTGCCCAGGAACAGAGGAGAAATTAACAAACGTTGGAATGACGTAAAGAGCCTGGTCAAGAAGAAGGAGGGAAAAACAGAGAGCTGGCTGCCGTCACTGGCGGAGGGAATCCCGCGCTCTTCAAGACCTTCAAAGCGTGGGAGGAGAAGGTGCGAGTCATAATACATCCGGAGATCCTCGCCGGATTAGCAGGGGAGTGGAGGCTGGTAAGTACAAACTAATGTATACCAGCACACCGCTATGTACTCACATGCACTACCACCATGCCACAGCTCCCAGGGACAAACACCCCCATGTCCAGCACACAATACACAACACATCACACACACATGCAACAGACACCACCACACACAGCCCAAACCGAACAACTGTAACATACGTGGGGACATGTGTACACTCAGCCAGCCACGTAACCACCAACAGGTCCCCAAATATGCCAGAAGCGCCACAACGAGCACCCACCACACCCATGTGTCCGCCACAGCTGCACTAACCGACAAATAACAGGTAAGTGGCAGGAACACAAAGTGCAGTGGGTGGGACGGTGGACAGCCCAAGTACAACACACACCAGGCCCCTAGTCCCACAGCACAGCAAGGAGGAGCATCCCCCACACCCCACAGCCACGTGTCAGCCACCGCAGTGCACAACGACAGCCGAAAGGCAGACATCACGGTCCACAGCAATCGGTGTCAGTGGGTGTCCAGCCACCCCCACGACCCACAACACCCCCCACCCCCACAGACCTGCAACATGGAGCACCCCCGCTTAGAGCCATGTGGCATCCAGTACAGTGCACGCACGAACAACTTGCAGGTGGGAAACTGGACAGGGCTGGATTACTGGAGGCATGAGGACCATAACACGACCAACACATGGGACATGTCACGTAGCAGACGAACACGCAGCACCGCCCACCGTCACGAACAAGTGAACAATGTGCACACGGACATGAACAACAGACTCACACCCCACATGACCCATCACAGACATAGCAACACCCAAGGAGCCACGTCTGCATGCACAAGCCACACTGAACATAGTACCACACGGCAGCCACTGTGCAACTCATCACACACAACCGAAACACCATTGAAGTCCTGTCCATGTAGCCCCTACTGCCTGTCAACCACACACCCCACAACTACGCCTATGTAAGACAAACAACACTAGACGCAACAGAGCGGAACAACATAAATGCACACGAACACCACTGAACCCATCAAACACACAGACACACCATGCACATACAACATACCATCCATCCCATCCGTCAGCCCCAGTCTCATGAAAGGCATGTCATCCGCACAGCTGCCACACATACAGCAGTCACGCTAAGATACATGCCCATGACCAACCATGTGCCAGAAGTCAATGAAGCGCACGACACACTGTGAGCAACAACACACAACATGGGCCACACCCCCGAGCACTGCAGTGATGCACATGGCACAGGGCAGCACGCACACCAAGGAGATGGGACAACTGCAATACGTTGGCTGGCACACAACCATCACTCACTCATAACGATGCGTCCAATGCCATGTCCAGTAATCACAACAGACAGCAAATATGCAGGCCATGTCAAGCATGCACACACCTCAAACCATGCACTGTCATGCTGCCACAACACATGTCACGTTCGGCACCCATGGCTCACAGCATGTACCCCAAAAGCATATCCCCTCCCAAATGCGAATCTGGGGCATGGCCCCCATGTTGCCATATGCGTTCCTAAGCGTTCCATTTGAACCCCAAAAGCATATTCCCTCCCAAATGCGAATCTGGGGCATGGCCCCCATGTTGCCATATGCGTTCCTAAGCGTTCCATTTGAACCCCAAAAGCATATTCCCTCCCAAATGCGAATCTGGGGCATGGCCCCCATGTTGCCATATGCGTTCCTAAGCGTTCCATTTGAACCCCAAAAGCATATCCCCTCCCAAATGCGAATCTGGGGCATGGCCCCCATGTTGCCATATGCGTTCCTAAGCGTTCCATTTGAACCCCAAAAGCATATTCCCTCCCAAATGCGAATCTGGGGCATGGCCCGCATGTTGCCATATGCGTTCCAAAGCGTTCCATTTGAACCCCAAAAGCATATTCCCTCCCAAATGCGAATCTGGGGCCTGGCCCCCATGTTGCCATATGCGTTCCTAAGCGTTCCATTTGAACCCCAAAAGCATATCCCCTCCCAAATGCGAATCTGGGGCATGGCCCCCATGTTGCCATATGCGTTCCTAAGCTTTCCATTTGAACCCCAAAAGCATATTCCCTCCCAAATGCGAATCTGGGGCATGGCCCGCATGTTGCCATATGCGTTCCTAAGCGTTCCATTTGAACCCCAAAAGCATATTCCCTCCCAAATGCGAATCTGGGGCATGGCCCCCATGTTGCCATATGCGTTCCTAAGCGTTCCATTTGAACCCCAAAAGCATATCCCCTCCCAAATGCGAATCTGGGGCATGGCCCCCATGTTGCCATATGCGTTCCTAAGCGTTCCATTTGAACCCCAAAAGCATATTCCCTCCCAAATGCGAATCTGGGGCATGGCCCGCATGTTGCCATATGCGTTCCTAAGCGTTCCATTTGAACCCCAAAAGCATATTCCCTCCCAAATGCGAATCTGGGGCATGGCCCCCATGTTGCCATATGCGTTCCTAAGCGTTCCATTTGAACCCCAAAAGCATATCCCCTCCCAAATGCGAATCTGGGGCATGGCCCCCATGTTGCCATATGCGTTCCTAAGCGTTCCATTTGAACCCCAAAAGCATATTCCCTCCCAAATGCGAATCTGGGGCATGGCCCGCATGTTGCCATATGCGTTCCTAAGCGTTCCATTTGAACCCCAAAAGCATATTCCCTCCCAAATGCGAATCTGGGGCATGGCCCCCATGTTGCCATATGCGTTCCTAAGCGTCCCATCTGAACACCAAAAGCAAAGTACAAACCAGACCCAGGATGGGCCAGGAGCCCGCATACACCAGAGTCACAATAAGTAGGGGCACAGCAACACACCCATCGGCATGGCCAATACGTCCCATGCCACATGTGCACAGCACACAGTCCCATTGCCAAGCACACACAACTACAGATGCTACAGCCACACACACGCCTCCGGGAAACCCATGTACGAGATTGCACGAACTGTTAATGTCAGACGACAAATACATACTTCGCCAGGTGCAACACAATAACAAATCTCATTCTCTCCACAGGTGACGAACTGCTGGATGCTGGGGATGGAGCCAGCAGCCAGCACAGCCAGCCTACAAGCCCCCAACGAGGACACACGGATCTGGAGGATCTGTCCTCCTCTTCGGACACGGACCACCAAGCAGGCCCATCTGGTGTGGCAGGGCCCAGCCGCTCCCCAGGACCCCTCCTACCCACCAACCCATCATCCAGGGCTGCTGAACATTCCCAGCCCCCTGCTGCCACTGTCGTTGCGGCCACACCCACGGTCATTGTGGCCACTACCACTGCCGCAACCGCCACCATCGCCGCACCGACCACCACCGCCGCCACCACCACCACGTCTTCGCTGGCACCAGCCCCAGCGCAGGTGGTGGCCCGGCCGACTGGATCCACCCTGGGAGCCACAGCGAGGACCGTGGTGAGCAATGTGGCTAGTGGGCAGGCCGGTGGCAGCAGGACTGGTAGGAGGAGCAGGGTCAGGGAAACGCCAGCCTCCCCTGGGAGCCATGCCCTGCCTCAAATGGCCAGAGTCCTTGGGGCCTATGAAGAGGCCCAAGGACAATGGGTCCGGTCTGCTTCAGACACGCGTGAGGTGCTGGGGGTGCTGAGGTCCATGGACGCCCGTATGGGCCAAATCGTGGACCTCATGGGCCAGCTGGTGGTGGCGGTGAGGTCACAGCCAGGGACAGCAGCTCCCCTCCGCCACCACCTGCCGGGGCGCAGGGTGGAGCAGCAGTGTCCAGTTCCCCTACGTCCACAGCCAGTGAGCACACCTCAACCACCAGCATGTCGCAAGCAGGCACCCCCTCGCAAACGTGGAAGGGGCCGTCCGAAGTGGAAACAGATCTCCCGGGAGGACTTCGCACGCTCCAAACGCAAGTGAGGCAGCCAGCCAGCCTTCCGCCAGCCTTCCTTGACCAGCCACTGCATTGACTTGGACTACGATCCCACTCCACACAGCCATCTGGATGGCATGTGTGTGTTGGACTATGGACATAGAACCAGTGGGTACACCCTGAGCATCACGCAGCCATGACCGACAGCTCATTGTCACTGCACGCACCACTTTTGTCATCACCTTACACACAATCACATGTCACAGTTTGTAATAAATGCACCTTTTACACTAACTGCTGTTTGTGCCCTGTGTTTTATTTGTACGGAATACAACGGCCACCTTGGGCGGAAAGGCACCTGATGCGTGGCATGGCAATTGAATCCGGAGGGCCTGTAGGGACCTAGGGGTGGGAGACAGAACAGGAGCACATTCAATGAGTGTGTCACACACCCATCACACAGTACATGTCAACAACTACAAGCAATGTACACACATCGCACAGAGCAATAGGGCACAATGCCACAGCCACCAACAGTGGCATACTACCCTGGCCATGGAGCGTTGACACACAGCACGCAGTGAACAAACGGCCACCCTGACACAGCACACACACACCTGCACAGATACAGCCACATCAGCCGTCGTACATGGACACTCACCGTCAAGTGAAGTAGCGGGCGATGAGCTGCTGCCGCACATTACCAGCTTCCTCCTCTCCGCTGTCCTCCTCACTCGAGCTGTCCTGGTCTGCGGGCTGGGGCCCTGGTTGATCTCCGTCATCCACGATGAGGGGGATCTGCTTCCGAATGGCCAGATTGTGCAGCATGCAGCACGCCACCACTATCCGGCACACCTTCTGTGGGGAGTACGCCAGCGCACCTCCGGTGCGGTCCAGGCACCTGAACCTGGACTTGAGGAGGCCAAAGGTACGCTCGACCACACGTCTGGTCCTCCCATGTGCCTCATTGTAGCGATCGTCTGCTGGGGTGCGAGGATTCCTCAATGGACTGAGCAGCCATGCCCCATTCGGGTACGCAGAGTCACCTGGGTGTGAGGGACACAGAGAACCGTTGCTATTCCAACTGGACAGGGGACAGCATCGCACAACCAGCACGCTACACCACTCCACATACTCACCGACAATACAGGCACGATCCTGTTGCATATTGGACATCAGTCGTGGCAAGATGCTGTTGCGCATTATGTGTGCGTCATGGGCCGAGCCTGGGAACTTTGCACACACGTGGGTGATCACCATGTCCGCAAGGCACACCACTTGCACATTCAGGGAGTGCGTGTGCTTCCTGTTGCGGTACAGGTGCTCAGTGGCCTGTGGTGGAACAAGGCCGACATGTGTGCAGTCAATGGCTCCAACGACGTGTGGGATTCTGCCAAGGGCATAGAATGCACCCTTCACTGCCGCCAATTCACGAGCCCTGGGGAAGCGGATGTACCTGTTTCGGTACAGCATCATGGCTGCCAGTACATCCCTCAGCACCTTGCTGAACATGGGCTGGGACATCCCTCCTCCAATGCCCACTGTGTGCTGGAATGACCCAGTGGCGAAGAAATGCATGGCGGCCATCACCTTAGCCGTGGGGGTGACAGCAGTCGGATACACCCTGCGGGGACGGAGATGGGGTTCTAACATGGCACACAGTCGATGCAGGGTTGGCCTGTCCAGCCGAAACTTCCTAATAACCTCTGTATCGTCCATGTCCGCCAGCAATTGGTATGGGCGGTCAATGTTCGGTCTCCGCCTAGGGACAATGGCAGAGGACACATGTCAAAGCAACACGACACATAGCAATTTCGCATACACATCACTGACATGACTGAGCAAGCACATGAGCCACAGCCCAGCTGTCAAGCTGGGACGGCACGGCCACAATACACTTACACAGGTCTCCCAACAATGGCAATGGCTAGTGATACAAACCACTGCCATGTGCATGCACATGGGGATCTAGGCCCCAATGACTTGCGGGGCGTGCTGATGGGGACTGACTGCATATCCGTCAAGCGGCAACGCCACGGCAACATGAATGGCTGCTGAGCATGGAACTGCTTCCACGGCCGGATGAGTATGGCACACGACGACGACGACGATGTCGGCACAGGCTGAGCGGCCAAAACAAGTGGGACCTGTGGCACGAGGGGATATGAGACAGTAGTAGGTGTCAGCACTGCACCCTATGTACAGCACTGTACGGATCACACCTCCCGAAACATTGACAGGTGTCCACATTGACAGCCCCATGCCAAGACGGCTGTGTGCTTGCAGTCACACGTCACAGGTGAGAGGTTACATTGCACGTGCCAGGTGGCAGACGTACATAGTGGGAGCTGGCATGTGTGTGCATGTGTCTCCTGTTCAGGATCCACCAGATGGGCGCTGACTCTGTACTGACCATTGGACACAGCATGTTCCGTGGAAGGCTTGTGTGTGTGGGATGGTGGCACTGGATGTGCCTCCGTTGGGTCGGGGGCCATGCACAGGGCGGGTACGTCGATGATTGCGCATTGTTGGTCACGGTGGGTGCACCAACTGAAGATGTGTTGCCCTGTGTTCAATTCCTATGTCCGCATGATGATGGACTGTAGATGTGGGCAGACTACACATTGGTCGATGTGCTGTCTATATGCATGTGCCTTCACACCAGGCACAGCTGCCCCTGCACATGTGACCCCTGCTGGACTCGCTGCTGGGTCTGTGGAGCTGATGCACCTTCTGCGCGTGGGGCGGACAGCTCTCCTCACTTCCCTCATTGCGCATGTCATGACTTTGCCGCAGGTGACATGGATCATGGAGGGCCCACATGTACGCGTGGGTAGGCTACACATGATTGTACACTGGTCGCCACCCCCAGTCAGTGTTTCGAATGGGAAGGTTGTCGTGCTGGTGGTATGTTCGATGTGGCGGATGGGCGGGCCTAGGTGCGGGCTTACATTCCGGACATGGGGGGTAGTTGGATTGGCGACTAGTTGCAGTACACACGGGACACGTCTCTTCCTTTCCACATCTGGGTCATCCCTTGTACTTACTGACAGTGATACAGTCATCTTCGCCCCAGCCCTCATGTCCTCCCCTCGCTCCCCCAATATGCATGCTCACCTGCGAGGCTAGCGCCTGCACAGGCAGCCCCAAGCTCGCACCAGAGAGGGCAAGGAGTGTATGTGTGGGTCCAGTTGCACGAGTGGGCTGTCTCAGGGTATGATGTGTGGCGGGACGCCGTCCACCTGCGTGGTGCCCCAAATGGAGACCCGGCCTGCATGGACTATGCATCACAGTCTTCGCCTTCCGGATCCGCCACCTGCGACACCCAGTGGCTGTGGCTGCCCTTGCGGCCAGGCCGCGTCCGTCTGTGGCTGATGGCCCACACATTCACTCTTTGGCCTCTCTGGGGAGGGCTCGGGGTGGTGGCGCACGCGCTTGCACTTAGTCGCAATGGCATGTGGCGTGGTTGGTATGATGGGCAATGGATGGGATGGTGCGAGCCACCTCCCGTGACGTCAGTGCTGCTCGTGCTGTGGTGCGTCCCCCTACACTTCCATTTGACTTGTGCCATGCTAGACGTTGAGGTTCTATTGCCTGCGTGATATGACCAGGAGGAGCGCGAGGAGACCTCTCACACACCATGCTCCACTGCCATCCCGTGCCCTGTATCGCCTGTGCGGATTGACTATGTTGGGGTTACACCTGGTCGACTGGGGCTGTGTGTGCCTTGTCAAGGGGCATGGCGGGCGCACAACAGGATCCAGCTTGTCCACAGAGGGTGGGCTGAGGTGCGCCTGTTACCGCTTTGTACGTGTGCCCGGCTGCTGTGCACACACGTGTTCACTCCCCCGACAGGTGTCCTCTCACAATGCCCAGGGAAGCGGTGGTGTACTGTTCATGACCCCTCCCAACACGGCGTGCTCCAACTTGGCATGTGCGCATCTACCCGTCGCACCCACCCACCTGAGCACTGCGTCCATACGACTTCACACGACACATGTGTGTCTTCCACAGTAGTGCTACTCATTTGCGTTGACATCCAATACCAGTGGACTACATGGTCATGTCACGACTGCCGTGTACTTCACATACTCTCATCCTCTCTCATTCGTACTTGTGAAATGAGTCAGCGGAGACAGTTTTGGTTTCAAACATTATATTGAGTCTTCTGTCCTCTGTGATGCAGTATAGTGGACACTACTGGCAGCGGAATACATGTTGAGGATATACTGAGCATGATTGCAAATGGGATAGGGTGTGGGGTTACATGTGATTGGATGTTGCATGTGGGCTTCAGAGTGACATCTGCTTGGCCAAGGCTGTGCTAATGTACATTTACGTATAGCTGCGGAGCTGCGGACTTTGACACAGACGGTATACATGTAGCCTACCAGACCGCTTGGCATCATGGGCACAGTCCATCTCAGTTCCATGTGACAGGTTTGCTGCGGTTGTTCCTCATGCACGCGTGCATGTGAGATGACATCAGGGCATGTGCTTGCGTGCATGCAGCGGCGTGCCACTTGTTGTTGCACTGTGGTGGTTACTGGACATGTCACAGTCACTGGGGTCGTGTTGTTGTTGTATGCACTTGTCGTCCATGCAAAGGTCGTGGTATGGGATTCCCGGGGCGGGGGTGGGAGGGGTGCAGCACCCACAGACTCCAGGCGACCTATTCATGTCCACTGAGCGGTGTGTGTGTCCATGGGCACTGGATCCATGTCGTGTCCTGGTGGTTCGTGCAGTTCCGTCCATGTGGGTGCGATACACAGAGCCCATGCCACTGCCTCCCACGATGCATGCGGTGTTCCTGGATGTGATGGGGAACAGTGTGCATGTCCCGGTCATATCCGATGTCATGGCGATGTCGTTGATGGTGTGGTTACAGTTGCCGGTCGTTTGGTATGGCTGTTGTGGTGGTGACTGGCCAGTCCGTGCGGAAGCTAAGCATGGGTGCGGGGTTGGACATCATAGGTCAATCGGGAACCTGCGTTGTGGTCCGACGAATTTACAGGTTGTCAGGTATGCGATGCCGTCCAGCAGGGCTTCCATGTCATTGGTGGTGTACATGTTTGCCAGCCAATGTAGCGGATGGTGGCTGTCAAGGTGTTGTTCGTAAGTTGTCCCTTGGAGGACCATGATGGGGCATGCTGGGTGACATTCGATGTAGCTGTTCTCGATGATCCGTCGTGTGGAGGCACAGTGGTCCCATTTCAGTGCGGGTGCGATGTTGGCCACATACGCCATGCCCCCATAGGCAGAGCAGGCCCTGTCGTGTGCGTCCAGAGGGAGGAGTAGTGGTAGCAGGTCCGCCTTCAGACATGCCGGGTTGGAGAGGCATATCTCCACGGGATGCTGGTAGGGACACCTCCGACAGTAGAAGACGGGCATGACGCAGCTGAACAATGTGATGCGGTAAGTCAGTCGGTAACTTACGTTCAGCAGGGACAGGAGATCGCATCCCAATGTATGAAACAGGTTGGTTTTGTACAGCTTGAGCTGTTCGGCGTAGTTGGGTAGGTGTGTTGCGGTTGCCATTTCGCAGCGGTGCGTTGTGGTGGCGTGCTCCGGCTGTGTGTGCAGTCTGCAATGTGCACGCTCCGAGGTTGCTGTGAGCTCTGTGTAGTCGTAGGGAGACAGGACTTGTGTTCTGTTGGCTTGTTTGGAGGACACGGGCCCTCTTCCCACATGCTTCTCAGACAGTTCAAGGTCAGTGATGTGTGACTCCTTCCAATTAACTTGCATGTGGCCGACATGGGGAGTGTTTTCTTCTTTCTTCCCCGTCCGTTGTGTGCTTCTGTGATATGCGCTATCTGCCCTGTGGTCGGTCTCCTCGGCATGCCTGTGTTGGTCTATTCTTGGACAATGGCTGTATTCACCGGCTTCTGTCGTAGGGCTGTGGTTTCGGAGTTGGAATGGAAGGTCATTCAGTGCTGTCTGCTCTCCCTTGTGTGGGCGGCAGGCTGCCTTTCCGCTCTGCGTTGGGCCTTGTGTGTGAATGTTATTCTTGGGCCACCTGTTGTCGGTCCCCGGGCTCTTTGGTGTTCCGCTTTATATGTCTTGTTCATATGTGCAGGGTGGTATGGGTGTTTCAGTGTGGTACTGGCGTTCCTCTTCCCGAAGGAGCCCTGCTTCTCCTAGTTGGTGTTGCCGCCGCTGTGTGCTACGCCATGTTTGTTACACTGGGGTGTGTCCTGCAGTTGCGTGTCTTCACTGACATGTGTGCGTCGGTTGTGTGGCGTTGGGTGTTGTCCGTGAATTGGGCGTTGGGGACATGTCTGTGGCAGGCCTGTCACGTGTCATGTGCGTTCGGGGTGGGGCTGATGTGTGTGCTGCTTGGTTGTGTCCCTGTGTCTGTGTGCGACGCATGCATGGCGCTGCGGTTGGCCTCTGCGTTGTGCGCATGTGTGGCGGCGTCATCGGCGCTTTGGGGCCGTGACGGGGTGGTTGGTTCCTAGTCCCAGGTGGTGTGTACACATGTGTTACGCGATGTTACGATTTGGCCTGTGTGTCATATGTGGATGCAATGGTGGATGTGTAGTGTACACGCGCTGGTGGGGGTTGTCCGCTTTTTCCGCCCTTGCACTGTGTGCGCTGTTTGCGTGCACTTGTTGTGTGTGTGCCTACCTGCGTCTCCGCGGTACGTTGCGTCCTTGGTGGTGCATCAGCAGGAGCATGGGGAGGGCCTGCAGTGCTGGATTCATGCTCGGGGAGCCGCTTCTTCGTTGTCCGTGCTCGGCGTCCGTGTTACCGCTTCGGTTTGTCGTACGGTATTTCTTGGCCGTGGGAGCCGTTTGTTTGCGGCATCGTAATTTATGCGCCGGGCGGTACGTGTTTCGTCGGACGGTGTGTGTCAGTTGTGCTGCGCCGCTACGTGTACGGGCGCACTTTGATGGCGGACGGTGTTGCTGGCTTGCCGGCGGTGTTTGGCCTACTTTTCGCATCGTAATTGGGCGGGCGTGTGGACTGCTGCGTGCCGGCGGTAACTGGTGGTTTTTGCATCCGCCAGCACGGCGGTTGTGCTTCCGCCCGCCATCGTAATGGGCCCCTTAATTATTTAATTCATAATTTACTATTTTTTAATTTACTTTTTTATTCATATTTATATTTTTTTAATTTGTATCATTTATATTTTGCTGTACTGTATTAGTTGTGTTATTATTACGTTTTATTTTATTGGGGCGTTGTTGGATTTTTTGGGAAATCAGGCAGGAAGAAGTTCTGATTACATATATATTTATAGTACATTTTATTAAAAATCTTAATTGGTTAGTTGATTATTCTTTCACTCAATTAAATTACTAGTTAATTTGTAATTTTCTAATGTATTTGTTTAAAATTATTTTTATTTTGTGTTTAAATTTTTTTTAATTTGTTGAATGATTTTTATTTGTTTGTTTTAGTGAGCTTGAAGGTGGTGGATAAGATGTATTTTTTTTTTAAAACAGACTTTATTGGTCAGGTGGCACATACCTTGCAGGGCTCTGTACCCCAGAGGCCTCTGCAGGAGCAAAACATATATTGTACATACACCATGGACACTTTTATGTAGCGACAATATAACAATCAAACATATACCAAACAACACCCCCCCCTCCCCGCTCTCCTCCCAGCCCCCCAGTAGTCGCGCAATAGCCTCAAAGCCCTACCCACCACCCGCGTGCAACTGAAACAGATCATAGTTTGATAGTATACAGCTCCCCAGGGCCCACCCCCGCCCACCGATGTCCCGCCAATGCTGTCATTACCCCAGTAGGTGTAGCTCCTGTGTCGCCGGCGGTGCCAACCATATGCCCCGGTAGTCTGCCCAACGCTTCCATATTTTATAGTGCTTACTCGGACAGCCCCTAGCCGTGAAGATGGGCTGCTCGAGCCCTATACCAAAGTCCAGGGCGTTCTTCCAGGCGGCTACCGAGGGGGCCAGCGGGGCCTTCCACGCCCTAGCGATATCACGCTTTGCCAATACCAGTCCCAATAGCAAGAGATGACGTTTATAAATATTGCCCCCTATGCCCTCCATAACATGAAGCAGGTCCAGCCGCGGCGTACGGGGGAGCCCCCACCCCAGGACCTCCGAAAGGCAGGACCACACCCCCCTCCAGAATCTGTCCAGGGAAGAACACTGCCAGACCGTGTGCATGAATGTACCTTCCTCCCGACCGCACCGAAGGCACTCCGGGGAGGCTATCAACCCCGCCCGCCACAATCGAGCCCGTGTAAAGTAGACCCTATGCAGATACTTAAATTGGATGAGGTGGAGGCGCACCGCTATTGCGGCACCCCGTGGGGCCGCCAACGCCTCCCTCCAATCCTCCTCCTCCATCGTGCCCACATCCGCCTCCCAGTCCCTACGAAGCTTCTGGAGTGTAGGGGCGCTGTGCGTTACTAGTGACAGATATATCCGGGAAATCTTCTTTTCCCGAGATCCCCCATGAAGACTTTCGCTTCCAGCGGAGCTAAAGTCGGGGAGGGAGTCCAGGCCCACGAGGCTAGGGGACAGGGCGTGGCGAAATTGAAGGTACCGGTAGAACTGGGACCGGGGCATGGCGAACTCTCTCTGCAAATCCTGAAAGGATTTAAGTGTTGTGCCCCTCATAACATCTCCCAGGGTAGATATCCCTATGGCATCCCAGCCCCAAAACCCCTGCAATGCCGCCAGCCCCGGTATTCGCCCATTATGCCAGAGGGGGGTCTCTCGCGTCAGAGTATTCCACCAACCCAGGCGCCGCAGCGCCTGCCTCCAGATCTGAAATACCACTCGCGTAGCCGGCGGCAGAGCGCGCCGTAGCGGCGCTGAGTAGAGAATAGAGTGCAACGTGTGGGTCCCCATAAGTCTGCGTTCCAAAGCGTACGCCGGATCCCCCCTGTCCCCGTACCACCATTCATTGAGGACCAACAGATGCGAGGCCTGATAATATGAGAGGAGGTCCGCAGCTGCCAGCCCGCCACAGTATGTGGATATGAAGCAGGTGCACAGGGCCACGCGTATTGTTCCCCCTCCCCACAGGAATCGCCCAAGCGCCGAATTTACCTTTCGGAACCATGCGGGGGAGATCGGATACGGATAGGGATGATTCTGTAGCTGATAGAGCAGCCGGGGGAGTGCCACCATTTTAAAAATTGCCGATCTGCCATATATAGTCAAAGGCATACGCGACCAGGACCTAAGATCCGTGCAGACCCTCTCCCAGACTGGGGCCAAGTTACGCTCCCACGAAATGGCAGGCACGTCCGTCAGGAACACCCCTAAGTACTTCAGGCCACCCACTGCTTCTTGAAGCGGAGACGCCCATTCACCTACCCCCACCCGCTCCCCAACCACCCATAACGTGTACTTACGGGGGTTTATATATAGCCCTGACGACTCCCCAAACATCTGTAGAATCCAGAGGAGCCGTGGCCCCGTCCTGTCCATGTCCGTAAGAAAAACGAGGACATCGTCCGCATATAATGCGATTCTGTCGGACAGGCCCGGCGCCCACTCAAAGCCCTGAATCTGCGCATCCATGCGCACCCACGCCGCTAGCGGCTCCATTGCCAGGGCAAAGAGATATGGCGACAGGGGGCAACCCTGCCGCGTACCCCGTCCAAGAGAGAAAGTGGAGGAGACCGCGCCAGCCACTCGCACCGAAGCCGTCAGCTCCGTATAGAGGAGCATCAGATATGAGAGAAAGCGGGGACCTAGGTTAAGCCTATGCAGCAGTGCAAACAGATACGTCCAGCTAAGTGAGTCGAAGGCCCTGTCCATATCGGCCAACAAGAGTGCCGCCGACCTCCCCGTCTGTTGGATGGCCGCTACCGCCACGTGCGCCCGCCGTATGTTGTGTCTGGTCGCCCTCTGGGGCATAAACCCGGCCTGGTCTGGGTGTACAAGCGTTAAGATATGGGGCAGGAGGCGGTTGGCCAAGGCCTTAGCCAAGACCTTGGCCTCCACATTCAGAAGAGAGATGGGGCGATAGGAGGCGTGCTGTTCCGGGGGTCGGCCGGACTTGTGGAACACCACCACCTCAGCATGTCTCCAGTCAGGGGGGAGCCGGCCCTCCTCTCTAGCCTCCTCTACCACCGCCCTGTAGTAAGGGGCTAGCTGTGTGTTATAGCGTCTGAAGAACTCGCTCGGGAACCCATTGGGGCCCGGCGCCTTCCCAGAGTTAAGCTCGCCCAAGGCCGTGCCCAGTTCCTCATCTGTCAATGGCAGATCCAGCTGGTCGCGGACCGCATCCGACACCGTCCTAGGCGGCAAGTCTGTAATTAATTTAGCAATGACCGACGCAGGCAGGCTCTCCCGAGGCGCATACATCTGAGCGTAATATGTTGTAAAGCGTTCGGCTAATTGGGCGGGATCTGTGATCTGTGACCCCACCTCATCCAGGAGACCCGGGAGGGCCTGATAATGAAACGCGCCCTGGCATAGCCGGTGCAGCATCTTACCTGACTTATCCCCCCTTTGACACACCCTGCTACGCGTCGCCAGCCATGCCTGCCGGGCTTCGTCCATCAGAAGGGCCGCATAAGTCTGCTGGGCAAGGAGCTTCTGTCTCACCACGCTTTCCCCTCCCCCCTCCCGTCCCCGACGCTCAAGCGCCTCTACCTCCGCCTCTACACGGATCAAATCCTCCCTTCGTTTCTTGCGTGCCGCCGCGCACCAAGAGATATCTATGCCCCGCAGGGTAGGTTTCAGCGCCTCCCATAGAGTCCCGACGGCAGAGACGGAGCCATCATTTGTAGCAAAATATTGTTCAATGGCCTCGCCCATATGCAACACATATTCCTCCTTCTGTAAGTGCCACACCGAGAGGCACCAACGGAACGGCTGTCGCCTCCGGCCAATCTGGAGTTCCAGGGACACCGGAGAGTGGTCGGAGAGACCACGAGGCAGAATTGCGGCCGATACCACCCTACCCGCCTCCGCTCGGGGAACAAAAATGTAATCCAGTCGGGAAAAGGATTTATGTACCGCCGAGAGATACGTGTATTCCCGTTTGTCCCCCTGGACATGGCGCCATGTATCAACCCAATCGAGGCCTGTCACTAGGGAGTGTAGTTTCGTGGGGCGGCTACCACTCAGAGGGCCACCAGCCCCACTTCTGTCCTTCACCATATCCATCACATCATTCCAGTCCCCCCACACTATGGACACCCCCTCTGGCATATCTGCCCAGATAGTAAACACTCTCTCCACCAGCGCCCACTGCAAAGGAGGGGGAGCATATACACATCCCATGACTATGGGGTCTTCCCCAACCGTACCCCTGAGGAACAAATAACGCCCCTGCGGATCCGACCATTGTTGGGCGAGCACATATGGGACCCTGCGATGCACTAAGATCGCCACCCCCCTCGACCCCCGCGTGAACCCCGTGTGGAAGACCTGCTGGAATCCATAGCGCTGTAGACAGAGGGCCTTTGTGCCCATGAGATGGGTTTCTTGCAGCATAAGGATATCAGTCCCAGCCCTCTTGGCCTGATGGAGGATAGCCCCCCGTTTAATCTTGTCCAGCGCTCCACGCACGTTCCAACTGGTAATGCGGAGGGAACCCGGGGTTACCGACCCTCTAGTGGGTGGACTGGCCATGGCGAGACCAAGGGCGTCTTCCTGCACACGGGTAAGCATATCCGAATGGATGAGTGGTCATTGACCTTCTGGCATATGCGTGACTGACCTCCCCCCACCCCCTTCCCCCCAAACCAAGAACAAACCCCCCACCCCATACCTCAATAGAACGCTGAAGTATCTGTCGCGGCTGGGCTAGCTCCCGATCCCCAACCGGGGGACAAGGGCCGCTCCAGCCAATGGATCCCCAACTAACTGCCCCTTTCATCTGGGCGCCGACTTCACCAGTACCCGACTGGTATGGGCCAGCCCACGCTAATACTCCCCCCTCAGTTATTCACGTAGGCATGCACCAGCCCACCAGGGGAAATCACCACCACCGCACCCCATTACATGCCCATATTAAGATTCCAGTGTCTGTGACCGTTGCACGGAGTCCCCCCGGGCCGGAGCCCCACAGGATTGGGAGCGCCGCCGGGACCGTGACCGTCTAGGATAAGATGTATTTTGATTACATCTGTTTGTTATACTTTAGTTTTTATTAAATATTCATTATGTTATTTAATTGGTTAATTGATGATTATGTTTTTATTATTCTATTTTTGCATTTTTTTAAAAAACTTTTAACTTTAATGTACTTGTTTTTTCTCAATAATACTATCATCTTATAGACGTTTTGCTGATGCTGGGGGCCACCAATCTTGTTCTCTCTTGCCCCGCATCACACTGGTGGGACTTCCAGTTACCGGTTGGCAACTGCCGCTTGCTGCTGTCGTAACAGAGGAAGAGTGGTCACTGCGCTTTTAGCGCTGCCTCTCCCTCTGTGGCGCAGGACGCTTTGCTGTTGCTGTGGGCCACCAATCTTGTTCTCTCTCACCCCGCATCACCCTGGTGTGACTTCAAGTCCCAGGGTGCAACTGCTGCTTTCCGCTGTGGTCATGGAGAGGCGTGGTCACTGCTCTGTGTCACTGGATTCAAGCTAGCCTGGCTGATGAGGGGTGATGCCCCAAAACCAGTCCTAGGATGCTTGTTTCCAGTCTAGAGAGGACCTGGCATGGCAGTTCGGGCTGGACTGTTCTCATGAAGCACAGGGTCAAGACTGATTTGCATATGGCTGGGTATAAACTGGAGTGGCACGGTGAGCAAAAGAACGATGGATTTCATTTAACCCAGATCTTTTGACTGGGGGTGAATGTTTGATTTGCTCTGCATTCCGTCCATCATCTGTGTGTCTTTGGCCTCTCCCCTCTTGGCGCGGGATGCTTTGCTGCTGCTGGTGGCCACCAATCTTGTTCTCTCTCGCCCTGCATCACCTTGGTGGGACTTCCAGTCCCAGGGTGCAACTGCCACTTGCCCCAGTCATCACGGGGGAGGTGTGGTCACAGCGCTTTTAGTGCTGCCTCTCCCCTCTCGGCGCGGATGCTATGCTGCTGCTGGGGGCCACCAATCGTGTTCTCTCTCACCCTGCATCACCTTGGTGGGCCTTCCAGTCCCAGGGTGCAACTGCTGCTTGCTGCTGTCATCACAGGGGAGGTGTGGTCACTGTGCTTTTAGTGCTGCCTCTCACCCCACATCGCTGGCCACGCACGGGCCCCTCCCGGGCCCCTCCTGGGCCAAGGGTGCGCCCGTCCATGCCCGTCATAGCCTGAAAGAGGCAGGGGTATGCCACTCTCCTAAGAACTACTCTCCGATCACCAAGGTACTGTGCGCTCTTGTAAACCCTGTAAAGGCTACTCCATTTCCCTAGCGGTAAGTGGGCAATTGTTCATTTGTTCACAAAGTGTTAGAGGAAGGAATGGGGAAAAGGAAAGTGGGGGATGGAGGGATAGGGATGGCACCCAAGAAAAATAAAAAATTGAAGAAAGCTCTGAGACATGCAGGGGGAAACTGTGTTCTTGTTCGTATTGACTTTCTGTAGGTCGAATGTGAAGAAATTCTAGACTTGCCAGCACCCGATCCTGACCCTAATTTAAAGGTTCCCACAATCCATGGAAGTCATGTAACAAATAGATGCATCCCGCATATTCTCAACCAATACATGCAGCCAGATCCCCGACCTGCCCCCGCCCACGCCAGCCAGTAAAGAAACACCAAACGCAAATAGTATACCGGCCCCAGAACAGGCAAACCCAGACCTTACATGTAGCAGTAGATTAACACCCCTCCAAACCCTATTAGATGATCCTACAACTGCAGAGGAGCAAGAGAATATGGGGGGAGCCTCCTCATCGCTCTATGGACCAGTTTTGCCCAATGAAGATGTTCTCAAGATCATCTGTGATTTACGCTTAAAAATGACTGCCCTTAAGGCCACAATAGGAGCACTCACAGGGCAGGTGAATCGGCTGCTAGAGATAGGGGGGGCGGGATAGTGCTCCAGCAAAGATATCGCATCCAGTATTACCAACTCCCTAGGAAATCCCAACCCTACGCCCCCCCAGGCCTTTACATTACCTCTGCCCGAGTGGCCAGTGAAGGGGACATTCGATGCTCGGCTGAAGCAGCGACACATAGGGATTCAATGGCTAAGACAGGCATGCATCTGCATGCTTGGATCACTCCTGTCCCGCACTGAGAACTACAGGGTATGGAATCGCTATTAAGGCATCCCCCAAAGCAGAATCCAATGGATGAGGTACAATTAGCCCGCACTACCCCTCGCAGCATTTTTATGATAAATGTACCAAAATACATCGATCAGGAGAGACGCGAAGATGAGGACTCCCTCAAGAACAAATCAATCCACTGGATACGCCATGTGAGAGGTTGTAGGTCTGTGATTAGGGATGACATATTTTGAGCCAGAAGACATGTTATTCCTACTAGTCCCACTGATTCGATTGAACTGACTCTGGTGGATGGGAGGCTAGCACACAATTTAATAGCTGTAGATGCTAGATATTACCCTCCCCCATCATCCAACATACAATTCAAGTATCGGATGGCTCACAGTCCACCTCTTGCTACCCCCATCCAGCATCCGGCTAGGCCAATCATCCCGTTTAGCAGAGATTGCTTGACTTCAGACTAAAGCTGCTTGTGGAGATATAAAGCCTTGCACTTTCATGCTCGCTCCTAACCAGAGACCTCCACTGGTTGGTGGGTCGTCATTATTGGGAACCATCAAGGATGGTAAAAGGCGCGATGATTCAACCAAATGGGGGCAACCAGGAACCGTATCAGAGTCCCCCAATGGAGAATCTGCCTCCTCTCTCCCCAATCTAATATCTCTACAAGGAGACTCACAGGCAGATTCCGATCCTCCACTTCCCCCCTCGTTCAAAAGCTCTCCTAAGCTCAAGTTGGTATTGTGGAATGTGACAGGGGTCAGGAGGAAGACGTGCCTGCCCCACTGGATGGATTTTATTAAATCATTTGACATCAGTATTCTCCAAGAAACCTGGAGTGTAACACCAGTATTTGTGCCGGGAGTATGTAACATTCTATCGCCCAACGATTGCCTCCAATCTGGGGTGCCCCTCAGGAGGACTACTGATATGGGTTAGATTCACGCTCTGTTGTAATATCCTAGAGCTACCCACAGACAGTCCAGACATTCTTGCAATACAACTGAAGGGCAACTCAGGCCATATTCTTGACATTTATAATTAGGCTTTCCTGTTTTCAGTTTCTATTTTTGGTAAATTCTGGTGGTTTTTTTCAGTGTTTTCAAGTGATTTCAATACCTTAAAAAAACAGTGGTTATCAGTAGTTACACATCTTCATGCCATTAAAAACAACAGAAACAGTGTTTTTCCGGTGTTTATGGAAGTTTTTGCTTTTATTATTGCTTGCTTTCTGCACTGATAGTGTATGGTATATTGCCAGTGTATGTACAGTGTATATGAGGTCCAAATACATTTTTACAAATCAAACTTATTGTAGTACACCATACAATACTTCTTCAGTGAGTCTTTGGTCATGCACGCTCGCTCTTTCCTTCCCATGTAAACTTTTATCTGTGAAAAGGCCCTCTCAACATTGGCATTTGAGATGGGCAACGCCAAAACAACCAGTACACAATTTAATAACTCTGGCCACTGACATAGCTTTCCATGCCAATACTGGTGCACCTGAAGATTGAGATTCTCTGCAACAGGTTCTGCAACATATGCGTTGAACTGGGCGCATATGCCCTCAGAGTTATTGAAGCGGTCAAAAATAAAGCAGCACTTTTGAAACTCCGGAGAAAATTTCCCTTTATGGAAGGGATCTATAACTTGTGCAGAGTACCACAGTGAGGCTTCATTGACTTCAAATGCCATGGTTCGTGAAGGGCTAATTTCTCAAACATTGTAAAATAAAAGTTCCTGAATTGCTCCTCAACATTTCTTTGCTTACCAAGTGGCAAGCACTCTAACATGGAACATGTTTCAGTGCCAAAGTCACTAAAAGTGTCGCCCACCCTACTCTCAAGGAGATGTTTCACATCTACACCAATTATGCTGAACACTTAGTAGACAAGGGTGTTTTCAGACTCTAGTTTTATTATATCCACTACAGCAGTCATGCTTTCTTGTAAAAATCTAGGAATGCAGTAGAGTGTACTTTTTTTCAAATCACTATCAATATCTGACCAAAGATCCTCACATTTCTTGCCTTTGGCATCATCACTCAACAAAAGTTCTGTAATAGTCGCTGCGTGGATAATATAGCATTCATGGCCTCTAGGACTGAGAACCACCGGCTAAGTGACACAGTGGACATGACTTTCTTTAATGCAAAGCACAAAATGAGAAATATTTGTTTTCACACATAACAAAACAGTGCACCAGAATGGACCAAAAAGTCAATAGCATTCTTCATTAACTCTGAAGATTGTAAAGATGCTTTCAGCATACCATCTAACAAGTGGCAAGGATCTCTTACAGGGAAGCACTTCTGCCCAGGTATCGATTTTGACAGGTCATCACACAACTTTTTCATATACGTAGCTGAATCACTACAAATACTAACAATATTACTCCAGTCTTTGTTGAACTTGGTAAGAACTTTTTGCAGCAACATTCCAAGTGACACTGCGTTCCATGTTTTCCAAACGTCTGGTGTCATGTTTTCACCAGTATCCCAGATGCTTGGTGACTGCACTCTTTTCACATATACCTGTCACTATACCTTGCATTGAATGTTTAAAGCCTGGGTGTTTGGCAATTCACCTTTTATCAATACTGACTCACTAGAACAGGGGGCTGATGTATCAAGGGTTTTACCCATTCTCTGTGGGTAAATATGATGGTACATATTGGGAAAGATTCTTATGAAACCTACATTTTTCCTATCAGTGAAAGACTCAAACGTAGCCAAAAAATCAAATATGATTTTGATATTTCCTGATTCTCTACAGTTTATAAAATAATTAACAGCACCTAAAACATTCTTCTAACCCCTGTATCTTTAGACCAAAGACCACAAAACTGAAAAAAGCAAAAGTAAGAAGAAACAACATTTTAGTGACATCCCTAAACAACAAAACTCAAGCAGAATAATGTTAGCCCAGTCTTTCTTACTGCTACCTTATATAACAAAGTTACATTGTATTGGCCCTTTCTGGAAGAAATAAAAATGACTCTTTCACTCTTCTTTTTCTTTCTTTGAATGGCATTTAGTTTGTGGTTGTGCAGGTTTTTTTTCAGTGTTTATATGTTTACACTGGTGAGGACTATTTCCCTTCCAGTGGAGTTTTATCAATTATTATAGGTTTAAACCTAAAACCGGACAGCCTATTTATAATGTTTACGCTAGAGGCATCAGAGGGGTGTGAGATCAGCCATTCTACAGGCTCTTGAAGAACTTCTCGATAAGATGGAGTCCTTATATCCCTTGATTGTGGTAGGTGGTTTTAATGTGACCTTTGAGCTTCTGGACAGGGATGACATCTGTGAAGTCAAGGAAGAGGACAATCTAATGTCAGTTCCACTTCTCGATTGACCCCCTATCAAGAAATGGTCTCAAGTGGCCCTAATACTAAATGCCCTGGCCATAGAGTACAGGCTGATAGCCGCTAATGGAAGGATGATATCAGATAGAGGAGGAGAAAACACTTTCATTGGCTCTACCGGCACGAGCCGTATCGACTACATCCTACTCGACCTTAGGCTCTGGCCAAAGTTAATGGATATGCCCGTGGGCAAAAGCATTCACAGCCACCATAACCCCTTAAGTCTGAGTCTGGTATCCCCCTGGGGTAACCCTCTCATTACACCCAGAGATCACCTTCTAACCAAGGAACTGTATCCAGCTAATGATAAACGTCACCTTAAGTGGTACAGGATACGCAAGGATGAAAGCAAACTCGAGATAACTAAGCAGGACTTAAAAGCTTATGTGGCAGAGATTGACACCCAGTTAGAGGAACCAGGAGGGTCGAGTAAGATTGCTATTTATTCTTGCCATTTTGAGCAGCTGGCACTGCACTTTGTCACCCACCCGCATTGCCCAAAGCGTAGATTGGAGAACAAATCGCAACAGACCTGGTTGTCACACGAGTGTAGACTCTTATGGAGCCAACTTTCCACGGCAATCAAAACTAAGAACACAGCCGCTGTGAGAGTGTTAAGAAGGTCCTACAAACTAGCCATAATAAGAGCGAAGAGGGAGTGGGATGAGGCTAAGTGGAGACTCATCGGGGAAGCATGTGCCCACAAAGACTAAAAAAAAAAGTTGGGTCCCCAGTTGCTAGGGGGGACCTGGAGAGTCAGCCACCTCTAGCCAGCAATATCTCAGCTTCTGCCTGGCACGACCATTTAAACACCCTATATTCAAGTCCAGACAGTACCACCACATAGGTAACCCCCCTTGACCTACCTCAAGTTATATCACAGACCTCTTTACCAAGAGTTACATTCTAGTCTCAATTGAGTCAACTGCTCCATCAAAAGCCCTGGGTCCCGATGGAATCCCAGGAGATCTTTTCCCAAATGAAAAAGACAACTGGTCCAACTATATTTTGGCACTTTCCAACACCATTGCAGGGGGCCTCCAAATTCCAGATTTGTGGAAGGGAGCAGAGGTAATCCCTTGATACATTCAATAAGATAAAACACTTATTAGAATGCATTGGGGTTAAGAGCCAATGGGATAATACTAATCCCCTGCTGCCTCTCAGCAAAAATCAAGTGAAAGTTTTGTATTTGGACTGGGTAGCCCGGAATGAATTCAACAACATATCAAGGGGAAGGCTAACAGTGGAATTTGTCCACTTCAAAATGGCAAGACCCCTTGGAAGGCTACCTTGACATTATCCAGACACTGAGCGACATGAAACTCCATATGCAGTTTAGGTTTGGTACACTTCCTTTGAATTCCTTTATTAGTACATGGCAACGTAAAAGCCATACCAAGTCCTGTCCTAGTTGTCCTGCACCATACAAATCACCTGCACATGTCATATTCGCCTGCCCAGCATACTCTTCTCCAAGAGCCAGGTGGCTTACGTCTACCTGCTAGCAGTTGATGCAGCGCGTACAATAAAAACTATTCTCCTCCTAGGTCACTTATAGGTCATCCAGGGGTAAACTATATTTTCTCACATCCACATGACGATGGGGCCCATAAACATCGCCTAACACACACGTACACACCTGGATTTCCTTTATACCTTTACGAAATTCTGTATTCCTAGGAGAAGCATGAGAACTAAATGGAAAACACCATTTATGTACCGCTGGAAGGAGCCGGGATATCTTATTACCTTAATTTATCGCTTTCTTTTAGTTATTTCTTAAGATATTCCTGCTCATTGTTTTGTCGATGAATCATTCATGTAAAAAATTAGTTCATAGTGATTAAGACCAGCTGAATCACAATAACCAATTACTGATGTCACAATCATTTAGGAAAATAACCACTGAGTCATTTTGGTTTAAAGAATCTTAAATTTTATATAATTTTAAAAGCATGAGAAAGAATTTTAAACTTTTATTCAATTATTCATTCATTATTAATTCAAATATTTATTAAGCATAATCAATTTATTGCAGAAAGGAAATTTTTGTCATGAAGCCAAAACCCTAATACCTGCCTACCTTCCTAATTTAGCCTAATGATTTCTAACCTAAGTTAAAGAATTTAGAAATAACCTGATTCTCATACTCAACTGGAAAATTAAGACAGCAACAGCAACTTCAGCTCGTCAGCATCAGCTACCTGCAACCCGTCTCATCTAACAGTCTTTCAGCATCTCCCGCTCAGTAAGGGATCGATCAGGACCACCCAGCACTGGAAGCCACCAACACCAACACGACTCTCCAACTCCGCTCCTGACTGTGACTGCGACTCCTGCATTGACCCCTCCCACTAAGAGTAGGCCCTCTTATACCCTAATTCTAACTTTGCTAACTAATTGTTGCAACATTAATAACACGCTTTTCTTTCATTGGTCCATGCATGTCATCTTATTCATTCTTTTAATCAAGTTCTCTTGGATCCAATGGTCCTTGGATCATTTCCTTTCCCACACGTTCAAGACATGTTTCCATCTGCTTCGATCAGTACATTTGTAACTTCTTTCGATACATTCGAGAACTCCGCAGTCATTGTCCTTTCTCTTAAACTGGTTTCCCACGGGTCTTCTGCTGATCACCACGGCACACTATCAGTTCAATTAGGTCACATCAGCCTTGACCATTTCTCGCATCCTAGCCTCTCAGCAACATCACGAGGTTAGTTTTCTCCGACTTCATCCCGTGTCACATGTCCCCCTTGCGCCTGCGCACATCTTCCCACTGGCAGCCATTTTATATCGCCACTCGGTTATACTTTAGAAGCACTAATTTGAAGTAAACAAAACATAATTAAAATAGAGAAAAATAGCCTTTTCGTTTCCCTCCCGTCATCTACGTACCCCAATTAGTTATTACCTAGCAGAAAGCAACATTTAAGCTGTTCCTTACTTACCATCACTATTGTTTTTGCAACGACACGTTTTATTTCTATGAAGCACAAAAAAACATGCATTTATTTTAAATTAGTACGCATTTATTTTTACGTTATAATTAGACACACGGACATCCATTAATAGATTATTTAGCACACACATTTGCATGTTACCTTTCCCACACATACAGTG
This sequence comes from Calotriton arnoldi, assembly GCA_963921515.1. Classification (NCBI taxonomy): domain Eukaryota; kingdom Metazoa; phylum Chordata; class Amphibia; order Caudata; family Salamandridae; genus Calotriton; species Calotriton arnoldi. The sequence continues at coordinate 692,914 of CAWUFW010004424.1, forward strand.
TTGATTAATACATTTAAACGAACATTTTATTAATTATTTATAAAATTTGTTAGGGGTTAAAAATTTTTATTTTCCCTGCTCCATCAACTCCCCCTTTGGTGATTTTTAAATCACCACATAAAACCCAAGTTATACTTCTTTTCAGGCAGCATGTCTTTTATCCTTTGCTTTCTGTTATTTACACATCTGTTTCTTCTTCATCTTGTCTTTTTGTCTCCTTATACATGTTTTCTTTCATTTTCTCCAACTCAATTTCACCCATTTCTCTCTCTCTTTCTTTCATTATTCTGTTATTTCTTTTTATCTTATTGTGTCTTACTTTTCTTTTTATACACGTTATTACTATTTTCAACACCATGGCTAACAATATTACTACAGTTGCTATTATTATAACTTTCCCTATCATTAGTCTACTCATTCTGGTCAACCAATTTGCTACCGAAGAAAACCCTCTACCAAGTTTTCCCAAAACATTTTCAACCTCCAGTGGAACTAGTTCTTTGTGCAAATTTGTAATATTTGTAATATACTTCTGTATATTTTCACTTTTATCAGGAATGTAAGTACAACAATGTTGGACTTTCAACATTCCACAGACTCCACCCTCTTTTGCCAAAAGAATATCAAGGGCAAGCCGATTTTGCATCACCATAGCTCTCATGGCAACCATTTCGGTATTTACCATTAAGAACCCTCCCGCAGTATCTGTAGACAAACGATCTACTACTGTGGATAACTTCCGAATTTTAAATGCATTCAAAGATATTCCCACTGCTGGTATTAATGCTCCAAAAATATCACCTACAATTTCTGAAAAACTTTCCCTCTTTCTACGTGTAAAGCTATTAATCATCTTGTATGTTCCCTTTTCTTCTCTGTCCATGTGAAAGATTTTTGGAAAGACCAGGCCTACATAGCAAGTTCCATACCAATGGTCCGGTAACCTGTAATAAGCTCTATTCCCACAAATATAATAGATACCTGGAAATATTGGATCTTTTCCACCTTTGAATCCCCAACCTCCCAGAATTTGATAATTGTCATGGCAGATACTGGAACCTACAAAGTAATTGTCATAGACTGTCTTATTTCTCCTAATACACAACTTTCCTGTTTGCGGCCAATCTAATGTCATTGCTGCATTTATCTTTTTCCCTTCATGATTTCCTTCCTCAAACGTCCATAGATGTGTTCCTTCCTCTTTTATTGCTTCTTTTTGAAATTTCATTCTTCTTTCTTCAACCATTTCTAAAAATACTTTTTCTTCTTTCTTTAACTCACAGGTAAGGTTGTTACTAACTATTTCTTCTAACGTTAATTTTCTATGTTCTAAAAAGAATTCTCCTAAAACTTTTGCTGGTTTTACTTTGTTAAGTTCTGGTACTACTGGAATGTTTGCAAAAATCTTATCTATGTCAGTATAATAAGATTCTAATCTACCTGTTTTATAAAATAAACTTGCTATTACACTACATGTTATTCCATAAGTTAGAGGTAGGTGGTGATAAGTCACACCTTCTGACACTGATGCAGGCAACTGCATACAAACATAACAATCTCTCACATCCATTGTCTCTACATATTCGTACAACAATTTTGTAAAAACATTTTTAGAAAAGTCTGTTACTGACTTATCCTTATGTAACTCTGCACTACTTCTTAAAATAACTGGTTCTTTAATATTAGTTTCTTTTTCTGGTTTAGTATCATTCTTTGCTTCTATCACAGCTAAACTAATAGGAATTGTGATTGCTAAAACTATCCATATGGTCATTAATAACCCTGTACAAAAGCAGCACATTTTACACCATCTTTTTACAAACTCACATTTATCTCTTCTATCCCTAGTATTTTCCATTTTGCTTTTTCTATTTGTTAAGTTTCAGAAAATTGTGTCACTACACCTCAGAAATGACTTAGATGCCACTCTGCTTTCAAAAAGTCTTTGCTTGGTACTTTCTTTTAATTCTCTCCAGAATTCTTTCGTTGTCACATCCGGTGATTTGTCACATCCAGTAAAATTGTCATGTCCGGCAGAAGCACTATAAGTCTTCACTTCAGGTTTGTTGCATCTCACCTTTTCCCATTCGACTTCTTAGTCTCTGGTTTTCGTGAGTGTTTTCTTCTTCTTTGTAATCTGTCAGTGCAATATACAGCCACTCAGGTGACTTATACTTTGCATTCACTTTCTTTGTTCTTTTGGACTTTTGTAATCTTTTTCCACTGGGTTTTTCTTGTCCCTTTTGACTTGTTATTTCATTCACTTGTTCAGCACTTTCGTCTCCTGCTCTTATTATTCTATATCTCAATTTTCTTATATAGCTGTTGGGCCAATTATCTCCTTTTCTTGGCCTTTTGGCTTCACCTTCTTTTTCTTCTCTTTCTGATTTCCAATTTCTTTTTCTTGATTCAGTTTTTGCCTTCTCCTCTTCTCCACTTTCTTCAGTTTCTGTTTCAACTGTTTCACTATTGTCTCTTATTTTGAAACTTATGATCTCGTCATCTCCTACTGGTGGATCTGTCTTCTCCTTCTTGTGTTCCCTTATTACTGTCCCTCCTCGGTGTTCTTCCGATTTGGTGTTTTCCTCCCTTTCTGCTTCTAAATTTCCCTGTTCTTCTGTTTCTCTATCTGTCCCTATTGCTCCTCGGGGTTCTTCTCGATTTTCTAACTTTTTGTGTACTTCTTTCCCTACTTCATCTATTAATATTATTTCTGAAGGATTTCCACCATAACTTGTACTTCGTTGTTCATCTAGCTCAATTTCTTGCTCAGTTTCTTCTCTAATTGGTTTATAACCCCAAGTTCTCCTTCGGAATTCTTCACAGTTTGCAACTGAATCATCAGATTCTGAATTTGTGTCAGATGTTTCCAGATGTCGACTTACAGGTCGATCTTCAAGTTCTGGAATTTCTGAATTTCTTTCTTCTTCTTCTTCTTCTTCTTCCTCTTCTTCTCTAGAGGTGTTTGCCGTTGGGGTTTCCAGATGTCGACTTTCAGGTCGATCTTCAAGTTCTGGCACCCTTTCTCTTATCCTTGTTGTCCCAGCCGTTAAACTTTTATCCCACACTTCCAGACGTCGACTCACATGTCGATCAGTAGGTTCTTGAACTCTGATTGTGTGGCTGGCATGGACCCAGTTCTTCACTCCTGCACACTTGACTGCAGTCGTTGTTACTAGGATTACCTGTCGTGGTTCGTCCCAGCGAGGAACTAGACAGTTTCTTCTCCTGTGGATTTTTATACGGACCCAGTCTCCTGGATTCAAGTCGTGGGCTGGTTTTCTTTCAAGAGTGGTCGCATCCGGTCCAACCTGATGAAACACAGAACGCACCACATCAGCCAGTCCCTTGCAATAATCCAGTACTAGATCATCAGTTATAGTTAATAACTTGTTGACAGGTACGTGTGCTTGTCTCATTGCTCGTCCCATGATCATCTCATGAGGACTGAGTCCAGTTTTCTTTTCAGGGATGCTTCTGATGGTCATCAGAACAAGAGGCAGTGCATCTGGCCATTTGAGTCCTGTAGCTTGACACATTTTTCCTAATCTGTTTTTAATTGTTCCATTAATCTGCTCCACTACCCCAGAAGCCTCTGGTCTGTAAGCACAATGTAGTTTTTGTTTAATACTCAATGCTTCACAAATCAATTGGATCAACTCATTTTGAAAATGTGTTCCTCTATCTGTCTCAACCGTGACTGGAAAACCATACCTTGGAATGAACTCTCGCAGCATAAGTTTTGCCACTGTTGTTCCATCATTCCTTCTTGTGGGGTATGCCTCCACCCAACGAGAGAACAAACAGACGACCACTAGAACATATCTTAGTCTGTTACTAGGGGGCATCTCTATAAAGTCCAACTGCATTCTAGTGAATGGACCTCCTTCTCGTCCTATTGTTCCTAGACTCACTACTGTTTTTCTTCCTGGGTTAAACTGCTGACAAATAAGACATCTTTGACAAAGACTTTCAGCAATGGCTCTGAATTTTGGGTTATACCAGGTTTGTCTAAAAAGTCTGATCATTGCATCTCTCCCAATATGAGCTTGTCCATGGTACATCCGTGCCATGTCTGCAATCATGCTATCAGGCATAACTGGTCTTTCATCTCTGTATACCCACACACCATTATTTTCCTGTCTTCTACATCCTGCTTTTATCCAGTAATCTTTTTCCTCATCACTTGCAGTTTCTTGTAACTGTCTTACTTCATCCCATGTCTCGACAGTATTAGTAAAAAGCAAAGGAGAAGAGATATGCTCCCTTTCTCTATTTTTGTTCATGGACACCATGTTCTCTGCACAATATTTGGCTATCTCATCGGCATAATTATTGCCGACGGCTATGTAATCTTCGTTTTTCTTATGCGCCTTGCACTTCACTACAGCAATTTGTTTAGGCAACTGTATCGCCTCAAGCAGCTTTTTAACAAAATCTCCATTTCTGATAGGTGTTCCTGCAGACGTCAAGAAACCTCTTTGTGACCAAATCTGACCAAAGTCATGTACGATGCCGAAACCATATTGGCTATCGGTCACAATCGTGACTCGTACATTCCTTCCTAATTTACATGCTTGAATCAAAGCAATCAGTTCCGCAACTTGTGCAGACCTTATTCCTTTCAGACAAGACGCTTCCATCACAGTTGCCACTGTGCACACTGCGTAAGCTGCGCTTAAAACTCCTTCTTTTGTTCTCAAGCATGAGCCATCCACAAACATGACATAATCAGATTCCTTTAACGGTTCATCTTTTATGTCAGCTCTTGGTTTCGTGCAATATTCCAGCACGTTCAGACAATCATGATCTACTTCGTCCTGTTCAATTATATTCTCCTCATCTGGCAATGATGTTGAAGGATTCACATTCATGCATCTATCTATGGTCACATTTTCAGCACTCAAGATGACTTTTTCGTACTTAGTCAGCCGACTATGTGTCATGTACTGTGTTTTTGTTCTTGTCAAAAGAATTTCTACTGAATGGGGAACATATACTCTCAGTGGATACCCCATCACTATACCTTCACTTTGTTCCAGACTTACACAAGTAGCAGCAACTGCTTTCAGACATCCAGGCAATGCTTTTGCTATAGGATCTAAAACAGCTGAAAAATAAGCAATTGGTCTTTTCGTTGTTCCATGTTTTTGTACCAGTACTGAAAACGCACATCCATCTCTTTCACTGCAGTACAACTCAAAATCCTTCTCATAATCAGGCATGCCTAATGCAGGTGCCTCACACAGTTTCTTTTTCAATTCTTTGAAAGATTTCATTTCTTCTTTGTTTAACTCAAAAGGGTCTTTTACATCTTTCTTGGTCAACTTTTGTAATGGTTTTGCAATCAAAGAGAAACCACTTATCCATTGTCGGCAATATCCAACCATTCCCAAAAACATTCTTACCTCTCTTTGAGTCATTGGTGCTCTCATTCCTTGAATCATTCTTACTCTTTCTGTCGCTATCTTTCGCACTCCTTTCTCAATTTTATGCCCTAAATACTGGACTTCTTTCTGACAAAACTGTAATTTTGAAGGAGACACTTTATGTCCTCTTTTCTCTAGATGGTTCAGTAAAGCAATTGTATCACTTACACATGCTTCTTTTGTTTTCGATGCCACCAACAGGTCATCGATATACTGCACCATCACTGACTTTTCTGGCATTTTCAAATCTTCCAGAGATTTCTTTAGAATCTGATTAAAGATTGAGGGGCTTTCTGTATACCCCTGAGGAATTCGGCACCATGCCAAAATACGCTCTCCAAACCGGAACGCAAATAATGGCTGGCTATCTGGATGCAAAGGAATAGAGAAAAATGCGTGACACAAATCTATCACAGTGTACCACTCAGCTTCATGTGGAATTTGATATAGAATTACTGCAGGGTTTGGCACTATTGGACAACAGGGCACAACTATTTTGTTGATCTTTCTCAAATCCTGTACTATTCTATATGTTCCATTTGGCTTTTTCAGTCCCATAATAGGTGAATTACATGGACTGCTCATTATTTCTTTTAGAATTCCCTGTTCAATCATTTTATTTATCACAGGAGTTATTCCTTCAATTATTTCTGGAGTTAATTTGTACTGTGGCGTATTCGGGTAAGTTGTCCCTTCTTTTACTGTTACTTTTACGGGATCAACTTCTTTCATTAATCCAATGTCTTCTCCTGTAAAATCCCACACACTTTCTTTTACTGCACTCTTTAATTCTTCTGGAAGTTTTTCTGCATCAAATGCAGGAAACAAACCATTCGTTTCAGGTTCCTGATTCATCAAAGTTACTTTATACAAGACATCTTCATCTGAAGTCTGAAATCCAATTCCATCTGGCGTACAATAAATTGTGCAATTCATCTTGCACAAGAGGTCACGACCCAAAAGATTTACAGGACTACAATCGCACACTACAAATTTATGCATTTTGCTAAAAGAACCAATTTTTACTTCCACCAATTCAGTAAGTGGGGTTTTAATCTGCTGATTGGCTACTCCTACTACTTGGATGTATTCACCTGAGAGAGGAAGGTTTGGAATTTCCACTGATCTAACAGTAGAACGGGTAGCTCCAGTATCGACAAGGAATGTTACATTTGCACCATTCACTTCTCCATCCACAAAGGGACCAGACTGATCTACCTCTAGAGTTGCGCCAAGCACGCACTCTTTCCCCTCTCCTGGGCACCGTCAGAATCTTTCATCCGGGTCATCCTCACTCTGACGCAACCAATACTGAGAAATGTTAGCTGCTCGCGGCAACTGTGTTACCTGCTCTCCTCCGTAGAATCCTGTTTCTGTACTGTATCTTTGCTGGTTAACAGTGTTGGGAAGTGGTGGTTGCGGCACCTGACTTTGTTGAACAACTACCTCATTCTGCACCTGTGGAGTTAATGATTGATTTTCCGGATTAGGTTTAGGTGGGAACTTACACTCGTTTCTCCAATGCCCTAATTTTCCGCAATTATGAACATGGCCATTTCTTCTTTGCCTCTTCTAGACTCACTTGACCCTTTCCTTTACCTATGTTAGGTCGCATTTTATTCTGTCCTGTTTCATTTCCATTATTATTGTCCAATTGAGCTTCTTGTTTTTCTGCCACCTTCACCTGTGCCCACATTGCCTTCTCTTTCAACTTACGCTGTTTACTCTCTATTTCATCACTACAATACTTAGCATACCTCAGCACCTCATCTACACTTCCATTCTGCCAGTTTATCATGTGTTGCTTAATCATATCACTTATTTCTTGTTTCAGGCCAAACACAAATCGGTATACAAAATGACTCATGTCTTTTTCACTCAACTCCTCATAACCACTATACTGCTTGAAAACCAATAACAATCGCTCATAATATGCATGTACAGACTCCTTACTTTCCTGTGTAGTTCTATCGATTTTTACCCAATCTGTCTCTTTAGGAGGAATCTTATTCTTCAAAAAGGTAATCACCTTATCGTACTTCTTCATTACATCAGGACCTGGAGCTCCTGTCTTAGGATCTCTTGGATATTCTGTAGTTGGCCAGTCAACTGTAATCTTACATTCTGACCACAAATCTGTTGGTACCACTATGTCAAATAATCCATCTAAATCTATCCACAACACTTTTGAGACTTTTACAAACCTCTCTACTTGTCGGTACCACTCAACTGGCTTCTCTCTTAGCTTTGGAAAGTCATTGGTAAATGACAGTATGTCCTGCCTAGTCCAGGGAACATGCACGTAACTACCACCTGGAGTTTCTCTCATGGGGTATTCTTTGGCAACAGATTCCTTTTCAGTTATCATAAAAGCCAATGAACCTTTGTCGGTAGTTTTCTCATTCTTCTTTGTCCATCTAACCTTCCATCTGTCCACATCACCCCATTTTCTCAACAACACAATTAACTCTTTTATCTGTGTCAGCCTTCCTGCCGTGTTCAAATTTTCAATATCCTTTTCACAAAAGTCTACTCTATATGGTTTCTGCAACGTTTTCACTTTCGCAAAGTCTATTCCAATCTCACTGGCTACTTCTTCTAGTTTGTCATGTAAATTCTTTGCCCTCCATGTAATACTTTTGCACAGAAACATTATTTCATCATCCTGGTAATTTTTTATCTTTTCGGTACCAATTGTTCCTAGAATTAATTCTTCCATGTCGATTTTTAATCTAATTACATCTAATGGTTTTTCTTCTGGTTCTTTTATTTTAAATGCCTTCATCCACTCATTTAACTCATCAGGAGTCGGACCTATGGGTGTATTATTTAGTTCTATCCAATTACCACTCTTTTCAGGGGTTTCTGTTGCAGATTCTGTTACCATATGCATTTTCCTACCATTGCACTCATTCACCGTCAAATTTGTAGGTGGACTTGGTCTGTAAGTACTAGCCAAATTACTTGTACTTGCACTTTGTTCCATCCTTTCTTTTTCTCTCTGAAATTGTGAACTCATGGGAATCACCAAAGATCGTTCATCAATTTTCTGATTCTCAAAAACGGGTATTACTGGACCTATTGTTACAGGCACAGTAACTGCTTCCATATTTTTCGTTAATTCTCTAATCTTCTCAGTTAGTTCTTTTGTTGTCCTTGCTAATTCGCTTGCATTGTCGCTTTCTATTCCTTCATTTTGAGAAGTTCTCATTTGTTCTTGTGACCTATTTATTTCAATTCTCTTTTCCGGACTTTTATTTCGCATAGTCTCTATTAGCGGCGCATTTGGTGTCACCACTGTAGAACTCTGCTGATACGGAGGTGGATTTCTATTTAAAATATCTTCCAGCAACTCGTCATCCGTTTCGCTCTCATGCATATATTTTTCCCTCTCTATATGTTTCTTTTTCTCAGTCCGCTTTTTCTTAGTCCCTTCCTCAACTGTAAAAGCTGGAAACAAACCTCCTGTCATGTTAGCACATCTCCATCGTTTTATTCTGTCTTCATGATTTATTCCCCACAACCTTCCAGGCATAAACTCATGATCCCTAAAACCTCTGAATCTCTCTCGCTCATACATCTCATCCTCCCATTCCGTCAATGCTTCAAACTGTGTCGGTCTAGGTCTAGGTTCTAGATTTGTCATCTTTTCTCGCAAATTTCGCAAAACTGCTACACTAAATGAACCATTCTCAGGGAAAGCTAAAGCACCATCATTCTTCGTATATTTTGCCCAGTTTTCCAACCATATGCACGTATGATATCCATATTTCAGCATCATATGTGAAGCTGCTGATTTCGGCGGAGGAATTACTTGTCCCTCTCTAGTCACAACCTTTTTGTCTTTCTTAAAGAAATTCTTCAATTTCGTCGTCCATGACGTTCTCTCCCTTTCATACTCGTAATACGGCATGTTTTCTATTTGTTTTCTCTTTACGCTAACGCTGTTCTGTGTACGGAACTTCGACCAATTACAGCGCGACTCACACTAACGTACCAATCAGAACAATTCCCTCCGTCCGCGAACCAACCAATCCTAGCGCGGCACTTTTCTACGTCACTCCTGCTCTGTGTTCACGTGACTAGCGCACCATCCAATCCTAGCGCGGCACTGTTCTACGTCACTTCTGCTCTTTTACCCCTCCTTTACAAAATTTATCGGCAATTTTCTTTTCGCTGTTTTCTCCGTTAGTTACAACAATTAAAACAATTCCATAGTCTGATTCGCTAAACAAAAGTGACAGCTTTGTCCTTTTACACAAGAATCCTGTATTTCCAGTAGGCAGCGCTTACCTCTACCCTACCACAGAATTATTTACTCTCGCCGATAAAGTAGCACTTCCCTCTACCTTACCCTTCTTTCAAGCAAACAATTTACTCGTTTCTCTGGGGATAAGACACATGTGGAGACTAGGCTCCTGAGAATTAAGGCCAAAGTTTCACAAGTAAACGTGATTTGCTATCTCAGTTACACACTTTTCGTACAGAAAATCCCTAACATAACACAACCTGTGTTATTACAAAATGAATTCAGACCATGTACCAAATTCCATGTGATTTCTCTTGCCACACGTGTTCCACTTCCTACATCCCAGAAGCGTGAAAACTCACATATAACATAACGCGACTCAACATATAATGTTAGTCATAAAATAATCAATAATCAATAAACAATAATCACTAAACTAATCTATAGAAAACCATAACTCTGCTACCAAGAAATCTGATGCAGCGCGTACAATAAAAACTATTCTCCTCCTAGGTCACTTATAGGTCATCCAGGGGTAAACTATATTTTCTCACATCCACATGACGATGGGGCCCATAAACATCACCTAACACACACGTACACACCTGGATTTCCTTTAAACCTTTACGAAATTCTGTATTCCTAGGAGAAGCATGAGAACTAAATGGAAAACACCATTTATGTACCGCTGGAAGGAGCCGGGATATCTTATTACCTTAATTTATCGCTTTCTTTTAGTTATTTCTTAAGATATTCCTGCTCATTGTTTTGTCGATGAATCATTCATGTAAAAAATTAGTTCATAGTGATTAAGACCAGCTGAATCACAATAACCAATTACTGATGTCACAATCATTTAGGAAAATAGCCACTGAGTCATTTTGGTTTAAAGAATCTTAAATTTTATATAATTTTAAAAGCATGAGAAAGAATTTTAAACTTTTATTCAATTATTCATTCATTATTAATTCAAATATTTATTAAGCATAATCAATTTATTGCAGAAAGGAAATTTTTGTCATGAAGCCAAAACCCTAATACCTGCCTACCTTCCTAATTTAGCCTAATGATTTCTAACCTAAGTTAAAGAATTTAGAAATAACCTGATTCTCATACTCAACTGGAAAATTAAGACAGCAACAGCAACTTCAGCTCGTCAGCATCAGCTACCTGCAACCCGTCTCATCTAACAGTCTTTCAGCATCTCCCGCTCAGTAAGGGATCGATCAGGACCACCCAGCACTGGAAGCCACCAACACCAACACGACTCTCCAACTCCACTCCTGACTGTGACTGCGACTCTCTGCGATTGACCACCTCCCACTAAGAGTAGGCCCTCTTATACCCTAATTCTAACTTTGCTAACTAATTGTTGCAACATTAATAACACGCTTTTCTTTCATTGGTCCATGCATGTCATCTTATTCATTCTTTTAATCAAGTTCTCTTGGATCCAATGGTCCTTGGATCATTTCCTTTCCCACACGTTCAAGACATGTTTCCATCCGCTTCAATCAGTACATTTGTAACTTCTTTCGATACATTCGAGAACTCCGCAGTCATTGTCCTTTCTCTTAAACTGGTTTCCCACGGGTCTTCTGCTGATCACCACGGCACACTATCAGTTCAATTAGGTCACATCAGCCTTGACCATTTCTCGCATCCTAGCCTCTCAGCAACATCACGAGGTTAGTTTTCTCCGACTTCATCCCGTGTCACATGTCCCCCTTGCGCCTGCGCACATCTTCCCACTGGCAGCCATTTTATATCGCCACTCGGTTATACTTTAGAAGCACTAATTTGAAGTAAACAAAACATAATTAAAATAGAGAAAAATAGCCTTTTAGTTTCCCTCCCGTCATCTACGTACCCCAATTAGTTATTACCTAGTAGAAAGCAACATTAAGCTGTTCCTTACTTACCATCACTATTGTTTTTGCAACGACACGTTTTATTTCTATGAAGCACAAAAAAAACCATGCATTTATTTTAAATTAGTACGCATTTATTTTTACGTTATAATTAGACACACGGACATCCATTAATAGATTATTTAGCACACACATTTGCATGTTACCTTTCCCACACATACAGTGTTGATTAATACATTTAAACGAACATTTTATTAATTATTTATAAAAATTTGTTAGGGGTTAAAATTTTTATTTTCCCTGCTCCATCATAGTCAGGAACTCGCGAGCATGGTGAAGCCCTGCATATTCACAAATCTGACGCAAGACCACAGTTTGCATGTTCACTTGCCAAATGTCTGGGCCACATGTGGGGCATCAGGACGTAAGCTCAGAAGTCCCACATTATTCCCACATAAATAGTTTCAATAAAGCAATTTTAAGTTCAGACTTTCTTTCTTTTTGATCTGGGAGCTATATTGATGCTTACCCCATGCATATTGGAGGTCTAGATAGCATAGCGGACCCTATAGTTCAACCCTGCCTGCTAGTGGCTTTTGCTGCTATTGCTCCTATTTGTATAAAAGGAAGGTTTTTATACATTTTAGCCGGATATCAAAGCCAATCAAATTTAGTAGAATGGTTGTGTAAACTAATTTGTTGATCTTATATTTTTGTGTGTAAAATTGTATGTAATGTTTTAAAATGCACATTGTACTTTTATGGTCGGACGACTGAAATAAAGTTATTGATTGATAGATTAATTATATTATGTTTTTGTTGATGTTTTTGTTAGTTTCTAGAGTTTTGGGTGTGGTGTATTTAAGTATTTATTTTTTGCTATTTGCTTTAATCGATTGTTAATTCTTAATTTTGGTAATTATTTTAATAACTTCTTAAACTACTTTTTTAACTTTGTATTTATTTAAATTTAAAAAAAACAATTTATAACTGATGTTGACTTTTATTGCTATCTGTAGAAGATAAAAGCTTATCTGACCTCTTCTGAGTTCAACACTTTCTCCAGTGTGGCTAGGTTTGGAGTGGGAATAGTAAATCTGACCCACTGGGAGTCCAACCCGTTCCCAGTGTGGTGAAGTGTGGAGGTTTGGAGTAGGAATAGTAAATCTGCAACCTTCCTCCAAATGTCCAACTTCCCCAATGTGGCTGCGTTTGGAGTAGGATCAGTAAAATCTGAACCAATAGAGTCCAATTCGTCCCTCCACCCCCAACAGAATTCAATACTTTCCCCAATGTGGCTAAGGCTGGAGGGGGAATAGTAAATCTGACCTCTTCAGACTTTTACATATGTCTTTAAGTTTCTCTTTTGAATAGTTACTGTTGTTATTATATTGTAATATTTAAACATTATTAACAGCATTTTACTTTTTAATTTGATAAATACATTTGTAAACTTTTGACTTTTTAAACATTTTATTTCCATGCATCTTTCAGTAATATGCATAATGTGTAATGAAAGTGGAGAATATTTAATTTAATTTGTGTTTTAATTATATTTTTAATATCATAATGAACATTTATTTATCCTTTATATAAATGTAAAAATATAAAAAATGTACTTCAAAGCTCTTTAACATACATTAATTCATGATCATTTTTATTTCATTAGTACCTTTTTTGTTAATTTTTGAAAATACATTTTCAATACATTTTCATCCAGTATATATTTGTTATGTATTAAAAAATACTTTAAATAAATTAAAGTTCATTTATTTATCAGTATTTTATCTTTACTATACTTTTACATTATTATTTTTGTTAATAATGTTTTATAATTTATCATATTTTATATGGATTTTAGATACAGTTTAACATATAATACATTTGATATTGTTTGTTTTTTGTTGTAATGGAAACAAAGCCTTCATTTTGTTTCAGTTTTTCTGCAATTTTTTTACTGTTTAATGTCTTTTGTAATCTATCTTCTTCCTTAGTGTTCACTGGCGGATCTTCAGGATGACAATTCTTCATTGCAGTTCTCTGGTGCACGTGAGAACATTTTTTATTTAATTGTAAGGTACATTGTAAGGTACTTTGGTGGGTAGAGGAGTTGTTAGTTATATTAGTTTACTAGGTTATTAAAGTTTAAAGTGTAGTATTAGTTATGTATCTTTAGTTTAGGGAAGAATCTAGTTATTTTACATCTTTGTAGATATAATAAGTAGTGCTTTATATTTTTTGTGTGATATGTTTGTTGTTTTATTAAAAATCGTTTTTGACAGATTGTTTTTAGATGGGGCTAGGTTTTTTAATTTCCACGAAAATAAGTTAAGATTTTTATACCAACTGTTTTATATTTTTTATTGATTTTTGAGAGGGTGTTTGTTGTGGTACTGCTTGATGGGTCACAATTATGCTGCAGATGCAGCTTGATTCCCAGCCCTCCTCCCCCGGTGTTATACTTCATGGCATCTCACATTCGCAATTGTTATTTATATGCTTCTTTTAAAGAGCACTTCTTTCACAAACTCCCAGGGTATGTAAATGATTGGCGTAATGGTGACGTTGCAACTCATGGTCTCAGTTATTAGTGATGGATGTTTGAAAGGCTATGTTTTGAATGACTTTCCTGAAGAGTAGATAGCTGGGCTAGGTCCTGGTGGCTGTTACAGTATTTTGAAGCATCAGCTATTTACTCACAAAGATTTTCTTTCTGGTACGTAGTGACTTTCCGAAGATTCTTTGTTGGTATGTAGTAAGATACCATTTTCTGGATACAGCTGAGGGCCTTTACTTGTTATATAGAACTTACAATGTAATCTTGGATTCCATCTGGAATAAATAGGGGCTGAAGGACAGAGTTGATAAGGTCTTGTATCTTCCAACTGAGGGCCAGACTGACTCATGGTCTTGCACTAATTATAGCCTGTCACTGAGGTTTTCGGATTGGCAGCATGAGGCATATTCTAGTAGTACAGGCATGTCCACCCCTAAAATCTGGTCAGTTCTGTTAAAGCAAGAGGACAGTTCCAAATTTCTCCCTTACAAAAATTACATTTATTTGGGAGGTGTATCATAGGTCAGAGTTAAAGATTCCATCATTTTCCTGAGCCTTTGGGGAAATCCCTCGGAATGAGAGCCTCTTCTCCACTCAGCAGCAGAAGCTTTGCTTTCGTGCCATTTAGGCACATGATAATTGGCAAAGTGAACTGAATATTGGTGTTAACTACTCCTCCATATATCATTGTGTCGAGAAAGACAAGCATTTATAATGGTTTCCTGAATGCTAAGCAGTTGCATATCAAATATGACTTCATTCCATCTGTGCATTCTAAATACTTGTACATCCATATCTTGTATGCACTTTCTTCTTGAAAACAATCAGATAATTTATCACCACTTTGAAAGGGTTGTGTCAGAAAGCACTACGTTTGCACTCTGGATCCAAAGGGAGTGATCCACTCTTCAATCTCATACCTCCTTCACCAATGACCACCTACAGCAATATTATGAGGGCCTGTAGTATAATCAGGGTTGGGGAATGGAATAAGAGAGAGACCAGAGACACCAGACACCACCAGTCTGACTTGTCCCTTCTGCTGGGTACTGAGACTGCAGGTCTCAATGGGTATCTAGAGGCAGTGAGAGATATCTTAGTAAACTACCATCATAGTTCTGCGTCTAACTGTAACAGAGGCAGCATATACCTTATTTGTAGTACTATGCAACCAACTCTTTGTATTCTGTACGAAACTTTCTATTCTTGAAACTCAAACATACAATAAATGAGTCTCCTGGCAATGTATTCATCAGCCCTTTTCCGTGTAAGTACAATGACTGCCTCAAGCTTTGTAAGTTTGCACTCTATAGTGAAGATGAGCTATGGGCCTGATTTAGATTTCGGTAGAGGAGTTACTCAGTCACAACAGTGCCCGATATCCCATCTGCTGAAATCTAAATACCATTATTTCCTATGGGATTCAGATTTCGGCTGATTCGATATCCTGTGACAGAGTAACCCATCCATCGAAATGTAAATCAGGCCCTTAGTTTCTAATTGACTCTTTGTGCCACTAAGAAAGTAATTAACAGCCATTAATATTCTGTGGTTGCTATTTTATCACTTCATAAATTTCTTACTAGGAACTTTTAGTAACTTAGGCATAACCATATAAACACTTGTGTAACACTGTTTCTCATGCAAATTCTTCCTGATCTGTCAGAGGATCCAACCCAAGTAAAATGCAACAGTCTTTATGGTCTTTTGAAGTTCAGAATTAAATGTGATAAGAAATTCAAAGTTTGATTTCTCAATACAACTTGATTCTGAGAATACTTTGCTGTATTCCCAAATGCCCTCCAAGAAACTTCAAAGGAAGCATGTTTTCATTCTACTGAAAAATCTTAGAGCCATGTAGCAAGGTCCTGGCTTCAGCAACAATGTATAACACTTGTTTAGCAAAGACACCATGAACACAAGGGAAGTTATTCCTGATTATTCAAGATGACTGCCACCTTCTCCAAATAATGTGAGAGTTCAAGGATTGCTAGGAAATATCGTTCGTCATCAGAGCATTGTTTTCTAGTGCATTCTCCACACATGTAAAGCCTCACCAATTCTCATCAATTGGAAAGAAAGGAGTTGCAAACATTTTGCAGCTGAACTACAGGAAATAGTTAACATTTCCTTTAACCCACAACAATGTCTAGTAATCTTGGGCAATATAGAAGAAGGTCAACTCTACCAAGGTGCGACACCGTGATAACTGGGATACTCAAGAAGAACTGTAAAAAGATGGTAAGTAATACATGTATTTGTGCAAGCTGAGAAGACTGATTACATTTTGTCATGAAGTGACCCACATTTGAGAGGATAAGGGATAAGACAATTTCCAGGCGAATAGCATGCCAGGGCTTTGATCCAGGTGTTGAATTCCTATTCTTCCTGTTGAGTGATTTCTCAAATTAAGTTAGTAGAGTTATTGCTAAGTATTTTGCTAATGAGCTGGGAGAGAATCATGCTACTAATTGAGCAATGTGGCAAATAAAAGTTGTGCATTTTGAAGCCTAGCTCACAGGATGTCTAGTTTTTTAAGCCCCATACATGGGTATGTGCAAATATTACTGGGTAAGCTCAATCAATTGCAAGTACAGGCATGAGGTGGGTGTTGATTTTAGAGCCTAAATGTCCTCAGAAAGGTCTGGCTAGTGACAAGTCTGAAGGTAATGAGCAAATATTGTACAACTGTACTATTCCACAATGTCTCAGACCTAGGGAATGTGGTGCATATATGTTATGCCTAATCAATGCTCTTTAAATGTTTTATTATTATATTTTTTAATTTTATTTTATCTATTGTATTTATTTTGTGGGAAACTGATGCTGGAATCTTAATAATGTCAAAATTCTAACTAGAGAGTCACCATTGCAACACTGTAATACAGGAAACACTAAGATATAAAATTCCAGTCTACAATGGCCATATATTGTCTTCTTAGGATGCTGTTGTTATAATACACCTCGAGGTCAAAGGACAAATGTTTTGTTTACATAAAAGGACCATAATAAAAATGAATCATTACATATTAGATAGATTTTCTTTTTCTTTATTTCAATCCTCTAATAACAATTAATCAAGGTAGCTTGAAGCAAATTAATCAGGCTTTGAGGATGGTGTTATCATGGGTGCCACCTGTTAGGTTTTAAGGAGTTGTCTCCCTGTTTAAACACTGCCTTAGAAATTCTGCAGCTGTCACCAGATAGGCAAGGCTGGGTAAGGACACTGTACATAGAAACACATTTTCTAGCACACATAATATTTCCAATGTTTCTGGTTACCTGGTGTGCATGAAGCAGAGACAGCTATGTGGAAGTGGGGTGTTGCCTGAATACTACACTTGCGCAGAGAGGCATGAAGCATACCACAAACCTAAAGGGCTGGCAATGTACCCAAATGAAGCCCCTAAAGGATAAGGGGTAAATCACATTATAGCCCATGGTAGGAAACGGGGAAATCCAGAATAACTCCCCACAGGAGTGGGTAGAGAGCTCAATTAAAACTGCTAAGTTAGATGAACCAAACTATATTGCCTGAGAGAAGTGGAGTTGATCCTCAGCTATGCTTAATTTGAGTTAGTGGTTGCCCGTGGGGGGTACCAGCACTTATTTTGGGGACTGGCACTTATTTTTCCGTATCAAATATTTACTGAATGTAAGAGAAGGAAAAACACAGATTGGAAAGACTGAAGAAGAAAAAGATGGCAAAATCCTCACAAGCAGAAAGCAAAAACCTGCAAGAAAAGGGGGCAGGGAGTGTCTGGTAGTATATTAAAGACTGCCGGCATTGGTATTCGGCATTCCAACATCTAATTGCACTAGCCGCTGGCTTTTGAACAGAACTTCGGGCATCAGCACTCTTTCTTTCACAAATGAAGCACCGATCCTCAGTATAGCCCCTGAGGAGCAGGGGAGCTTGTACACAACCCTGGAAGAGAGGAAATGAGGCCCATTACCTCACTCTTCTGTGTAACAATAATTAGATCTTGAGACACTTTCCCACCTATTAAACCCACATAAAACACTGCCTTCTTATTTTCCACTTCCCAAATCTTTTTTCCATTTTTTTGATTACATCTTCTTATGTCCTACCCCCTTTTGGAAGGGTTCATAAAGGAATCACCGGAACCACTTTTTTTTGTTCATCCTGTGGACCAGGACATTTTATTTCTCTTTATTTTTTAACCTTCTTGTCTAGACCTTCAGTTGGGTGTTTGGATCCTTGACGGTGCAGTCTATTGCTCACATGGATGTGGTATCTGGCATGTCTTTTTCAATTACATTGGCACTTTCATGATGATGCCCTGCAAGATGTCAGTCAGATCAGGTGTCGCATTTGGCCCAACACTGGCGGACAGTTTAAATGCTGCTTTTTCGCTCAAACAGTGGAGCGGGCAGGCATCTTCTGGAATGGGTAGGCCTGGAAAAGTGTCTGCTTCTCTTATTTTGTTTTGAGTGCGGGATTCAGGATGCTAAAATCTCAATTCACGAGTTCAAGGCTGTATAAAATGGGGGACATTCACTACATCAGAGACTCTGGCTTGTAGACATGCTCAACTAAGCGGCCTGATTTGAAGGGTTTGAATTGCCTAGGACACAATCAGACAGCAGGCTTTCATTTGTTCTAAAGTCATTGATGCGGCAGCCACAGACCGTGGCTGGTGCTCCTCTTATCAATGTTTGTTGGGAGAATCTGTAAAGAGGAAGGACCCGCTGTTGGTCTCAATATTTTTGTCCACAGAGCTAGTGCTGCTGGATCTGGCCCTTGTTAGGGAGAATGCTGATTTACCTTCTTCGATCACAAGACCTGTGGAGGAAGTAGACCTTTTTGGTAAATAGGAACATCCTTCATCATCACATTTGCTTAATCACTGATCCATGATATCAGTCAAACATCAAAAGTGGAGGGATCTGGAAAAATTGTCCTGCCCCAAGGTCATGTTGTGGTTATACCTTGGGTTGGCTGAGGAATTGAGTATGGCAGTTTCTGTGGATGTCATGCTCCCTAACCTGATGGGGAGTCTGCCACATGCCAGTGAAGGACATGTCCCCAACAGATTCATTAGACCACAAGATGAAGGGTGCACTTAAGAAAGTTTGTGCTGCTCTGTTCTTTTCTTGAAAGTGGAGGTTTACATAGTGTAGGCTGCTGAGTGTCTGAAGAAACGCCTCTCATTTCTACAAGAGATGAAGCAGCAGCAAGCTAAAGTCTTGAAGTGTTATCTGAATTAGAAAAACAGGTGGGTTATTTTGCAGATGTAGCTTTTGATTCTATTCAGGCAGTTGCTTTCTTGAGTGGTTCTCTAACATCAGCTAGGTGGAACAGCTGGGTCTGCTACTAGAGACAGAGGTTTCTGCTGCATCTTCTGTTTGGTGGGTATAAGCAATTTAGCCCTGAACTGCACGATCTGTTGAAGACTGAATTTGAAAAAAAGGAAAATGCCTACTCCTTTCAATTTCTGATTCTTCCAGGTCCTTTGGGTCCAACAGGGCTTGGTGTGTGCCATTTGCTGGTTGTGGCAAGTTGTGTTTCCAGCCTCAGTAATGTACAAAACCATCGTCCTAACTGGAGGCTCCAGTGGGTGGGCACATTTGCCTTTTCAAAGAAGCCTGGAAGTTGTCAGTGTCAGATTAGTAGGTTCTGAAGGTGGTGTCTTGTGGATACCACATCAGCTTTCTTCCCCCCTCCAGACTTGGGTTGCAGCTGACTCCTTGGCCTCCAGGTTTAAAACAGAGATAGGCGCTTGAACATCAGATTGCTGAATCTTCTGGCCAAGAAAGCAAAGGTTCCTGTCATGGAACAGAAGGTCACCTGTGAGTCCAGATTGGTGGTAGACCTGAAAGATCTGCTCACCTGCCTTTGAAGATGCTATCCACACAACATGTCTCCCTAATGATATGCCACAGAGATTTCTTTACATCTTTGGCTCTCCAAGATGCTTATCTCTATGTTCCTCTCCCCCCGAGCTGCAGGAGGTTTCTCTAGTTTGCTGTATGCAACCAGCCTTACCATTTTATTGTGCTTCCACTTGGATTCAAGAGCATTCCCAACATTTACCATGGTGCTAGCTTCACTCATGGTGTCTCTTCACCTAGAGGATCTGCTTGTCTCTCCTTACATGGCTGATTGGTATGATCAGATCTTCATCTGCAGACCAATCCTCTGTTGCCACGATGAGTGCCTCTAAAGTCTTCACGGCTTGTTGGTACTGCGTTGCAGTTGCTGGATTTCATAGGATGGCTCTCTGATTTTTGGTAAGGATGTTGAATCTGCAGGACTTTCTGAGATACCTGCTTTGGTCTTGGATATAGATGCATAATGATTTGCATGGTTCATCATCACCTAAAGCTTCTTAAGCCACCTCTATTGAGTCACTGGGATTAGGCACCATTTTTCAGCTCCTTCTGATCACCACTTACTTGGACTGGTGGCTTCATACACTTGAATCAGCCTTTGCTCTGATGCTCTTGGTTGGGTGGGCAGTCTTATTGGAGACCTAGGGTAGATGGACTCTGGAGGAGCAGGTAGCACTTTGGAGAGGTTTTCAAACTTTTAGGGTATTGTGGTGAGAATGGACAACACTGTGTCATAGACATATTTAAACTGCCAGGGAATGATGAGGTTGACAGCCCCAGCTCTAATGGCAGGCAGGGTTTTCTGGTGGGTTGAGACCTGTTTCGCTTCATGGTTGGCCGTCCACATCACAGAGGAGATGATTTTCAGAGTGGATGGCTTGAGTCAGTTTTACTCCCTTTCCCTGAGGGTGTTTAGGCTGGTGGGCCAAAGTGGCAGGACACCTGTAATGGATTAGTTTGTTTCCAACTCCATCAGACTGGCCCCTCACTACTTTTCTTGTGTCCAGGATTCCCTGGCCTGGACATAGATGTGTTGCTGCTGTGGTGCCTCTCTTTCTTTCATCTCTTTGGTGTTGACCAACATTTAGAGGCTGAAGGTAGTTGTTCACCTAGTGGCACTATGGTGGGTCTCTCCCATGCAATGTGACTGTGAATTATGCCTCTGAAACATTCTCCTCTGTGGTCTCAGATACTCTCCTCTCTTCGGTTGTCTCTCCACTGGTTAGTGGAGTAGAGGCTGAGAGGCTGGGTCTTCAGCATAGGGGGACTTTTGAGTGCTGCAGCAGATGCTGTTCACCTGTCCCACAGGTTCTCCACACATAGGGATTATGGTAATTTTTTAGCTTTCTTCTGGTCTTGGTGATTTTCGAAGGGTACACAACTTATTTCTTGTTCAATTCCTAAGGTTTTTTATTTTTTTATTGAAGGGTTTCTGTTTTGTGGCTCACAGTTGCCACTTTGAATTTCAATTGGTGACTCTTTAAGCATTTCTGGATCACTGGAGTGTCGTGGATTGTATTAAGCCTTGAACATTCACACTTTTAAAGAGTTTTAATTGACCAACCTTCTGCTAGAGACTTTGCTTCCTCTTTGGGATCTTCCCTGGTTGTGAGAGTCATGCACAAACTTTCTTTTGAGCCTTTATCAGACGTTCCTCTGCAGTTCTGCTCTTTATGTGTAGCATTTTGGTGGCATTGATGCCTTCGAGGTGGTAAGGGGATTTGGGCGTCCTTGTTTGAAGTGCTCCTTATCTTTGGCTACTGCAGGGTTCTTTCATCCTCCTGTCTGGTCCTTCCAAAGATTTTGTTTATTTTCATATTGAGTAGCAGGTGCTGCTGCTGGGTGTTTTTCCATTTAAAGGGAGTCCTATCATTTTCAATGCATGCCATATTCATTTTACCTCATATCATATTTACATCAGCATGGACCATGTTTATTTTAATGCATGCCACAATCCTTTGAAGAGGGGGTCATGTTAATTAAATATGCATCATAATCATTTCAATAAATAAATGTCATATTTATTTCAACATTGGTTATATTAATTTCAATGCATGTCTTATTAAGTAACCCATAGATCTTTTCCATCTTGGCAATTTTCATACTTGTTCTAAAGTTTTTTTTATATAATTCCAGTACATCTCTTATTGATTTTAAAACATAATAATTTCAACATATGCCATTTTCCTCTCAATGCATTATATATTCATTTCAATGCACATCACATTTATTTTAGCATAGGTTACAGTCTTTTCAACACACACTTGTCATATTCATTTCTGCACATCTCATATTTATTTGAACATGTGTCATATTCATTTCAATGTAGCTTATATTTGTTACATGTCTCATATTCTGTCATATTCATTTCAGTATGAATCATATTCATTTAAATGTGGGTTATATTCATTTCAACACCAGTGATAGTCATTAAAATAGGTGTAATGTTTATTTCAAGGTGTGTCATATTGTTTTCAACATGTATTATATACATTTCAAAATACAATATATTTATTTTAACCTGTCATATTAATTTTAGTGCATGACATTCATTTCAACATATCATATTCCTCCTAACACATCAGTGACTCAGCGAATATCATATTCTTTTTAATACATGTCATATTCATTTCAGAACTTGTTATATTTTTGCAGTGACGCCCATATTCATTTGAGTATGATTAGCAAACATTTAGTATATACTTTACTCAGTTTAGCATCTGTGGTATTCATGTCATTCAGTAATTAATGTATTCATTATGTTGTAGACTTGTTATATTCATTCTGGAATGTGCTGTATTTCTTTTTGCTATGTGATATGCATTTTAGGAGATGTGCTATTTGCAGAGCTGTACATTTAACATGAACAGCTTCCCATACCTAACCGAAAATAACTAGAATGTTTGAAATGTTAAATATGTTAATAGTTGCCAAATTTACCAAATAGTTGTGAACAAATATGTTTTTCATTCAGAGGTGGCCTAGGACAAAAGGGTTTTACACGGGGGTGAGGCATTAAAAAGTTTGAAGACCACTTGGAAAGCCCTTGCAGGGGGCAAAGTCATGCAGCTGGAAAACAGCCCAGGTGTGTATGTCATAGGCAGGGAACATTTACATCCATTTAGTGAGGCAGAATTAGAAAACAATGCCTGATTATCGCGAGACTTCATGGTGAAAGATTTACCACTGCCCACCCCAGAGTCCAGTATGATATTTGTAATAGTGAGGCTTTTGGGTAATAGTAGAACTATGAATAATATTTTATCGAGCTGCATGAAAGTACTTTGTACTTTGTTCAGCAGAAGTTAGGGGAGTGGAAGCCAGGAGCAGTATACAGTAGTTTATCACAGCGGGTTTCTCAGTCAGTGTATTCATAAATGATTTATTCTGCTCTATTTCGAACAATAAAAGGCACGTACATCTGGATCCTGTTAGGGGGTTGTATATCAGGGCTGGGAGCTAAAAAATGGCATCGGAAGCAGTTAAATCTTAGCCCAATGCATCATGGTAGCGAGTCTCCCTGTTCAGAAGATTTGTGGTTTTGTAGCCGAAAAGACTCATTTTAAAAAATGGGACCAAATGGTCCTTTCTACTACTTATTTGTCATGCTTATTGCACAATATGTTATATGTTGGTAAAGCAGCTCTGAAAAGAAGAGGTCACCGTCCAATACTTCAGGGTCTGGCGCAGTACTAAAGTACAAAGGGGCTTATTTACAAGGCCCTTGCGCCACTTTTGCGTCATTTTTAACATGGGAAAAGTGACCCAAAAGTGGCGCAAGGGGCTTGTAAATCTGCCCCAAAGTATCTTCTATCCAGCAGCAAATCATATAAGGCAATTGTATGGCTTTTCATTGGGATGCTTTTGGGGGTAGTTGGGCTGAGGATTGCTTGGCCCATTCAGACCTGAACAGAGCCATGCCCCCATCTTGCATCTAGTTTGCCTGGTATCCTGGAGAAACCATCCGTGTGCAAGAGTTTATTCTGCAGATTACCAGTGGTGGTATTCTGTCCATCCCTATAAGAAGGTGGAAGATACAGAATGGTTGGCATCTTTTCTGCCCAGCAGAGTAGGCTCGATGTGCTTCATATCAGCTTAGCCTCTGCTCACGTCGTCTGTACCCCAGAGTTCGTGTTCGACCCTATACAATGTCTAAGTCCAATCTTGAGTTGTTCACAAAGCGTGGTGTTTGGGTTCATACTTATGTAATGACACCCATATTATTCCTGAGCTCACAACTGAGCCTGCATCTATCACTTCCAAAAGGACATTCTTCACAGGTTGAAATCTGACTGTCTTAGCCTGATCAAAGCAAAGTCTGAATAAAGCAAAGACTTCATTTCTGCTGGACGCCTCACTTCACCTCTGGCTCTGACTCAGGCTTAGGAATGTTGTCCATCTGTGTCTGTTCACAATAACCTTATCCCAGCACCTATAAAAGACAAAGCCCCTGGGTTCTTTATGAATTCCAGTATGTCCACAGCTCAGGTTACCTCTATATTTAGTCCCCACATCTACAATGTGAAGATTTTTAAGTCGGCTCAAGCAAATGGCAGTGGTGGCAATGGTGGCAAACGTATGGCACCGGTGGCTGAGTTCATCATAGGAGCCAAGACCCAATACTCTAATGCTTTCTAGATTAGGATGGCACAGACTCTGCTCCCTCGGCTGGACTGCTGCAGGGACAGCGGCCGGTGCACCTCTATGACTTGTAGAGGCTCACTCAGTCCCTTCATGGCTAGGGTGGACTCCCACAGTGAACATCCAGTCTCACAATGTTGTTGAAGGGCAAGTAAAATTGGTATGGGATGGGATGACTGAAAATCCCACACCATGTCCACCTTTCACAGGGTAATCAGTTCATACAGCATGTAGACAGGCAAAGGAATGGACACTCTGGGATTCAATCTGATTGTCTGTCAGTTCAAAGAGATTGGCTTCAGGGTCCAGTAGTCATAGGGGGCGGTGTAGTTGGGGAACAGTCACAGCTCCAATCACAGCCACGCATTATTCCAAATTCAAGGTGCCTGGCAACGCAGGAGCAAGTACATCCGGCTCAATCCTCCCTGTGCAAACAGGACAGCGATTAATGGTGCAAAGGTTTGTGTACTCAACTAGAACACCTGGAACCTTCCCAGCATAGGAAAACAACTCATTATATGGGAGGGCAAGCGAAGGGCGTATTGTGAACTGGTACTCTATGTCTCCTCTTCCAAGAGGTGAGCATGATACATGCCTTCAACAAAACCCACTAAAGTGAGTTAGGAAGACGAGAACGGCTATATCATGTGTTCTTCCTCGCGGACACGGTCAGGCTGACGGCGCTTCCCTGATTTCACTGAGGTAGGGAATAATCATCATCCCTGGATACACCCAAAACTAGCCCAATTTAACCAATGAAGTGACCTGCAGCCAGCTATGGAAGCCTCAGAAAGGGGTGCTTTTTTTGCCCTGCTCTGGCAGAAGCCTAGTGGTTCTGCAGTATATATCATGGATGCGTTCAATGTGATGGTCAAACTTATGGTCTCTTTGGGCCTGATTATGATGGCAGTTGGACGAGCGTCCGATCGCCATCGCTGAGGGCAGGGGACCGCCAGACAAGACATCGGTGGTCCCACCGCGCGCTAGTGCTGCAGCCCTGGAAAAGGGCCGCAGCACAAGCTGCAGTGTTATTGAGTACTTTGTGCAAATTCATGCACCATGTGCCAGGCACATGGTGCATGAATGTGCATGGAGGCACTACATGTGACCCCAGGGCAACATTACAGAGGCCCATGGGGGACGGAGGCCCTGCTTGGGGCCCCCAATGTCCCTTTCCAGCTGCCTTTTCATGGCAATCGAGCTGCCATGAACAGGCAGTCGGAAAGGGACATTGTAATCCTGATTGCGGTGCCTGAGCAGGCACCGGCTCCATTCAGGATCACGATTCCGACTGCCACCCCGTCGCGATTAGTAGATCCTGTCGGAGGTGGTGGTCTGTCTTCAATGCTCAGGCACGCTGCATCATAATGCGGCGGTTGGACCGATGCCCTGTATGTCGGGTGGACAGCCAGCGACGCCTCTTGGTGGCGGTCCGCCTGATATCATAATGAGAGCCTTAGTCTCTTTCAGAGTTTACATTCATGCGAATTTACTTTATTTTCGAATTTCAAAATGTAATACTGTTTCTCTATCGTGTTCGTTTGTGTTCGTTATTTGTTTGGGCCTTCCACACTCTACCAGAAGAACTGTTTTCCGTCAGTATACGAACAAAAGGGATGAAGGGAGCCTTCAGCATCCAACATTTTCTCTCTTTTCTGCATAATTTCCTTTTGCAGATTTTGGCAGGGAATCTGTCCGGGTGCCCGCTAAGTATTTGAAACATCAGAATCTCTGGGGGGGGCCCACTCACTTCAAAACAAAAACTTACATTGCTTGGAAACACCCAACTTCAAAAGGAAACATGCTTTTTCAGCGCATAGCACGGGTGCCATGAGCGCTAGTGCAAGCAAGAAAACTGGTTGCCAAACCCCAGGTTTTATAGTTAAAAAAAATAGCCACTTATAGTGGTCATCCCCCTGGCCCCAGTGCCACTGCACCTGGTACACTAATGATAGCTACATTCATGTCTATCATTCGGTCAAGTTTGAAATTATAATGGGCAGATGTACAAGTGGGTTTTGCTGGCTCAAGCAGGGGGTTGCTAATTGCAACTTGCCTAATGAATACTAATTAGGCAGTTCATTCTGTGACACCCTGTGATTCTTTCTTGTGAGAACCAAACTCTTAGTACACAGTTCGGTTCACAAAATGAAATACTGGTCACAAAACGTCTGTGTGCAATTTGCGACTACTGTTTGGAACCATGGGCCACATGTACGACCATTTCATTTTGCTCCTCGCAAATTGCAATTTGTTGCAAGCCGCAATTTGCTAGTCGCAAACTGAAATGTCCAACAGTGTCTCAGACACTGTTGGCGATTTCCAAATGGGTCGCAAGGGACCTGCCTCATTAATATTCATGAGGCAGATCGCAATTTGCGAACCATTGGGAATGGCCGGCACTCACAGGGATGGTGGCCTGTTGGGGTCTGCAGACCACCATATCTATGACTGTTTTTTCAATAAAGCAGATTTTTTTAGAGGAAATCGGGAAGCATTTAAAAAAGAAGTAGGCAGTGGTCCCTGGGACCCCTGCCTGGTCTTAAAAAATGGTTTTCTCTGCCAATCACAAAGGGAAAGGGATCCTCTGAGAACTCCTTCCCGTTTGTGACTGGCTTACTACCTACTTGAAGTTGGTAGTAAACTGCGATTGTTTTGCGACTGCATTCCGGTCGCAAAACAATCGTACATCCCTCTGCAACTCGCTGTTAGGAAGGGACGCCCTTGACACGCCCCTTGCTAATAGCGACTTGCAAACCCTATTTTGCGAGTCGGTGGCAGGTTACCGACTCACAAAATAGGGTTGATACATGCTACAGGCCGTTTTAGCAGTCGCAAACGGTCAGATTCGCTGTTTGCGACTGCTAAAAGCGGTCGTACATGTGGCCCCATATGTTAGTACATCTGAGCCTAAAATCTGGATCTTGTCTAGTATTAATGTACGCCTGCCCCAGAATTAATCATTGCAGCAAAGAAATGAATACAGTTTTTTGTTCCACACCGAATACATTGCATTGTTACCAAATGAACTGAAAGTTCTCAAACCACATCAACAAACATTGCTGGACTCTATCACCTGGTAGGTGCCAGCTCACCAACTACGTCCCATTCTGAAGCTTCTGTTTTTTTTCCCACTTGATGATCTATTATGTATAATACCTGTTTGCACTCCCATGTTCATTTTGATAGCTCTTGTGCTCAAGCACCTGGCTCTAGCCCTCGTTCTGTACAAATAAATAAACTACAAAGTTCACATGAATGCACCCTTTGTTTGCCAGCAAAGTATTCTTCACTCTCTCCGGAAAAACGTTCCAAAATACCTACTCTCCTCTTTGGACAATAGACACCCTCTGGCTACAGGTCATGCTGCTGCTGGTTTGATTCTTCGTGAAAACACTGTTACTGAAGGGCTGCCAGTGTGAATGATTGTGGCAGAGGTTTAATTTCCCCCATATTTCACCAACAGTGCATTGGGTTTGTCCTCGTTGTGCTACTCTCTTTAGTCTTAAATATTGTTTGGTATTATTTGGTTTAACTTTCGAGCATTTTCAAAGAATGTAAATTAAATCGCATGAATGAGCAACAAATTGGACAAAACATCTGTAATTTTAAAACTTATTTGGCAAATGCCCTTTGGCAGGAAACCTTTTAGCTCCTGGGACGAGGCATATTATTGGATAGTTTAGCACAGTCATTGCCCCTCACTTCCCTCGGACCCTGAGTAATGTTTCGTGCAAGGGTTAGCCGCGGCTCTATCTTTGAGTTTTCTTTGATATTTGTGGTTGACCACTCAAAGCTTACCCTACGAGGTGGTTAGAGGTTAGGGCTCAGATGCAATGCAAAACACATTATAACATAGTAGTTGTCACAACTGATAAAGATGAATATCCAGATGTATTTCTTTTATAAAGAGTATGTCTGTACTATATTAGCATAATGATAGAGTAATTTAAGTAGACCTCAACATTCAATCAATGAATCAAACAGTACTTGTAAAGTGCGGCTTATCAGTCGTGAGGGTAACCAGGAGCTGGGCTGTTGGGTTTAGTCAAAGTGCCAGGTCTTGAGTTTCTTTCTGAAGTCTGTCAGCGAGGGAGATGTTCAGAAGTGGAGGGCGAGGGCATTCCAGGACTTGGCAGTGAGTTGGGTCCTCTGCTGTGGCTACAGCGGGTGCATGGTGTCTGTGCGAGGGCAAAGTGGGTGGAGCGAAGGTTTCTGGATGGTTGGTCATAGTTGAGGCGGTGGTTCATGTAGGCAGGTCCTTGGTTTTGGAAGGTTTTATATGCGTGAGTCAGTAGTTTGTATTGGCATCTCTTCTGGAAGGGGAGCCCATGTAGATTTATCTGGTGCTGGGTGATGTGGGTCCTTTTGTGTAGGTTGAGGATTAGTCTGGCCACTGAGTTCTGTACCATCTGGAGTCTTCTCATGAGTTCGCTGGTGGTACCTGCGTAGAGGGCATTGCCGTAGTCCAAATGTTTGGTGATAAGGGCTTGCGCAATTGTTTTTCTGGTGCTGGTAGGGAGCCATTAGAAGAATCTTCAGAGCATGTGGCGGGTGTGGAAGCAGGCCGCTGAAATGGTGTTGATCTGTTGTTTCATGGTGAGTTTGCTATCTAATATGATGCTGAGGATGCGAGCGTGGTCTTTTTGTGTAGGTGTTGGTCCGAGCCCCGCTGGCCACCAGGTGTCATTCCAGAGGGAGGTGTGGTTGGCAAAGATCAGCACTTCAGTTTTGTCCATGCTAAGCTTCAGGCAGTTGTCCTTCATCCAGGCTGTGACGTTCTTTATGTAGTCATGGAAGCTGGTCTTCGATGTGGTGCAGTCTGCTGAGAGTGAGAGGGCGAGCTGGGTGCCGTCGGCATAGGATATGATGTTGAGGTTGTGGGTTCTGACGATGTCGGCTAGCAGTGTCATGTAGATGTTGAAGAGGTTTGGGCTGAGGTATGAGCCTTAAGGGATGCCGCAGATGGTGCTCTTGGGTAGCGAAGTGAAGGGAGGGAGAGGGATTGTCTGCGTGCATCCGGTGAGGTATGATACCAGCCATCTAAGTGCGTTTTCTTTCATTCCGATCTGGTGCACTCTTTGGATGAGTGTGCAGTGGGAAATGGTAATGAAGGCTGCGGCGAGGTCGAGAAGGATCAAGGTGGCCAGTTCTCCTCTGTCGAGTAGGGTGTGGATGCCGTGCGCGGCGGCAATCAGGGCAGTCTCTGTGCTGAGGTTGGCTCTGAAACTGGATTGGGAGGGGTCTAGTAGGTTGTTTTTCTCCAGATGTTTGGTGAGCAGAAGGTTGATGGCCTTCTCCAGGACTTTGGCTGGAAATGGGAGCAACGAGATGGGGCGGTAGTTCTGGAGATTGTTGGGGTCTGCAGAGGGTTTCTAGAGGGGAGGTCTGACCTCTGCGTGTTTCCAAGTGTCGGGAAAGGGGGCTGTGGCGATGGATGCGTTGTGGAGGGTGGTGAGTTGGTGGCTGATCTCGTCGCTTCTGAGGTTGAAGAGGCGGTGGGGGCCTGGGTAAAAAGGTGCTCCTGAGTGGATGTGGTTAATTATGTCTGAGGTGTCCGTGTGATGTTTTGTTCCCATGTGGTGAGTTGGTGGTCGGGTGGTCTCTGTGGGGAGGCTGAGGAGGTAGGTGGGTTGGGAGTCGAAGCTCTTGTATATGGTGGATATCGTTGTGGACGTGATCTGCAACAGCGTTGCAGAGTTCGTGTGAGGGTGGGATCGAGTTTTCAGTGGCTGCTGGGCAGGAGAACTCTCTGATGATGGTGAAGTGCTCCTTGTTCTGGTTGGCGCTTACCTCGATGTTGTCTGCAAGGGCCTTCTTACTTGCATCTTTATGTTGATGGTGGTAATTGTTGAGGGCTATTTTGAAGGTGCCTCGGTCTGTGTTATCTCTGCTGGTGCACCATCTTCTTTCTAGTTGTTTGCAACTGCGTTTCAATGTGCGGGGTTCCACAGT
Source organism: Calotriton arnoldi (assembly GCA_963921515.1). Lineage (NCBI taxonomy): Eukaryota > Metazoa > Chordata > Amphibia > Caudata > Salamandridae > Calotriton > Calotriton arnoldi. The sequence goes on from CAWUFW010004424.1 coordinate 723,472, forward strand.
GTACCAGCTGGCTTGTTTGGAAACCTTAGTACAAAGCAATTACGAATAAGGAAGTATGGCTAAAAATGGATTACAGTTTTATTTTATGAGGCCAAACCACAATCAATAGTCTATGGGGCAGGTTTTCTGAGCACTTCACAAGAAGTTCTGGTCTTCAGGACAGCTAGGGTGTTCATGATTTCAAGTCACATTCAATGAAAGAATTTACTGCAGCAAGAGGCACTAGTTCAATTGAGCACACCGTCTTGGTCTTTTTTGGTTCAAAGTAGCAAAATAGGGGGTTTTGTTCCTATTGCTGAGAAATGGAAAAAAAGTTAGAACTCCAAATGGGAATTTCAACGTTGGCAAGAGGATAGGGCTGTTTTACAGAGACAGCACTTTTCAAAGGTCCACCTGCTGATCCGGTCTCATTTGACTCACAGTTGGAACCGATGGTTGGAAATTTAAGGATCAGTATCTTGGGAATGGCAGGATAAATTTGCCATTTCCTAGTGCCCCAGGATACTGGATCGCTGCTGACCCATATCTGAAAGCAGGTCGATTGCATTGAAATATTTTTAGTGTGCATGTGAGGCCTTTGGTGATGGTAATGGCAAGTTGTGCACTATTTAGGCCAAATTAGCAATAATATGTCTATTACATAAAGTCTGCTTGTGAAACCACCCCTCACAGTCTAAAAATGATCTCACAAGTTGAGCTTTACAGACTGGGAACAACGTTTTGGCAATGTTTTAAGGGTGGTAGGAGGAAGGGTACTAGAACCTTCCAAAAGTGGATTAGAAGTCTCAAATTCAAGGTCTGATGTGGTCAGAAGGTAGAAGGTAGAAAATGTAGAGAAACCTAGGAGTCTCCAGATGCTTTTGCATTTCCGGAAGGTAATCTTGGTCTTGGGCTATTATCTGTCACTTACCTTCAAAGTACTCAGTCTTCAAACCTATGTTATTGGCGGAACCAATTCCTGATCCTCCCTTCATCCTGATCCAGACCCCAGAATTGAAGGCAAACCCAGAGTACTGACGCTATTCAAGAGAGACTACAGTACCTCAACCCCACTCATTTTTTGTGGTTTAGTAGACAAAAAAATATTCTCAGATTGCATCGTTGGAACTTACATATGTCTGTAGCTTATACCAACATTGGGTAGGCCACTGTATATTAGTCATTGCTGATTGGTAGTGTATTTTTTATCTTCCTCCTGACCACGTTTCTAGAAGATTTAGTACCGGAACATTGGTGCCAGAATATCATCTACATAAATATCATCTCCAAAATATTGTTTACAAAAGTAGCACCACATTGGATTTTATGATAGAAAATCTACTCCCAGTGGGACAATATTATTATAAACAATATCTAGGGCAGGATAATTATGTGCGTCAGTATTTCAGTCGATAATATTTTGACATACCGCCTTCTATGACTAAGAACTGAAAATTGTGCCCACTGGTATGAAGCCTCCAAAGAAGCTTAGACCCCTCTTCATCGCTCAGAGGATTATAAAACGCCCCATTCTTGTGTGACCCAAGGATAACAGTTAAGTATGTGCAGGGTTGACCAGAAAAACATTTTTCATGCCAGCATGCTCATGGTTAAAAAACAGGGGTGTGAAAATACTCTTCAAGCCAAAAACTTCAACATGTTTCTGTAAAGTGTGAAGCATGGCTATGATGGCCAAGATGGCAGCCATATAAGTCTACAGCTCAGTTACTTCTGCCCTACAATCCATCCTTTATCCCTCTAGTGGAACTCCCTCCAAAGCCCCGGTGTTAGAAATGGGGGTCTCTAGTTGGCAGAGGTAGGTACCTTTGTCCAAATAGGGATCCTTGCTTCTAGTCATGGTAAAGGGGATAGACACTTTAGATAACCCCTGCTCACCCCCTGGGTAGCTTGGTGCGAGCAGACAGACTTATCCCAAAGGCAATGTGTAAAGTATTTGTACTCAAAACACACAGTAATTCAGTGATAACACCACAAATGGACACCACACCAGTTTAGAAAAACTCAACAAGACCAAAACGCCAAAAATCCAACATACATGTATCAAAATATGACTTTAAAATGGTTTCAAACAACTTGGTCCATAGAAAACTATGGATGCGTGTTTTCTCACAAAGTACCTGTAGTTGTGACAAAATTCACAAGGCCAAACAGCCACAGAGATGGGAAGCGTAAAAAAACAAAGAGATGCGTCAGTTCCTGAGACCCTGGGAGGCGAAGCAACGGTTCTGCTGCACGCAGGAATAGTGATGCGTCGAATCCGGTCTGTAGAGGGAAGTGATGCGTCGATTCTGAGACGGTTCTGGTCCGCGGGTGATGCATCGGAAAAACTTGCCGCACAGGTACGATGCCTGGAAATCCGGGATGCCTCGGCGATCGATGCGGCGGCATCGAGCAGCGCTGCATCGGTTTCTTCAGCTGCGATCCCTCGATGCGTCTGTTTTAGCAGCGGCGAGAGGCGCTGTGTCGGTTTCGGCAGCGGCGATGCATGGAGATTCTTCTCGCACAGCGGTGCCGCAGCTGCAAGAAGAGCGATGCATTGATTTTCTTGTAGCTGTGTTGCTTTTCCAGCTCCCAACAGCAGGAACAACCTCCAGAGGCCCAAAACAGTCACAGGCACCTCTTGGCAGGTCAGAACTCCCAGCAAGGAAGTTGAGGGGAGCTGGGAGTAAAGTCTTTGTGTCCCTGAGACTTCAGAACAGGAGGCAAGCTCTACTCAAGCCCTTGGAGATCTTCCTCAAGCAGGGGCACACAGCACACAATAAAGTCCTTGTCCTTTTCTTGACAGAAACAGCTACTGCAGGCCAACCGCAGACAGCACACAGCAAAGGGGCAGTACTCCTCCTCCAGTTTCTCCAGCTCTTCTCCTTGGCAAAGGTTCCTCTTGATTCCAGAAGTAGTCTAAAGTTCTGGGGTTTCAGGTGTAATACTTATACCCCAAAATGGCTTTGTTCTCTTTGTGCAAGGGTCTCTGAGCCCAGTCCAAACCAGTTCTGTCCTCATTGGTGCCTGTATGACCACAGGGGGTGGAGACAGCATTGTGCAAGGGAGACAGGCCCTATTCAGGTGCAAGGAAATCTCCTCCCACTACTCTAAATGCAGCCAAGCCGTATTCAGCTCAGCTCTGAGTCATCCAGGAAGGGCCAGGCACACCTCAACCCCCCCAGTGGCTGTCTACAGTGAATGCACATCCTCAGCCCCTGTCACTCCAAAACCAGATAGTCAATACACAAACAGGCAGAGGCACACAGAATGGTTAAACAAGAAAATGCCTACTTTCTAAAAGTAGCATTTTCAAACACACCATTTAAAAACCATCTTTACTAAAAGATGTGTTATTAAATTCTGAGTTCAGAGAGCCTAAACTTTATTTCTCTATCTTGTCCCAATCGGAAGTTATACTAGTAAGATGTTACAAAGTGTCTCCCATTCTATCCTATGGGGCAGATTGCCTTTCAATAGTGAAAAACGAAATTGGTAGTATTTCACTATCAGGACATGTCACACACACCAGTGCATGTCCTACCTTTCACATACACTGCACCCTGCCCATGGGGGTACCTTGGGCCTACCATAGGGGTGTCTTACATGTAAGAAAAGGGAAGGTTAGGGTCTGGCAAATGGGTGCACTTGCCAGGTCGACATGGCAGTTTAAACTGCGCACAGACACTGCATTGTCAGGTCTGAGACACACTTACAGGGCTACTCATGTGGGTGGCACAATCAGTGCTGCAGGCCCACTAGTAGCATTTGATTTACAGGCCCTGTGCACACACAGTGCACTGTACTAGGGACGTATCAGTAAATCAAATAGCCAATCATGGAAACACCAATTCACAAACATAATTTATACAGAGAGCATATGCACTTTAGCACTGATCAGCAGTGGTAAAGTGCCCAGAGTGCTATAGCCAACCACAACAGGTGAGGTAAAAATTAGAGGAAGAAGCAAAAGGTTTGGGCATAACCCTGCAAAAATGGCCAAGTCCAACACCCGGGCACTACAATGTTGCCCCTGGGTCCTGAGTCTCTGTTTTTCATGGTTTGGTGGGACCTCAGCAGCCTCAGAGTGTGGGAATATTGGCCAGCCCTCATGTATGTCGACAGATATTTGGGCTGTCAGTCATCCTGGCAGCACTCATTCCTGGGGACACCTGCTGCCCTTCCTGATCTGCTGCAGTACGAGCCCCCCCTGTCTGATGACACCAACTATTAACACTCCTCGCACTGTGGCCACAGGGCAGTTGGTGGTTGGAAATGGGAGGATCAGCTTGTCAGGGTGGGCCTGGAATCAATCTCTATGGAGCAACACCCAGACTTCTACAGGTGAGTGGAGGAACTGTGATTACACCAGCTTACTATCGGGCACTCTGGAGGAGGACCCATTTACAGGGTGGATGGCATGAGGTCTTTGACCAAGCACAGGAAAACAAATGCAGCGGGGCATCCTCAGCTTCATGGGTCAGGAGGCAGCTGTCATTGGCCAGCCCAGAGATGTTTGCACCACCACGGACGCCTTGGAGACATCACCCTCCTTCCACTTCTTCTAACAACTGCTTAATTTAGGCCCCGTAGAGCATCCCCATGATTCAACATTATTAGAAGCCCAGTCACGACCTGCAGGGGGCACCAAGGCGAAGCCTACAGACTTATCCAGCACTATCAATCAACATCCATGGATAGTATGGCTGCCGACACCCTCTGGCCCTGCAGGAGCGCCTGGAGCTTCTCCCCATCACCAGTACGTGAATCCCAGGAAACGGCCTTAACAACGCAGCCTGAGCCACGCGTGCCGTTTCCCCGCAAGCCGTACCACGCTTGCCTTAACTACGCTTGTGCCTTAACAATGCATATGCATGCTTAAGGCAATGCGCTGTCTAGTTGTTGAAGGAAAGGGGAAGACAGGAAGAGGAAGACTCCGACTCAGAAGACTCGGGACTCGGGCGAGGACACAGAGAGGTAAGTGGGGCTTGTGCTTGGTCTTGGGGGGTTGAGGGGGTAGTTTTTCGGTGTGGGGGTAGGTTTTAGCACTAAGGAGGGGGTTGGGGTAGTCTTTAGGGTGGGGGACAGTTTTTAGGGCTAAGGGAGGGGGCAAAAGGTACAGTTTACAGGGCAGGGAGCAGGGTCGGGGTAGTTTAGGGATGTAGGGGATAGTTTTTAGGGCTCGGGCAGGGGGGGCTGGGGTCGGGGTAGTTTTTGGGGCTTGGGCTTAATTTTTAGGGCTCAGGGCAGGGGGAGAAGGGGCAGTTTACAGGGCAGGGTCGGGGTAGTTTAGGGATGTAGGGGATAGTTTTTAGGGCTCAGGGCAGGAGGCTAGCGTTGGGGTAGTTTTTGGGGCATGGGCTTAATTTGTAGGTCTCAGGGCAGGCGGAGAAGGGACAGTTTACAGAGCAGAGTCGGGGTAGTTTAGGGATGTATTGATAGTTTAGGGCTCAGGGCAGGGGGACTGGGGTCGGGTAGTTTTTGGCATGTGGGTTTATTTTTTAGGGCTCAGGGCAGGGGGAAAAGGACAGTTTACAGGGCAGGGAGCAGGGTCTGGGTAGTTTAGGGATGTAGGGGATAGTTTACAGCCCAGGGCGGGGGGCTGGGGTCGGGGTAGTTTTTGAGGTGTGTGTTTAATTTTTAGGGGGCAGTGGAGAGAGGAAACGGACAGTTTACAAGGCAGGGGGCAGGGGTATGATCTTTAGACCGCATGCCCCTTTACCCATCATGTCTTTACCACGAAATTGCATGGTAAAGGCATGCGTGCTAAAGACGCGGTCGTGGTAGAGACCGTGTGGTACAGGCATGCATGGTTCATATAACCGTGAATCCCTAACCCAAGAGGATTCCTAGCTTTGATTTTGGTAGTGACCTCATGCAGTGCGCTCCACTCGACTCAGGAAGACAACGGCCTTCATGTGGGGTTCACTGCTGCGGCAAGTTTCTTTATTACAATACTTGTTGGGGACCATGCGAAGTGAATCTGGACGAGTAGCCGGCTATCTGCCACAGCTATGCCATAACAAAATGGCTTTCACCCTGGTTAGCTGAGGCAAAAGTGTTTTGCCACCAATAGCATCCCTTCACAGGACACTGGCTGGTGGGGACATACTCGTCATAGTGCTAAGGGCCTACAAGTAACACCCTCGAGAAGCATCACCGGGCAGCCAACTTAACAGTCCAGATATAGTATGTTCTGATTCCGCTGTACAAGCACCAGGAACCCAGCGCTATCTTCAACAATTTGCACAGCGCAACCTGAACTACCGTGACCAGCTTCATGTCTCAGGGTCCCTCAGACAGGTCACTCAGACAGCCCACACAGTGGAAAGTAAGGCATGTATCTGCTAATCAAATCCTCAACGAAGAACTCTAACTCCAAAGTGTGTAATTGGCTGTAACTGCAGATTACACACTGCAACCTTTAATGACAGGCTGCTCATACTTCAGTTGAGGTCTACCATCTTGGATATTGCACACCTCTTGTAAGTAGGCCTCAGCTACACCTCAGTAGCTCCTAGTACTCCCCATAAGTCACTCTTTACTGTTTATGACAGGATGGGCAAACTTAGATCCGCCATGGCATCTCAAACCTCCTCCATATCAGGTTGAACCTCTGCTCTGGGACTAGCTACGGTACCCAATGCTTCACCTAAGTCTTCAGACGCAACCAACAAATTATACTCTATTCTAGCAGCCATTGAACATCCAAAGACCTAACTTGAAATCAGTCTGTTGAGAGATGATCACAAAAAACTCACTGACAGGGTCTCTCATATTGAGTACATGCTTAAAGACCTACAAGCGCAAACTACTGAGTCTCATAAATATCTGCTGGATCTAACGGACTGAGTGTGCTTTCTAGAGGGTAGAACTGAAGACAATGAAGCTCGGGCCTGCAGAAGCAACCTAAGAATAGTGGGCCTGGATGAGGGCAATGAAGGTCAAGATGCTGGAAGCTACCAGGAATCCTGGTTCAAAAGTTTCATGCCACCTCAGAAACTGATGGCCTTATTCTCCATCGAGAAAGTTGACAGGGTTCCAACGTGACTGCCTCCTCCAGGCTCTACCCCACACCTGATTGTCACCAAGCTGCTTCATTATAAAAACTGTTATGAAATTCTATGTGAAGCTCGACACCTAACCACACTGGAAATTTACAGTAAGTGAATCATACTGTTCCTGGACTGATCAATTGCAGTTCAGCACCAGTGTTCCTCTTTTGCTGCCATAAAACGTAAATTACGAGACATGGGTCTGACATATTTGCTTTTATTCTCCACAAAACTCAGAATTGTTTCAGAGCATAAAACCTTTTTATTTTATTAATACTTTTTATTGAAATATTTCAGTCATACAGTAATCAGACAGTAGAAATTTGGTTTACAGAAATTCTACAGTATACATTAAAATACATTTGGTGAAAGGTAGTTCTTATAATAAATCTACAACATAAGCCTCATCACGTTCCCCAGTGAATCTAATCCTCCAACCCCTTGTGAGTTCTCTCGTGGGGAGATGAAAATATCCCCTCTGTATGTGTTCCACTTGCTCCATTTTTTGTCCCATTTTCCGGGGCAACCTCTGTTTTTGTATACATCCTTTTCCGCAATCATGCATCTATCCATGTCTCTTGCCCATCCCTGCAGTGTTGGTATCTCATTTGTCCCACATCTTAAAGCTATATTTCGCTTGACAAGAGTCAGCCCCAGTGTGACCCATTGTTGCTCTATGGCGGGTAAGGTCTGTGGCATCCCATATGTTGAGTAAGCATAATTTAGGCGTTATAAAATCTATTTTTGATGACCCTGCAGAAGTTGGGGACTGGGCTGAGCAATTGACAACTACCTGACTGACAACAACTGCCAGCAGATAAGTGAAACAGACATGACATTGGAGGTGCAAACAAGCCAACTGCAGGCCCAACAAAGCAACCTGACAAGAAGATTAACCGCATCAGAGGTGCAGACTGACAAAGACAAACCTTGTGCCCTGGAACGCGCAGCATAATTTCGCGAGAACTGACTGTTCTCTGGTGTTGTCTAAATAGTGAAAAGGTGTCTACTTCTCCATCCTTAGCATCTCTCCCTGAGTCGGCAGAACCCCTGGTAGTGACTCCTCAGGCAGCAGAAGAACTACTATGATTCAACATGTATTGAATATTTACTGTCTGCCCTATAAGGTTTGTTCAGGCCCTCCTCCGTTGAATGACACTACACTCACAGTACACACATGGGGCCTTCATAACTCGCATCATCTGCTCCTATATTGCTAGCAGAGCTGTTGATGATCTACTGCTGCTGGTATATTTCAACTTACCTGACATTGCATCTGTACCCCTCATAGGCTTCATAGAAACCCCCCATACACACACTTTCCACTAGTCCAACAGGTATCTCTGCATAATAGCAGACTACACTAGTCTTGACCTGGCATTGCACTTAGTGCTATCTGTAGCTCACTCCCCATTAGATGACGCATTGCAATCATAATTAGGCCTGGGCGGTGAACTTCGCTCCGTTTGTGGAGTTTGCGGAGTTTTCTGCACTCCGCACTCTGCGGAGTTCGCGGAGTGCAGAAAACTCAGCTTCGCGATGTGCAGCAGAGTTTATTTCCCCGCTCGCGATCGCGAACGGTAAGTGCGCGAGCTGCCGCTCAGGTAGAATTTCTACCTGAGCGGCAGAAATACCAGCACAAACTGCAGTTCGCACTGCACTACGCCACTTGCAGAACTTCACAGAGTTTTTTTGTAACTTCGCGGAGTTCCGCGTAGCAAAACTCCGCGAACTACGCCCAGGCCTTCATAATTGGTTTGGACATAGGGAAATTTGTTCTCTGCCCCAAGTGTGGTTCTTGTTAGTATTTTGCTGGCGAAAACTCAAGCTTAGTTTTAGGCAGCCTGCGCATCATTGTTTACAACATACATCCTTGACCACTCAGGTAGATACTAGAAATGCCTCCTGCATAGCAAGACAAAAGTAAACCATTAATAATATAAAATGTATCACATGGAATATTAAAAGCATGTGTACTGCTAGTAAATGCTGTGCTATATTTTCTTACCTTAAACGCAGAGGGACGCACATAGCGCTTTTTCAAGAGCCCTACATCAGAGAACCAGAAGTTATGCACCTTCAAAGGCGGTGGAGAGGGCAAGTATTCTCCACAAATTTCTCCGCTTTCCTCGGAGGGGTATTATTCTGGATTAAAGGCGGGATCCCATCCCATCTTCACACCACCATACTTGACAAAGAGGGAAGATATATTATTGATATTATTGGGCATCTTGATGAAAATGTGCTTGTGATAGGCATAGACAGTATATACGCCTCCAACTCTGAGAAAGCCACCTTCCTAACCCAAACAACTGTATAGAATACTTGCAAAATGGGCAGGCACTCCCTAGATTCTCAGTGGAGATTTACCTTAGACAGATCGTTTTCTCCTCTACCACAAGCACCAACATCACACAATGTCAAACATCTTGCCCGCGGGCTGGAACACAGGACCTTAACAGAAATCTGTTGGAAAGATAATGCAGGTGTCAGTGTTTACTCCTTTTATTCCCCATAAGATCACCAGTTCATACTTGACCGCATAGTCTGTTCATCCTCCACATGTTCATCGATAACCCACAACGATTATCTGGGCCAGACTGTCTTTGACCATAATCCTCTCAGGGCTGGTTTTAGTTGGGATAGGGTGCACTCCCAGATACCAATATAGTGGCTACAACCCTCATTTTTTGAAGACCCTGCTTTCCAAATTACACTACATAACAGAAATACTGACTACTTTGATCTCAATCAAACCTCAGCCTTCTCTAGCGCTATAGAATGGGAAGCATTTAAAGAAACCATCAGAGGTCATTGCATAAATGCTGTAGTTTGTATCTGGAAAATATTAGACATGAAATTAAAAGTGATTGAGGATTCATTGCTTCAGTTAGAGGGTTAAGCTATAAGTAATGTCCTCCATGCGCATGCTCTCACAGCTCAACGCACCAAGCATGCTGCTCTGCTTGTATGGCTCCACAACATAAATTTTGCTGCTCATGCTGTGAAAACTCACACGAAAGCTGGCACACCAAGCTCTTTGCTTGCCTGGTAGCTCAAACAGGGACACACCCACCTCCATATCCCTTACATCCAACTCATGCCAGACAGCTTCTCGTACACACAGCCTGAAATACACACTGCCTTCACCCAACACTATAAAACGTTATATGGTGCGACCAGCGACTGCTCCCATGCTGACAATGTGTATTTCCTAGAAGATGTCTTTCTACCCCAGATCAGCCCTGAACAATGCCAGGAGTTAGATTTGCCCATAACTTCAGCTGAAATTACAGAAGCAATATGCTCCTTTGTGATGCATAAAATCCCCCGCCCAGCTGGACTTCCATTAGAGTTCTACGGAGCATTACCGGACCTGCTGGTTTAACGATTAGAAAAAATTGCATGAATTAGCTGTCACTGACAATACTTTACCCCATCTCTTAGGGTAGCTCTTCCTATATCCATTCATAAACAAGTAAAGATGTAACTGACCTTGTTTCTTATAGGGTTTTAACGATCCTTAACATTGACTACAACATTTAAAGCAAAATACTGGCTAAATGCTTGCTGCCTCTACTACCCCTCCTTGGGCATCCTTACCAAAATGGCTAGGGGTGAATATTTAACGGAATCAACATTTTCTCCTCACTGGCCCTGGTTTTGGGCCAGTGAGTGCCCCATCACTTAACATCCACAAACTCTTCAGGATCAAGGTGTTTGCCTTCAGGTCCTGGCCTGTGCAGCATGCATGGTCCTGGCTCTGGAGAAAGAATTTGACTCCCTTGATTGGAGCTACGTCTTTGCATTCCTGAAAATGTTTAGCATAGGCAGACACAAAATATTTGTTATTAAACTCCTTTACAACCCACCCATGGCATGGATAAGAACAGGGTGACATCTCAGGGCTGCCTGCTGTCCCCCTCCTCTTTGCCTTTACAGTGGAGCCCTTGGTGATCAGTTTACGTTGCGGAGAAACCAGCTGGGGCATTCCCTTGGGAGAACTCACTCTGTCTCCCTCTATGCTGATGATATGTTGTTGTGCTTTAGAGATGCAGCTGCCGATCACACTGACATCGCACTTACACGTTGTGCCTCTGCTAAGGTGTCTATTCTAAAGGCCAACTGGCAAAAGTTGTGTCTGTTCCAGCTCCTTACCGAAACCCCAGAAGTCAAGTGGATGGTGGCGGAGGTCCATGGCAGCACAGAAAGCTTTAATACCTAGAGAGGAGAATTCATCATGATGTCCAAGACTTTCTGAATGGCAACATCACCAGAGCGTTATCAGTGCTTCAAGGTCAAGTCGCATTTTAGAAAACTCTACCGCTGTCAGTGATGGGTCATACTTCCCAATTCCCAATGATAATGCTCCCTCAAATGTTATAGTTTTTGCCAGTCTCCAGCTATATCTTCAGGGGAAGTTTGTTGATGCACTGGATGTCTTACTGGGAGATTTTATTTGGTGCAATGGGTGCAGTTAGGTCGCACTGGCTAAGTTGCAAATTCCCTTGGACAGGGGTGGTCTAGGGGATCCAAAGTTTGAGCACTGCTAACATGCCGCATAACTGAGTGTGTGTGCCACTGATTGGCTGACAGACAGAACACTTGCCCCATGACGATAAGAAAGTCTGTTGCAGTTGTTCTATCCCTCATCACATGTGATTCCTCCCCTCCCTCATATACTAGGGGCCTGCGAATAACAGCCCAATGTAGTCCCTACACACATGCTATTGCCTTTCTAGGCTTCCCACGAAATTAGAGCATTCTGACATCTTCCAAACTAAAGCACTGGCATTCTGCTGCCACATTGACCGTGATGTCTTCTAAGGTGGAAATCTCTTTGATGCACTAGTGTAACAATTTTACATCCACACAGGTCAGTTTTTAACATACAGGACATTGACAAGTGCTTTATGTACTGGCTGGAACATTGCGACAGCAGAGCTGCAAACTTACACAATCATGCAATATCTCCACACATTGGGTAATGGCCAAAGGCTTATCAGCTGGCTGGCCAAGGCCTTCGGTGAACAGTCTCAGATCTCTCTGGCTGGTCTTGAAGACATGTGGGAAACAAAAGTCATGCAAGTATTTCATGACAATGAATGGGAAAGGGTACCTGCCTACCTGGCTACTGTCTCTAGTAATGCCAGATCCAAACTTATTCAGTATAATGTACTCCACAGAGTCTACCTCTCACCTGCTAAAGTGAACTATTCTTTTCTTGAGGCAAATGCATGAGGTCCTCATTGTTACTTGACTGGTGCTGCCCTGCTACACACGCTATGGTTCTTCCTGCCGTTGTCCCACTTCTGGTCACCAGTTACCTCTCAACTAGCTCAGGTTATGGGATGCGCTGTTTTACACAACTGGGATGTCTGCACTCTGGGGTCTTTCAAATGCACCACGGAGAAAAAATTAATAGTGCGATTCAAAGACCTCGCCGTGCGTCTCACAAACCTGGAAGGCCAACCTACCCACAAGTGTGTCTGCATGGAGGCAATCCCTGTCGGCCTGAACCGAGGTGGAAAGCAAAGCTGTGAGAAGTGTAGAAGCTTGCAGCCTCTCGAAACATTCCGTCTCAGGGCTGGGATGAGCTTTTGTTAGATTTCCAGTATGAAACCATGGACGACGCGACCTCACACTAGACACAAATAGGGTGACCAACCGTCCGTAAATTTCACGGACCATCCGTAATTTGGACCTCACTTCCGTTGTCCTTGAGGATCCCTTTTACGGGCGCCTTTTGTCTGTAATTTTGGGCATTGGGGAACAGCACTGTTCCCCTGCATGAAGCCTCAACTCCCTGATGGGGCCGCCTCGCACTCCTCCTCGGAGCACAAGAGCAGCCCCACCCTGCCCTTTATCAATCTGTATGCAGCTGATGATTGTCACATACAGAATGACAATGGACAGTCTGGGCTGTTAAAGCAGGTGATGGCCTCCCCCAGCCTCCGGCTAGTGCAGGGCATTTTGTCAGATGGAAGAAATGTGCAAAAACGCCCATACTGCTACATGAGAATCCAGTTCAAGAAAAGAAGCTGGTGAAAGAAGTTAAAAAGAAGGGGCTGGAGTTCTTCCACAGTCTCATTTTAGAACTGATGCATTTTCATTAATATATACAACGAAGCCATGGTTGCTGCTTCTTTATTTTATGCAACTAACAACCATTGACAAAGCCAATAGTTCTGGCTTGTTGCAGGTCAATCAATCAATCAGGGGTTTGTTAAAGCGCGACTACTCACCCGTAAGGGTCTCAAGGCGCTAGGGGTGGGGGGGGGGGTGCAGGTTCCATCCATCAAGGAGGGGGTCTGTCGAAGAGCCAGGTTTCTTGGTTTCTTGCGAAGATGGGGAGCGATGTTGTCTGTCTGAGGTGGAGCGGAAGGGCGTTCCATGCTTTGGCCGCGAGGAAGGAGAAGGAGCGGCCTCCCGATCTGGTCTTTCTGGTGCGGGGGACCATGGCGTAGGAGAGCTGGGCTGATCGTAGGGTCCTTTGGGGTGCGTGGAATTTGAGTCGGCTGTTCAGGTATGCTGGTCTGGTGCCGTGGAGGGCCTTGTGTGCGTGGGTGAGCATCTTGAAGGTGATTCTCGCCTCGACAGGGAGCCAGTGGAGTGTGCGCAGGTGCTGGGAGATGTGGCAGTGTTTTGGCAGGTTGAGGACCAGTCTTGCGGCGGCGTTCTGGATGTTCTGTAGCTTGCGGGTGAGGTTTTTGTTTATTCCGGCGTAGAGTGCGTTGCCGTAGTCGAGTCTGCTGGTGACCAGGGCGTGAGTGACGGTCTTTCGGTGTTCGAGGGGATCCATTTGAAGGTCTTACGAAGGAGGCGGAGGGTGTGGAAGCAGGAAGACAAGACAGAGTTGATCTGGCGGTCCATTTTGAGCTCGGAGTCCAGGATGATTCCCAGGTTGCGTGCGTGGTCCGTGGGGGTTGGCGGGTTTCCGAGGGCAGGGGGCCACCAGGTGTCGCTCCAGGCATCGGGGTTTGGGCCCATGATGAGTACTTCTGTTTTGTTGGTGTTTAGTTGTAGGCAGCTGTTTTTCATCCATTTGGCGACGGCTTCCATGCCTTCTCGAAAGTTGCGTCTGGCGGTGTTGGGCTCTTTGGATAGGGAGAGGATGAGCTGGGTGTCGTCTGCGTATGACACGATGTTGAGTCCGTAGGTTCTGACGATGGGGGCGAGTGGAGCCATGTAGACGTTGAAGAGCGTCGGGCTGAGGGAGGAGCCCTGGGGGCTCCGCAGGTGGTAGGTGTGGGGTCCGAGAGGAAAGGGGGGAGTCTGACCCGCTGCGTCCTGCCGGAGAGGAAGGAGCGGATCCAGTCGAGGGCCTTGTCCTGGATTCCTGCGTCGTAGAGTCTGCGTATTAGGGTGCAGTGGGAGACTGCGTCGAACGCCGCTGATAGGTCGAGGAGGATGAGGGCTACTGTTTCTCCTTTGTCCAGTAGGGTGCGGATGTCGTCTGTTGCGGCGAGGAGGGCGGTTTCCGTACTGTGGTTTTTTCTGAAGCCGGATTGGGAGGAGTCGAGGATGTTGTGTTCTTCGATGAATGTGGCGAGTTGGCTGTTGATGGCTTTCTCGATGACTTTCGCTGGGAACGGAAGCAGGGAGATGGGTCTGTAGTTTTTGAGGTCGGTGGGGTCCGCTGAGGGTTTCTTTAGGAGGGGTTGACCTCGGCGTGTTTCCAGTCGTCGGGGAACGAGGCGGTCGCCAGGGAGCGGTTGATGGTGTGGCGGAGCATGGGTGCGATGGTGTCGGCGGCTCTGTTGAAGATGTGGTGGGGGCAGGGGTCCGTGGGGGCCCCTGAGTGGATTGACTTCATTGTCTTCAGTGTGTCTTCGGTGGTGAGGGCTGTCCAGTCGTCAATCGCTGGTTTCCGGGTGTCGGGGGTGGTTGGTGAGGGTTCAGTGTGTTGGTTGTCTTCGTCGAAGTTGTCGTAGATGCTCTTGATTTTGTGGTGGAAAAAGGTGCTGAGTTTGTCGCAGAGGTCTTGTGAGGGAGGGATGTCGGTAGACTCGCTAGTGGGTTGGGCGAACTCCTTGATGATGCTGAAGAGTTCCTTGCTGTTCTGCGCGTGGGTGGAGATTCTGTCTTCAATCGCTTTTTCCTCGTTTCTCTGATGAGTTGATGGTGGGCGTTGGTGGCGGCTCTGAAGTTGTCGTGGGCTTCTGTGGATTTGGTGTTCCTCCAGGCCTTTTCGAGGCGGCGGCATGTGCTTCTGGACTCTCGAAGTTCGGTGGTAAACCATCTGGCTTTCTTGGCGCGGGTATTGTTGTTTTTCTTGAGGGGGGCTATGGTGTAACGTTACTTGTTGTGTTATATATCGGGATGCAATGACAGAAGCAGCAAAATACCAGTTGGGCAGCACATTATACTAAGCATGGATTTTTAGCTTAGGTGTTTTAAGCCACGCCCTTAAATACACCGAACACCCCCTTTGGAGAGACCCCCCAGTTTTTTCATCCTACTTAAAGGTCTGGAAACAACACCATGTCACAGTCACCTCATGGCCTGGCACTGTGCATCTCATGACTTCCACTTTTTCAGATTGCCTATGTGCAGGGGCATAGTGAACCCTACCTCCACCCCACCCCTTGCTTTAGGAACTACAGCAAGGGTGAAGTTCTTGATGGGACTCTTCTGTCTGCAACTCTGCAGACAAAGGCTCAGCTCATAATTAATATGAAAAGGTGGGCGAGTGAGTAAGTGAAGGGATGGGTGGATGGCTGGATGGATTAGTGAAAGGGTGAATGGATGAATGAAAGGTTGAATGGATGGATAATGAGAGAGGATGGATGGATGGATGAGTGAGTGGAAGGATGGGTGGATGAGAGAAAAGGTAAATAGATGGATGTATGGGTGGAAGGGTAGATGGATGGGTAAAAGGGTGGATGGATGAGTGAAAGGATGGATGGATGAGTGAAAGGATGGATGATGGGCAAGTGAGTGGGTGGATGGATGAGTGAAATGATGGATGGTTTGATGTATTGATAAGTGAAAGGGTGAATGGATGGACGGATGAGTGAAAGGGAGGGTAGATGGACAAAAGGATGGATAGATGAGTGAAGGAGTGAAGGGGTAGATGGATGAGAGAAAGGATGGATGAGTGATGGGGTCAATGGATGGATTCATGAGTGGATGAGTAGATGGATGGGTGGGTGGATGGATGAAAGGAAGGATGGCTAAGTGAAAGGGTCGATAAAGAGAGAAAGGGAGGATGGATGGATGACTGAAAGGGTGAATGGGTGAAAGGATGAGTGACTGGGTGGATGGATGAGTAAGTGAAAGGATGGCTCAATGGGTGAAAGGGTAAATGGCTGGATGGATGAGTGACTGGATGGATAGGTGGAAGAGTGGATGGATGAGTGTACAGATGGATAGGGTGAAAGGGTGGATGGATGGATAATGGATGGATGAGTGAAAGGGTGGATGGAGGGATGGATGAGTGAAATGATGGATGGAAGGATACATGATGGATAGGTTTGCAAATGGTTGAATACATTTGGATATGGATGGGCTTACTTATATACTATTGCGCAACCTCCTCTGATGTGTCTGTAAAACTTACCTTTTGTCCCGAAGTTTTGTCCTGAATTTTGACCTCCTGTCCTGATTTTTTGTCCTGAATTTTGACCCTTTGTCCTGAATTTTTACACTCACCGTCCTGAATTTGCACCAATGCCAGTTGGTTACCCTAGACACAAACCCAGTTACCAAGAGACAATCACAGCCTCCCGACGCATCTCATGACGCCTTCTATCTGACCCTGAACAGGCCCAACTGACTACTCTCCCACTCAGTCAGTGCTTAATTTGAGGTGGTGGTTTCCGGTGATCGGTAAAGGTACTTAATTGTCAACATCGACAGTTATGACAGTCCACCACATAGTGGCGGTGTTTGACTAATTTAGAAATAAGCACAACTACAGTTGTTTATTATTTCAGTATTCATTAAAAATGACTAATGCCTGCGCCCAAGCCTTTATTATAGCTTTGGGGCCTGGAATAGCCTTAACTGTCACACATGTAGGAATGTGAGGGTTAGTAGTTGTGCTGGTACTGACTTTGGCAGCGCTGGCAGAAGCAATGGGTGGTGTAAGCTGCAGTGGCCTCCTGACGAGGGCCCTGGCACTTAGTTTATTACAAATTAAGCACTGCGTCACTCTGCGATCCCGTGACTTGTTAGCTACTCTCCCGGCGGCGAGTAACGTGCTCAGAGATCTGACATCACATGGCTGCTGCATATTTACTGTATCAAATTGTTTACAGTTTTGCATTTGTTTTTCTTTCTCTCTGCAGGCAATATGATTTCACGTGATGAGTGTAAATATCGCGCTGGTGCTTCCAGGATAAGAACACTGCTAAGCTTTACACGCAACCTGTAGGAAGCCCTTTAAAACACCCTGAATATGTTAAAAATGTTACTAGTACATTTGAAATATAACATAAATGACAAAATATTACAATAAAGAAACGCTAAAAATAAAAGAACATGTTTCTGTAAGGTCATGTGCATTCTTCTAGACTTATACAAATGTAGTACACAAATTGGCACTATCTATCTACCATATGACCAGGAGCAATAAGATTATTCACCATCCTGGGTGCCACCACTCGGTGCTTCTAATGCTTGATCAGTCACATTCGGTAAAATCTGGCACAGATACTGATTACTTTGGGGAGAAAAAGTAATATCAAGTATTAGAAGTGAACAGTGATGGTACTGAGAACTGAAAGTGGTTTTATTATTCCTAATTACATGCAAGTTTTCTACAACATGATTGGAGCACACCTCCCAACTTCACACTTGCCACCAAGGGTGTCAAAGTGAGATTTATCAAGCCATGGAAGGCCAGCTTGCGTGACCCTGCATGGCTCGATAAATCTGGAGTAACGCAAGACAGCGCAAATTACTGCGTTGCGTTACTCTGCCCCAGGGAGGCATTCTATAGGTGGAGCATGGGTGTTCCTATTTATCTACATATGGATTTTGGCACATTCCCAGATTTACTATTTGTGGTAGACCTGGGAATGTGTCAAAATGCTGCGCCTTCCCAGGGGAGGCGTAACGAGGACAATATCTTTATTTCTCCTAGTTTGTTCCTCTTTCTATGTGTGCTGCATCTTGCAGCACACAAAGAAACAGGGGAATACCTCTCAGGATTATTTTTGTGCAGGAAGGTGTCCCTTCCTGCACTAAAACACTTTTGCTTACAATGCAGGCATCCTTGCGCCATGGTGCAAGGGTGCCTGAGTTGGCAGTAGGCAGCAAAAAGAGTGCCAGCGCATGGAAAGGACAGAAAGATGCTGTATGATGTTAAATATGGCGGCATGGCTTGGATAGCCAAGATGGCGGATGCTCACTAGCAGAGCTCCACACAAAGATTACACCAACCGGCACAATTCTCATGGTCCCAGCTGCCATCGCCCCTCTCACCACCTGGCAGCAACTCTGGGGGCTGTGGTGGCACCGGGGAGGCAGAAGTGAGGACCCAGGCGGCTGCGATTGGAGGCTTGGCTTGCAGCCCGGCTCAGCCAGACTTGCGGCGTGTTGAGGCCTGGTTGCAAGGTAGGCCCTGAGCCTTGTTGGTGGACGGGGACTGCTGCCTCCCTCTTTGGTCAGTGAAGAGCCAAGAGGGTGCCAGCGAGGCCCCCTGTAGGACAGTGGTGTGGCGCCTGAGCCAGCTCAACGAGCACCCCATTGAGTGGACACCGAGAACTCAAGTGCTGAAGGTGTGGCCTGGCACCAGCAACCGAGGACAGATTGAGGGAGACCATGAATGTGGCTAGCTTGGAGGGCTGTGGGGCTCCAGGCAGGGCCCCTGAGGGCATCGGAACACAGTGGAGGTGGGGAGAGCCGGGCTGGTACCCAGCACTGGAGGTGGTTGGGTGATAGAGGCCCCCATAATCCTTGACTGCAATGCTGGTGACTGGGGGTGTAACCATGCCCTCGGGCCCTGGCTAGACGGTTGTATGATAGAGGCACTCATGGCTAAACCACGCGTGCCTCTACCACGCAGCATAAACCATGAATGCGTCTTAGCTACGCATTCCTTTACCGCGCATGCCTTTACCACGTCATTTCGTGGTAAAGGCATGAATGGTGAAGGGGTATGCGTTGCTAAGCTTGCGACCCCCTCCCTCCACCCTAAGCTACAAACTCCCTACCTGCCCCCACCCACATTGAGGTCCAAATACCCCGACCCCCTCCCAACCCCTATGCTTTCCCTAACCCTTAACAAACACTACCCCGACCCCCTCCCTCCCTCCAGTGCTGTCCCTAAAACTACCCTAACCCCTTCCACTGCCCTTAGGCCTAAAACCCAAACCCCTATTTTAAAAAACTACACCACACCCCTTGAACCCTAAGAACTACCCCACCCTCCTCTAAGCCCTATAAACTACCCCGACTACCCATTCCCCTCCCCTGAGGCCTAAAACCATGCCCCTTAACATACACTACCCCGACCCCCTCCCACCTCCGTGCTGTCCCTAAAACTGCCCCAACCCCTTCCAATGCCCTTAGGCCTAATACCCTAACCCCTAATTAAAAAAACTACACTGGCCCTCCCCCAGCCCTGAAAACTACCCCAACCCTCCCCCAGCCCTGTAAACCATCCTAACCCCCCCAGCCCTGAAAGCTACCCCGGACACCCCCACAGCCCTGAAAACTATCCCAACCTCCCCCAGCCCTGAACACTACTCCCAAACCCCCACAGCCCAGAAAACTAGACCGGCCCAGAAAACTACCACCCAGCCCTGAAAACTACCCCCAGCCCTGAAAACTACCCGGACCTCCCCCAGCCCTGAAAACTACCCCCGAAACCCCACAGCCCAAAAAACTACCCTGACCCCCCAGCCCAGAAAACTACCACCCAGCCCTGAAAACTACCCCAAGCCCAGAAAACCACCCGACACCCCCACCCCAGAAAACTACCCCCGACCCCCCAGCCCAGAAACCTGCCAAGCCCCACTTACCTCACTGCGGATCTCTTCCTGGCAAGGTCGTCCTGCTTCCATCCCTGTAGCAGCCAGCAGCTAGACAGCACACTGCCTTAACCACGCATGGCATATGCATGGTTAAGGCAAGCGTGGTTACGCTTGCGATGTCGGAACACGCATGGCTGAGGCCGCGGTGTTCCAACTGTTTCCCGGCCAGACACGGAGGCCAAAGTAGAGGTACTGGTCTGGAATAGGAGAAGGCAGGGCCCGGGACATACCGCCGAGCACTCTTTGAAGCAGCCACAGGAGCGGGGGCGGCACACACAGGAGCTTAATGAAAGTAGGGTTGTTCTAGCGAGCGTGGTGACCTCCAGCCCCAGCGGAGCCCAGCACTTTGACTAGACTCCCTCTCCCCACGGAGGGCAGGTCTCTGTCTGGCTTGGGGAGACACGTGAGAAAAGCAATACCACAGGGGACAAGGATTCCTTTGGCCGGGTCGATTGTGACGCCTCATCGGGGTGCCGCGACTTGGCCTGGTGAGTCCCCATTCCTGGGGGTGTGCGGATCACCGCAAGGCCACTGGTGGAATGATTGCAGTGTTTGGCCGCTTACTTACAGCCTGATAAGACTACTGGACTGCTCGTGCTGTGAGTGTGAGATGCAACCTTGCCAGCTGAAGCTCCCAAGCTGGCCCATTCCTGGGGTCGGCCCCCTCTCCTCCTGGACAGTACTGGTGATCTAACAGCAGCCATGGGACGCCTTTGATCTGGAACGCAACCAACGTCGCTGCGCCTCTCGGCGTCACCAGAACTTGTTCCACAAGATGTGAATTCTGCTGAACGTTCTACTGGGCCCTCCTCAGTGGACGGTAAACAGGACATAGTTTTGGCATCTACAGAGAGGTCTTGTGTGTCACTGAAGAATAAAATAAATGCAGTAGAAATGCTTTGCTACGGGATGACCATCGTAAACCCACAGATGAAGTCCACACTGTGGAGCAATCCTTGGCGATGCTCCAGCTGCAGACACAAGAAAAGCAGTCTCAGTTACACACGTATACTGGAGGAGAGGGCAGAAGACACCGAAGGCCATTCATGCAGAAATATTTTCCGTGTGGTGGGCCTACCTGAGAACGCTGATGGTCAAGATGCATTGTCCTACCCAGAGTCATAGTTTCACACCTTTAGCCCCGCTTTTGCCCTCTCACTCTTCTTCTCGATTAAGCAAGCACACCGGGTACCAGCACAGTGGCATACCCCTGGTGCCCTCCCAGGCCACTTGTGGTTCATCTTCTTCATTACAAAGACTGTGGGAGGCCCGGAAACTAGATAACCTGGTAGTAGACAATATGAAAGTGATGGCCTTCCCTGATTATACATCGGCAGTTCAACGTCAACTTCACACTTTCCTTGCTATCAAACACAGACTGGGGAACTCCAATTTCAAGTACCCACTCCTATTTCCAGCCTGCCTCAGGGTTCAGACAGACAGCAGGTCACACTTCTTCACAGACCCCAAGGAGGTATGGGACTGGGTGGAGAGACATGTAACTGTGGGTGCAACCTTGTCACAGACACCGACCACAGACTTGCGGCCCATCTGGCGGGGGCTGCCGGAGGCGCAGAAGTCAGTGCTTGCAGACTGCGTTATGGACGCCCTGTTTACCTAACCTGGAGCAGGTTATACAGGAGCGGAGAAGGGCACTGCAAGCAGCTGTGGCATTTCGGTACCCTACTCTGCCCTCGGACACTGACAGCGAAGATTCAAAATCTGCCAGCGACAAGAGCTCCCTGACAACTGTTCTTCTCCCTCCTGGCTCCACTGCGCCACCCAGTGTAACTACACAAACTGCAGATGACATCTTTTAAATACTGCTTGAGATGCTTTGCTCATATATTGACCTCTCATTATACTTTGCTGCTGAAGTTAATCATGTACTCCCCCCCCCCACTGTGAATCCAGTGCCGCTTCTTCTGGCTGGAGGAGCTGCTGTTGCGTTATAATGTAATTACCCTTGACTGTATGCCCACTTTGCAGCACCTGCAGCCCTGGGGGATGCTATTGTGCAGCAGGATCATAGACACCTTCCAATTCAAACAAACATAAGGGGCCTCCTACGCTCTAAGACTCAATTGTTGTCATAAACACATGGACAATGGGCACCTTTGCTGGGGCTGTGACGTCCTGGTGCCCCTCCCTCAAGTCGAGTCCCTACAGCTGAATCCAGTATTTGATGGGGCTGCACTTGCACCCACTGCATGATTCCATTGATAAGCTTAGGAGCTAGCACTGCGCACACCCTCATACTACTTCACCCGACTGGTATGTCTTAATCTAAGCTCTACCATGGGGGTTGCTGAAGGCGCTTGGGACTGCTTAATCACAAGGTATCAAGGTATTGGTACATCTGTACAGTATCCTTAGCATAGACTTCATCTGAGCCTTCCCACCTCTTCTCTGCACCACCATCAACTCAAAAGCTCACGCTTTAACTATTTGGCTATGTCACTGAAACTTCTTTGCCATTTGATACCTGCGCACTGCTCTCACAAGAGTACATTTGCTTTACTATCCTGCCCACGACCTACATTTTTCTATAGACTGGCTTGGCAGACCTAATCCCTCATGTTACACATATAGACTATCTTGGGAGGACGCACTCGGACCATAATCCCCAACACCTACGACTATGCTGGGATTATGGCCCTCCCCTATCCCAACGTGGCACTTGCAAGCCACAGCTTTGGAAGATCCTCCATTTCAGGCTTCAATTAATGGTAGCATATCAGAATATTTTTATATAAATGCAGACACTGCCACCTCCATCTGACCGAGTGGGATGACTTTCAAGGTGGCGATTACAGGACACTGCCTGGGTAATACCTTGAACATGCGCCACCAGATTAACAGTGAAGTCTCACAGGTGGAACGGACGCTGCTCCAGCTTGAGAGGCAGACTTTAGCTGCAGGCAGGGTGCGCCTAGGTCAGGCGAGACACAAACATGCCACTTTGCTAGAAAGACTGTGCTGCCTCAATATGTGGCCCACACTGTGAAGACGCACTCAGAGGCCAACAAAGCAGGAGCCCTGGACCTATGGCTGATTCGACAAGAACAGCCGCAAGGGCCCATTTTGACCATTCGGGCAGATCCTGGGGTCCTCATATACATGCAAAGGGACATTTTAATGCGCCACTATGCTTCATTACACACATCAGGGTCTGCTGCAACAGTGGAGGCGGATGAGGCCTTCTTGGCCACTGTGACCCTTTCCTGGGTGACATCTAAACAGAGGGGAACTTAACAGAGACATCACACTCTTTGAGGTAAGAAAGCCATTTGAGCACCATCTACTAGCAACACCCCAGGCCCTGACAGGCTACCACCCGAATTCTACAAGGCTTACGCTACACTACTGGCCACAAGGCTGAAAACACTATCTGATGAAGCCATGGCAGTTGCCTGTATCCCACCCACACTGCACAAAGCATTACTTATATCAGTACTCAAACCCAGTAGGGACCCAGAGGCTCTGGAATGCTATTTACCATTAGAGCTCCTAAACACAAACTATAAAAGACTCGCTAAGATACTAGCAGACCGGCTGGCCCCTGTGGTTCCATAACTGGTCCACCCAGACCAAAATGGATGTGTGCTGGCCAGAAACACCTCTCTGAACCTGTGCCGATTCTTCTGTGTACTGGAGTATGCACCCATCACTTGGCCATGTGCCGGTTGCCTGGTGCTCAAACTAGAAAAGGTTTTTGACTCCATGGAGTGGACCTATCTGTTTGAGGTGCTTCCTCGATATGGCCTGGGGCTTCACTTTGTCCGTTTGGTCAAACCCCTGTACACTCACCCTTCTGCCAGAATAAAAACGGGATCCCTTGTATCTGACCCGATACTGATTCACAGAGGCACCCACCAGGAATGCCCGCTTTCCCCACTGCTCTTCTCTTTAGCAATAGAGCCGCTGGCCCACATCCTCCAGGAACAGGGACAGTGATAGGGTATACCACTCAGTGATGGCCTCCACTCCGTTTTTCTCTATGCAAACAACAAGCTCCTATATCTTAAAGACATCCATGATGTTCTGGCAACCATAGCGCAATTACTTAATAGGTTTGCTGAGATATTGGGCCTCAGAATTTATTGGTCTAAATCTTGCCTATTCCTATTTACAACCACAACACCTGACCCTGCTCTTCAGGTTAATGGTGCCCTTTTGTCATAGCAGCCCACCACATTCCATTACCTGGGCATACGAATAAATCATACTCTGGCTGATCTCTTGGAGGGAAATCTTGTCTGAGCGATAGCCACCTTGCGATCGCAGATGTCTTTGTGGCAGACCCTGCCACTTTCAGTGGAGGGCCGAATAGCCCTCACAAAGATGGTAAAGCAGCCGCGCCTTCTGTACTACTTTGCCAACCTACCCCTATATGTTACCAAAGCCCTCTTCCACTCCCTTGAGTGCAGAACAGGCGATTTTATACGGCATACTACGCGCCATAGGGTGGTCCTTGCTAAGCTCTATCTCCAGACAGATCAGGCTGGTTTAGGAGTGTCAAATTTTGATCACTAATATCTGGCCTCCCAATTACAATGGGAAGCTTAATGGCTCATCGGTTGCTAATTGGAGGACACTGCAGCTGCCTCTCCCCTGTGGGACTCAGCGCACAAATTATGCCTGTTTCATCCCTTCTCCAATACAACACTGCCCAATACCCCCCCCAGTGCATGTCACATTCCGATCCTTTCATAGAAGCCTCTTCCTCACCCGATTGGTAGTACCTTACGCCCCGGCACTACCATTGCTTGGCACACAGCGGGGCAAAGTGGCGACTTCCCTGATGAGTTGGGTACTTGGCATGACGTTGGGATTCATAGCCTGGGAGATATGTACCTTGACTGTGCTCTCCTCTCCATAGAGGAGCTATTTGCAGAAGGTGGCCTCCCTCTGGGACAATTTTTACTGTACACTTCCCTCATTCGGTCATTGCGAATACATTGGGGCGCCATACAGCAGGAACAAACTATGCACCTAACAATCTAATACTCAGATGCAATGGGGAAGGGTCGTCGTCTGACGCAATGGATAGTCAGTTCATTCGTAACACATGCTGCAGTGACACTCACTACATTGCAGCAACACTGGGACACCAAATTGGGCCGCTCTTGCACAGATAAAGAGTGGCAGAATATCCTGGGATACCCTGCTCTGGTGTCCCATACAATGAATTGTTTCAGGTTAATACAATACTACATAGGACTTACCTCCCTCTATTTTCTTCGCACTGAGGCTGTCTGCCCCCGCAGCCTTACACCTGTTGCTGACTTCCTTCATATGTTCTGGACATGCCTATCACTCTCCCAATACTGGTTAGGAGTACCAAACCATTTAGCATGATGCACAGGGCACTCCACATTACACACCTGGGAAGAGTGCGCCAGACAAGAAAAACAAAGCAGTTGTACGATTTATAGACCTGGCTCTTCTTGCCAAGCGCACTGATCACCCACAGCCGGATGTCACCCAATCTTCCTGCCCTCTCCACCTGGGCACTCTCAATGGATACCTGGGCACAGGCTGAAAGCTAGGCTTTGCGTTGAGAAGACACTAGGAGCCTATGCAAATACTCAATTTCTGCCAGCTGAGACACTCTCCTGGCGGAGCTGCGAGCTAGCCTGAGTGACAATGACTATCCCCCTCAACACTCGTTAGCCGATGCCCCCAGTAAATCTTAGCTTGAACTGATAGGTGAGTACCATCATCCTCTCTGCCCCACGACTACCCATATTTATGCACTCTCATCACATTGTTAATCCTTGTATACGGTGCAGTTGTGGGATAGTTATAATTTTAGTAGTTACAAAAAGTTTACTATTTTTATTGATTGTGCAATTGTATGCTTCACCTATGCTTAGGCGCATCTGACTATGCATCAGAGTTGCCCCCTGACAGATATGCCTATATAAAACTTGTTCTGGAATTATTCTAAATGCATTACACTCTGATATGGTAAATTGCCTGGAATGTTTATTGTTTGCATACTGCATTATAAGTCGGTAAACAAAATTGAAAAAGTGCGATAAAACTATTTTTTTTTAATGATGTTAAATACGGCACATTTCTGCCCTTTCACGTGGCTTGCTGCGTTGTGTGAAAGTTTAATAAATATGCCCCGTTATACATGTGCTTATCTAAAAAACATGCAGTTTACCAACCATGCACAACAAACTGAGCTGCCACTTACTGAATCACTAAGAATGTACCTTGAGCCCTTGATATGGTGGAATGCTCCATACAAATGCTACAACACAGTACAATGCAATACCTATACCAGATCACTCTGTACTGCCCCACTCCATACATCCAATAGCACTGAGTGTAATAGTATCACTCCACAAGAAACTCGCCCATCATGACTGCACACCATCTGTTGGAACATCAACCCACATAACACAACACAGCAAGATAACACTTTTATTACTTCAGACCACGAAACACTACAAAACTACTCCATTCCATGGTCATATGTTCATGTCACCCATTGCAACACACACACACACATGCACACACACACACACACACATTACCACACCAGACCACATGCCAACATATCATTTAAGCAAATATCACTGCTTACCAGTAGATCCCTACGCTCATTTCTTGTCATTTATACCACACCAAATCAGAATAGATTAAAGTAGTGTGGAGTGATACAGAGTGTAGTGGCATTGAGTGAATTGGCATACAGTGCATTAGAGTGGCCTAGAGTTGAGACATGCAGAGTGGCTTAGAGTGCAGTGACATAGCGTACATTGGTGTAGAGTAGAGTGATTCTGAGGATAGTGATTCAGGGAGCAGTGGCATAGAGTAGCATAGTGCAGAGTAGAATAGATTGACGTAGAGTGCAGTAACATAGAGCGCAATGGTGTAGAGTGGTGTACCGTGCAGTGGCGTAGCTCGCAGTGGCATTAAGTGTAGATGTGCAGAGTAGAGTGATATTGAATTCAGTGGCGGAGAGTGCAGTCTTGCAGAGTAGAGGGGCGTAAAGTGCATTGGCATAGAGTGCTGTGGTGAAGAGTGGTGCAGAGTACAGTGGTGCAGAGTAGAACAGAGTGGTGTAGAGTGCAGTGATGTAGAGCACAGTGGTGCAGAGTAGAGTATAGTGGCGTAGAGTGCAGTGGTACAGAGTAGTTGGCGTAGAATACATTGGTTTTGAGCAGAGTAGTGTTGAAGCCATTGGCACAGAGTTCAGTGGTTTACAGCAGAGTGGCATAGAACCCAGTGGTGTAGAGTAGAGTGGTGTAGAGTAGATTAGAGTAGCATAGAGTGATACAGAGTGTAGTGACGCAGAGTGTTGTCGTGTTGAGTGCATTGGCATAGAGTGCATTAGTGTGGCGTAGGTAGAGTTGAGAGGTGCAGAGTAAAATACAGTGGCGTAGAGTGCAGTGACATAACGTACATTGGTGTAGAGTAAAGTGAATCAGAGGATAGTGGTTCACAGAGCAGTGGCATAGAGTACCGTGGTGCAGAGTAGAATTGAGTGGCATTGAGTTCAGTGGCGGAGAGTGCAGTGTTGCAGAGTAAAGTGTTGCAGAGTGCAGTGTTGCAGAGTAAAGTGTTGTAGAGTGCAGTGGTGTAGAGTAGAGTGGCATAGAGTGCATTGGTCTAGAGTGCAGTGGCATGGAGTGGTGCAGAGTAAAGTGACATAGAGTGCAATGATTTAGAGTAGAGTGGCTTACAGTGCAGTGGTGTAGAGTAGAGTATTGCAGAGTAGAGTATAGTGGTATACAGTGCAAAGGTGTAGAGAGGATTGGCATATAGTGCAAGCGGCGCAGATTGCAATTGTTTTGGATAAAGTGGTGTAGAGTGCATTGGCGTTGAGTGCAGTGGTGTAGAATAGAGTGGAGTGTAGTAGCGCAGGGTATATTGTTGTGATGTAGAGTAGAGTGGCATGGAGTCGAATGGTGCAGAGTGGAATAGAATGCCGTAGAGTACATAGTTTCAGAATAGAGTGCAGTGGCATAGAGTACAGTGTTGTACAGTGCAGTGTCATAGAGTGCAGTGGTGCAGAGTAGATTAGAGTGGCTTGGCATAGACTGCAGTGGTGTAGAGTGGGGCAATGCAGAGTAGAGTGGCGTAGAGTGTAGTGGTGTACAGTGCATTGGCGTAGAGTGCAATAGAGTGGTGTAGAGTAGAGTGGTGCAGAGTAGAGTGCAGTGGCATAGTGGCACAGAGAAGAGTGGCATAGAATTCAGTGGAGTTGTGAAGAGCAGAGTTGAGTGGTGCAGGGTAAAATGCAGTGGTGTAGAGTGGCGTGATGCAGAGTGTAGTGGCATAAAGTGTAGTTGCATAGAGTGCATTGTTGTAGAGTGACATAGAGTAGAGTGGTGCAGAGTACAGTGCAGTGGCTTAGAGTTCAGTGGCAGAAAGTGCAGTGTAGCAGAGTAGACCATCGTAGAGTGCAGTTGTGTATATTAGAGTAGTGTAGAGTTGTATTGGCATGGAGTGCAGTGACATAGAGTAGTGCAGAGTAGAGTGACATAGAGTACAGTGGTGCATAGTAGAATAGAGTGATGTAGAGTGCTGTGACGTAGATAACAATGGCGTAGAGTATAGTGGCATACTGTGCAGTGACATAAAGTATTGCAGAGTAGAGTATAGTGGCTTAGAATTCAGTGGTGCAGAGTAGATTGGCGTAGAGTGCATTGGTTTTGAGTAAAGTGGTGTAGAGTGCATTGGCCTAGAGTGCAGTGATGCGGAGTAGAGTGCAGTGACACAGAGTAGAGTTCAGTGGAGTGGCGCAGAGTGCAGTGGTGCTGAGTGTAGTGGCACTGAGTGCACTGGTGTAGAGTAGATTGTTTCAGAATAGAGTGGAGTGGTGCACAGTTGAGTAGAGTTACGTAGAGTGCAGAGTAGATTAGAGTGGCATAAAGTAGATTGGCATAAAGTGCACTGGTGTAGAGTGGAGTGGTACAGAGTACAGTGTATTGGCTTATAATGCAGTGGCATAGAGTGCAGTGTTGCAGAGTCGAGTGGCATAGAGTGGAGTGACACAGAGTGGAGTGGTGTAGAGTGCAGTGGTGCATAGTAGAGTAGTGTGGGGTAGAGTGCATTGGCATAGAGTACAGTGGTGTAGAGTGAAGTGGTGTAGAGTGGAGTGGTGCAGAGTGTAGTGATGCAGTGTGGAGTGGCATGGAGGGTGGTAGTGTGGAGTGGTGCAGAGTAGACTGCAGTGCTGTGGAGTGGTGTAGAGTGGAATGGGTAAAGTGAAGTATGCATGGCGTGGTAGTGTACTGCCTTTTCAGACAACACATCTTCAATTGAAATGACCATTACATTTGCACAGACAAACAGTTTTATTGCTAAAAGTATACAGCGCACACCGATAATGTGTGTGTTAGAAACGGGGTAGCTTGGCACGGAGCGAGTAGGCTAAACTCCGGAGCAGTGTGTAAAGCATTTGCGCAGACCACACTCACAGGCGACACACTAGGCACACTACAAAAGAGACTCCACACCAGGTTGTGTAAAAATAGCTTTTTGTATTATGGAAACAGATTAGAATCATAATCACAGACACATATAACACTGTGCCAGCCGGCACCAGGTATCCACTTACAGGGGATTATGTACAGGGCAGCGCCAAGCGGGTCGCTGCCAGAACCATCATAAAGCACCGGGGAAAAAGGTAAGACCATCAGTAAGAAATGGGTAACAGCCAGTACCTACTGGCAAGACCATGCGCTTAGCAATGTTGCAATAAGCACAAGGCAGGAACATAAAGCATCATAACTTGGTGTTAGGCATGAACCTGTGGGCATAACCTCATTAGCATGGATCACACTATACATAAACATGTGAGCATTGAGGCATCAACAGCCAAAGAAAACATTAGGCGTACCCACCTTAGCTCAGTCGTGGAATGAAAACATCGTTGTATGACATTAGGTCTCACTTTAGGCCTAAACGCAACACCATCAGCATGGGCCTAACACCTGAGGCATTTCAATAGGCATAAGGACACATTATGCATAAAAATAGGCATGACCCTCATTAACAGGGGGTATCAGGTACATTATGCACACAACCATCAAGGTAAGCGTTAGGCATAAACCCACGAGGCATAAAGTATCAAACATGTTCGGCATAACCTTAGGCCTAATCATATTAGCGGTGGCATAAACATGTGAACATAGGGCATCTCATTATTGCGAACATTTGGGCAGAACCTTAGGCATATAGCACATTATGCATCATACTAGCATGGGTCACCTTGGGCATAACACAGAATTAGCAGGGCAAACCTGGTGACACCTAGAACATCATAACCGGACGTGAGGCATTCTCATGAGCATAGATCACATCCTTATAAGCATAAAAGACATTATGCATAACCCCATTCAGATGGGACATAAACCATGAGTATCAATCACATTATGCATGGGGCATCATCGTGGCATAAACACCGGCAGTGGGCACAACCACATGAGCTGGAATCACACTCTACATAAACCTGTGCGCATGACATTAGGATAACTCACATTAGGCAGGGTCATATGGGCATGGGGCCTAAAACATATCTAGTAGTGCCCGCAAAGTCCCACCTGAAATAACTGCCCAAAGTTGCAGATTAGCTTCTGGTGCCACTGCGCCTGGGAGCCCCCTACTCGGGGACTCTAATCATCAAAATGGCCCCTTCGTTGCAGCTGAGTGGAGTAAACCAGTACTGTCCCGTTGGAGCCCCCTCCGGGTCTCTAGAACCCAAAAATGATGTTGCCCCCAAAAACGGTGCAGCGGCCCGCAACTGCGGCGCCGCTGTGCAGTCACAAAAAACACGGGGTCGTAGGGGCCCTACTCGGGGCCTCAGGAAGTGAAGAAATGCCCCCAAAAAGAGTACTGGCCCCACTGTGCCCACGGTGAGGCCCCGGCCCCCAGATGAAGGCTCTATACACAATTGTGGCCCCCGGGGGAAATGGCGCTGGCTCTGGGGCTCCCAAAATACACATTCGTCCCCAACGTGGGAGCGGCCCGCTGTTCCTGCGGGGCCGCTCAGGCATTCAGGCACCGATCCTGTGCCTCGATCTCGCCCTCCAGCTCCTGGGACCCGGGGCTTCACTTGCCAGACGAGCGGGGCTCCCACTGGCTCACGGGGGCCCCGCCTTCCTTCCTCTGGTCCGCCTGGCTTCTGGGTCGCTCCTTCCCCTTCCGGGTCGCCGCAGGCAGCGCGGCGGCCCTCAATGGAGCCTCGGGTCGCGGCGGTGATTCTTTCGCACTTTTAAAGTGCGGCTGCAATGCGGGGTGGGCTCCCGCCCTCCCGCCCAGTTCAAAGTATAAAGCGGGGTGGGCACCCGCGACCAAGGTGCACAAAGCGGGGTGGGCTCCCGCTGCAATTTTGAATCAGCTGCTCTCCCTGGCAGCATGCGGGGTGGGCTCCCGCTGTCAAGCAAGCAGGCAGGGGGGGAATCCCACACGCCGGGACTCCCTCGTAGCGCTTTGGAATCACAGCGCTGCAGGCGTCAGCTCCTCACTCCTGGGCCGACCAAGCGCTCACAGGGCGCTGTAAAGCAGGCAGAGCTGGGATAAAGTTATGGCGCTCACCAGGTGCTGGGTTTCGGGAAGCAGGAGAGCCCAGTCAATGCTGGGCAAGATCAGCAGGCCGTGGGCAGCTCATCATCACAGGACAGCAGTTCCTTGGAACAGTCAACCCCCATAATGTGGCACTCCTCCGGACACAGCAGTCTTTACTCCAGTAAGGGTCTCTCACTGGCCCTGTGGACAGCAGAGGGGTACAGATGGGCACAGGGGCCAGTGCGCAGGCCCTTGCGGCGGTACCTCCTGGCAGAGTGTCCCCTCCAAGTCAAAGTCCAAGTACAGCCCACACATGGAGTCACAGCTCCGCTATTTATACGCCCCTCACCCCACCTACTGGAAAAGGCCAGAAGCTTCTGGAAGGCTCCCTGGGGAAACCGGTCCCAACTGGTTTGTGGGGGAGGTGTAGAGCACCCTGTCACTTCGAGCACTAGACCGGCAACCCACCTCAGGCAGGCAGGCACAAAGTACACCAAAATGGCGACTGGTAAAAGTGACATTTTCTAAAGCAGTATAAATAAACCTGCGTACACCATTGCGCAGCATTTATTATTTTCCGCCCAACCACACCAAACATACATATTCATTGTGTTTTATTGTAAACCACCAATTTCATGTTGGGAAAAAACTAGGGGAAAGGCAAAAAAGTTCCGGGATGACTCTGCAAGCAGGGCCAAGTCCAACACGACCCCCTCCCAGCCAAAAGCCGGGGTAGACCAATCAATGCCTTGATGGGCTACCCTGCTTGGGGCGAGAGAACATGGACGCGGGCCAGCAACTGCAGGGGCACCCGCAGGTTCTCCGCCATTCTGGACCCCGGTGGTTCCCTCCGTCAGAGCTCCCAGGACCTCCCGAGCTGCCCCACTGGTACCCTCTAGTTGGTTGCGGCCAGGACCGGCCCCTAGGCCATCCAGATGTCTCGGGTCCTTGCCGCCTCACCGAGTGGGGGGCAATAGCCCCAGGCACATAGTACCCTTTGGCCACTCTACCTCTCCTCCGTGCAGTTCCAAACTGCCACTGGTCCTCCCACCTGGGGTCCGCCCCCTCAGGCTGACCAGAAGTCAGGGGCGAGACTCTCCTCCCCCTGGCTCTCCTTCTGGGGTTCCGCACTCTCCTCCCCTGCGGGGCACCCTCAGAACGCCACTCTCCCACCAGTCCTGGACCTTGACCCGGTAACTGATCCACCACCCTAGGGTCTAAACCCTTAGGTAGCACCGGTGCCAGAGGAGAGTCCTCCCTCCCTCTGCACCCCCTCCCAGAGTTCCGCACCCTCCCACCTGGAGAAGTACCCCTGGAAGACAAATCGGGGGGGACACTGATGACAGACATCCTTCCCTCCAGATCATGCAGTACCTGAACCTGGCCTCCCAACCCAGGATCTCGACCCTGTGGTTGAGCCGGTGCCAGAGGCGAGTCCTCCCTCCCTCTGCACCCCCTTCCAGAGTTCCGCACCCTCCCACCTGGAGAAGTACCCCTGGAAGTCAAACCGGTAGGGACCCTGATTGCAGGTGTCCCACCCTCCAGGTCATGCAGTACCTGAACCTGGCATCTCAGCCCAGGATCTAAACCCTGTGACTGAGAAGACCCCAGAACCACTGGAGCTCCGTTTATAGACGCCCCTGGTTCTCCTGACACTAGGGGATCCCCCTCAATGGACGGCCCATCAGGACAGCCTAGGCTCCCAACCTGGCCCTGAGATTGCGGTTGGGGCACCTCGGGACACCTCCCCGTCTCACTCCTTCTCCTTGTAGACAGGACGTGAGGCCCTACAACCCTCCCACTACACCGGGACCTAGCTGGGCTACTTTGAACCTCTCCCACCTCTCTGGGTTGGAAAATCCTTGAACCACTCCCTTCAGGATCACTCCCCAATGCCTCTTCAGACACTGGCACTTACCCAGAGGTCTGCCTCCCATGCAAGCTCCCTGGGATCAGAGAACCCACACTGCAACAGGTGTTGGCGCAACTTTGGAAAGAAATTACTGAGCACATGTTCCCTGATAAGTAGATGGAACAGCCCTTCCCAATCGTTCACCGCGCTACACACCACCCAATCCTCCAGTGCACTGCAACACGCATCCACAAACTCCCCCCAGGACTGGCGAGATCGTTTTTTACAGCCTCTGAACTTCAACCGGCACCCCTCTTCCCGGGAACCAGGTACCATCTTCCGGGCTCTGGGAGTGGGACTTCCTACACTGGAGTCACTTCCGCTGCCACCACTGGACCCCACCCTTCCTGGTGAGTCCAAACTCCTGAAACCACTCTCAGGGGACTACCTACCCTCTAGAGCTAGTTTCTCCCTGGCGAAGGCCCTCTCTGCCTCCGCCATCCTTTCCGGCGCTAGGACCCTCTCGGTCTCTATCCTCTTCTCTTCCACACTCAGCTGCGCTAGCTCCACTCTGAGCCTCTGCAACGCCAGCTGATGCTCCCTTTCTACCCACTCCTCTGGGGACAGGGAAAGGGATGGGGCACTGCCCCTGGGAAAGGACCCAGCACGGGACTCCCTATCTACGGTGTCCTCACTAGCTACTGGCGTCTCCGCCCTGTCATCTTCTTCCTCCTCTTCAGAGCCACCGCCCTCCAGGGTTATGGACTGGGAACCCTCGCTCTCAGAGTCCTCCCTACTCTTGGGATCCTCCTCAGGGTCTCCCTCAATTTCATCCCTTAGATATGCGGAAGGGTAATCTGAAAGGTCCCCACAGAGCTCTAAGGGTTCTCCCCTTTTAAAGGCTTCATAGAGGAACAGTTTTCTGCGGGAGTTGCCTTCTAAGGGTATCCCCCTTTTCCTGCAGAAATTCATTACTTCCTCCTCAGTGTACTCCCAAATGTTCTCCTCATCATAGGCTAACTACATCTTGGCGAGATACACAGCCCCCAGTAAACAGGGGAACACAATTCAAAAATGGCACTTTTAGGAGGAACAATAATCAGCAAAAATAATCCCCAAATCTGTGATTATTCTACGTGCAGAGTTTGTAGTGCAACCAGCTGTCGCCGTGGTACTGCGCAAACACAAGTCCTATCCCACCGCTGAACACCAATGTTAGAAACGGGGTAGCATGGCGCGGAGCGAGTAGGCTAAACTCCGGAGCAGTGTGTAAAAAATCTGCACAGACCACACTCACAGGCGACACACTGGGCACACTACAAAAGAGACTCCACACCAGGTTGTGTAAAAATAGCTTTTTGTATTATGGAAACAGATTAGAATCATAATCACAGACACATATAACACTGTGCCAGCGGGCACCAGGTATCCATTTGCAGGGGATTATGTACAGGGCAGCACCAAGCGGGTCGCTGCCAGGACCATCATAAAGCACAGGGGAAAAAGGTAAGACCATCAGTAAGAAATGGGTAACAGCCAGTACCTACTGGCAAGACCATGCGCTTAGCAATGTTGCAATAAGCACAAGGCAGGAACATAAAGCATCATAACTTGGTGTTAGGCATGAACCTGTGGGCATAACCTCATTAGCATGGATCACACTATACATAAACATGTGAGCATTGAGGCATCAACAGCCAAAGAAAACATTAGGCGTACCCACCTTAGCTCAGGCGTGGAATGAAAACATCGTTGTATGACATTAGGTCTCACTTTAGGCCTAAACGCAACACCATCAGCATGGGCCTAACACCTGAGGCATTTCAATAGGCATAAGGACACATTATGCATAAAAATAGGCATGACCCTCATTAACAGGGGGTATCAGGTACATTATGCACACAACCATCAAGGTAAGCGTTAGGCATAAACCCACGAGGCATAAAGTATCAAACATGTTCGGCATAACCTTAGGCCTAATCATATTAGCGGTGGCATAAACATGTGAACATAGGGCATCTCATTATTGCGAACATTTGGGCAGAACCTTAGGCATATAGCACATTATGCAGCATACTAGCATGGGTCACCTTGGGCATAACACAGAATTAGCAGGGCAAACCTGGTGACACCTAGAACATCATAACCGGATGTGAGGCATTCTCATGAGCATAGATCACATCCTTATAAGCATAAAAGACATTATGCATAACCCCATTCAGATGGGGCACAAACCATGAGTATCAATCACATTATGCATGGGGCATCATCGTGGCATAAACACCGGCAGTGGGCACAACCACATGAGCTGGAATCACACTCTACATAAACCTGTGCGCATGACATTAGGATAACTCACATTAGGCAGGGTCATATGGGCATGGGGCCTAAAACATATCTAGTAGTGCCCGCATAGTCCCACTGAAATAACTGCCCAAAGTTGCAGATTAGCTTCTGGCACTACTGCACCTGGGAGCCCCCTACTCGGGGACTCTAATCATCAAAATGGCCCCTTCGTTGCAGCTGCCCACTGTCCAGGGGGGCAGCTGAGTAGAGTAAACCAGTACTGTCCCGTTGGAGCCCCCTCCGGGTCTCTAGAACCCAAAAATGATGTTGCCCCCAAAAACGGTGCAGCGGCCCGCAACTGCGGCGCCGCTGTGCAGTCACAAAAAACACGGGGTCGTAGGGGCCCTACTCGGGGCCTCAGGAAGTGAAGAAATGCCCCCAAAAAGAGTACTGGCCCCACTGTGCCCACGGTGAGGCCCCGGCCCCCAGATGAAGGCTCTATACACAATTGTGGCCCCCCGGGGAAATGGCGCTTGCTCTGGGGCTCCCTAAATACACATTTGTCCCCAATTTTGGAGCAGCCCGCTGTTCCTGCGGGGCCGCTCAGGCATTCAGGCACCGATCCTGTGCCTCGATCTCGCCCTCCAGCTCAGCCCCACTCACCGGGCCTCTTCGCGCTGCTCCGGGCTCTGTACGGCTTCCTCTTCTCCGGGCTGCAGGCGCTGCAACACGCGGGGCTCTCTTCACCTCACGAGAGCCCCGCCCACAGCAGCACCGTTCCAGACTTCACCCGGGCACCCTCCTGGGACCCGGGGCTTCACTGGCCAGACACGCGGGGCTCCCACCAGCACACGGGGGCCCCGCCTTCCTTCCTCTAGTCCGCCTGGCTTCTGGGTCGCTCCTTCCCCTTCCGGGTGCCCGCAGGCAGCGCGGCGGCCCTCAACGGAGCCTCGGGTCGCGGCGGTGATTCTTTCGCACTTTTAAAGTGCGGCTTCAATGCGGGGTGGGCTCCCGCCCAGTTCAAAGTATAAAGCGGGGTGGGCACCCGCGACCAAGGTGCACAAAGCGGGGTGGGCTCCCGCTGCAATTTTGAATCAGGTGCTCTCCCTGGCAGCATGCGGGGTGGGCTCCCGCTGTCAAGCAAGCAGGCAGGGGGGGAATCCCACATGCCGGGACTCCCTCGTAGCGCTTTGGAATCACAGCGCTGCAGGCGTCAGCTCCTCACTCCTGGGCCGACCAAGCGCTCACAGGGCGCTGTAAAGCAGGCAGAGCTGGGATAAAGTTATGGCGCTCACCAGGTGCTGGGTTTCGGGAAGCAGGAGAGCCCAGTCAATGCTGGGCAAGATCAGCAGGCCGTGGGCAGCTTATCATCACAGGACAGCAGCTCCTTGGAACAGTCAACCCCCATAATGTGGCACTCCTCCGGACACAGCAGTCTTTACTCCAGTAAGGGTCTCTCACTGGCCCTGTGGACAGCAGAGGGGTACAGATGGGCACAGGGGCCAGCGCGCAGGCCCTTGCGCCGGTACCTCCTGGCAGAGTGTCCCCTCCAAGTCAAAGTCCAAGTACAGCCCACACATGGAGTCAGAGCTCCGCTATTTATACGCCCCTCACCCCACCTACTGGAAAAGGCCAGAAGCTTCTGGAAGGCTCCCTGGGGAAACCGGTCACAACTGGTTTGTGGGGGAGGTGTAGAGCACCCTGTCACTTCGAGCACTAGACCGGCAACCCACCTCAGGCAGGCAGGCACAAAGTACACCAAAATGGCGACTGGTAAAAGTGACATTTTCTAAAGCAGTGTAAATAAACCTGCGTACACCATTGCGCAGCATTTATTATTTTCCGCCCAACCACACCAAACATACATATTCATTGTGTCTTATTGTAAACCACCAATCTCATGTTGGGAAAAAACTAGGGGGAAGGCAAAAAAGTTCCGGGATGACCCTGCAAGCAGGGCCAAGTCCAACAGTATGGAAATGTCATCATCTAGTGTAGTGACTTGTTTTGATCATATTAAAATATTTGTTCCCACCACACTTCAGAATTACAAAAAATGTGCTTTATTTGTGTTTTTCTAATTGTGATATATTCTGAAGTATCTGCATAGTTCATTTACAGACATTTACATTTTGTTGTGTGCTAGAAAAAAATAACATGGTACTGCCGTCATCAAGCACACCCCTAATAGCCAGCATGATTGTCACACAGATCCTCTAACTTTGAAGACTGAGAAAGAATAGTAAACACCAAGCTCCCTGGTAGACAGAGCCTGACATTTGACCTCTCTCTTTGAATGCACAGCAGACGTAACAAAATAAGAACAAGATTTAAAGCCCTGTTCTAGAAATCAAGCACTGGTGGAAGAATACAGAAAATAGGGTTTGCGCAACGGAAGGGATGATCTCAATCTAGACAGCCTAAAACAATTAGAGCCAGAAAATAGAAAGCAAGCAAATGTGAGTTAGAAACTACAAAGCCAGTCGTAAGCAATGGGCGTACTGCATTCCCAGGGAAGCTTTCCGAATGTCCCCAAGATGTTGTTAGCAAACCAGACAGCTGCGCTATCTGGTGGGCTTCGACCTAAAAAAAGAGGTAAGCACCCTTTCCATACTGGTCCCTATCTTTTGGATGTCTTTGGTACTCTCTCTGTACCACACTGCTCCCATTTTCTCCATTTGGAATTTTTTTTAAAACCTTTTAATTTGGGCCAAATTTTCTGTAATGCTAGTTTTCTCTTCACTGGCTGCTGTACTTATCTTCTAATGCCAAGAAAACTGTGGGTAAGTGATGGGGTTTATTAAATATAACTAATATATCAAATTGAGAAAAAAACTAACTTTTTTCTCTAATGTTCTAACTGCATGTTCACCTTCTCAGGCGATACTCTCAATATAGATTTCCAAAATTTCATACATTTGATTTTTAAAAGGCTTCAAGATGCTTTCAGGAATTTTTAATTCGTAAATCGTTCTGTTAATACTGTTTTAGTATTCTTCTTTTTAGGTTAGAATGTGTTTTATTTTCCAACGCTGTTCAGCATCGGTAAAAAGAAAAATGCTTTTTTTTACCAATGCAGTGCGGCATCAACAAAAAAAAGGAAAAAAAGCATAATGACGTGGCAGCTGTGCCCGCTTTATTCCACAGGCGCGCCCAAGCGTGATGTCTTATGTTCATGAATGAGTGCACATACATGCGTGCTTAGGTAATGATGAGCGCCATTTTATTTTTGTTCTACTTACTGATCCAAGATGGTAGATGCTATTAGAATAGGTTAATTAAAAAATATGTCAATTTAGTGGCACAATAGCAATTTTTGCACAGAGGAGCGACCCAACAGCAAATGGCAGCTACCGGGATCTTAAAAAAAAAAAAGTTAAACGTCCACAAGGGATTTAGGGCAAGGTCCTGGTGTACTCACTCTTGTTTGCGCAAATTCACAGTGTGGGAGCCTAATTCACGTGGAACCCGACCACAGCTCACATCTCATGTACACAAGCCCTTCATATCCTCCAAGTCTCGGTTTGCCTGCTTGATGACATCATTCGGGTGTTTCGGTTTTAGATCTGTGTTAAATCTGGGCTGTCGTTGGATGGACCGGCTCACAATGTATTGCACTCATTTTTCCTGCCAGTGATACAGGAGACCGATGCTGGCACCCATGGGAACTGGAGACTTCAAAGGGCCGGACGAGGATGAATGTCTTGTTCACTCATGCTGACTCTTGCCCAATCTGCAGACACCTTTGCACATATAAAAACATTCCTAAGGTTACACAAGGTCCACTCCTCAGGGAGGACTGATGAGTCAGCCAATTGACAGGTTGAGCTACTCTTATCTTATTTTGTGAGGCAGTGAGAGCATCCGGGGAAGGATGGTGGTGGAGGATAGGGGTGAAAGCATCAGTTTCTGGGATCTTTCCTACTGGTGCACATAATTTTATTTAATTATTCATTTTTTGTTCACATTTCTTTATTAAAATGTTGTTCTCATAAGTACAAAAACAGTCAATAACTACCACATATCAGTCTAAAAACAGAGAGGCATGCTGTCATACAAAGAAAATATGCAATAGGAATAAGAAAAAAAGGAAGAGAATGAAATAAAAGATGGAGAAAAGAAAGAAGAAGAGAAAAAAAAGAAAAGAGAACACATAATTTAAACATGGAGAGCGATGCAGGCAAATCACCTTGGGGGTTTTAACATTGATAACACTGCTGTTGTTGAGGTGGTCAGCAGCCACGTGGAGCAAGTTTTGATGGTTTTTGTTTCTTCTGGTATCTCTGTAGAGTTAATGCTCTTCAACATCCTCTTTACTGCAAAACTTATTGTACACTTGCAAAGCAACACCATTAGGGCCTTATCTTAATCACATTGGTGAAGGTTCTATTCTTTGGTGCAAAGGCAGAGGAACAGTACCACACCAATCCATGAGACTCTTGGAGAGAAATTGGTAGAGAAATTTCCTACACAATAAGGCTTCGAACAGGGATTTTAAGAGTGGGGCAAAAGCTTAAATATGGCAAGGATGGCAGAGGTGGTGAGACAATTCAGTCTTGGTGGCAGGACACTGAACTGAAGAAAGGAAACAGTCATGGGTAATTTACTCCTTTGCGTTCTCTAAAGGATGTGCAAGGCAAAAAGGCGAATAGCAAGAACCCTTTTGTGAAGTTTTGTTAGAGGTTTGAAGAGCCCTGAGCTTAACAGCAAATTCCTTGTGCTTAGTGTGAGGAGACATGTTTCTTTATTTAGATTTTCGCGGATATTTGTGCTCAGTTTATTCAGAAGTTTTTGGAAGGATTGTTTGGTAGCTGGAAAGGCACTGTAGCGATGCAAGGATGCTACTGGTGGTGCACACATTAAAGAACAAGGAAACAGTGGAGTTGACATGTACAGACTAACATTTTAGCATTGGGGATGGAATTTGCATTTGTTATTCCAAGTTGAGAAGGTGGATCTGGTGAGTCTTCGCAGTTTATGGGATTCCAAAAATCAGTCTAATGATTGACTTAAGACTTGTCTGCCATTTTTGTTGCTGGCAGGATGAGGGCTTTTCCTTCACGAGATCAGTTTGGGGCCAACACTATACCACTTTCTAGCATTATTGACCCGAAGTCAGGCTCTGGCTGGAGCCTGGAGATCGTCCTTAGAGTGGAACATGTTGGTAGATGACATTCTGAAGATGCTGAAGGTAAATAAAGACTTTCCTCTTTTGGTAAACATGCTTTATTTATGGGTGTACCATATTTCATAAGCATGCTCAACAATCATGCAAGGTCACTGTTTTTTCTCTCTTTAAACTGACTATTAGCTGAGCTCTGATGTCGAAGCAGCACCCCAAAATTCACCCCTCTCAATGAGTGTGATTGCTGCCCCTCCAACCCATGCTACGCCTGGACAGATGGTGTTGGCAGCATATCGGCTGCCCCTTCCATCTCATGTAACTTGGATCCTTCACCTGTATGGTAGCTGGGATATGCATGTTAGGTGCTGTGCGACCTGACGAGAGAGTGTGTTGCACTATGGGAGGGTGAATTGGGGGTGTTGGAATCTAAGGAACCCTATGTGTGCTTGACGTATACCGAGCTGGACAAACCAGCCTGCAGGCATCTCTCCCACCTCCCCTCTCCATACTCAGGGAGGCATGGTGGGTTGGAGGAGGTAGCCCGCCTGTCTTTGGAAGCTCTGCAGTGTAGCCTCCCTGGGGAGGGAAGCCCTCTGCATTAACAGTCATCCTCCTTGCCAGGGAGAGACCCTCATACACTCCTTCTGATTCTGACCAGCATTCCCTGTCGGATAGTCTCCAAGTCTGGAGCACTGTAGGTCAGTCTGAACCACTTTCAGGAAGGCCAGAAGAGCTGTAAAAGATGTGTATGAAGTGATTATTCTGGGAATCTAGCCCCAGGTTTGGAGGGCATCCAAAAAATGCAAAAACTGTAGCAACCCTGATTGGGCAGGCCTTTCCAACTGCTAGTTTGCTCACCACTTATCTCAAA
This sequence comes from Calotriton arnoldi, assembly GCA_963921515.1. Lineage (NCBI taxonomy): Eukaryota > Metazoa > Chordata > Amphibia > Caudata > Salamandridae > Calotriton > Calotriton arnoldi. The sequence continues at coordinate 765,155 of CAWUFW010004424.1, forward strand.
AAACTATGTGGTTCTGCATTCCAAAGCAGGAAGGAGGATAAAAGAACCAGGAGGGGGGGAGAGCCCCTACCATGCCACTCTCTTTTACATATGAGGTATGTGATGCCAGCACAGCAGCTCGTCTGTGGAATTGTAGATTCAATAGTGCCGTTTCTAGAAGTGATTTTTAGGGGGGCACAAAAGGGGACATAGATAAAACCGGTGGGGCCACATACCAGTAGCAGGGGTGGTGCTCGGTAGGAGACAGATTACAGTGAAGGGTGGGGACTCGTGCTCACAGGTGACAGGTCCATTGGTAAGTGTGGCGATGCAGTACGTGGATGAGGACAGGGCAGGCTGGGTGGTGCTTGATTCAGTGGGCGCTCCAAGCAACAGCCAGGGGAGCTCTGCAAAGTGACACCAGTCCATGCGTTGCCAATCACAGCTCCCAACAAACCTTGAGCTAGGAGGGGACATAAAAGGGGCGCCCCTTCTTACTTGTGGGTCGCAATAGTATGTATCAATGGTTTATGAACTAGTGTACTACCTCAAAGATGGTGGTAACAGATTTGCAAAAGGAAATGTATCTCTTTGGGACACTTTCCTATTTGGGAATCCTGTTGGCCGTCCTTGGAGGGGCAGGACATGCAGGTAGTGGTACAGTGGACAACTGCTTGGTCCTCCCAATGCATTCTCAAAAAGCAAACTTTTATTTTTTTAAACCTGCCCCAGTTTCTTTAAGAAGCATGGGCTGCTTCAAAAAACGTTTCTGTATTGGGAATGTAAACACAGGGATCGTGGTCTTCTGTTCCTTGCAGGCCACCATCCCTCTATTCGTAGCTAATCCAAGAGAGTCACAAATAAGGACATGCCTAATTATTATTTGTTAGGCTGTGCATTCTGCAACCTCCTGCAACTGGAGATTTTTCAATAATAGTACATAGGTTATATCACAAAATCAGAGACAGGTTGCAAAACATTGGTGCACGATTTGTGACCACTTTTTGTGTCCTGTTGCTTAGTATATGGAGCCCATCCTTTTTTATCTTGCATTTTGGTACATGTAGCTCAGCTTTGCTAATAGTGAAAAGTAAAAATAATAACAGATTGAAAGTGAAAAAACAGCACTGGGTCAGGCCCTTACACCTGGTATGGAATATTTAGGGCCTCATTTCGATGGCGGTCGGAATCCTCCGACTGCTGGTTGGAGGCTTTCTGACCGAAATAGAAAGTTTACACTCCGACCGTTGGAGTGTAAACTGGCCGGGGAAAACCGACTCGGTTCAGTCAGAAACTGGTCATAATCCCTTAAGGACAGCGTTTCCGCCGTCAGGATTATGATGTTGGTTTCCGACAGCCTTTCCATGTCAGCCTTTCCAACATGGAAAGGCTGTCGGAAAGTGACTTTGGGGGCCCCTAGCAGGGCCCCCTTCTATGCTGAACCTCCGGTTGTTGCCCTGGGGGGCACCTATGGTGCCTCCTTCACATCCCTGCACCGTGTGACAGGCACCATAAAGTGCCTGCCACACGGTGCAGGGATGTGCAAAAAATTCTATTGTACAATGGGAGCTTGTGCTGCGGGCGGTTTCGGACCGCCGCACAAGCTCCCATTGTAAAATGGAAGTTTGCAACATTGTAATAAGGCCCAAATGTTTGTTGTATCTTCTGTAACATTCACTCAGTCAGGAGCCTGCTTCGGAGCACATAGAAAAACACAACCTAAGAACACATCTCTGAGATCTCTGCACTCCTGTCCCCTGGCAGACATTCTACTGTGCATCACTGATACTAGCTTGAAGAGCTCCTCGTGCAAAGGAGAAATACATTTGCATTCCTTACTTTGTTTTTCATTGTATGGCCGGGATGATCAAATGTTTATGCCGCTGTCAAAAGTATTGTTTCACATAATCTCTGTTTTGCATTGAAAGGTAAATGCAGTGGCACATTAATATGCAGAACATAAATATATGTACAAACATACATTTGAAATCATTTATTTACACTGGGGCTGCCACCTGGCAATAGTTTACTCACATGACTAGTATTTTTATGTTAAGGTCGGTATGAAGCAGAGAGACTTGATATTTACCCCCTGTGAGATTCAAGATGAAAGCTGCAAAGACCTTAATAAAGCACCTCAATGCATTCAGAACTTTCTAATCTGTTTCTAAGCTATCTTTCAGCAGATGCAGAACTGCCATGCTAAGTAAAATACAGGAGTTCACATAAACTACAAGTATTCTGGTACCCTAGATGTGGGCAAGTCACTCAAGGCTTAAGCCACATGTCTATTTCTAGCTCAGCCTGATGTCCTCTTTGATTCTCTAGCAAAGAAAGGAGCCTTTCATTGTGGGTGCCGGACAGAAGGTACATGAAAGACTCGCTTTTTGCCATACATAAACCATACAACCATAAACCATACATAAACAATAGGAAGAAACCCCTACTGTGCTTAGCCTATCTCTCCATACCAGTCCAAGGCAATCACCTGCGGAAGTGTAAAAGCTGATCTTGCTTTGCACAACACTTAAAATCGAATCTCGACAAAGCGAATGAATGTCCATCTTGCACATGTTTGGAAAAACAACACCAAAATTTAGAAAAGTGATAAGTCAGTACCGTAAAAGCGTGCTTGACATAGGTAGAAACCACAGGATTAATCAATTAGTGGATTTAAGAAGTTTAAGTAACCAAATAATTTATATTATTGATAAGAAATGTTATGAAAATAATGATAACTTGGCATTGCTATTTAACTTCATTGAAGAGTGTCCTAACAAACTCATTTTTGGTGCAAATCTTAAATGGTAAGTAGTAGAAGTTTGACATTTTTAGTATAAGTACTTGATATGGAATACAATGTTTGTGTCTAGAAACAAATTTGATATGATGTTTAGAATTAATTTACATGTTGCTACTTTTTAGGTTGTAGAAGTAGGCCATAAGTAGGCTCATATCTTAATGATGAGCATTTTCATTCAAGCTTTATTGACAAACATTCCAGAATGCTTTTGAATAATAATGTGACTTATTTTGTTTCATTCAAACTTAGATTTTAGGATCTATACTACTAAAGATGAGATGTTGAATTTAAACACATTAAGATGTTTTTCTCTTTAAACTGCATTATTTCACAGCCTTGTGCATAGACTTGATACGTTCTCAAATGTTGCATTTTTTGTTCTTGATTCATATGACATCTTTCTCTAAATACAAAGACAGTTTTCTTTTTCCTTTGTGTATGAATGGTGGGAAAGAGACCTTTAACCTACACCTATAAACAGTTGCAATTCAATAAGCTATGTGACAACTAACCTGTGAGGATGCAAGGACATTCATTTCTCATGACCTATGTGGGAAATTATGTTGGAGTAGCAATTTTAACCTGGAGAGATGGAAGAAACGATCATGTGATGATCAGACCATGGTGTACCCGCCATTGATGCTATTGATGACAAATTTGAACTATTGAACCACGATACACAGGAGGAGTGCGCTGATGATTTCTCATTCATTGCCTTTTTTGCCATTTGAGGAGAGCTTACATCTAAGCTCAGGCTGCCCTTTGACATTTTTCCTTGCCTCCTACCTGCCTTCTGAACCATTTCTATTATTCCTTTTGCTATTTGCCCTTATTGGACGATTTGGAGCAGTTTGGTGAGACACCAGGCTTGTACTTTCCTGATTTATGCTTCATTCTTTTGTTTATCTATGGACTTTGCCCCTAGTGGACTTTTACTTGAACCCCTTTTTGCCCATGCTTAGAGAATCTCTGAGAACCAACTTCTTGCTTTGTTGTTGGTAGAGATTATATTAAATGATTGTATGGAAACCACCCTCTTATGGAGTCTGTTATTTAGGGTTAGATTTACCTTAACTAAATGTGTGACTTTATATTCCAAATTGTTAGATGTATGACTGAGCTTCTTAAAATGTTACTTATATGTATTGATTTTGGATCTTTATTACAATAACTAAATACTATAAAGTTGTCTGAGTCTTATTGTGTCTAACATTACTTTACAGAAAATGTGCTAAACTTTAAATGCATAACAGTGATAGTCATAGATTATTTTCAGAACATGAGGCTCTTTTGCTCTTGTTCTGTGTAGCCACAGCAGAGCTATTAGTTTGCATGATTCTTGTTAGACCAAACTTCTTCAGGAGGTTCGGTCTACCAATTGCTATACTTAATTTCTATAGCATGATTTTGAGAGGGATTTACCTGAGCCTGATTTGCAATTTGTGAGTTGGCTACCAATTAGTGGTCTACATTGAGTAGCTGACAGTTGGACAGCCTGTCTCCTCACCCCTCACTACGACAGAGAAAGGTCCATCGAAGGACCATCGCCTCTGAGATGAGATACAGAGATACTGAATCTGAGTGATAATCCTACTCCATGGGCCCATTAGGAGAGTTGAGGTTAAAAAGCTTCCCGCGCTCACAGGACACCCTATGATATTAAAAGGACTCTCACTCCCTGGAATTCCAAGTGGCATACTTAGTGTATCTGAACGTGCTAAACCTTGCTAGCCAAGGGAGCTCTTTGGTTATTGGGTGAGATCGTAGATGTAAAATATTCTAGGGTGTCCTGAGGGTTCATTTTATTTTCAAAGGGCACCCTGATGGAGTTAAAAACAGGTGGGGCTGTATTAAGGAAATTAGTATCCTCTGTATCCCTGGATCAACATGTTTCAGGCATCACACCAATGCCTCATCGGGCTAGTTGGCTTTCGTCAGGACCTCAAACGGATCCCGTTAGTATCCTATTTGTGTGCATTCAATTGTGAAGCTTCCGTTTACCATACTCATACACGCCACTCATACCGACCAATTTGATCCATATGATCGCATTTCTGTAGTAGCATCCTATTTAGATCTCCATGAGGGTAAGTAGGCAGGTGGACGTTGTAGTCAAACTTTCGTCAAAGGGACCAAAATAAGTTCACAACTGGAAGAGAAATGTAGAAAAACAGTGTTGCAGTGCTGGGTTGCGGAGAAACACTCTCCTTAAATCCCCACCAGTTTTGTGGATGTTCCCTTACCCCCTCCCACATTGAAAAGGAGCTTAGTCTTGCCATTGACAGGAGTAAATCTCCAACTTTTTTCCATTTTGCTGACATATCTTATTGGTATTGGAAAGTGTAACCTTCAGATGGCAAAGACCTTTCATCTAGCACTGGGCAGAGGTACCATCTCCATTCTGCCCTGCTTTCAACCATGCCACCACTCCACCATTCCCTTGCCATAGCTCATAGATGTAACCCTCCTTCATTACAGGGGCATGTATACTGGGATAGGAGTATGGCAGGAGCAGTAGACATCAGCATGGCTGTGTAAGATGTTCTTTTTGCTTAAAAAAATACCGTGCAATGATCTCCTGGCCCTTTGGGCCATGGGATATCCCCGGAATTTCTCTTTGCGCTGTTTCCAAGGAGCCTTTGCAATCCTTAGGGCTAAAGCCTTATAATGATCACCTGCCCCTTTGGGCCATGGGATATTCCCAGGACTTCTCTATGCACGGTTTACAAGGAACCTTTGCAATCCTTAGGGCTACCCTCCCTGGGGTGTGAAAGCACACCTCCCCCATGGATAAAATGAGAATCCAGTGGATTGCTTTGCAGGTACTGTTCATGCCCACTGTATCAGCAGGATTCTTCTTTGTCAGGGGGTTCGAACACACTCCATGGAAAGTAATCCTAAGGATTCCCTTAATGTCTTGGGTTGCTGGAGTGACAATAGCCCTTTCTCCTATCCCTTGGGGCTCAGGGAATAAATGGAGATCCCCCCATGTGCAGCAGGCTGGGGCAATTCTGAGGGATACCTTGAATTGACAAATTGGAAACTACCATGAGCTTTGGGGTGGCAGACCTGAGCACCATCTTCCCTCCAAGCCATGTAAAAAATGTGTGGAGAATACCACCACTCAAATCTTACTTGTTTGGGGGTTTGTGGGCAGATGACTGTGGCGTTATTGGAGGCATGTATGCCACTACCCATCGCCCCTATCCTCACCTCTGCTTTGAAATTGGTGGGGAGATAGCTGGGTTTTGTGCAACATACAGGTACCCAAATACATGGATAGTTTGACAGACCGCAAGACTTCAGAATATCACTTTTCTTCCATAAATCTTCTCAACCTTTTACTCTCCCAACCTCATAGGTCCCCCATCTTCTGCTCACTGCATCATCCCTTGCTGACTCAGATTTACTAAACTTCATGAAGAGCGGCACTAAGGTGATATATGATATATGGTAGTATATATGGTACTATATTGTGCAAATGGAAAAACAGAGCAGTGCCATATTTACAAAAAGTCATGAACTGTGCTAAAAAAATGTTTGCACAATACTAAGCATTGAGCTTTGGTACAAAGTAAAACCATTATATTTTGCTTGGAATTTGTACTCGAGGTACACCTTCCTGTACATGTTCTACACAATGGCAACTACTCAAAAGTAAATTGCAAAAAATTGGAAATTAAATATGTTTGAGCTGCTGGGAATAACATATTATTTTGTTTGCCCCTTAACTTTGCCTGGTTTCATTTGTCACTAGAATGTCATGCAAAGCCATAGCAAAATCGCTGACCAAGCTACGTCCCTGACAAGATGGTAACAGGAGAAGAGCCAGTAAGCTACGTATGAATAGTTGTCGTTTTTTTGATTATTTACATTATGTGCATCTTATTACTTACCGCGCTGTCGCTGGGCGCAGGGTACGGATGAAGTGCACCGCTCACTAGTGGGCTCCTTACCTATGTGCCCGGCTGGAGTGAGGACTGGTATGACTCTTGTATGATGGCCGCTCGGGAACAGTCATAAAGGTCTACTGAGCTGGTAGCAAAGTGCAAATGCACACTAAGGCTACTTGAGGTGGGCATTTTATTTGTTTGGGAACGGATGCTCACATAAGGTGGATCTCCATTCCCAAGCAACTATATAAACAGGAAAGACTGTGAAGTAGTGCGTCTATGTCCTGGAAAGTCAATAGAGGGCTGTAAAGCCACTTCAAAGCAACACCATATAGAGTTACAAGATTAGGATGAAGAGGAAATCCTTCAGATCTCCAGATCAGATCTGCAGTTTCTAATTAAAGATGCTGTTGACTCTGATTTAGCACAGGCTAAAACAAAGTGTCTTAATGATCAGGGTGATGACCAAGAAGAAGATCAAAAGGGCCACAGTTCCATGACATATTGGTCAATGTCAGAGAATCTCTTGGCTATGAAGTGAAAACCCATCAGGATGAGGATTTATTTTTCACAATATTGAAGAAATTAGATTGATGACCTACCCCTACATTTGCTCATTAAGGAAATGTTGTTAAAAGAATGGAGAGAACTTGATAAGACTACAATTTCTTGTTTCCTACACAAGGGATAGCATATTTCTGAATTTGATAAAGACTTCTGCAAATGCCTAAGATAACCACAATATTGGCATCAATGGCGTCTACATCCAATCTTGCTTCAGAGGACGCCACGCTTACTGATGTTATGGATAAGAAAGTGGAAAGCACACTAAAAAGAGGATATTCCGCTAACTTCACAATCAGAGCAAATTTATATGCGGCTTATGCAACACAGGTCCTGCGGAAAGTTGTTATATGATTGCCTCCAAGACAACGGAGACCCTACTATCTGACAACCCTGGAGTTTACCAAATATGGGCCCAGTTCGGGACATCCTGGATAGATATTTTTGCATCATCCCCCACAACACGATGCTTCGAAACTTCTGCTCACAAGAGAACTGTCCCTAAGCATGGATGATCTAAAGGCCTTTACGACTCCTGTATGTCTTTCCTCCAATTGCCCTGCTCCGGAGGGTGCTTCAGAAGACTTGAAAGGAAAGGAGCAGAGTACTCTTGATTGTCCTGTTTTGACACATTGTTAAAACAAATTGTATTACATTTTATTTGGTGTTCGAACTAATGCAGCCCGTCATTGGGTGCAACATTGCTGACTACATCATTTTGAGATATCATGTATACTTAATGAAGATAACAATGTAGCTGTATGAAATATTTACAACATGCGATCTCTGTATTCTGTACATTCTGCCAGTAACAAAACAAAACAAAACTGTATTGGAGAGCGGGGCAAGGGGAGGGTGGAATATGCCATTAGCATCTACTAGCAGGTTTGACCTTGGCTGTAGCCAGGCGTGGTCAGAATATGGGAGTTTTGTGAGTGGGTCTGGTGTTACAGTCTGTGGGGCGGTCTTGGCATATGGGCATCTTGTAATGGTGTAATTGAACGTTACCACATTTTTGGGCAAAGAACAAGAGGACCAAACTTCCTTTGCTGCTCTTTCACCCCTACAACACAACAACCTCAGCGTTTAAGGGAAGTACTTGCATGACTGAAGAAGACTGTAGACTGGAACTGCTGAGCCTTCGGGAACCAAGGGTTGATTCACGGTGTGTGTTTGCTTCGTTTGCCCACTAACTATTTATCTATCGTTCCGCTACGGTTGCGCTCCCCCCTTGTCAGATGTGCCATGGTCACCTGTGGTGTCACCACCCCTTTCTTCCTTTTGTCAAATATTCAGACATGAGTCACTGAAAGATTTTAGAACATGGTTAACAGAAAAACTTCTGAGCTGGCTTTGAGAATAAGGTTCTCCAGCGTGCTGATTGGCTTCTCGTATGATAAAAAAGACAATGTACTATACCCTCGTTTGTGGCCATCCTCGTTTTGTGTCTTGTGTGCTGCGGTCTTCCCTTGCTTTCCCCGTGGAGTCTCAACAAACCATCTGTTCCATGTGGTCTCACCCCACGACTTTTTCGGAAAGGTTTAGAAATCCAAAAAAGGAGGGGCTGCATCTGCAGTGGCAGTGCTGCATAGTCAACATATCCACCCAGCATCCTATGCATTGAGGCTGTACGAAGGACGAGCCACACAGGATACAAAAAATACTGAATGATCAGCAGTGGCAGTGTTGCAGAGGAGAATTTCTCCACATTACTGAGACAAAAAAAATCATCAGCATTCTGCATTCCTTTATCAATTTATATGTTTATTTTTCATACCCAAGCACCGGCTGATTCAAGGTCATAAGCGCTTTCCCATGCTTTTCAATTCAAGTCAATGGGAGAAATTGTCCTTTTTTCCTTTTTACTTTCAGCGTTGACATTCGCTGTTGTGCGAACTTTGGACTTTTGGATTTGGCAAATCGTTTGCAAGATTACGGATGTATTTAAATCGTATGGACAGTGGATTGCACCAATGGATTTGTTATTGTATTTTTTGCCAAAAACCCTAACTTATTGGGGATTATTTCGGAGGATTGCATTTTTTTTAGATTACACAGTACATTTTGCAGCAGGGAATTTGCTGGAAAATATGGCTATGTCAAACTGTGTCACCTTTGATAGTTTACAACGGGTTTTGGATTGCTTCATGGATTATGGATTTGTAACATTGGATTCTTGGACTGCACAAGACTCTTGGTGAAGTGTGGGTGAATATGAACAACCAAGAGTTGAAGAAAGAAGACAACTTCAGCTTCACTCCAACTGACTCCCATGGAACCTTGACCAAGACCCCACATTTAAGTGTTCTACATCAGTATACTGGGAATACAGGCGGTGGCAGACTGCGAGGAGCGGAGGTCGGATTCTGACCGGAGGGCGAGGCACCCCGCTACGAGACCGGGGACCGCATCTGTCAACCGCCTTGCGGGATGCACCGGTAGGAGACCTCTGCTGTTGGCAGCCCCACTGGCGCCGAGGGTCCCCCTGATATAGAGTGTGTGTGCCTCTTCGGATGCCCTGACTCTGGGAGATGCAGCGCGAGCTGCCCAGAGCCTGGATGCCTCACCCTAAGATGGAGGCCTTCGCCACCAGGCAGTGCATATAAAATGAGCAAGGATGAGGGGAGCACAACAGGAGGCAAGAGACACGTTGCCCTACTAGAGCTGCCCAGGAGAATATGGAGTACCAGCCTAGGAGTACTTATATCGCCTTTACCGAACGCCTGCTGCTTATGAGGGAAGCCTTTCACACTCCTCTGCTCAAGGTACACCTTGTTTTTTTGGTCCGGTGTTTGTCACCTACAGACACGGTGATCGGCACCGCGATACTGCCTCACTCGACCCCGCTCCTGCTCACCCTCTATGACACTTGACTCGGAGATTTTTCCATCAGCAGCTGAGACCTAGACATTTTGACTGACGCCCGGTGGAGCTACCTCGCGAGCTAAAGGGGAGATGGGCTATGGATTTCCCTCCTTGACCATCACCAACCCAGCCGGTCTTTGGGCAAACTCTCCTGCGTCTCTCTAATGGACTTTTCTCCCTTCTCCTCTTCACCATACCCCCTAGCCCCTCCTCTATACTCTCCTCCTCTTTCCAGCTATTGACCTTTGCCCTCACTCGTCCTTGCTCATAGTTCCCACCCTGTCTATCCACTGGAATTTCTTCTGTGAACTTTCCCTCGTCAGTTGAGACCTAGCAATCTGACTGATGCCCGATGGAGCTACCTGTTTAGCTATTGGGGTGATGGGCTGTGGATTCCCTCCTCGGACGTCACCTACCCAGTCGGTCTTTGGGCAGACTTCCTTTCGTCTCCCCTGCCGTCTTTTCCTTCATCCTCCCCCTTCACACTTCCCCCTTCCCCCCTCCTCTCTATTTGTCTCACCTTTCTTTCCTCTCCCAATTTGTTGCTTAATTTTTGACGTAATGTGTATTTGTTTTCATTCTCGGTAACATTGTGTAGCCTAATGTAAAGTGCTCTGATACCTATGGGTCTAGCCAGCACTATATATAACTCTTAAATAACGTTCCTCTGAACTTCTGATGGACCTCTGATGACTGTTTGTACTCACCTGGATACACGAGCAACCTTGGCCGATGCCCGGTGGAGCTGTCATATGCAGCTAAAGAGGAGTCTGGCCCTGGTTTCACCCCCTCGGCCGTCTCCTACCCAGCCGGACATCTGTCATTGTTTTCCTCGTTTTTCCAGTTGTGTATTCCCTCCCTCCCCATCCTCCTCCCCCTATGACTCTTTGATTTAAGTGATGTAACTATGTAACTCGCTGTAACTCATGTAAAGCGCTCTGATACCTCCGGGTCTAGTAGCGCTATATAAAACTCTTCAAATAAACTCTCTTCAAATAAATTGAGGGTCATGGAAGGGTAATCCGGCTGGAGGACTCAACCAGATGGGGGGTGGGGGAGATACTGTGAACCTTTGTGTGTGACCCAGCGCCACCCCACATGGGGGGGGTGCCTCTTCATGGTGGGAGGTCGTCGTTGTGGTTCTCACTGTTTATGACCATGTTCAAAGGGAACTTTCTCCATCTATTTCTCAATCGCCCTTCACTCGAGCTTCCTCATTTTCCAATTCTTCAAAACAACACCTCAGATTGAAGGCCTGGATGTTGAACAAGTAGGACTAAAGTAATTGGGCTGCTTCACTTTAGTTGCTGTAAACATCCAGCCATCAAGAAGACGTTCAACATTACTGTCACCCAAAAAACACTGGGCATCATTTCACAAGAGGTGTGTTTCCAAAGGTCTCACTGCATGAGGGGTAGATCCTTTTCAGATACTGGAATTTCTGAGGGTGCGTTTTTTGAAAGGTTTAACAATCATCTACGTTATCGACCCAATGGGCAGTGATTAAAGCTCTACAAGTGGGTTTGGATTGTTCAAAAGTCTCTCCTTTAGTGGTATGGGTTCTTAAGAGCTTTCGATTAAAAAACACCACAACAAATTATTTTTACTACATGTGATTTTTTACTAAAAGGGTTACAACTAGCGCCTTTTGAGCAATTGGAGCAAGCAAATTTATCCTGGCTGTTTTATAAAACAGTTTTTCTTCTAGCTTTATCATCTGTAAAAAGGTTGCGGGCATGCCTAATACCTCGAATAAGGAAACGCAGTGAGGTATTTTACAGTCTGTGTCGCCCTTAAATTGGACCCCGAATTTATCCCAAAGATTCACTTTAATTTTCATCTAACACAAGAATTGGTATTACCTGTTTTTTCGGATGACTCTTCAGAGGTTCCAAATCCTTTGGATGTAAAAAGGGCCTCGTACCTTTATTTGTCCTGTACCCAAGAATCTCGAACTTCCAAGTCACTCTTCATCTCCTTTGGGTCAGGAAGGAAAAGAAAGAAGGCAACCTCACAGATCATGAGCAGATGGGTTCGTCAGGCAATCATGCAGGCCTAGAAATCAGTGTGTGATACAGTTCCTTCACAGATCCAAGGGTGCTCAACTAGAGCCATTTCAGCATCCAGGGCTGCGGCTAGGGGTCCTCTATTCAGGACATTTGCAGGGCAGCGATCTGGTCATCCCATCACACAATTATTAAGCATTACAGACTGGAGTTATCACAATCAGGTGATGTTAATTTTGGACCTTTTTCTTGATATCATCATAGACATTCAGCTGCATCTATTGTCGGGGCATTTATTTTGTCTGCTTGGTATATCCTCAGTCTGTCAGGGATGAGATGAGGAGGACAGAGACGAGGGGATAATGATTCAGTTACTTACTGGTAATCTTCATTAAACTGAATCGTGGTCCTCCTAGTCCCAGTCCACATCCCTCCACTCCCTCTCTGTCACACCTCCAATGATATGACTTGTGATATACAGGAAGTGCTGGGTGAGGGCGAGCACTTTATAACGGAAACAATAGACAGAGGAGTTTTATGTGGAAAGGGACTTGCAGTCCCTGGGCCATGATAAAAACTCCCAGTCCGAGGTGGAGATGCCTCAATCTGTCAGGACTGGACGGGGAGGACTATGACTCGGTGTAATGAAGATTACCGGTAACTAACCGAATTATGCACTTCTATTACGTGCTTAACTAATGCATTAAGCAAAACGCAGTTTAGTCCTGTGGCCTTCTCCGCCATGAATGGGGTGAGTAAAACCTTTTTAAATGGGATTCAAGAGACCCTCCCCCAATGCCTCCTATAAATTCGAACTAATGTGCCACGTAGCCATAAACAATGTAAATATACACACATCTGAAAACATTAGCATTGTACTACTGACATAGACAGACATCTGCAGCTATTTAAGCTTCATGGGGAAATCATATTCCTATTCTTTTATGGTGTCAAAATGCACCGCTATTGTCGGGGCATTTATTTTGTCTGCTTGGTATATCCTCAGTCTGTCAGGGATGAGATGAGGAGGACAGAGACGAGGGGATAATGATTCAGTTACTTACTGGTAATCTTCATTAAACTGAATCGTGGTCCTCCTACTCCCAGTCCACATCCCTCCACTCCCTCTCTGTCACACCTCCAATGATGTGACTTGTGATATACAGGAAGTGCTGGGTGAGGGCGAGCACTTTATAACGGAAACAATAGACAGAGGAGTTTTATGTGGAAAGGGACTTGCAGTCCCTGGGCCATGATAAACTCCCAGTCCGAGGTGGAGATGCCTCAATCTGTCAGGACTGGACGGGGAGGACTATGACTCGGTGTAATGAAGATTACCGGTAACTAACCGAATTATGCACTTCTATTACGTGCTTAACTAATGCATTAAGCAAAACGCAGTTTAGTCCTGTGGCCTTCTCCGCCATGAATGGGGTGAGTAAAACCTTTTTTAAATGGGATTCAAGAGACCCTCCCCCAATGCCTCCTATAAATTCGAACTAATGTGCCACGTAGCCATAAACAATGTAAATATACACACATCTGAAAACATTAGCATTGTACTACTGACATAGACAGACATCTGCAGCTATTTAAGCTTCATGGGGAAAACATATTCCTATTCTTTTATGGTGTCAAAATGCACCGCTATTGGACTGATAGCCATGACAGTCAGCACAGTGTAGAGTGGTGTGACATTTGCCTAATGTGCTTTAACATAATTTGACGGAATTTTGGGGAAATTACTAATAATGCAAAACTGGCATTTGGCTCCATATTTTAGCGCAAAAGGTGTCCATGCTTCCATTTGGACACAAAAACCTACTGTTAGTGACAAAACAGTTAATAATTCAAGTTGTTCGTATTAGTCCCATGCTCCCACACTAGATTTTTGCAGAAAATGGCGTGTATTTCACGTGATGCTGCTTAATACTCTAATTTTTGGAATTTCTCATAACAAGCATAATGTGGAATTGTCGAAATTACAGGAGATTACACTGGAATAGAAGAATTTTCACCCAAGTCTATTAGAGGGACACAAATTCAAATTTAAAAAAAACTTTCTTCGGTCTAATTAATAGATTATAAAAGTACAATAAAATACATTTCAGTATAATGATATCAAAGGGGGTTAAAACAATACACATAGTTAATATTAAAACCAGATAAAAGCATTGTAATGCTTGACATCTCTCGCATTCAACATGCTACGTGATCAAAAACATACAAATTCGATTTTAAAGCCCACCTGCACAGAAATCCACAATCTTCTATGGACTAGAGCAAGGAAAAAGGAGAACAAAAACCTCTTTAAAGAATGGTCGGCTATGCAGAGGTCAGAGAGAACACCTGAGTGTTGCACCACCCATCAAGAAAATGTCAACAGCAATCATGGTCATGACTTTCCCTGGGCATGATCGCAAATCTAAGACATGAATTGAGTATTACGAGTGTTTGGTCAGGTGCTGGGCATTAAGAGCTGATGAAAAAGCACATGTATGTAAAGTTCTGTGCTGTGAGAGATCACTGGGGCTTTTTGATAGTACATGATCAGGGTTTCTTTTAAGCAGTAACTAATATCAGCATTCATATAATACCTTGGGTGAAGCCCAAACACCGAGGCTCAAGCCTGAGTGCTGCTCCCAAGGGCCTCAAATGAGGACAAACATCCTATAAGATGGATGAATTCGGGTGCAGCACGTAACTAAAGTGCTAATAGTGCTGTGCATTAAGTAGCAAAGGAGTAGGGGGCTTGCAGACTATATACAAAAATGAGTGCAGTTGAAGGTGACTATAAAAGTTGGTCGGCTCCAGGATTCAGCAGTCCTTGAGTATGACAGAGAAGTGAAAAACGGTCTTCAAAGGTGCGGATTCAAAATTGCAATCAAGTCCCTCCTGAACTGGGGGCACATTAACCTACCAACCAGGCCAAAATATGTGGAGGTCAGGCCTCCTATAAATGGGTCCGCTATGTGCTCCTGTTTATAACTGGAGTCACAACCACGTGACATCGCAGGACTAAAATAGGCCCCCTAAAATTGTCAATTTTGATCACACTCAATGCTCTTCAGTACAATCCTAAGATAGGTGTAAACAATCAATAACATTTCATCGGTTGCTAGACATTGAAGAAAATAAAGTGCCTGTGTGCAATGTCTGAAGTAGAGTTTGTTCAGAAGTGGTTTACTAGTGAAAGACCTAGGTTTGGAATAACATCTGTAAAAACAATTGTATGCAGTGTGCTTTGTGCAGACACCTGGTCACAGGGGTATGAAGCCAGGTTGCGCTCCCAAATATTACAGTGGGCAAACCTATTTTCAGTAACCTGTAGCGCAGTTGCGTTGTTAATTCCCCAGATCCCAGCCCCATTGGCTGCCACACTTACGCATTTAGCCTGATAAATTGTTAGCATGTGGTGAACAGATCTTATGCCCAGCCTTGCTGCATCAATACTCCTGGCAAATTGATTATTTCTAATCTCCTGCTGCGGAAACCAGGACCCCTTGTTGTTAAAAGTCACACCAAGATAACTCAAATTAGTAGTTTCTTGAATGAGGTGAGAATACAAATATAATTTGGGCTTAACAGTGCGTTTGAAACTACAGGACAACAAATGTTTTGCTAATGGTGACTTTCAGGTATAACCTTTCCATAAAGGCTGAGAACCTGTCTAGTAAGAGCTGTAATGCCCTGGCGGTTCGGCCCATAAGGACAGCATCATCTGCATACAGGTTACTGAAAATAGGTGCGCCTGGTATGGAGCACTGTCCAGTCTGAAGCATGTGCCTGCACTTTGACACCAGCTCCTTCTCCAACTGACTGATGTATAGAGTGAAAAGGAAGGGTGCAAGTACACAGCCTTGCCTAACTCCCCTGCGTACATCAAACGACTCTGAGCATTTGACTCCCCTCCCCCCCCAAGCCAAACCTGACTGAAGCGCTGGAATTGCGATACATTTCTGTGATGAGAATAATCATGGCTATGTCCACACCGAGTTCTTCCAAAGTCCACCACAGTTTCCTATGGAATACTAGATCAAAGGCTCTAGACAGGTCTATGAAGCCCAGGAATAAACAACCATTTTTGGCAATGTTGTATTTGAGCAAAAGAAGGGAGAGGTTAAGGCACTGATCCTCCATCACAAGCCCCCTCCTAAACCCATACTGAATATCTGATAGCATTCTGGTTTCCTCCACGCAGGCCTCTAGATGTGACAATAGGACCTGACCCAAGATTGTCACCATTGAGTCCAGGAGAGAAACCGGGCGGTAACAGCTCACATCCTCACGGTCCATCTTTTTAAAAGTGGGAATGATGATTCCGACCAACTATGCAGTTTTCAGGAAAGACCTGCCAATGGGGCCCAGAGATCAGGCTGGTTCTTAAAGAGGTCTAGCGGGTCCCCATTGAGCCCAGGGACTTTACAACTAGGGCCAGTTCTTATAGCCTGCAGCACTTCCTCGAAAGTAGGGAGATATTTAGGCAGGGAATCGCCCTTCAGACCTGCACATCGATCAATGGGGAATGATCCCCTTTATGTTAACTCGCCTAATCCTTCCCGAGCCCTGCTGCATAATGGCTGCAAAAAGAGAGACCCACTTCTGCCCTGGTATAGCAATTTCAATGGAGGGTTCATCGGCCGCCTTTAAAAAGGGCTGTTTCACAATGCCTCAGAATGCCTTGAGGTCTCTCTTATAACTAGTTTCCTCGAGGTCCTCCAAACTTTCATTTATAGTGAGTTTTTCTTGGTCCTATTTGCGATACAATATGCTTTCCTACACTGCACCACTTCTTGTGGATCCCTAAAAGGCTAAGGAGAGTGTGCATGAGCGCTTTGTGAGTACGTGAGCACTGTTTGTCAAACCAGCCCCTCCACTTCCCTGAAGATGATGTGGGGGACCTAATGAGTGCTAGCTTGATGGCCTTGGAGAGGGTAGAGAAAGCCTCTGTGATGTCAAAAGGGTCTGCCTCATCACCTAAATAAATATTAAACAAAGTGCGGTTATCCCCCACCAACTTGGACATCAAAGCCGCAATGTTCACAGACTCCTAATAAATCCTGGAACTCTTCTTTTTATGTATTGAGATATCGGATGCACGCCAATCTGAGCGGTAAATGGCCTGCCATTGAGAGATGATAATGGAAAAGCTTTGGGGCAAGTGATCACTAAAAATTTACAGATGTGCAGAATATTCATTGGTACACGAGTCTGAGTTGGTTGATAAAAGAATAACATTTATGTGAGAGCCCTCTCCCTTGCCGACATACATGTTTGAAAAAGGGACATTGTTTTTAGAGGTTTTGTTGACAAACGCCATGTTGAATTTAATCTTGATAAAAATTAAGACTGCTTCCAAAGGTATCGTGAAAAGTGAGTTTGCAGGCATTCAGAAGCACAATGGGGAAAAGATGGACATTAAAATCTCCCCCACACCAAGCTCAAGTCTTTGCCACCTTTTAGTGTAAGGGCATCCATGTCCAGCTCCAGACTAGCCAACACACAGTCTCTGTTAGCTAGAGGCATATTTTTGTAAACATTGATTATGCCCGGCCTTGTGCCATCCCTAAATCCAAGGCCGAGTAGCTGATAAAAAGGTGTGTCGGCTTTATATAAAAAGGTTCTAGTATGGACCATTACTGAGAGTTAAATTACCAGGGCACCAATTGGTCAGCCAGATGGAGATAGAGTTGCAGCAAGATGCAGGGTCTTAAATCCGTTTCGGTGTATCGGCTTAACTGCCCAAGTTTCTTCCAAGCAGGCTATGGCAAAAGTGTCCATGAAGCTAGTCCATGAATCGTTTCCACATTTAGCCCTGAGGCCTGCCACATTCCAGAAAAGGATAGTCAACATTTTGTGTTTAAGGCTAGGTAGGGTGACGGACCCTGAGGCATAAAGTTCTACAAAAAGGAGCCTTGACAGGCTGATCAGGGACTCTCCCCTTTTTACAGGAGGATGGTGCAACAGACAGTTCCAAAATGATCTTGCTGTTAACAGTGGGGGCCCCCTATTTTGAATAAAGCAAGGCAGAGGTAGAGAAACAGTGTGGCCATTAGTTGTGGTAAAAACAGCAGATGAATACTAGCAGATAGACTGATCAGATGCCATTTCACCCTATATAGAACTAGGGGCAACATATAATTTTGTGGGTGAAAGAGGCAGATATGGGCTTCATGCACAGAAAGAAAGACCCCCAAGTAAACTTGGGCCCCGAATCATTCTCACGAGGTCTAGAAGAAAGAGTGTTAATGTGACGACGGGACGGATTTGAAACAGCGATGACAACTTGCAGGCATTCATAATTACTCCTGTTCCATTCCGGGCCAACCACACCTGTAAGAATACTTCTATAAGGTGCAGTAGGATTCATGGGACTCAAAGCTAAAGGGGTGGGATAATACTAGGTGACCTGAATTAAGACCTCTATGCCCCAACCTGCGAACTTATCCCTTAATTCCCAGATCTGATTAGCGATTTCCTCAGTAGACCAGGAGGTCACAGTAATCTCCCTACCTTGCAATGTTGGGTGGGGTTTAAATTCTACCCATTCAAGGTGGTTAGAGGTTATATGTTCCAGGCCTTTTAGAGTGCCTATCAATTTGAGTATGACATGTTGTCTCATGGAGTATTTGCCTTATCTCTCGAAGTCCCTATGGATGATATAATCCTTGCTCAGTTGGTTATGCTGTTGCTCCAGTTGTAAATAAGAGGACAGAAGATCACCTAGGAGAGTTGAGCTGCCTGTTACTTCGCCATGCCTGACCAGGTTGCTGACTAATAGGCAATACTATGTACTTAGGATTAATGGTGTCATTATAATCTCTGGGAGGGATCAGGATGGGATCTTCTGGCTTCGGAAAAGGGAGAGACCCTGTGAGGGCCGGCACATTGCAATAGGAGAGCGGTTGACTTGGACACAGGGCAAGTGAGTGAATAGATGGCTCTTTGTTGCTTGGTGCACCCGGGCTTGCGACTGTCCTGTCTTTAGAACAGTTTTGGTTTGAAAAATTGGGAAAATTGGATAATCCAACTATCCAATTGATGACATGTTCGCTTATTTGGAGGCATCTAAACCATGCCTGTTCCACCCTGGGTGAGGGAATTTCGTAATTGCCAAGAGGATATATTCGGATCGGCCCTAGCATGGCCTGGTTAGTTACCCAGATGTTTATCACTTTTTTCAGCTGTTTTCACTCCCTTTTTGGAAGCGTCTTTCAAAGGACAGGTGACAAGGGGTTCGACAGCCCTCCCTGTCGATAAATGTCTTTGGTCTGCGCAATGCCAGACGATGGTTCATATAGTGAGGCGAAAATCTTGGTACTCGTTGTCCGATTGTTATTTTCATGCTAGGGCTCGTCCATGGCTGGTGATGCAGAAAGTGGCACCTCCTGCACTATCTCATCCTTGCTATTTGGCTTTATGAGGGGGGGAGTATTCAATTGAAATCCAGTACATTTAACCTCCTCCAATATAGCAGCTAAAATGGACGGGAACGAAGTGAGCAGGTCGAGAGTGGACGAGCAAGTATGGTAACTAATGGTGTGGTCTGTTTGGACTCTGTGAACAATTTCATTTAATGCCGTTAGTTTATTGTCTATTCCAACAACATGGACTGCTAATTTATTGCGCAGATCCACCTGAAGCTCTAATTTATGAGAGTGGAATTTAAGAGCCAAATATATCTCTTCCATGTTGCCTAAGAGAGAGTCCCAAAGAGACAACATCATCCAAGCAGGATTGCTACTGTTGACAAATGTCCGGTCCCTCTATTTTAACAAATTCCTCTCCTGTGTGTGGGAACACAGGGGGGGATGGAGGATGTATTCCAGCTATTATTATTAAGATGGTTATTGGAAGATGGATTTGAGAGAACTTGAGTCGGTCGATCAGGAGGGAAAGGTGGTTTTGCGAGTGACAGCTTAATAGGAATGAAAAAATGGTTGCAATCTGCCATGGTCCCCCTCTTATTAATCCTACACATACTCAACTCTGGAGACCCATCGGAGCTAAGGAGGATTGATTTAATCTCCTGTAAAATAAGGGTCTCAGCTGGCTCATCCACATCTACTTCCACCAGAACAGGAACGTCATTGAGTGCCGCCCCATTACTGACACTGTTGACACCATTGATGCTAGACTGGGCCAGAAAGTTGCTCAAATGAGTTTGCGCGGCTACAGATGTACTTCCTTCTAAAGGAGGCTGCATTGAACCCCTGCTGGGTTCATCTGTTGCACTTACTTTTAATTTTGGGAGTTGGCCAATGCATGGATCTGATGAATCTGATGAATGTACGAGGGACGCTGCATTGTCCCTGTTGGAGTCTTTCCTCACGAACAGGACCCATACCGTGAGCTATGGGCATTTCAGGGCAGAATCTTTCGAGCTACCTTGTGAGGTGCCGCAGGGCTCCTCTCTAATCCCTACTTTGTTTAATTTGTATGTTGCCCCCTGGCAAAGCTGATAAAGTCTTTTGGTTTCCAGGTATTGCCATATGCTGATGATACCCAAATTATTGTCTCGATTTCAGATGACATTTGTGAGTTAGTGGATAGATTCAAATGCTGCATGACTGAAATAAATACTTGGATGAAGGATAATTGGTTAAAACTGAATGCCGACAAGACAAAGATTCTGATATTTGGGGAGCAAATTTCGGTATAGTCAGAGTTGTGGTGGCCATAGACCTGTGGCCCCTTACCTTGTCTGGTCACTGAAGCTAAAAACTTAGGTGTAATTTTTTACAGTACCCTTTCTTTTGATTCACAGGCCAAGAGGACCGTGAGCACCTGTTTTTTTCTTATTAGAATCTTAAAAAAGATATTTCCTTTCATTCCTGCCGAGCTTAGAGTAGCAGTGGTTATCGCACTTATTACTTCTCGACTAGATATGTAAAAAAAGTAAGTAAGTCCGTTTTTATATAGCGCAGCTACTCACCCTTACGGGTCTCAAGGCCCTGGGGGCCGTAGTGGAAATTAAGAGAGCTATTGCCCAGAGTCACATGGTGCTGAGCTGCCGCCGGAGCCAGGGATTGAACCATGAACCTTGTGCTCCGAAGTCAGCTGCCCTGGCCGCTGCACCACACCTCTCCACTAGATCACTGTAACTCTCTGTATTTAAATATTGATAAATCTACTCTCAATAGGCTTCAGATTGTTCAAAATGCTGCTTCTCGTTTGATTCCGGATGTCCCTAAATGCCTGTCGGTTAGAGACAGAACAACATATATGAGAATGCACTCCTTCCCTTGATAGGACACCATTAGTGAAAAGTTCATTTGTAGGTGCGTGCGAACAGTATCTGTGGATCGCCCCAGACCACAGTCAATACAATAGTATTCAAAAAGGGCACTCCTCTCGCGCTCCAAACTGTCGCACTGCGAAACAATGGGAATTGGTCCCTCCATTGTGTTCGATTCATCCAAGTACTCCACTGTAAATTCTTCTGACCAATGTATTGCTACCTTTCCTTGTTGCGTCAAATTGCTTTATACTCTTCATCACGACGGAGACAGTGGCTTGAATCTGTAATCTATATTAAACTCTTCTAATACCAGCTGCATGCCACTCCAGGCTTTTTACAATGGTACGTACAGTTCAATCTCAATTAGAAGTAGGCATGATGTGTAAGTACCCAATGCATTTCGAGCCCTCAAGGCTCTTCGTCAGGGGTCTCTAAAACAAATAAAATAAACAGCTTAGCTAACCAGTTCATTGTAATCAATGCCTAAAATTTAAAACAAAACAGCAGCTACTAAAAACTCATAAACACCTTCGTGCCCCCAGTCCTGACGGTTAGAGACGGCATTCGTGCTCTACATTGGCTGTCAGTCAGTCAGGAAGTGCGTGACCTTCAAAGTCCTCTGCTTAGTTCACTTTACCTTGCATTTGCAGGGTCCACTTGCCCAGAGAACGGCCTTCCAATGGAACACTCCCAACAGTCTGTTGAGGTCGTCCTGATGGTTGCTGCAGCTAAGCTGTGGAATGCGTTGCTCCCCTGCATTGCCGGCCTTACTTCAATGCTGTTTTTCGCAAAAAACTGAAGACTTGGCTTTTTTCCCTTCCGTAATGATTGGGTCGGTTTCTCTATTTCTCACGTTGCAGCTTTTTCAAAATACCTATACAATGGATCGCGTTGTAATAACCCTCCTTTCAGCAGGGCTGGGACAAACCGTTGAAAGCTGATTGGTCTTCCTGGAATGCTTATTTGCTTCTAATAACAGGCCTTGAGGTTGGGATAAGGGGGTAACATCGATGTTAGTAACAGGCTTCATGAAGTCTGCAATTTTTCCTTTCATTGCAACGGACGAAACAACACTCAATGTTTTCTGTAATGGAGTGTCACTTAAAGCCCCTATCTCCCATGGCTCCGCTTTGATATTAACTTGTCTTTATTTTTTATTTGATTTTAGCCGCCTACAATTTTGTCTACTATCTGGATTGACGGCCCCACGAAACTTGCCTGATCTCATAGTTCTCTTTGTCGCTTGTCACTTATCGCTTGTCGCTTTTCCAATAGAGCTCCAGCCACCCCCCCCCCCCCCCCCCCGCTGTTATGACCTGGTGTGAGCTCTATGAAACCTCCAAGAGGCCACACAGAGGTAGGCTCCTGTTCACTATCACTGTCCGTATCTGAATTACCTGAATTCTGGTGTGGCTGGAAGCTAATAAGATAGTAAGTATGGCAGGAGCACCAAAGGCTCTGAGGCAACCAGGAGTTTGCACCAAAGGATTTCTCAGAGGCTTTTCGGGGGATTTCTGGAGCTTTCGGCAGCAAGTCGCAAGCTGCACTGACCGCTGCTTTCTTCCTGCCGCACTGCAACACCTACACCGGGAGTATTGGGCTCCGACGTCGCTCCCTGACACCGAGCCACCAACTACCCAGTAGGTCCCGCACCGGCTCTGGGAGGGCACAAGCACGGCCAGTTGCTTCTGCGGCTTTTCACATGGCTTTTCCACATGCTTGAGGCCATGAGGTGACTGCAGGGCGTCACTTCCTTGCCTCAGCCTGCCTAACCTTCAACCAGCCCCCTTCACAGCAGCTCTCCTCTCAGGGTCCGATCCTCAGCACACCTCACCTCCGGCCGGGGCCTCGTTCCAGCAGTAAGCCAAGGTCCGATGCAGCCCGATGTGTGGGCGCTCATGCTCGGTGTTCTTCGGCAGTGGTAGGGAGAAGTCTGACCCCGCCTGCCACGCCTCACCCCGCTTCTGCCTCTGTCCAGATCCGGCCTAGACCTCCTCCCCCGCAGCAATCCGATGCACTGCAAGCAATCAGTTCTCTGCTTCTAAGTTGATGAATAGCTTTCTTGTGATCAGTCAAAACGTGAAAAAATGTCCGTATTTTTAATTTTTTTTAAAATAAACTTGGATAGAGAAGCAGACTGTTCTAGTCTGTATTTATGTACAGAAATATTTTTACACTGTCTGCTGCTTACTACAATTCACTAAATGACATTGGGCAAGAAAGTACAGGACCAAATGGGGTGGCCAGAATTTTACTAATGGCAGATGCCACATCTTACAGCAGCAAGAATTGGAAAAGACAATAATTGTGGCTTTGGTTGTCAGCCTCTGTTTTTTCAATGCTTGTTTTGTTCTAATATTGTTTTGTTCTAATATTGTTTTTGTAAAACATTATTTTTGAAGTGCTGCTGGGCCTTTGCCAATATAATAATTAAACATTGCCTAAAAGCAAAACAATTTTTGGGGCTCTCAAAGCACATTTTGCCAAAGTTGTCCCTGGTACCCACCCCCAGGAGATAGCTGTTTGCTCTGACTTGGCAGGAGCTTTGACAGTTCCTGCCAAGTCAGAGCAAACACTATCTCCGCTCCCAGCAAGTGGGAATTGTGAAACCGCTCCCGCTTGCTGGGAGTAGAGTTTTCTTCTGTTTACCTGCCCACAGTCTTGCAGGCAGGTAAACAGATGAAACTATTGCTCTCATACAGAGGGAGATGCTTTTAGCAGCTCCTTGTGTGTGAGAGCAATGCGGCTCCCGCTGGAGTCAGGGAGCTGGCAGGGACCGCGGAGGCATTCAGGCTCCCCCCGCAGTCCCCAGCAGTACTGACTGGGTGCCCTGGGTAGGCTCCAGGGCACACGACATGTCAAGGCTGGGCCCTGAGAGATGGGATCCCCGGGGCTGAAATCAGCCCGGAGAGGGGGGCCATGCGACCCCCCTCCCCAATGAATCTTTGCCAGGCCCCTGGGGATGGGGTCCCGGGGGCCGAATTTGGCCCAGGGAGGTGGGCTGCATGGCCCGCATCCCCCATTAAGTCTTGGTAAGGCCCTGGGGGAAGGGGTTCCTGGGGTCATTTCGGCCCTAATGCTCATTTCATAGAAATTAAACCTCAACGGGAGGCACTTACGAATATAAACATGCAGGTGCCCCCGCTGAAGCTCCACTTCTGTGAAGGACAAATGATCCTAACTGCTAGGCTTGGCGAAGGCAAAGCAAGAGTGTTTTCTCTGTTATTCCATATTGAAAAACAATCTGAAATGCTACGTGGAGGTGAATACATCGTCAATCTATTGGAGAGCGATCTGTATGTGACTCCACACCTACCCCTGGAACGACACCTGGGGGCCATCGAAACTCGGACCCATCCCCACACCGAAAGACTATGCCCGGAACCTCAGCATCATCCTGGACAGCAAACTCTCCATGAAATGACAGTCAACGCTGTCCCCTCAGACTGCTTCTACGCTCTCCTCATGCTCCTCAGAATCTTCAAATGGCTCCCCATTAGCACCAGAAAAACAGTGACGCAGGTCCTCATCGGCAGCCATCTTCACTACAGCAACATACTCTATTCAGGCACCACCAGCGAACTCATGACAAGACTCCAGACGATACAGAACGCAGCAACCAGACTTAGCCTCAACCTGTGAACAAAAGGACTCGCATCACCCAGCCCCTGAGAGACCTCCACTGGCTCATCATCCAGAAGAGATGCCAGTTCAAGCTACTGCCCTGGGCCTACAAAGCCCTCCAGACCAGAGACCTGCATACATTAACCACCACTTGAACTTTCACCAACCATCCGGAAACCTCTGCTTTGCACACCTTGCCCTCTCACAACCTCCGCAAATCTGCCACTGCCGCTCCAGAGGACACTCCTTCTCCCACCTCACCGCCAAGTCCTGGAACGCTCTCCCCCTCCACCTCCGCACATCACCCTCGCTGACAGACTTCAGAATGAAACTCAAGACCTGACTATTCGACTGAATCCCGCAGCCCAGCACCTGGATACCCTCACGGGTGATAAGCTGCGCTATACAAGTACTGTTTGATTGATTGACTGATATTGGAAGATTCATATTATCACATATTTCTGGCTAAAGATGCACCAGGAACAATCACATTGCCAAAATGCACACAAAGTCACTGGTGACACTTCTTCGGGCTCCATTACACAGCTGTAGTGCAGAATACGCACTGGACATTTACCCAAGGAGGTAGCACTTAGTAATTAACCAGTAGAAAGAACTCCACTTTGGTAGCTATTTTGTGCAAAACTGTGGACTCTTGTTGGATAAAAGAGCAGGTGTGGTTCCTTTGTGGCTGAGTCACTCACACAGCTGCTGACACACCTACACAGACGTTTAGACACCCACTCACACACACAGGCACTCACACACCCACTGACAGAGCCACTCAGGCACTGATACACCCACTCACAGACCCACTCAGACACTCACACAGCCAATCAGACACACTCAGACACTCGTGCACCCACTCACAGACCCATTCAGACACTCATGCACCCACTCACAGACCCACTCAGACATGTACACCCACTCACAAACCCACTCAGACACCCATGCAAGGTTATAGGGAAGTTATAGTTAGGAAATAGATTTTTTTTTAAATTAGAAATTCTCTGAAAAAAATAAAGGTTGCAGGGACATTATAGTTCGGGTCAAATTTCACTCATACAAAACCAGTGAAAGTCAGCAGTTATAGTTAGCTGAGCTAACTATAACTTACGCCCCCACAATGCATTGCTTGTGACCTCGCATATTACATCACTCATGACATGGTCAGAGACATCACTGATGACATCTCAAAGGACTTCACTAATGACGTCATCCACAAAACCACTCACACCCCACACAACCTCTCATATACCCACTGACCTGTCCATTCAACCACTCACACACCCACTTACTCATCCACAAAGCTCTCACAGAGCCACTCACTCACACACATAAGCACTCACACAGCCACTCACTTACCCATGGACCTACTCACAGAGCCACCCACTCACCCATAGACTCACTCACACACCCACTCATTCACCTAAATAGCTACTCCCACTGCCACTTATTCACCCATGTAGCCACTCACACACCCAGTCACTCACACATACAGCCTCTCAACAGAACCACTCACACACCCATACAACCACTTACATACCCATTCACACATCCATACAAGCATTCACACATCTACTCGCTCGCCCATACAGTCACTCTCCAATATAGTCATTCCCACACCCACTCAGTTAACCAAACACCCACTCAAACAGCCACTCACTCACCCATATAGCCACTTACACACCCAGTCACTCGCCCATACAGTCACTCACATAGCCACTCAGAAACCCATATAGCCACTCACACACCCACTCATCCATCCACACACAGCCACTCACTCACCCACCCAACTACTCACACACCCACTTATTTACCCATACAACCACTCACATGACCATTCACACACCCAGTCACTCACACATCCACCCACACACAGATACACAGTCACACAACCACTCACATAATATATATTAGAAATAGTATCACTCATTAGTACACAAAGTATACAAATGTAACTTTTGTAGTACCTTAGTATATATGTTTAACACTCATAAACATTTAGAAAACACTCACAATCGCTGGATGATGTCATCAGTGATATTACTGACCATGTCATGAGTGATGTAATATGTAAGAATGAGTAAAATTTGAGCCTAAGTATAACGTCCCTGTAACCTTTGTTTTTTTCAGTGAATATATATATATACATTATCTACTGGCGGTTGCCAGTAGATAGTTATAGTTAGGACCTATTATCCATAGGAAATTCGTAACATTCTTTTCCCAATAACTTTGGCGCCGGTTGATGAATCTTCGCGAAATTTTCAAAACTTATGGCCCGCTCCGGTCCGCTCCTATCTTGAAAGTTTCGGGGTGATTCATCAAGCGGGGGCCGAGAAAAAAGGGGGGTCCCAAAACGTGTTTTCTCCATGTTAATTCCCTTAGGAAATTTTAGACACGGCTACAGCCCGAACTGCTGAACGGAATTACACCAAATTTGGCAAAAAGGTAGTGCTTGGTTCAGAAAGCGCCCTTTTTTTTAAATGGTGTAAATCCGTTCAGTAGTTG
The DNA here is from genome assembly GCA_963921515.1 of Calotriton arnoldi. Classification (NCBI taxonomy): domain Eukaryota; kingdom Metazoa; phylum Chordata; class Amphibia; order Caudata; family Salamandridae; genus Calotriton; species Calotriton arnoldi. The sequence goes on from CAWUFW010004424.1 coordinate 792,644, forward strand.
CGGAGAAATTCAAAAAATAAGAGTCAAAAAATCAATTTCCCATAGGAAACTTTATGCAAGGCTACAGCCAAAACTGCTGAACGGAATTACACAAAATTTGGCAAAAAGGTAGTGCTTGGTTCAGAAAGCACCCATTTTAAAAATGGTGTACATCCGTTCAGTAGTTGCTGAGAAAATCAAAAATAAAAGTTTCGATATTTAGAGGCACGGAGGATCCGCGGACCCTCCCGACCACGAGCTTTATTCTAATTGGCTGTCAACACTCCAAACCAGGAAGTGTTGGCAGCCATCTTGTGACTCGGTAGAACCGAGTCACAAGAAAACAGAAAAACAGTCGCGTAAAACAAGAAAAGGGGGCAGGGTAGAAACACCCTGACCTCCTAGGCCTGCTCAGGGGGTCCCACAAGGACCCCCAAGGCCCAAAAAAGCATTTTGTTTCTTAAAAAAAAGCGCTGAGATGCGTGGAGGATCCGCGGATCCGGCCGCGAAAAAAAAAAAACGAAGCGCGGGCTTCCGCGCTTCGTTAATATTTAGCCCCCGGGTGGGCCAGGTCCCGGGGCAGTGAAAAAATAAGTGTGGGGGGTCCCAATCCCCCACACTGCCCCGGGACCGCCACCCCCAGGGCTTTGCATAAATATTTGCAGGGGGCACATGGCCCCCCGCAGCCCCGGGGACCGCCACCCCGGGGCTTCTTTTTAATGTATGGGGGGCCTCAAAGGCCCCCCCAACCCCCGGGGCTTTGGTTAATTATTTGCGGGGGGTACACTGCCCCCCCGCAGCCCCGGGGACCGCCACCCCCCGGGGCTTCTTTTTTTTTTAAGAAATACCTGTGTGGGGGGGCTTGAGCTTCCCCACACGCTTCGGGGACCGCCACCTCCCCGGGGCTCTAATTATTCAAATTTGGGGGCCCTGACGGACCCCCAAGCCCCGGGGACCACCACCTCCCCGGGGCTTTGCAAATGGTGGGAGGGGGGCCGCGCGGCCCCCCTCCTGGAGCCAGTGATGGCCCTGGGGACCGCCACCCCCCAGGGCTGGCTCCTGCAGTGTCCCGGGGTGCCCACCCCCGGGACACTGCTGTTTGCAATGACAGGGCGGGAGCCGCGCGGCTCCCGCCCTGTCATTGCAAACTGCTTTGCTTCATTGAAGCGAGAGCAGGGAAACCTGCTCTCGCTTCAATGAAGCAAAGCAGATTGCTTTTCCACCCGGGAGCTGCATGTCAGCAGCTCCCCATGTGGAAAAGCAATGCCGGCTCCCATAGGACGCGGGGAGCCGGCGGGACCGTGGGGGGATTGGGGACCCCCCCACGGTCCCCAACGGACAGGACCGGCCCCGGGGGATGGGGTCCCCGGGCCAGAAGTGGTTCGGGAGGGGGGCCACGCGGCCCCCCTCCCCTGTTTAAAAAAAAAAAAAATGGAGTGGCCAGGCCCCGGGGGATGGGGTCCCCGGGGCCGTATTTGGCCTGAGGAGGGGGGCCGCGCGGCCCCCCTCCCCCCCAAAAAACAAAAAGGATGGGCAGGCCCCAGGGGATGGGGTCCCCAGGGCAAGGAATGGCCCGGGAGGGGGGCCACGCGGCCCCCCTCCCCCAAAAAATAAAAAAAAACAACGAGGCAGAGCCCCGGGGGATGGGGTCCCCGGGGCTAAAAGAAGCCTCAGGAGGGGGGCCACGCAGCCCCCCTCCTTTGTAAATATTTTAAAAAAATAAAAAAATAAAGTGGCCATGCCCCGGGTGATGGGGTCCCCGGGGCCGAACATGGCCTCGGGAGGGGGGCTTACGCGGCCCCCTACCCGATTTAAAAAAAAAAAAAAAAAAAATAGGGGTCAGGCCCTGGGGGATGGGGTGCCCAGGGCCCAAAAAACAGGAAAGGAAGGGGGGCCACACAGCCCCCCTTCTATAAAAAAAAAAGAAAAAAAAAGCCGGCATCGCGCTGGAGGCCCCGCCCCCTCCCACCAACACTATGCAAATTCGCCCTGTGGCGCGTTTTAAGCTTAGGAATTAATTCCCCTACAATCCTGAGGGTCCCTGGGGGCTAACTAGCCCACCAGGTACCTCCAGTTAGCGCCACAGGGTTGCGTTGCAGAGAGGTGGTCTGAGGCCACGCCCCTTTTTACACCTCTCTGCAATGCAGCTCTGTGGCGCTTACTGGAGGTACCTGGTGGGCTAGTTGGACCCCAGGGACCCTCAGGATTCAAGGGGACTTAATCCCCCAACTTAAAACGCGCCACGGGGCGCGTTTGCACAGTGGTGAAGGGAGGGGGCGGGGCCTGAGGTGACATGTGTGCAATCATGCCCTGGGGCGCGTTTTAAGTTGGGGAATTAATTCCTCTTCAATCCTGAGGGTCCCTGGGGGCCAACTAGCCCACCAGGTACCTTCAGTAAGCGCCACAGAGCTGCGTTGCAGAGAGGTGTAAAAAGGGGCGTGGCCTCTGAACACCTCTTTGCAACGCAGCTCCCTGGCGAATACTGGAGGTACCTAATGGGCTAGTTGGCCCCCAGGGACCTTCAGGATTGAAGAGGAATTAATTCCCCAAATTAAAACGCGCCACAGGGCGTGTTTGCACACGTCACCTCAGGCCCCGCCCCATTCCTTCACTACTGTGCAAACGCGCCTCCTGGCGAGTTGTAAGTTGGGGAATTAATTCCCCTTGAATATATGAATATGCCTCCTTATTACGCATGCCTTCCCTCTGCATGCAGTTACAACACGGTTGTTACAACGACCGCGTTGTAACAACGCATACCATTACCCCGCAAGTCGTAACAACGACTTGCGGAGGGGGGCGCTGGAGAGAGAGAGAGAGAGAGAGAGAGAGAGAGAGAGAGAGAGAGAGAGAGAGAGAGAGAGAGAGAGATATATATATATATATATATATATATATATATATATATATATATATATATATATATGTGATCAAGTCCCGTGGGAGGGACGAAATGCGTCATGGCTACTGCAGTCTGGAGGGAGCAGTAATAAAACAATAACGGAACGCAATTTGGTGGTCCGTGCTCTTTCTTTCGGGCAAAGAAGTCGAAAGTGGAAGGAGTATTTATGGATATATATATATATATATATATATATAGAGAGAGAATTTTTGTAAAATCAAAAGGTCTGGCTAATGTCAGCCCTAAAGAGGTATATAAAATAACATAAAAGTCAGTAAAAAAAGAAAACTGGGAGCCTTGTATATGCCATGAGTTCACATCACAAACATACCATAGAACATAAGAGAACCCCAGCAAGCCACACTAACAATAACCTGTCGAACGAAAATAAACGGACCTGAGCCTAACTTCAACTACACTCTACCTAACCACTGACAATGCCACCAAATGCCCCAAACTACATGCCGCAAATTCCCATGTCTTCGCCATACACCAACAACTGTGCTAAACAAAGGAAGGAAGAGCGTCCAAAATCCGAGCTTAGGTGAGCACAGACAACGCCTGTTAAACGTACAAATGCAAAACTTATGTTTGGGAACTTCTATTTTCATCTTGTTTGAATGTACACAAATGATCGACTCAGCTGGCCAAAGCCAGTCACAGCTCCAGCAACTGGTGTTTACATTGCGTGTCCGCCACTGAGCACAGAACAGGTGGCACCTGAAACAACGACTGTTTCTAACATAAGCAAATACACAACTGCTGTGCGCAACCGCCATCTTGAAGAACAGCTGGCATCCTGCGCCGGCTGTGCGCAGATCACACCTGACGCTGACGAGGCAGATAAAAAGCATAAGGAAAACTCCACGCTTTGGAAGTGAAGACGTCTCGGCCGCAGCAACAAACACGACGACTGTACAGAACATTCTATGCTGGGACAGACGCCTCAACCGGGGTAAACAGACAGCACTCACATCGACACACACTAGGCAAGAACAGAGTTAGATTTTTCTTCCATGGCAGACAAACAGGACAAGGTGAACTCTACAGTAATAATAGCTTACTTTATGTATCAGCTTCATACCGCACTTCTCTCGCGTTTAAGCATCGTAAATAACAGTTACAAATATTATCCAAATCTTCAGCCATGGGTGACGTGAACACGAAGGAGGCACATCAGAGGCGCGATCATAAAAAAAACTCCACAGCCTGAGCGCCACAGCAATCAAAGAGGACTTGGCCATGCAGATAAACATGCCATGTGTAGTGATCATTATGCGTGCATGAGGGCCTAGGGACCTGCACCATTACACCATGGAACATTCTGGAGTCGGAGAGGCACGCCCTCCGCCCTTGAAGATCGAAAACCATCACATAGTTACTCTGTAGTTTAGGAGTGACAAAGGGCAACTACTTTATGAAACCTTCTAGGTTCTCGTGGGTGGGACTTCTGAACCATGGCAGGCAGGTTGACACAAGCATGAAACACTCAATTCAATTCAAATTCAGCTTTATTCGGTGCAAGTAAAAACCACCATAAAAGCATATCATTCAAGGAAAACATTCCTACAGTACATCGTGGTTACAATTATTGAAAATGACAGTTTGTAATTATACAGACTAAAAAATAACGAAGACAAAATACTAATACATATAAAATACATAAAATACACAATACTATTATAAAAACAGCCATAAGGGATTGAAGGAAAATCAAATTTTTTGCTACCGACTATGCAAAAAAAAAAAAAAATAGTTCGCTCTGGCTTAAAGTGCTGGTGCTTATTAGTGCAAAAAGAGTACATAAGGTGCATAAGGCCCCAACTTCTCTATACATTTCTCAAATAAATATGGGAGATTGGAAACTTGTCAGATTTTTTTTTTCACAACAGATTGTACAGGGAGTAATACGTCCACATATAAAGTGCTAAATGTCATAAGTGCATAGGGTTACATAAAGTGCATAGTGCCTTATCTTGTCAGGATAGATACTTAACAGCAAGGACTAGGAGATGTCATCCATATTTTCATATAGCAATACATCCAGGTATGTATAATCCTTTCTTTTTCTAATTGCAAGTTGCACATATCGAATAACAGAGTTTATGGTTTTCACATTTCCCAAACTACAAACAAAGTTAAAAGCTTGTTTATGATTATAAAGCATATTTGATAAAAAAAGGGGCTTTAAAATTGTTTTCCGTATATCCCTATAAAAACTACAAAATAGATTAAAATGCAGCGTGGATTGTGAAGTTTTTCCGTCACACGGGCAGTTTGGTAATTTGTGACGCCACTTTTCCGTTCTTGGGAATGCTACTAAAAAGTGTAATGTACCCATCCTTAACCTAGTTAGATAGAATCTGTGTTGGATGTTTCTTACCAGAGCAAGATATGGCTGTAGGCCCGTCATAAGCGGTCGTTCACTGTAAGAGACAACACTGTGTTTTTGAATGGCAGCCCTATCTCTTTCATTTTCCATGGCATTTAGATATCTGAGCTTCAGGTCGCTTTTACCGAGCTCTTGAATAGATGTAGGGTTCTTTTTGTCAATATCAACTTTACAGCATGTTAACAGATTAAAGATGTGCTCCAGCCATGGTATTTTCCTACTAAGGTCAAGGGTTAAGCAATCCATTATTAGGTCTTTAGTAAATTTTGTTTCTTCTTTAGCCCATATCCCTCGCCAGAAAGTCAGGCCAGCCATATTTATCGTGTCGCTTAGATATGAAACCGACAATTCTTTATGAACTATATAGTTAACTGTTGCTCTAGGGACTGCCAACAATCTTTAAAAAAAATTATTTTCTTGAGTTTGGAGGGAGGCGGTGTTAGCTCTCCCCCAAATCGCAGCCCCGTAACAAACCCCTGAGACACATTTACTCCGGTACAGAGCTAGTATTTCTCGTATGGGTTTGTTTCCTAGTTTCGCGGAGAATCTAAAAATACTCTCTGTGATTCTCAAGAATTTCATAGTACATGATTCGATGTGCGTGTTCCATGAGCCATTCCTATTAAAAAGCATCCCCAAGTATGAAAAAGATAAAACTCTATTAATAATGACCCCGCCCACATGATGTTGTCTATTCTTGGATCTATTACTCCCACATGTCATGACAAAAGTTTTCTTTAAATTTAACTGTAGGTCTTTATCAGTCATGTATGATGCAAAATTATCTATTAGGAGTTGCAGCCCGTTTGCTGTCCTAGAAATTAGGACAGCATCGTCTGCGTATAATAATACTGGCGTGGGGGGGTGTTCCGACTTTCGGGGCATCTGCAATTAAATTTTGTAAAAAGGGGTCTACGTTATTAATATAAAGGGAGAATAAAAGGGGCGCTAGCACACATCCTTGTCTGATGCAACGCATAACTCTAAAATCCGGTGTACATTCCCCCATTTTGCCAAACCGTACCCTGGAAGTTAAAGAGTTATAGATCTGAGATAGATATATAATTATATCAATGGGCGCCCCTAGCCCTTTCAGTGTTTGCCATAATTTATGATGGTTGACTAGGTCGAAGGCACTTGTGAGATCGACAAAGCATAGGTGTAGCGCTCCTTCCTTTGCTAATGTATACTTCCCTATTAGTAGTTCTAAGTTTAAGCATTGTTCCACCGTCCCAATACCTCTTCTGAAACCATACTGTGCCTCTGTTAGAATTTTTTGCTCACTGGCCCAGTTTTCAATCCTTTCCAACATTATACGGCCCATCACTTTAGAAGTGGAGTCAAGAAGAGATATTGGGCAGTAGCAGTTTGCCTTCCCTCTGTCCCCTTTTTTAAAAATGGGTACGATAATACTTTCGACCCAAGTAGCAGGTAATACGCCCTCAAGGGTGGCATTAAAAACATTCAATAAAATTGGTATCCAAAAATCCGTATTATGCTTAAAAACATCTATAGGCACCCCGTCCGCGGCCGCGGCTTTGCCATTAGCACTTTTTTGCAGCGCTGATTTAATTTCTTCTGGCGTTATTGGTGGTGTTCCGACTGGCTCTACTAGTATAAGGTTACCCGTTTTACCATCGGCTATTTTTATAGCGTCTGGATTAAAAATACTCTCGAAATGGGATACCCAATCTTCCGGGGCTACCACAATGTCAATTTTTACTGCGTTATTCTCTTTAAAATAGGGGTGATTGATAGTTTTCCAAAAGAGAGCTTGGTCATTCAACTCTGCTGCTTGGATTAATTTCTCCCATGCCCCCTCACGTATCTCCCTTTTCCTTTCTTTCAAGGCATTTTTGTAATCTTTCCTCACGGTACTGATCCTAACACTATCTCTAGGTTTTTGTTTTAGTGCCAGTTTCAGTTCCCCGTTCAGCCTAGAACATTCATGGTTAAACCATCCAGGGTTAAGATCACAAATTTTCTTCCTCCTTCTAGTTGTTAAGTCATCTGCAATTGTAGTTGTAATGTTACAGAAGGCAGTTATAATTGCCAAATCAGAGGAAGAACCATCCCGACAAATATCTAAATCTCTTTGTGTTTTCCCTAAAAGGTTTTCCATGAATGTGGCATGAAACACTCTATGTACCGATACACAAAACTCTACGAGGACGGCAGACAAATATAGGATGAAACATTCTGTGTTTGGAAGGCTAGAGTCGGGCAAACACAACATGGACGTTTTTTGTTTTAAATAGATGAGACTGCTCAGCCGCGGCTGACAAACATGACATAACAAATTAGAGACAAGAGGCAAACCTTCTGGGCTAAGATAGACAAGATTCCAGCCACTGCAAACAGGCATGGCATGGGATGCACAGGTCTGAGGCAGGTGACACTACTTAGCTGTAGCAGATAATCATGACGTAGAAAAATGTGGGCGTAGAAAATGAGTCTCCTCAGCAGTGGTCGATCACCACTGACAGAGAACATTCTAGGCTTGAGCAGAGGAGGACCCTCAACTATGAGAGGGGAGTGAACACTACATGGAACATTCTAGGCTAGAATTGACGAAACCCCTCAGACACAATAGACAGGACAGGAACATTCTTGTCCAGGGCAGTTGAGATGCTAGCACAAAGGGGATCACACAAAGGGTAACAAACAGGTGACAGAACATTCCAAGCTTTGAGAAACGCAAAGTTGACGAAAAGGGTGTAGAACATTCTTGGAGAAGAAAGATGAGATTCCAGAGCCATGGGAGACAAATGCAACAAGGAAAATTCTAGGCTTGAACAAGTGAGACTCCACAGCAATGGTAGACAAGCACGAGGGACGTTTAAGGTTACGGTAGATTATACTTCTGGGATCTCGCAAACAAAAAGGGCTTTGAACATTGTTGGCTTGAAGAAGCCAGAGGGAAAAAGGTATTAAGAGTGAATCATTCTAGGCAATGAGAGAAAGACTCCTCTGCTATTACAGTAATTATAAAAATGGTATGGGGCATTCTGGGTTAGGAAAGAGGAAACTCTCCAGCCACAGCATTAAACTGTCACAATGGAACATTCTAGGCTAGGACAGATGAAACTCCCCAGCCACAGGATTAAACTGTCACAATGGAACATTCTAGCCTAGGACAGATGAAACTCCCCAGCCACAGCATTAAACTGTCACAATGGAATATTCTAGGCTAGGACAGATGAAACTCCCCAGCCACAGCATTAAACTGTCACAATGGAACATTCTAGGCTAGGACAGATGAAACTCCCCAGCCACAGCATTAAACTGTCACGATGGAACATTCTAGGCTAGGACAGTGAACACTCCTGCGGTACAGTGTAAATTCCCAATGTGGAGCCTCTAGGCTGAATCAGATGAACTTAGCCAAGGCAAACAAACAAGAGATGGAAACATCACAAGTGAGGTCACACAAAACTAATCAGTCATCAGAGACAGACATGACAAAGAATGTTATTGATTAAATGTGCAGGGGAGGCCTAATGCGGCAAGAACATCGACAGCATGCACCATTCTAGACTAAGACAGACAAGATGCCTCATCCACATTGGACACAAAGTCACAGACCGTTCTAATCTACGACAGGCAAGGCAGAAAGCTAAACATAACACAAGACTGTTTTAGGCTGTGATAGACACAGAAGACAGACAATACAAGGAGTCTTTTGTGGAGGCCATGACAGATGGCACTCTTCGGCAGAAGCAAACTCCACTTGGTACATTTTGTGTTTGGAAGACGAGACACAGACAAAGACGCCATGGGACATCCAGCTTAGGACAGACACGTGTTTTCACCCATGGTAGACAAATAGAATACAGAAACATTTTACACTCAGGCAGCTGTGACAGGCAGTGTATGTATATATTGGATTCATAAGGAACTATAAATCTATAAAACACTGCAACGCTGCATATTGAGGAGGTTACAAAGACTAGAGGAGGGTGGGAGAGGAAGGGAATAGGCCTTCCTTGGACGAGCATAACATTGAATGTTCTAGACATTCAAAGACAAGAAACAAAGTTGGCATGCAGCATTCCAGGCTAAAGGAGTCTTAAGGCAGACAAACACAACATTGAGTACTGTGGGCTAGAAGTTAGGAGTGTAAAGCAAAAAACGAGCAGTGGCAAAGCCAATAGGTCTCGCCTTTGCAAGAGTTATTGGCTTTGCCAATGTGTTTTTGCCATGTTGTACTCCAGCGTGGCTGCTGTTCAGCATTACTAAAAGTTAGTGGTGTAGAGGAGAATGGTGTGGAGTGTTGTAGAGTGGAAAGGTGAAGAAATGAGTAGAGTATCATATAGTTGAGTGGCATAGAGTGTTGTGTATTGGAGTGGCATAGAGTGGGGTTGTGTAGAGTGGCGTACAGTGGAGTGGTGTAGAGTGGACTGGTGTAGAGTGCATTGGTGTAGTGCTGTGTTTCCCAAACTGTGGTCCACGGACCCCCAGGGGTCCGTGACACATTACAAAATAAAGTGGTATGCTGTTCCTACTGGACGGTACAGGTAGATGTGTGTATGGAGAAATACTATGCTCACTGTAGGCAGGAGAAAATTTCCTCCTTTTGGAAAAAGACCCTCACACACCCAGTCAGCTAGGTGTCTTGCTTCATCATTGGGTCTGCTCCTCGTCGGGTCGGCGTTGCAATACCCGATCGGCGCCCATGATGGGGCCTTTTAGCAGAGATCTTTTCCTGGCCGTTGGGTGCAGTGCGTGTGAGGGCCCTAGTGAGTGTAGATGTAAAATGTGTGAGGTTAAAACAGGAAGTAGAGGTCCACTCAGAACAATTTTAATGAATGTGGCCACTCTCCTGATTAAAACAAAATGTGCGCACCCCTGCTATAAGGTTACAGGGTACCGCGCTGTGAAGTCAGGCCAACATGTTTCTTGCCATTAGGTCATATAGACGGCAAGTCTTCAGGACCGATGTAAGATCTATCTACACTTTTGGTGGTGGTCCAAAGTAGTGAAAAGTGAGTGACCACCCATGCAGCACCCTAAAAAGTGGTACCTGTAGATCTAGAACATCAACTCAATTTGGGTCAAACTGTGCGGCAACGTGTTCCGGCAGGTGTTGACACTGAATAGTGCAGTGTCGTGTCTTCACCGTTCTGGCGGCGGTAGACCTACCCCTCACTCTGCCGGTCCCGGGACCGGCAGTAGGTCTACCGTCGCCAGAACGGTGAAGACACGACACTGCACTATTCAGTGTCAACACCTGCCGGAACACGTTGCCGCACAGTTTGACCCAAATTGAGTTGATGTTCTAGATCTACAGGTACCACTTTTTAGGGTGCTGCATGGGTGGTCACTCACTTTTCACTACTTTGGACCACCACCAAAAAGTGTAGATAGATCTTACATCGGTCCTGAAGACTTGCCGTCTATATGACCTAATGGCAAGAAACATGTTGGCCTGACTTCACAGCGCGGTACCCTGTAACCTTATAGCAGGGGTGCGCACATTTTTTGTTTTAATCAGGAGAGTGGCCACATTCATTAAAATTGTTCTGAGTGGACCTCTACTTCCTGTTTTAACCTCACACATTTTTACATCTACACTCACTAGGGCCCTCACACGCACTGCACCCAACGGCCAGGAAAAAAGATCTCCGCTAAAAGGCCCCATCATGGGTGCCGATCGAGTATTGCAGCGCCGACCCGACGAGGAGCAGACCCAATGATGAAGCAAGACACCTAGCTGACTGGGTGTGTGAGGGTCTTTTTCCAAAAGGAGGAAATTTTCTCCTGCCTACAGTGAGCATAGTATTTCTCCATACACACATCTACCTGTACCGTCCAGTAGGAACAGCATACCACTTTATTTTGTATTGCGTTTGGGCATGTATGCTGGACCTAGTTAAAATAAGCCCTTGGTCCCTCCCTTCTTGTAGACGTCCGTGACACATTCCCAGGCAGCAGTTTTAAAATAAATGCAAAGTTCCTTGTATAATTAGCAGTTTTAAGGCAACAATAAAACTGTCACGATAACGCCAGTGATTAATGTACCTGCTGGAGAGAGATGAGAGTTTTGTCCAGTGGCAGCCTTGACTTATCTAAGGTAGCACAGAGGGTTAATATGCCTACTGCAAAGAACACGTACCATGCATTTTAAAAAACAGTATTTTATGTGCATACGTCAGTGGGTTACTGCTTTTGTCACAGAGATTATTTTGTTACTGTGCATTTCATAAGTTACAATCATAATCTAACACAGTGACCTATAAACTCTCATCAAAGAGCTGCTTGAAAACTGCATGGTACAAGTTAGTAACTTATGTTTTTCTCCAGTCTTTCATTATCCTGATGGTGCTAAAAAGGTTTACTTGGGTGGAAATACATTTGTATTATTAAAGTCAATGCTAACCACTGTGTTATGTTCTGAATCCTGAGTTTGTGCTTCTCCAGACCAAGCACTCTTTAAAAATGCCTACCAGTATGAATGAAATGTGAATCCGACACTGTAGTTCCCTTTGCCTTATGTAACATTTTCTATACACTGATTTACATGTATGATTCATTGTCTCTATATGTGTGTGATGTAAAGTGCTCTGACATCCCACAATGGTATGAGAGATGCTACAAATGACATACATGTGACAAAGGGGCTATGGAGAGATGAGAGACACTGTTGGAGGGTGATAGTAAGGGAATCATTGAAGAACCCCAACAAAGATTGTTGTATCCTGGTGCATAGTAAGGTCATCATTTAGTATTCTTTAAAAGCGAATACAATTCAATATATAATGATAAATGTGTTGTAGAATGCACCATTGTTTCCTAAATTTTCTTGGGGGGAGAGTCTCCCATAGCCCCCTTTTAGTGGTCAGGCTCACTCACTGCACTTGGTGTGCACCGTGTGGGGACTGGTCTGAAAACATTTGCCAGGGCTGCTTTGGGTTTCCAGTTTGGCCCTGCCAGGAGCAGGAGCCTCGTACTGCGAAATAAAACCAACCATTTAAAAGTTAGTCACGCAGATGCAGCACCAACCTTCCCATTAACATTTTTGTTTTTTAGCAAATTCTTTCAATATAAAATACTAAAATCCTTAGTAATTTGAGTATTTGTTTAGTGTGCACACCTGTGTTTAATTTTTTCAAATTACTGTTTTAATGTTTGAAATTTAAATCGTACAAATTGCTTGGGGGTCCCCGGCTTCCAGTGGTGACTCAATGCGGGTCCTCAGGAGTCAAAAGTTTGGGAACCACTGGTGTAGAGTGTTGCAGAATATAGTGGCATACAGTGCAGCGACACAGAATGTAGCAGCGTACAGTGCAACATTATATGATGCAGTGGAGTAAAGTGCTGCATAGTAGAGTGCAGTGGTGTCGACTGCAGTGGTGTAGAGCACAGTGGTGCAGAGTGGAGTGGTGCAGAGTAGAGCACAGTGGTATAGAGTACAGTGTCGTAGAGTGCAGTGGTGAAGAGTGGAGTAGAGTGGCATAGAGTACGGTGACGTAGAGTGGTGTAGAGTAGAGTTGTGCTAAGTAAAGTAAAGTGTTGCAGAGTAGAGTTTAGTGGCATAGATTGGAGTGGCACAGAGTGCAGTGGCATAGAGTGGAGTGATGCAAAGTAGTGTGGCTTAGAGTACATTGACATAGAATGCAGGAGTGCAGAGCGTAGTGATGTAGAGTTCAGTGGCGTAGAGTGCAGTGGCGCAGAGTAGAGTGCCGTAGAGTGCTGTGGTGTAGAGTGGAATAGAGTGCATTGGCATAGAGTGCAGTGGCGTATAGTAGAGTGGTGTAGAGTGGAGTGGCGTAGAGTGCAGAGGTGTTGAGTACAGCGGTACAGAGTAGAGTGCAGTGATGTAGTGTTCAGTGGAATTAAGTAGATTGGTGCAGAGTAGAGTGGCGTACAGTGGTGTGGAATGACGGAGAGTAGAGTGGACTGGCGTAGCGCGCCTTGGCATACAGTGTCGCAGAGTATAGTGACATAGAGTGCAGCGGCATAGAATTCAGTGGCATGCAATGCAGCATCATAGAATGCAGTAGTGTAGATTAGAGTGGCTCATAGTAGTGTGCAGTGGCGTAGAGTGCAGTGGTGGAGAGTGGAGTGGTGCAGAGTAGAGTACCTTAGAGTGCAGTAGAATAGCATACAGTGGCGGAGAGTGCAGTGGTACAGAATAGAGTACAGTGGCGTAGAGTAAAGTGGCAAAGAGTGTAGTGGCATAGAGTGGTGCAGAGTAAAGTGATGTAGAGTGCAGTGGCATAGAGTGGTGTAGAGTAGAAAATAGTGGCAAAAAGCGAAGTGTTGTAGATTGATGCGCTGCAGAGTGCAGTGACATAGAGTGCAGCATTGCAGAGTAGAGTGTCATAGAGTGCAGTGGTGTAGAGTGGCATAGGGTGCAGTGGTATAGAGAGCAGTGGCGTACACTACAGTGATGCAGAGTAGAGTGCAGTACCGTAGAGTGCAGAGACGTAGAGTCCATTGGCATAGAGTGCAATGGTTTAGAGTAGAGTGGCATACAGTGCAGTGGCATAGAGTGGTGAGGTGCAGAGTGGAATAGAGTGACACAGAGTGCAGTGGCATAGAGTAGATTGTTCAGAATAGAGTGAAATGGAGTAGAGTTGAGTGGTGGAGGGTAGGGTACAGTGTTGTAGAGTAGAATGGCATAGGGTAATGGTGTAAAGTGGTGGTGAGTGCAGTGGTGTAGAGTGCAGTGGCACAGAGTGCAGTGGTGCAGAACAGATTAGAGTGGGTTATAGTGTATTGGCATAGAGTGCAGTGGAGTAGGGTGCAGTGTTGCAGAGTGATGTAGAGTGAAGCGATGTAGAGTGAAGTTGTACAGAGCAGACTGGAGTGGAGTGGCCTAGACTGGAGTGGTGAAGAGTGCAGTGACAAAGAGTGCAATGGTTTAGAGCGGAGTGGCATAGAGTGCATTGCCATAGAGTAGAGTGGTGCAGAGTAGAGTAGAGAGGCATAGAGTGTAGTGGCATAGAATGGACTGGTGCTGAGTGGAGTAGAGTGCAGTGGCATGGAGTGTTGCAGAGTAGAGTGGAGCACTGTAGAGTGGAGTGAAGTAGAGTGGAGTGGCGTACAGTGGAGAAGAGTTTAGTGGAGTATGCATGGTGAGGTAGTACACTGCCATTACAGGCAACACATTTTCAATTGAAATGACCATTACATTTGCACAGAAATATAATTTTACTAATGGAACGATACAGTGCACAAACAATAATGTGTGGACATGGCATCACCTAGTGTATTGATTTGTTTTGATCATATTAAAGTATTTGTTTCCAACACACTTCAAAATTAAGAAAAAATGTGCCTCATTTGTGCTTTGCTAATTCTGAAATACTTGCAGAGTTCATTTAAATGTTGTAGTGTGCTAGAAGAAACCCCTTTCCTCTACCCCCAGTATCCAGAAAGTTTGTCACATAAATTCTCTCACTTTGAAGTCAGAGAAAGAAAAGTAAACACCAAATTTCCTGGAAGACAGAGCCTTTGAACGAACACCAAATGTGACAAGATAAGAACAAGATTTACATGTTGTTTACTGAAAAGAGCACTTGTGGAAGAATACAAGAAGGGGTAGTGAGAAAAGACTTTGCTCCTTGGGAGGGACGAACTGAACCTAGACAGTCTAAAACAAATAAAGCTAACAAATAGAAAGCCACAAAGCCAATGGTAAGCAACGGGTGGAATGCATTCCCAGGGAAGCTTTCTGAAGGTCCCCAAGATGTCTTTAGCAAACCAGACAGCTGCGTTCTCTGGTAGGCTTCAACTCAATGACATGGAGCATTGCAGATTAGGAAAGCAACCGCTACAATCATAGTGCTGAGACATTAAAAACTAGCACAG
The DNA here is from genome assembly GCA_963921515.1 of Calotriton arnoldi. NCBI lineage: Eukaryota > Metazoa > Chordata > Amphibia > Caudata > Salamandridae > Calotriton > Calotriton arnoldi. The sequence continues at coordinate 807,733 of CAWUFW010004424.1, forward strand.
ATAAGACACCTTGGGCATTACAGGCTTTCAAGGATGGGCCAGACAAAACTTCTCAGGCACCTGTGGAGACGAACGATGCTTGTGTGTCAGTCGGTATCCACCCCATTCCTGCCAAACCTCAATCAAAGCCATGCCAGATGTGGTCTATCTCCAACACTAGAGAATCTTTCCACTCTCTTGGTCCAGGTACCCCTTCTGAATGTGTAACCACTCTAAAAGGGTTGTGGATGCTAATAAATGTAGCTCTGTCCTCTAGACTGGGCTCTGTGAGGATGACAAAAATAATGTGTGAAAGGATCACCATTAGGGACACCAGAGCACAGGCACGTGCAAAATAATTAAGACAAAAAGTAATAAAAACCTGAAACCAGTACAGTGGGGTGCACTAGGAATTGTCAGTGACGTTAGAGTAAGCAATAAAGGGACAAACTATCTAGGCCTGATGTTTTTACATGTCATTTATTTGTACCTGTCTAGGTCCGAATTGTATAGCCATTTTTAAAATGGTTCTCTGATTTGATGTATGACAACAAACTTAGGAACAGACAAAAAATGGTGCTTGGACAACCAATCAAGTGTTTAGATAGGATGAGTATCCCTAAGTGTGTGACATAGATCTGTCTAGTCAATCAATAGTATGATGTGGATGAGAGATGAAAGTTGACAGGTATTGTCCTACCCATACACAGAAACACAATAGAAGCTCATTTTTAAAGGAGAAGCCATATTCAAACCAAGTACGTCAGGCATACTAAAGAACACTAAAGATTTGTAGTTGGGTGTGAAAAACAAATCTTCTGTTCAAACTATTCTGCACTGTGCCAGGGTTGTAAGGAGGTCTCACTTTTTTCATGGTCGTATCAGACTCTTCAGGCATAAGAAAAGGGCATGGAGATGTGGAGACCCTAACGCCACTTTAGAAGTGCTGGCAATGTTAGCATTCTTCCCATTGCATCAGGAAACTGTTTTCCATCAGAGAGTACAAAGACTTCTCAATCCAAGATGGTGGAGGAGTCCTTCCTGATCAAGAAGGGACAAAACAGTATTAATCTGAGCACAGCTGAGAACCTTTCTTGGCAACTGTGCTTTGTGATGGGTTTCTCCACTCGACTCTTGTACCAGTTCACACCTGATCTTCCTTTCAGCTTCCCTCTGATAATATCCTGCTTATCCTTTGCACTTCATTGTTCTGCTCTCTACCTCCTCTTCGCTGAATCCACTGATGAGTGTTTAATCACGCTATAGGTGATGCTTTACACTAAGCCTAAAATAGAGAGTACTACCATCTAACTTGGCACGTACCATTTATATTGCACTTTCATTTGATGTCCACATATAATGATACAGTGTCACTTGCCATAGGTGGTGGACAACTATAGAGCGAGGGTAACAGTTCTAAGAAATCTGTTCGGCTATTCCAGCGTTCCTGACGTCCCCTATCCTTCTTCCCAATTTCCCTGAAGTCTTCTATTCAGTGCTTGCTCTATTAAGAACTTGTAGTACGACTTACACAGTGGCATGGGGTTGGAATTGCCATCCATACCGCAGAATCCTGACACTCTGTCAGACATATCTACCCTCTCACAACAGAGGTGAGTTTCCAATAACAGTCCACTCACTTCCTTAATGCTCTTGTACAATACTGTAAAAGTGAGTTCAAAGGCAGACTCAGCATGACTTCAATACAGTCTTGCTTTCTCACAGCCTCATCTTCAACAAACGTTTTTGTGGTTACACTTTGTTTTTGTTTTTTTATTTCAACATGTTTTATTAATTTATACAGGAACACATTAGCACTTCTTTTACAGGGTTTGCATCGATTAGTCCACTCGCTTTTAGACAGTATAGTTCTTAGCAAGCCCTACATGTCAAAACAGTGAAGAAGAGAGAAAGAAGAAGAGACAGGAGCAGGAAAGCAAGGGGTAAAAGAAGAGATAGGGGACAGGCACCTGAGAGTTACATTGCTTATAAGTTACGTCTGACATACAGTGGAGCTGTTGTTACCCTGTTGTCATCCCTGCAGGTCCTCGAGGGGTACCTTGGTTGTGATCAGTAGGGTCCCTTTAAGTTTCTTGATAGGGTGGAGCTTCACTTGGGGTGCCAGGCTGTGTCTTGCCAGTCTAACTCGTTTTCATGGGGGCTCAAATGAGTCTAGGAATGAGTCTAGGGACTTCCACATCCTTCTGTTGGCCGGTTTCCAGGGCGAGTTCTGTAGTGCCATGTTGTCTGCTCCTCTAAGATGCGTGATCCAGTTGAACCAGCCTTTGTACGATGTTTTACTTGTGTCTTTCCAGTTAGTGAGGACCATTTTCACTGCTGCTGTCAGTAGCAGGTCCAGAAGATCCCTATCGTGTACAGATCTCAGCTCTGTACTCATAAATGCCGTGGTGAGGGTGGAGAATTCTTTTGTTAGCGTACAGTCAAACAGTTTATTTAAAAACATAAATATTTCCTCCCAGAATGTATTGAGTGATGGGCAATAAAGGATAATGTGTGCTAGATCTCCCTTTTCCTTGTTACAGTTCCAGCGTACTGCCTCCTCCCTGAGGCCTAATGAATGTAATCGTGCAGGGGACCAGAAGGCATTGTGGAGCAGCCAAAATTTTGTTTTTGAGAGCACTTGGGAAATTTTATTGCGTGATGCCGATGCCCATAGTGTGGCCCATTCTTGATCGTTGTGTGTGGTATTAGTTTGATTATTCCAATAGGCAACTGTCTTGTCGTTAAGTTTAGAGGATTTAGGGCGGAGGAGTTTGTAAAGGTGTGAGACCTGGTGTCCTAATTTATTTATGTTTGCCACGTACCGGATGATTGACGGTTGTGATGTGGAAAATTTGGCTTTGGACAGGGCCGATCTTATTTTCAAAAAGTTATAAAATTCGATATCCTTTAGTTTATGTCTTTCCTTGAGGACTTTGAAGGTGATGGGGTAAGCTTCGTTTTCTAATTGGTAAGGATAGCAGATCCCTTCCTCGATCCATGATTCGAAGGCTAAACTTTTCCCTTTGTAAAGAATCTTGCTATTGGCCCAGAGTGATTCCATTTTAGAACCTTTTATGCTATTATCTAGCTTCTTATCTACCTTTAGTAGCGCGATTTTAGTGTTTTTAAAGATCGGCTTTGATGTATGGGGGTATTTGTTTGCTGTTAGTAGAGCGAGAGGGCTTAAGTTGTTTAGGATGGCCCTCTCAACCTGCAACCATGCCGGCGTGTACCCGGCCGGCGGCGCAATCCAGTATGAGCCTTGTTTCGCCAGAAAAGCTAGCTGGAAAGTTTTGAAGTCTGCTAGATTTACCCCTCCTTAATTTTTCTCCAGTCTTAGTTTTTTGATGCTTATCCGTGCTTTCTTTCCACGCCAAAGGAATTTGGAGATCAGAATATCAACTTTGCGATGGAAATCATCTGTGAGGAGGAGTGGGAGCATGCTGATCAGATAGTTAATCATTGGTGTGATCATCATTTTAATCGTTTCAATTCTTCCCCACCACGTTATGAACTTTGGGGACCAGGAGTCTAGGAGTTTCTTAATCTTCTATAGCATTATTTTCTCGTTATGCTGTAGTGTGTCAATTAGGTCCCTACCAAATTTTATACCTAGGTATTTGATATATCCCGCTTGCCAGGTTAAGCCCGACCCCCCCAGACTGTCACTCGTGCAATGAATATTTAGTGGTTTGCATTCTGATTTGTCCTTGTTTAACTTATACCCTGACAACCCGGAGTATTCTGCTATTGTGTGCATCAGAGCCTCAATTGAGGTCTTCGGCTGTTCAGTAACTATTAAAATATCGTCAGCATAGGCGGCTACTTTTATATCAACGCCGTTGATATCTACGCCTTTTATGTTCGTGTTGAGTTTGATATCTTGGATGAGAGGTTCCAGTGCTAGTAGAAATAGCGAGGGGGACAGTGGGCATCCTTGTCTGGTACCCTGTTGCAGTGTGAATGGTTCGGAGAGTGACCCATTAACGACTATACGGGCTGATGGTTTCCCATAGAGGGCCATGACCATCCGTATGTATCCTTCTCCTAAATTGAAGGATTGCATACAGTGCTCCAGGAAATTCCAGGAGACTCTATCGAAGGCCTTCTCGGCGTCCAATGTGATGCCCACTGCTGGAGCTGCATTGGCGGCCGCATGCTCCATAATGTGGCAGAGGAGTCGTGTGTTGTCATTGGACATTCGAGTACGTAAGAAGCCCACCTGGGAGTTGCTTATTAGTTTGGGAAGAGCGGAATTTAGTCTGACTGCTAGTATTTTAGCATATATTTTGCAGTCCACGTTAATAAGGGATATGGGTCTGTAGTTTTTTGGTAATAAGTGGTCTTTACCTTCCTTTGGGATGACTACTATGTTAGCTTCTGACATGGATTGTGACACCACCCCTCTAGCTGCAGAGTGGTTAAAGACCTTTTTCATGGTTGATTTCAATTGGTTTAAGAAAGCCTTGTAGAAGGCGGCAGTATACCCATCCGGCCCAGGGGCTTTATTGTCTTTCAGAGATTTGACTGCCATTTCAATTTCTGTAATATTAATTTCTTGACCTAGCCTGACCATCTCTTCGGTGCTTAGCTGTGGTAGCCCGAGTCTATCAAGGTATCTAGAGCATTCCTCTGTGTTGAGGCTCTGATCTTTCTTGTATAGTTCCTGATAGAACTCTTGGAAGGTCTTAAGGATGTCTTTGTGTTTTGTGTGGGTTTTGTTATTTGTGTCTGTAATGGAAGAGACGGCATATTGGTTGCGTTTGTGTTTTAGGTAGGAGGCAAGTAATTTCCCTGCTTTATTGGCCTCGCACAGGTTGAGGGCCTTGTATTTATTAATCCACAGTCCCGCTCTCTCACTAAGTATTTTGTTGTATTCGTACTTCATCTGTGTTAGTTTAGTTAGGAGCCTGCTATCCTGTCTGGCCTTAGCATGGGCCAGTTCCAGGCTTTTAACCTCCTGCTCGAGCTGTTCTAGTCTCAAATTTGTACTTTTGTTTATTTTTGACTTAATTTAAATTGTGCCTCTGAGCGTTGCCTTCAGGGCATCCCATAGAGTGTTGGGGCTAGTCTCCGGGGAGTCATTAAATTTGAGATAATCCGATATCGCCTTCTCAATCCTTTTTTTGTCAGCGGGGTTTGACAGCACATCGCTGTTGAACAGCCATCTCCTGGGAACGGCTTCGTTGTGACACCCGCTCAGCTTTAGGCTGATACATGAGTGGTCTGATACTAGTCTTGGAGCTATGTCAGAGTGTTCAATTAGATGAGTATGGGTCCCAGATATTAGTATGTAATCTATCCTAGTGTAAGAGTTGTGGGGGTTAGAGTAGCAAGTGTAGTCCCTTGTGTCCGGGTGCTGGAGGCGCCACGCATCTTTTAGGTTATATTTGGAGCAGACATTCTGGAGGGCCGCATGCGAGTTCGTGGGATGATATTGACAGGAGGATTGTCTATCTGTTATGTGGTCCAATGGGATATTAAAGTCCCCTGCCAATACCATGAGGTCATTTTGGGGGAAGGTCTCTAGCGTGCGCGCCACCTCCGCCCAGAATGTTGGGTCGTCCGCGTTGGGGCCGTATACATTTGCCATGTGGATTAGCTCCTCCCCCCTTCTCAGGTGAGTCACCAGAAGCCTACCTCCGCTGTCGTGGGATTGTGACTCTATTGTTATGTTGGATCTTTTGGATACCAATGTCATCACCCCTCCCTTTTTTTTGTCGGCAGGTGAGCACGCCGTCTATGAGATCCAATTACCTCTCACTAGTTTGGCATCCTCCATGGATAGTTTGGTCTCTTGTAGTAGGACTATATCTCCTTTAGTTTTAGCTAGGTAGTCTACGATCTTCCGGCGCTTAATGGGGTGGTTAAGACCTTTCACTTTAAGGGACACTATGTCGAGGTCCGTTGCCAGATTGGGTGTGTTGTTGTAGGCCATCATCTAGGATGTTGCATGGCGGCTGCTTCCGTTCTATCTTCCCTATTCACAGAGTCCCTAACACGGGCCTTGTTGATGCGAGGCTGAACTGTTTGTACTGGCTCCCTACTCCCACGGTATAGTGCATCCGCGCTCCCCCAGTGCTCTGCAAACAGTGTACATAACCTGTCTGGGTATGCATATATGTCAGGTCTCCTAAGAATGATTGCTAACAGGGCATGCCAGGTTATAGAGAAGAAAGAGGTGAAAAAGGAAAGGAAAGCCGAGAATATAGAAAGCAAAGAACTGATAAACCCTAGTACGGATTCCTCCTCCCCCCCTGTTCCCCCTCCCCCCCTGCTATCCAATCTCGTATATCGGACGTGCGACGACAGGATCATCGTCCCGTCTCTCGGAGATTAACTGTCTCGTGGATTATATAGCTGTAGTCCCAAGAGAATCTATAAGTAGTCACCAGTCTCTATACCTTGTGGGCACCCCCCCTTTATGCATTATAAAAAAAACCTGAGTATCGTCCATTTCTGCCCATAGACTGTAAAAAGGATATTAGGATATGTCTTTAGGCTGTGCATTGGAGACCTGTGTCGTTGTCTTGCCGTTGCCGGGTGCTCGATGGGCTGCGGCTGGTGAGTGGGGTATCACTTGAGGTGGACGAGTGTATATAATTGAGGTAGATCGTTGTTGCATGGCTGTTCTTGATCAAAGGCCCACCAGGGTAGCTGAAGAGCACAGTGTGGGTATTGACCCCTTGCAGGCACCAGAAAGGTGGGACTCGAAAGTAGACGAGTAATCTAGCTGTGTTCACTCGGCGGCCGGCTCTGGCGACGCTCTCCTTTTGCTGGATCCAGCTTGTGATGTCTCCATTTGTTGGGGTGTTGGACCGTCCAGGTAGGCAACTAGTTCCTTAGGGTCATTAAAGTAGTGTTGTCTTCCGGAGTCGATTATCCTGAATTTGGCTGGGGCTACAAGTGAGAACTGTATGTTTTTGGATCTTAGTTTGTCGCGTAGGGCAAGGAATCCTTTCCTGGTGTCGACCGTGGGCTTTGAGTAGTCCTGCGTAAAAATGATCTTGTTGCCCTTCCATGTTATCTGGTGGTTTTTACGTGCAAAGTCAAAGATGGCCTCCGTGTGCTGCGCTCTCAGTGGTCTGCAGATGATAGGTCGGACCGCTTGCCTTTTTGAAGATTTAAAGGTGGGGACTCTGTGTGCCCTGTCCGCCTCAAATTGGCGGTCAAATTTTAGATTTGTGATTTTGGGGATCAGATCCTCAAGAAAGGCTACACAAGAACCCGCTGGGTCTTCTGACCCCTCTGGGAGGCCCAGTTTACGAATGTTCCCCCGCCGATTACGATCTTCAAGCTCCGCTGTTTGTTTCTGGAGTGATGAGGTAATTTGTGTTATAGCCTTCATCTCCTGAGTCGAGCTGTGGGATATATCCTCCACATCACTGATTCTTTGTTCGGCTGCGGCGAGCCTATTATTAACTGTATGTAGGTCGGCCCTGACTGCTGCGAACTCGAGTTGTATTGCATCCGTGGTGTTCTTTGTGGTTTTAGCCAAGTCGTGGACCTCTGCTAACTTCTTTAAGATCATATCTAGGGTGCTATTAATATCTGGCTTCTGTTTAATGGGGGAGTCTGAGATTGCTGGTTCTCCCTTGTTTTTTTTTAGCTGCTGTTGTAGTCTTGATTCCCTTTCTGCCATGACTGTGTCGTTTGGGTGCCTCCCGATGTATACCTAGGGCCCTGGTTGGTTGTGTGGCGGTGGGGCCCGGCAGCCTGTTATCTCCCCTTAGTGATGTTGCTGGGTGTCTGGCAGATTTGGGCAGTTTTGGACCTCAGCGGGTTTGCGGCCCTACCGTTCTCTACAGTTCTCTCCCGTTGGCTTTCTGTGGGGGGTTCAACGGCTCCCTGGTCGCTGGGTAGGTCTGCGGGGGCTGCTCGGTTGGGGGAAATGCAGCGTGTACTATTCTCTCCCCCGTCTACTAATTTGCCGCTCTTTGTGCTTTTTTGACTTTCGAGTTGAGGCAACAGAGTGTATTGACGTAGGCTCGCGTCACCACCCACTGGAATGATCACTGTTGTTATGTCGTCTTCTTCCCCACTGTGGCGCGCCTTATGTTGTCTCGTGACTATGGCGGTTTCGGTTTCACTTTTCACCCCAGATATCTGTGAGGTTGTACTTTCCTATTGCTGCCTCTGTCACCACTCCTTCAGAACCTCTTATGTAATGTAATGTAATGTAAGGTACACTTATATAGCGCAGCTGCCACCCCAAGGTATCCTGGCGCTTAAGTTACCAAATCATCCACAGCGCATAACTAAGCTAAGATAGGCAGGAATCAGTTTCTAGGGAACAGTCTGGTTTTCAGTTCCTTCCTGAAGCATGACAAGGTGTTCAGTTGTCTGAGTTCTGGGGGCAAAGCGTTCCAAAGTCTAGATGCTGTAAAGCTAAAAGATCTGCCACCCATTCGCACTTTACTAACATGGGGAACGCAAACCAGGTTAGCAGAAGAAGAACGCAAGCATCTAGCAGGGGAATACCATGCAAATTACCTTTGCAACAATTTAGGTCCAGTTTTATGTATTGCCCTATAAACAATACAGAGTGCCTTAAATTGGACTCTCTGCGCAATGGGCAGCCAATGTAGGTCCTTTAGACCGAGGCTCTACGCGGTCGATTTAATGCCAACTTAGCCGCCATGATCTGAACTCTTTGCAATTTTATTATCAAAGATGTTGGAGCACCTAAAAGGAGTGCATTGCAATAATCCAATCTGCTTAGAACTATACTCCGCACCACTTGAGGTCTAGCCAGAATAGGTAAAAACGGGAGAATCTTCCGAAGAGCTCGGAGCAGAGATAAACAGGTGTTCACCGTTTTATTCACCTGAGAATCTAGTTGTAAATTGCTGTCCAGCATCACTCCTAAATTGCGCACTGTACTAGCGGGCAATAAGGAGTTATTGGCCGGGCCTGGCCAAAAATCTACTGGGAATGGTCGCTGAATTTTACCTGCAGTACAACACAGGATTTCAGTTTTTTCACCGTTAAATTGCAGTGAGTTCTCTTTCAGCCATTCTGCTGTTCTATGCATACATATATGAAATTTTTCTAGAGGCACTGCTTTATTGCCCTCAATGGAGAAGACAAGCTGAGTGTCATCCGCATAGTTTATGACATCAATGCCAAATGATTTAATTAAAATAATAAGTGGTCTAAGATAGAGATTAAACAAAATCGGGCTAATAGCCGAGCCCTGTGGAACCCCATGTTTAACATCTCTATTCTGAGAGGTAAATGACGACAGAGTCACTGCCTGCTGCCTATTAGAGAGAAAAGAATGCAGCCAGTCCCGGGCCCTACCCGTAACACCCATCTCCACTACTCTCTTAATCAGGATTCGATGGTTAACCGTATCGAATGCGGCCGACATGTCAAGCAGCACTAAAAAGGCTGTCTGACCACTGTCGGCCCACATTCGCAGGCCATCCAAGACTGCCACCAAGGCAGTCTCGGTTCCATGTGCGGGGCGAAATCCAAATTGGACTTCGTCCAGCAGCTCATTATCCTCAACAAATTTTGAGAGAGATTTACTCACTACCTTCTCCAAGATCTTAATTGGATACGGTAGCAGGGAGATGGGTCTGTAATTGGAAGGGCATTGGGGATCCAATGTAGCCTTTTTTAACAGTGGAGAAACCACCGCCTTTTTCCAACAATCCGGTACTACTCCATTAGTTAAGGATTGACAGCAGATTTGATACAGATGTGGAAAAAGTTCACTTCCAAACAGTTTACAGAACTTATGTGGAAGTGGGTCCATAGGAGAACCTGAAGAAATGCCGGTTGCAATTACATTAAATTCCTCTTGTGTGGGAATCTGGAATTGATCCAAGAGAGTCATATGTTCCCTTTCATTTATGTCACAATTTATTAGAGTGTCATTACCAGTAAACTGGATCACATCATCATCCGTAGAGGACTTTAGTCCATTTAAAATTTTGTTGATTTTTTCTTCAAAAAAGACAGCTAATTCATCACATAATTCTTGCGATGCCGGAATTTTAGGCTTTGCACAGTCTGGGTTGGACAAACCTCTTACTAAGCTAAATAAGGTTTGCGATTTATTAGCTGAATGTAAGATGGTCTCCTCAAGGTATTTGGCCTTGGCTTTGCCTATCGATTCTTTATAAATGTGGAACATATTTTTTAAGGCTACTTTATCTATCTCTAAGTAATTCTTCCTCCATTTCCTTTCCACTTGTTTACAGCTAGTCTTCATCACTCTTAGCTCTTCATTATACCACTCTGTGTGGTTTAGTGTTTTGAGTGAGGCTGACGCCATTTTGTTCGGGTGTGTGACGGGTTTTCCTTTCCCCTTCTTCCGAAAAAGCCCAGCTGGGCCTCAAGCACCTGTGCACCTGATCCCCCCTAACCGACGTCTTGCACACCTTCCGATTGGGAGCCTTGTCTCGACTTTCTCGTTTCCACGCACTCGGTCACACGCAGCCTGCCCTCAGTCTCAGTCAGCCTCCCCTTGCTGCCGCCACCATCTACTCACTGTTGCCCTCCGCGTGTTACACGTCTCGCTGCTCAGAGATGCAGGCGCAGGGAGTACAGGCTGTTACAGGGGAGTGCCGCCAGTGTGTGTGATGCTGCTAAGCTGCTTTCTCCATCCGCTTGTAGGTCGCTGGTCCGAGCGCCATCTTGGGCTGTGGAGGTTTTGCTTTCTCTTTCTCTTTTTTTTTGTCCCTTTTGGCGGAGCGCTGTCCCCCCCAGGGCGCTCTCTTTCGGCTCCCCCACGCTGCCTCCGGCTGAGATCCCTTGGACTATATCACATAATAACTTGTGAAAACGTTTTGGGATTTACCAGACGGAGTCGGGGTTGCCGTTGCGTCTATTGCGTCGCTGTTGTCGTGACCTTCCCAGCCGCTCCTCTGTAGCAGCGTATTAACACCATCTCTTTGCTTTCTAGACTTAGCCTGACTGCTATCTTGACTTACTGGAGCGGGTTATCGGTGCTGGTGTTGGTGCAGGCTCCGCCGCTTGCTATCGAGCCTCTTTCCTTCGTGCAGCGGTTTCAGTTTCGTTTCTGCGATCTCCTGTTCGCCATCTTGCCGCTCCTCCCAGTACTCCACTCTCCCCGTATTTATCTTGATTTTCCCTCTAATACTCGCTTTGGGGTCTATGTTTCGGTGCCATCGGCTGCTGCTGCGGTTCCGACACACTGAAAACCCTTCAGAAGGAACCCTTTTTCTTCGCGTGGGTCTCTCGGGACTGCTGTTCTTAATCTCCGATCCGATGGAGCGACGTTCTTAGGCAGCCATCTGCTCTGCCGTCCAAGCCACGCCCCCCTGTGGTTACACTTTGTAACTGTTTACAGATATTTCTTGCATAGTTTGCCAGAATCACCATACTATAAAAAATAAATATATGCGTACAGCCACAATAGAGATATTGTGATTTGCGCCCATGATTCTTCAAAATTACACAGCCAGAATTAGTTCTGATTAGTGACCTCTACACTTATTGACAAGGTAAAAGTGACATTACACAATTAGTACATTGAGATTTTGTAGACGCAATCTATAGAAAATTGAATTTTCTCCAACTCCTCAAATTTTCAAAATATTGTTCTGCCCATTCCAGATTCTTACGCCAATCCTTAAAAATATGCGACAATCGAGCATGACATGAGTTAAAGCACCATGAGCATTAATGGAGAAGTAACAAATTCCCTGTTCCTATTGGCTATCCTTTAGAACTAAGTGTGGTTTAAAAAACTTCTGATGATTGAAATCTCTGAGAACCTTCTCAAACGTTTATTGAGAAATAAATAAGCTGTAACATATTCTGATTGCCATCACTTCTCCAGACTAAGAGCATGCAGATTTGAACAGATATCTTTATAACTTGGATAGTGAATGGTCAGATTAAAACAAGAGCCACAAATCTTACTATTTTTCAAAGAGATTCAGCAAAGATTTTTTTAAATGATATTGAGGTTTTCTTCCTAAGTGCATCAGTTGTGCAATGTAAGCCTTAAGTGACAATATGGAAGGTTTTTGACCTACAGCGATCAACCTTTTACTGGGCAGTAAATTTACTGAAACAGCTCTAGATCCCGCCTGATTGCATAAGCTGGTGTGTGACTGGGTAAGGAAGGACAGATGTCAACAACTTACCCTTGACGATATTCCAGCATCTAGTCAATTTATGATCTCATATCTGCCCCCCCAAATTTTTTTTTTCTTTAAAACATGGGGACAGAGACAGAACCCATAGTCACAGAGGTCAATTGAAGATTTACTTAGATCCTCGACTGTCTTCGAGGCATAAGAATATTTATTTATTTGTAGGTGTTGTATAGCACAGATGTTAGCACACTTTACATTGGGGTGAGTATTTTGTTTCTGGAATTTCTGTTTTCACCTTGGATATGCAATTTTTGTGCTAAATAACTTGATGTGTACAGTGTACAGCCTTTTGAAAAAGAAGCGTTTGTCCTCAGGGAACTGGCAGTCTCTCCAGAATCGCGGTCACAATCGAGATTCATGGATTGGTGGCTGATCTTGTCGTGGTGCAAGAAGAGCAACCTTGGCCGACCTTGCCGCCGTAAGCAAGAACTGCACTAGTGGCGGACTTCATGGCTGTGATAAAGAACTGTTTTAAGTGTATATATTAAAGTACTTTTCTCTTCTAATTAAAGCACAGCATTGGACAATCATTTATTGCGCTGCTGTTTGGTTGTTGAGTTCTGTGCATACAGATCCCCATACGACCTCCCTGAGATGCCTGTAACTGCTCACCAAAGCTACCACTCAGACTCAAGTGCTGAAGGGAAGGGTTGTTTTTGGCCCAGTTTGCAGAGCCATCGTAAGATGTACCCTGACCATCAGAGGCAAACAAACCCAGCCTCAACGCCTGAGGACCACTGACGGTATCCATTTGTGGACCATCATCAATTTTTTTGTTGGATGAAATTAGAAGAAATTCAGTTTTGTCTGGACTGAGCTTTAGAAAGTGTTTGGAAAGCCAGGTCTGAATTATTTCATGCCTTTCTCTAAGTTAGTGCGGTCTTGATCAGAGCTAATTCTGAGGTGGAAATTAGTGTGGTCAGCCTATGGGTGTATTCCATAAATTATGGGTAGCAAGAGGTTTGAGTGGCGCCCAGCTGCACCAATTTGAAACAGAAAATATAAGCATTCAATCAATCAAAACATCTTTATTCGGCAGAAAATCTGCCATAAAAGCAATTGAAGCTGCGTGCAGTGAAAATAAAAATAAACGTAGACATTGAGATTAAACACGTTTATACAGCTGATGACTGCTAAGCATAAAGGGGGAGTTCCCACACCAATGGTCTCCAGGTTGGAAGACACCAGCTCAAAAGCTTCCTTAAACAGATGCTCAAAGGTCAAATTTAAATAACCCAAGAGTTCTAGGTGGAAGTCTCTCCAAAGTGTGCCATTTCTGCAGCTGCCCAAGTCACGTGCAGGGCCTTTAGAGTGAACACAGACTTAGCTTTGCAATCCTGCTAGTAGTCCTTGATAGCTACCCTAAGGTGGCATCAGGGGTGAAGCACCCTTAGCAGGAAGCCGTCCCCCCTGACTGGGACACATCAGACCCGGGGAGGGATCAGCCAGTCTGTAAGAGTCTGCAGCGAGGCCTCAGCCTCTTGTGAGCCAAAACGAAAACCCACCCATGCACTCGCGTTTTGACGCCATTATTGTGGAACAACAAACTGGTGCAAGTTTATGACAGCAAAGAAGTTGGGTTAAGGTACAGGCGAGAAAGCCCGAAACAATGGGGCGACCGGCCTTTCACACCGGGTTCACTTTTAATTATATATTTATTTTCATTTGTTCAGTCAGGGTTTACCGTATTTCAAACCCATTTCAAATCGCACCTCTCGCCGTAGACAGAGCCCGAAGAGATTGAGAGGCCAGCGGCCTGTTCACCTCAAGGCCTCACCGGAGGACCTTTTAGCTGAAGACCTTTAGTCACCCCGAATTACCCCTTTCTGGGGTACTTTTGTCGATAAATGTCGTTTAAGACTGCTCTGTATCTCCATCTTGCGACGGCAGCGACGCTAAGAGAAGCAGTAACATGTTAGCGCTCCTGTCTGTGCGAGTGGTTGGGTGAGGGGATGTGGTCCTGCTAAGCTGCAGCTGTGACTCCCCTCGCCGCTCCGTCTCTCAGGAGTTTGCATCCGGGCTTCGGCGCTTTAGCCCGTGTTTGTGGTTAGGCGTTGTGTTTTCGCGCATCAGGCATTGGCGCTTCGCTAACTCTCTTAAGAGCACAAGGAATGTGGGTGTCTCGTAGGCAACCCGCCAGCAGAAGGGGCTGTCAGATTAGACGTGGAAGCAGGTTGAGACATCTTGAGAGTTACAGGAACTCTTCTCGTCATGAGAACTGGAGAGAGAGACGGGGAGAAATAGATGGATGAAAAATGGACCGTGGAGGAATAGTGAGAGCGTGAGAATTGAGCGAGCGAGCGAGGGGTGGCCAGTGTCTGAGAGAGAGATGGTGTGAGACAAAGAGATGAGACAGAGAGAGAGAAGGTAATCATGAAAGACGGGTGAACAGAGAGACAGCTACCGGGATAAATGTACCTGTATATCTCGTGAAAGAGTGGAGAGTGGCCGTGGGAGAGAGTGGACGGAACGGAACGGGGTGATGCGCTCTGCGCAGGCAGGCGGAGAGAGAATCCCAGCTGGCAGAACTTCGAATAGGAGCCATGCCCACCAGCGGCTCGCAGGGGGCACGGGCTTGTACTGTGGCTCTGAGTGGCAGCCCTGTGCATCAGGGGCGCGAGACGGGCCTGAGGGGCAAAGTGGTTCCTGCGCTCACAGGTAGAGAGGGTCGAGTCCCAAGGTCGATCAGAAACGTAGGGCGTGACCCTGCAAGAACTCTCTCCACTCTCAGGGGCAGCGGCGTAGGGGTCAGAACCCAAGGAATGAGATATGGGGGAACTCTGCACCCTAAGGGGCTGAGGCACACTGGTTCAGTATAAAATGTGCGTCCTCAGGGACCGAAGCACGAGCCGCTCGGCTATTTCAGGGGCTAAGAAACACTAACCCCTGAGTTTCTCGGGCGGAGGAGGCAGGGGGCTTCAGTGCTCTGCCGCCCTCAGGGACCGAGGCAGAGGGACGCTTGCAAAGCCGGGAACTGAGAGACATCCGCACCGTGCACTTTCAGAGGTTAGGATACACGGACACTGCTCTCTCAGGGGCTGGGACACCGGGACTAGTACCCTCCCACCCTCAAGGGCTGAAACAGGGGCGCTTTACACTCTCGGGGTGAGACATGGGGGCACTCGGCACTCTCAGGGGCTGAGAATGTGCGCTCTCGTCGACCCACCGAGACATGGATCTCTGCAATCTCAGGGACTGAGAGACAGGGGTCAGCACACTCTTTACTGCCACGGGCACCACCCGAAGAGACTATCCCACGAGGGCTCGGTGCACTTTCCACGTTCAGACCTGCGAGTGGTGCGCAGCAGTTTATCAGGAGATGCGCAGACACGGAGGGATCGGGCAAACTTTGCGCTCGTAGGGGCTGACCAAAGACGAAGGAGCGCAGGAGGACGCAGTGTCTCAGCGACTGTACACACTCTCAGGGTCTGACCAGGCACAGGGGCGCGGCAAACTCCACAGCCTCAGGGGCTGACTAGGCACAGGGGCTCGGCAAACTCCAGAGCTCAGAGGCTGACCAGACACAGGGGATCAGCCTCAGCAAACCCCACATCCTCAGGGCTCGGCAAACTC
Source organism: Calotriton arnoldi (assembly GCA_963921515.1). Classification (NCBI taxonomy): domain Eukaryota; kingdom Metazoa; phylum Chordata; class Amphibia; order Caudata; family Salamandridae; genus Calotriton; species Calotriton arnoldi. The sequence goes on from CAWUFW010004424.1 coordinate 823,425, forward strand.
CACAGCCTCAGGGGCTGGCCAGACACAGGGGTTCAGCCGCCTCCACAGCCTCAAGGGTTTGCCCAGACACATGGGCTCGGCAAACTCCACAACCTCAGGGTCTGACCAGACACAGGGACTCGGCAAACTCCACAGCCTCAGGGGCTGACCAGACACAGGATCTCGGCAAACTCCACAGCCTCAGGGGCTGGACAGACACAGGTGCTCGTCAAACTCCACAGCCTCAGGGTCTGACCAGACACATGGGCTCGGCAAACTCCACAACCTCAGGGTCTGACCAGACACAGTATCTCGGCAAACTCCATAGCTCAGGGGCTGACCAGACACAGGGGCTCGTCAAACTCCACAGCCTCAGGGGCTGACCAGACACAGGGGCTCGTCAAACTCCACAGCCTCAGGGGCTGACCAGACACAGGATCTCGGCAAACTCCACAGCCTCAGGGGCTGGACAGACACAGGTGCTCGTCAAACTCCACAGCCTCGGGGTCTGACCAGACACATGGGCTCGGCAAACTCCACAACCTCAGGGTCTGACCAGACACAGTATCTCGGCAAACTCCACAGCTCTGGGGCTGACCAGACACAGGGGCTCGTCAAACTCCACAGCCTCAGGGGCTGACCAGCCACAGGGGCTCAGCAAACCCCACATCCTCAGGGATGATCAGACACAGTGCTCGTCAAACTCCACAGCTCAGGGGCTGACCAGACACAGGATCTCGGCAAACTCCACAGCTCAGGGGATGACCAGACACAGGGGCTCGTCAAACTCCACAGCTCAGGGGCTGACCAGGTACAGGGGCTCAGCAAACCCCACATCCTCAGGGATGATCAGACACAGTGCTCGTCAAACTCCACAGCCTCAGGGGCTGACCAGACACAGGGGTTCAGCCGCCTCCACAGCCTCAAGGGTTCGATCGGACACATGGTCTCAGCAAACTCCAGAGCTCAGAGGCCATCCTGCGGCAGTGACTTGCTCGGGTGGTTCCTGCTCCCCGTGCGCTGTCCCCAAAGCCCCCTCCACCACCGGCCCAGCTTTCCCAGCTACTGAGGCGGCGGTTTCCACAGCCACAGCTATGTATTCCCAGTCCTTTCTGCAAACCTCACCCCCAACCCCACACTCCCCTGGTTTAAACACCAGCTCCTGGGACTGAGGAGGCACCACCAGTACACCACCCCTGGGACTGAGGAGGCACCAGCAGCACACCACCCCTGAGACTGAGGAGGCACCAGCAGCACACCACCCCTGGGACTGAGGAGGCACCAACACACCACCCCTGGGACTGAGGAGGCACCGGCAGCACACCACCCCTGGTACTGAGGAGGCACCAGCAGCACACCACCCCTGGGACTGAGGAGGCACCAGCACACCACCCCTGGGACTGAGGAGGCACCAGCAGCACACCAGCCCTGGGACTGAGGAGGCACCAGCTGCACACCACCCCTGGGACTGAGGAGGCACCAGCAGCGCACCACCCCTGGGACTGAGGAGGCACCAGCAGCGCACCACCCCTGGGACTGAGGAGGCACCAGCACACCACCCCTGAGACTGCGGAGGCACCAGCACACCACCCCTGGGACTGAGGAGGCACCAGCACACCACCCCTGGGACTGAGGAGGCACCACCAGCACACCACCCCTGGGACTGAGGAGGCTCCAGCAGCACACCACCCCTGGGACTGAGGAGGCACCAGCAGCGCACCACCCCTGGGACTGAGGAGGCACCAGCACACCACCCCTGGGACTGAGGAGGCACCACCAGCACACCACCCCTGGGACTGAGGAGGCACCAGCAGCACACCACCCCTGGGACTGAGGAGGCACCAGCAGCGCACCACCCCTGGGACTGAGGAGGAACCAGCACACCACCCCTGGGACTGAGGAGGAACCAGCACACCACCGCTGGGACTGAGAAGGCACTAGCACACCACCCCTGGGACTGAGAAGGCAACAGCACACCACCCCTGGGACTGAGAAGGCACCAGTACACCACCCCTGGGACTGGAGGCACCAGCACACCACCCCTGGGACTGAGAAGGCAACAGCACACCACCACTGGGACTGAGGAGGCACCACCAGCACACCACCCCTGGGACTGGGGAGGGACCACCAGCGTACCACTCCCTGTGACTGAGGCGCTACGGCCAGCGCGGCACTCCCTGGGGTTGAGGAGCCTCGACCAGCACACCACTCTCTGGGACTGAGGAGGGACCAGCATATCAGTCCTGGGACTGAGGAGGAACCAGCACACCACCCCTCAAACTAAGGCGGCACCAGCAGCACACCACTCCCTGTGAATGAGGCGCTACGACCAGCGCGGCACTCCCTGGGGTTGAGGAGCCTCGACCAGCACACCACTCACTGGGACTGAAGCAGCTGGAGCAGGACGACGCCCTCTGGAACTCAGGAGCCTCGACCCCCAGCACAGCACTCCCTGCAGCTGAGGAGAGAACTTCTTCTCGCCTGGCTTGTGACCGACCACCTTTATCCTTTTCAGTCACCCCATTCTTCCTGCACCCCGACTTTTCCTGCGAGGACACCTTGGAATCTTTCGAGACCCATCTCCCACTTCTCAGGTAAGCGAAGGGTTTTGTTCGAAAAAAATACAATGTCCACACATCATGCATTTAGGTGCTTTATTCGTTGGGTTTTTGTAAAGTCTGCTGGCACTTTTCGTGTGCGGGGTCACGGGTGTTTGCGCTCGAGTGTCGCAGGCATGGAGCGTCGGGGGCTTATATAATGAATCACGCGCGGGTCTGGGGCTTTTGGGAGACAGGAATATGAGGGTCCCTAATATCACTCACTGCGAGTAAGTTTATGTGTGCGAGTAAGCAAATGAGTGAGTTAGTGAGTGAGGATGTGTGTGTGGGTGAATTAGGGTGTGGATGAGTGGTGGGGTGCGTGAGTGTGTTTGTGACCGGCGAATGAGTGAGAATGAGAATTTCTGTAGCACACGGTGCGGTATTCTGTATTCAAAACCCGGTGCCCGTCGAACCGGCCCACCACCGAATGTAGTGCGCTGAGTCCCAGGTCTTATGTGCGGGTGAGTGAGTGTTTGGGCTGTGAATGTGTGCTAGAAAAGATGTATGTAAAAGACGAGGTTGAATAGAGAACATGCTGTTGTGATCAGTGCAAACATACATGTGATCTCACAAGACCGAGTGGGTGAGCAGGCCATGAAAGCGCGCCTCGCTCCGTTAGACGGAAGCCCTGCACAGTGTGACCGGTCCGTAACTGCGTAGATGGCCGCTTGCCTCGCCTCAGTACTCAGTCGGGAGTCGCTGCAACACTGCACCCAGCCTCTCCTGGGCGCCACTGGTGGGGGATGGGGCCGGTGCTGCGGTCACTCTGGGGCAGGAAGGACGGACAAGGACCCCTTTCTCTCTCCGCCCTGCCGGGGGCACATTGTCGAGGAGCCGCTGAGGCGGGAGGGAGGGCTGCAGAGCACTCAACAGTGGCAGAAAAGTTCATTTTATTGAGGCAACTACAGGTGTCTGTGGTGTGTTTTACAAAAGTCGTGGCGCAGCATCGTCTCACCCGCTATACGCATTGAGTCGCGATAGCCCCTCTGCGCCCCGTCCACTGATGCCCGTGCACCCCTTTCTTTCTGTAGTTATAGCGTACCCGCCCTCTCGTTAAATAGCGGCCGGTCTCCCTGGGCGCGACAGGTACCGCAAGCGATAAAGTGCGCGGTACTTTTCAGTCAGGAGTCCCTGCTGCTGAGAACAGCCTCATCGGCTGTTGGACAGTGCCCGGGCGGAGGGGGACAGCGCCCAGGGTGGAGGGGCCCTTTATACCGGGATACAGCCAGACGGCAGCCCTGGACAGCGCCCAGGGTAGATGGGCAGTTTGTACCGGGGTACAGAGAGAGGGATTGCCAGGGGCAGGGGCTCTTTGTATCGGGGTACAGCGAGAGGGTTGCCGGAGAGTGCCTGGGGTGCAGGGGCTCTTTGTATCGGGGTACAGCGAGAGTGTTGCCGGAGAGTGCCTGGGGTGCAGGGGCTCTTTGTATCGGGGTACAGCGAAAGGGCTGCTGCGCAATCACACTTAGGCACGACAACAAGTGGCAGAAGCTGAACAACGAGCTGTGGAGAAAAGGGGGGCTGCCCAAAGGCACCCGACAAGCCAATCAGATCCCACCACACCCTCACTGCAACATATACCGGGATGGGGAAATGGGAGGTGGAGAGACGGAGAGGCAGAAAGAGAGAGAAAGGGGAGGGCGGACGAGAGAGAGTTTAAGAGAGAGCGAGAGGGAAACGACCCGGGGAGGGGGTGCTGAGACGGAGACATAAAGGCGAGGCTGAGAGGAAGAAAGGGGAGGGCGAGCGAGAGAGAGTTTAAGAGAGAGCGCTCGGAGTGAGGGGGGGGGGGGGGTCTGGAGAAAGACGGAGACATAAAGAAATATCGAAGTGACTAAGCAAGGGTGGGGGTGAATGCAAAGGAAACTGAGAGGGAGGTAAATAGTTGAAGAGGGTAGAGAGCGAAAGAGACGGAGGGAAGGAGACGATGTATGTAAGAAGATGCAGAGAGACAGGTAAAAAGAGGTAACGAGAGAGGGTAGAGCAAAAGAGGGTGATAAAAAGATGCGAGAAAAGGAGGAAGAGATGGGAGAAGAGAAGGGAAGAAATTTAGAGAGGAAAGAGAGAAGATTGAAGTAGAAAATAAACACAATTGGGGTAATGCAGAGAAGTGCGTATGGGCGTGGTAGGCTGAGGTAAGAAGAGGAGGCTGCAATGAGAGAGATGACGACGATGAGGTAGGAAAGAAAGAATTCTAGGGAGGAAACCATGCATTGAATAAGGATCGAGCAAGGAGGGGTCAGAAAGGTGGTGAACGGTACAAAGCAGAGGGCGGGAGGTTGGGGCAAAGAAGTGATGGAATGCGAGGAGGTGCGCGCGCGGAGGGATAGTCTGGAGGGAGGAAGAGGGGCGGTGACGCCATGGTAGCGGGGTGGGAGCAGCGAGGTGGAAATAAGGGCAGGAACAATGAGGGAGAGAGTTAGTGTGAGGGAGGAATTTGTGAAGGGGGAGGGAGGCTCCCAGACAGAGCCCCTCGTTAGATGGCTCCTTACAAAAAAGTGACATAGTTGAACATGAGGGGTGGTTAATGAAAGTGGGAGAAGGAAACAAGGTTAATGAAGGAAGAGGGGACTATGGAAAGAAAAGGCGAGAGTGGATAGGCGGAGATGCGAAGGTAAGACAGGACTGGAGAGGGTAAGGGGTGGAAGCAACGAGAAGGCAGACGCGGAAGAGAACAATGACGGGGTCAAAGGGGCACGGGGAGAGACGGAGGGAATGATGATGAAAGTTATATTTCAAAGTGGAAAATGGGCGTTAAAAGTGACCGAAATTCGGAAGGGGGTGGGGTGGGGTTGGGGAGAGAAAACAGAGAAATAGGAATATAACGGTGAAGAGAACGCGGAGGTGTTAAGTGGAAGGCAGAGTCGGATATTGGAGTCAGAAAGAGGATGTGGCGAGGGAAATTAGGGCGGACACAGAGAAAGAGTGCGTGAGGAGGAGGAGGTAGGGTCAAGAGAGATTGAGCAGGTAAGAGATGTGGATAACGAGGAAAGAAGAGACTTGTCTCTTTCAACAGTATCGAAAAATAAAATAAAAAAAAATCGGATAATAAGGGGCGTTTACCCTCTGACGGACCGTCCAAAATTCACCCCATATCTTTTCATTTTCACTGTATTTTGCTTTCCTGGATATGGGCGGCGGGGGCAGTACCTTTGCCTCCCCACCCAATGGTGGCCGCCTGCCATATCTGAAGCTTTCCTCGGGGTCGCCATTATTTTTCGCAGAGGTGGACCCCAAATTTGTGGCAGAAACCACGAAAATAATCGAGTATCGGCCAGTTCGCCATGCCGTAGTGGAATGGCGCCCAGTTGACACTTTTCCCTTTTCAAGACATAGACCCACCACCCCCACTGCTCTGAGAGGTTTCTCCCACATGTGAGAAACATTTACACACTTTTACTCTCTGGGCCCTGGGCCACTGTGTGGCGCATGGACACCTCAGACAGTATGAAAAAATAGAAATGGAAAAAAAAAATGGCAGGCATTGGATCAAAAGCTCGCCCTCACTAGGTTGGACATTCCAATAGCAGGTCCACTGGCGCTCAGGTTGCCAACATTCTCGACCTCTAAATGAGGCTGGGCAGAGAAAAACAGGCGAGGGCACAGCTGACAGTTTTTGGGGGCTGTCTTGTTAGTGCCCACTCTAAATTAGTCCCATTTCTCGTTTTATAAGTGGGCCATCCGGTGAATGACGTCAGAATAATCTCAAAACCTCGACTGACACCAACCATCAAATGAAAGAGAACTCTAGAATACCTTTTGTTGCTGATTGTTAGAGATGCAGAACTGGGTGAAAAGAACTGTTTTTCTGTCTTCACTGGCTGGCCCCTTTAACTATATGACCCTGAGTGTTCAATCATAGACATACCTGTTGACTGTGGTAATGGTCTGATATTGGTGGAATTAGACTATACTTCGGACTAGATCTAAAGCAACACGTTTACCAGAGTAGATAATGTTTGGGGAATGCTACAACAATATTAGAAGGAGGAAGATGGCAAGAAATTGTTTCTATAAGGGAGTTAGGGAATCTATCCTATCCTCTGAGCAAGTCTGGCAGGGGCTTCAAGCATGGAGGTTTCAGGCCAAGGCATTCCTTGTTGGATCCCACATCCAGAAGCAAAGAAAAAAGCAGAGATTGTCTTAGAAAGCATCAATGGAGGAAATGGATTGATTGCGAAGACCTCCACCCAGAGACCGACCGGTCAATAATCACAATAAGCACTTGAGTCTCCTTTTCTCACGAATCTAGGTCCCTCCAGTTGAATCACACAAAGATTTACCCAGATAAGGTTGTCTTGCAGAGAGTGAAGCTCAAACATATTTAGAAGGGATAAACTCCATGCAGAGAAACAGAAATCTCTGTAAACTCAACCCGAAGAAAAAGACAGAGAAATCCATATGATAGAAGGATTGGCATCATGAATTGAAGGAACTCGAACCAGAAGCTGCCCAGGTGGGTGTGACAAAGGTCATTACAAAAACGCACTAATTCAGAGCCTCCTCAGAACTAGGGGTGGGCATAACTGGTGTAATTCTCTCTAGTGTAATTACACGCAATTAATGCAAAATTACTCATAATTATGTGTAATTGTGTAAGAAGTGTTATCCAGCATTTAGCGCTATTTTCGTAGTGCAGAATGCATTGTTGTGTCCAAAATGGGCCAGAGAATGCATGTTGCCCTAAAACATGGCACTAAATGCTACAGGAAACGAACAGCAGCAGCCAGGAGCCGATTGTTCTCTCTCAGTTCGTTGTTCCTATGCTCTTGATGTAGGATTTTTGCCTCAAATTACTGTTAATTACTCAAGCTGGTGTAATCGCATAATTTTGGTAATTTTGCATCACAAGAGTAGTCAGAAATTACTGAAATGACTCCGATTACTCCAGCGTAATTAAAATTTCACCCAGGCCTTCTCAGAACCATCTTGTAAGAAATTGGGTTATTGGTTGGCAAAGATGTGGATTATTAGTTGCAAAAGATGTGGGCCGTTCACAAGTAATAAATAAGTCCACAATTGTCTTTTTACTGGGAACTAAGTACCCCTTTGTAGCACTTGACTCTTTCAGGGTAGCAAAGCAGAGCAAACCAAGGCCTACTCAGGGGAGGTGGTGTGGGCTAGTAATCCAAATTCGCTGGTACACAACAAAAACACAAATTATTGTCTAGTCAGTGTTTTTTCTATTCGAAAGGAAAAGTACTTTTATTTCACACACACACACACACACTGCTATGTACTACACATTAACTTACAAAAATATATATTGAGGTAATTGGTAGTACCTTTGGTGACAAGCTTGTATCAGATTACATCCCTAGTGGGTCCTGAACCCCATAATCGCAATACCCCCCATCACGTATTCCAGATGCAACATCACATTATAAGAGAGTATCATTTTAAGTAAGGCTGGCCTACTTACTTTGACAGGGTGTCACCACATTTATAAAACAGCCACATGTTATGACTCACCATTGCATCACCATTTAAATAAATGGAAACAGGTCTACTAGTCATAAGCATTCATTATAATAGTATATGTTGCATTGTCAGTATCAATGTGGTTAATAAAGCATTTTAACTTCAAAAACATGTCAGAGTATTGTTTTTTTACCAACAATATACTACCACGGTAGATATAGGACCAACCAGAAGGAGCCCTCACATTCCAAATCTCAAGAACAAAAGCTCCAGCTCTGCGAGTGCTGAAAATCAGGATAAATCACTCCTGGGGTTATGTGCACAAGGCACCAAGGAGACCCTGGCTAATTTTGTCAGTCAATATGCTGTGGGGGCTGCTGTACCTTCAAAGCCCCCCACAATACACCTATGCACGCTGGTGGTGCCCCTGCTCATTTTGGGGCCAACACATGAAAGGAAATATACAAAACCAAGCCCCCTCAAGGCATTATGGGGTGCTTCTGAGGACCGGTGGTGAATTTTATGAGCGGGTTGGCAAGAGTGAGTCTGCTGCTGCATGCCACGTTTCTTTGCTTTGTTTCTTTGCTTTTGGGGTGCCCAGTCCCACCCTGGAAACCCACAAGCTTAAGGGTTCATTGGAGGCAGCAAGGGGGGGATGCCTCAGCCCCCCCTCCAGCTCTCAGCGGGCAGCTCCTGTGCAGAACAGGAGCCAGCATCTTCCCTTCTGCTCCCGCCATGGTAGGAGCATGCCCTCTTTTGGTCCCGGAGAGAGCGGAAAGGGAGTTGGAAGATTGGCATGACTTGCCTCCCAGACATGGGGTGGACAACATGGTTATGTTGCAATCCCCAGGGGATGGGGTTCGAAGCCTTTTCTCTTGCGGTGGCCTCTTGGGAGATGAGGACCCCTGGGAGCAGGATTGCGTTCAGGAAGGGGGCTCCACACACAACCCCTCCCTAAATGGCATTGAATCACAAAGCCAAGTCGACCCCCTGGGGCCTGGCTAATGCTGGAGAGATTTTAAGAAGTAGCATCAGAACGTTATGCATCTGTTTTTCTGTTGTTTTCTTCTTCCTGGGTCAAAATTTTGAATGAGTATATCTCTGGCCCCATAGCACCCACTTTCATCATCTTTGGCTTACTTTGTTTTTCTGGTGACGAGCCCTAGCCACCAGGAGCATTTTCTAAAGGTACTTCTGTGGGAGTTGGGTTTTTAAAGGCTCCCTACGCCAGAGCGGTCCTCTGCTTGGCTGTCAGCACTATTCTCCTTCTGGTGGGAGCATCTTGCACAGTCCCTTTGAAACCATGCTGCAAAGCACCTTGCCTGCCACATTTACTTGCTTCCAGAGCCACCTGGTTTCATGTAGGGCACCAGTATGTCAGCAGAGCCCAGTGCTAACCCACTGCAGCCCTAGGGGAACAAGCCAGGCCCCCCAGAAGTTCCATTCCCCAGTTGTTAATCAGGGGGCATAAAGGGGCCAGCACCACTTTCCCTAAAGAGACCCGCCCTAGTCTTGGGGGGAGGGGGTTAGCTGGAGTCAAAGTCCTTATTCCATCCTTGCAATGATGGATTCAACCCAGATCTGTGACTGGGAGTGAGTGTCTGAAAAGTTTCAGCGCTCCGTCCATCATCTCCTTGTGTTTGCTTTGTTCGCCCTAAGTTGGCAGTGTATGCCCAGACGTGGGTCCCTTGCTCACTTTGCCACTGGATTCAAGCTAGCCTGGCTGATAAGGGGTGTTACCCTGAAACCGGTCCCATATTGCTTGTTTCCTGTCCAGGGAAGACCTGGCTTGGAAGTTTGGGCTGGACTGTTCCCATGAGGCACAGGGTCAAGGCTGATTTGCATATAGCTGGGTCTGAACTGGGGTGGCGAAGTGAGCTAAAGAACGATGATGGATTCAACCCAGATCTGTGACTGGGGCTGAGTGTCTGAAAAGTTTCAGCGCTCCGCCCATCATCTCCTTGTGTTCGCTTAGCAATGTTTGAGCTGGCATGCATTAAGTAGAAAATCTGAGACAAGGATAGGGCATACTTAGCCATCTGAATTTGAGTGCAAGGGAAGTGATAATGAAAAATTATGTTTCTGAACAAAAGGTAAAGCTAAAGAAGAAAAAAGCAGCTGGGAGAATGCTTGGGCAAACACTTTAACAGTAAATGAGAAGCATCTGAATTACTTTAAAAAGGGGAATGCATGTTGGGAAACTTAGTTTAATCGGGTTAACAGCAGGGTGGAGCTTGCAGAGTTTCCCTTTGCATAATTCCGTTAAGTTACCAAACAACTCCGTGAGATTCAGCAGTGTTGTGTGAGCGGGCAGAGTAAAATAACAAAGGGGCTGAGATGGTGGTGAAAAGTAAGCCTGGGCTGTGAACTCCGCTCTGTTTGCAGAGTTTTTCGCACTATGCTCTCTGCGGAGCTCGTGGAGTTCTGAAAAACTCCGCTCTGTGGCGTTCCGAAAACCTCCGCTCCGCGGAGTGGAGTTTTTTCCTCACTCTTGCTTGCCGACAGTAATTTGGTGAGCGCAAGTGAGGAAAATCCAACGCTAGACCGCTTACCAGCGAGATTTCTCAAGGCGGGTGGTCATGGATGGTCGCTACCTCTCGCGTTAAGAAACCTTCCCTTCACGTTGAGGAAGCTGCTGCAGGAGTAGAACTTCTACTCGAGCGGCAAAAAGAAGGGACACCCTCTTGAGCTGCGTGTTATACCGTTTGCGCTGATTTTACAGTGTGGGACAAACACCAGGTGCTGAAAACCAGTGCGAAAGGAGCGAGGTAACGCAGTCCGCCGCATGCGGAACACTGCATAGCTTGGCAGAGTTTTTTTGTCACTTCGCAGAGTTCCGCATAGCGGAACTGTATGAACTCCGCCAAGGCCTAGTGGAAAGGAAGACGCTTGGGAGTCCGTATGGCAAGTCCCCCCCAGTGGAAGCTGAGACCAATGGAGCACGAAGTCCATGAAAACTGAGGACGTGAAGCGCGGGCACAAGACTCAGAACTGGCAAAATGATTCAGGACATAACAGGGCCAGTAACTGGGACACATGAGAGACCTCCTAGCGATGCAACCCATCCTGCTATGGCAGCTTAGATTCCCTCGTCCTCAACCGCGGAGACCATTGTCAGAGAGTGGACAAGCGGGAATCCTGATAGGGAGTGCGAGTCACTGACCTGCGAGGTAAAGGTGCGGGGTGAGAGCCTTCTGAATACCGCATAGTTCGCGGGAACTGTTTTACGACCTTGCACAGTTGGGAACTGCCACAAGAGACAAACAAATCTAGGGGTGAAGAAATCTACCGGCCCCAGGCCTGGTCAGTCCCCCAGCACATTAGGCCCACTACATCTGTCTTCACAGGGCCAGACTGGGCCAATTAAAGTCAGAAAATTGAACTGGCCAAATTAGGGCTAATTAACTCGAATAAGAGCTCAGACCATCCCACCCACATACAGGTTGCACAGTTAAAACTGAAGTAGGACTTCAACCAACACTGAAAGACTCACCTTCATAAATCATAATTAACATGGGACCTTACAAAAAAAGAAAAAAGTCTATGTGAAAAGTGGCAATTGCTGTGAGTGCCGTAGAAGGACTCCAACCAACAAAGCAAGAGAAGAGCATAAGAACTGGACTGGTAATAAGGGGTGGGCAGCACTTAACAGTGGTGCACATTACAGAGTTGGCAATGGCTGCAGAGGGAAGCAGTGCTTGGGGTGGGCAGTGGTTAGTGGTTGCTGCGCAACATACATTAAGTAACACATATTGAGTGTGTCACCTTTGTTCAGTCTCCTAAATTTCAGACTTGCTTGCCACACCTGGAAAACAGTAGCATGGAATGGGCCAAAACCTCCCTATCTCTCTTCTTTCTCCTATTTCCCACAACAGCTCCCACTCCCTTCCCCGCCCCATCCCCTCCCTTCCACTCGCTTCACATTTTCACCAGCACTTTCCCACCTCTCTTCCCTTTGCAGTCAGGCCCTCCGCACGTACCGTTCCGGCACATGGTTCGAGGAGTCTTCTGTCTCCCGTAAAAGCTCTGTATGTTTGCTGCTCACTCCACACACCGAAGCACCCCGCCCATGGGCATGGCTCCTGAAACCAGCTCTTCCCCCGAACACCTCCCAGGTTAGGTGAGGAGATTCACTCACAGAACCGGAAAAGAAGGAGAGCTGGCTTGGGACAACATGGACTTCAGAAAGTGTATGGACTAAGCACCAACAATCCAGGACCAGTTCCCAGGCAGGAACAACCCACCATGAAACCATTGGCCGATGGTGGGTGGGTGGGGGAGGGACATGGGGAGCCCATGGCACAAAGAAGCTTGTGCCAGTCGTGGAGGCCCAGGTGCAAAGTGGTGTCCTATCAAAATCATTCTGAAGAATAGCCAGTGGCAGCTGCGTGCGCCTGATTGACGTATCTCACAAACACCTCAGGTCTCATTTCAGTCTGAGTGATGCCAAAACAATACAAAAAAATCTAGCCGAGCCTGTGTGGAAACTAAAGACAGAGGGTTAAAATGCATTCATTTTTCATTCTGTCACCCAAGCAAGCTTCAGAGACGTTCTGCACGTCAGCAAAAAACACACAAAGCAAATGGACTGGGAAGGCCATGGGCTCTGTGCTTCGATGACAGACTGGCTGCTTCCACAATTAACACTGGTGCTCAAAGAGCACTACTGACACAATAATAGTTGGTGCAAGTTAGACAAAAGTAGGGGTTAGCGGGTGTACCGGTAAATTCTGCCATGGAGTGGAGTTTTTTGCCGAACTCCACGCTCCAAGCAGAGCGCGGAGTGGCAAAACTCAGCGAACTCCGCCAGCGGAGCAGAGTTCACTGCTCACCCCTATGCGCATGAATGAGTGGATTAGCTGATCCTGAACACTTTTCCCACTATATTACAACAGCAAAAGGGGCAGGGAACTCACCTTAAATGGGGAGTGAGGTGCACCAGAAGAGGCGCAGCCACACGAAAAGTCACAATATACCATGGAAAGGCCCTTATGGACTAGTAGCCTGGATGTGTGCTGGGACTAGGATTACCTAAAACACCAAGGAAAATATGTTGTGTTCAGCCCAGAGCCTAGGTACCCTGAATCCACAGTTTTGATTTTGCATTTGAGAGAGGTACCTGTATGAATCTGTTCTGAGGTGGTAATGGTAGAGTAAAAAGAGTAAATTAAAGGCATTGAGATCCTTGACCAAGTGCCAGGGAACAATTATCAGTTTCTGGAGCCCATTTTCCTCCTTGGGAAGTGAGCTAAAAACCTGAGAGGCACATTGGCCAAGATTTCCTTGTTGGATTGAACACAAATTGACCCCAGGAGAAGTATTTGGGGTGATATACTGCAGGCCAGGAGACATGGGAGGAGGACGTGATGTGGGAAGAGAGATGGGAAATGGCTATGTTGATGTCTCAGATAAGTTTGTCCAGGTGCCACTATGAGGGTCTGGAGTTGAAAAGCACTGCACGCTGTATGGTGTGTCTCCAGTTTGATGTGGTTCTGCTCTAAACCCACTGAAGACATGCTGGATTTGAGACCTTGTGTGTGGGCTTCTTATTAGCAGATACTGAGATACTTATGGAGATCCCTAGTTCAAATGTTCCAGTAGGCACTTTTTCCAATGATAAAGTCTAAAGGAAAAACCTAACATTTTATAAGTCAGAAATTATCAGCCGAAAGGATTTGATGCACCAAGGACAAGTGCACATGGACGACCAAAAGGGGCACAAGAAGTTGCATATTCAGATTCTGGTGCTGTCACAATTGTTGGACTTTGAATGCCTCACTAGACAGATGTCACAGGTGTCTCCGTACACCCTCATATATAAGCAGGGGTGGCCCCAGAACTAGTGTTCAAAGATGGAGCGGGTAGGCATATTAGAACAGCAGATTGAATTGTAATAGTATGTAGTGGTTTTTGTGCAAGGCCTAGAGCACTTTCCTGGTGGATGAGTATGTATCAACTCCATTCCTTATGGTTGGTTTCAATAGTATTGGATGCAATGCAACCCATGCTCGAGAATTGGAAGTGTGCTTCTATCATGTTGTTGCAGATATATTGCTGTACACATGGAATGTTGTGAAGCAGTGTGTGGTAGGATCATGGCTTGCTTAAACAGACCTGCAATTCTTGTGGGTTCCATCCAGTTGGCACTGTTACAAGAAACAGCCAGATCTTTATAGCCATTCTTAAATACAGTTGGTTGCTGATCAAAGCATTTGCTTCAGAAGCCTGATCCAGAATGTGCTTTTCAGTTCAGATAATATTTGCATGCTCCATAGTGTTTTTGTTTTAAAGGGGCATGATGAAGAGCCTAGCTATTTTGAGTCTGAGGTTCTTTCTTAAGGATATTAGTCTGGGTTTTCAGTGTAGAAAAGTGGGTCCTACCCCCATTGATCACTCAGTGGGCATTGCAGAGAGCTAGAGCTTTGAAAGAAACTGTTTTAGTCAAAGAGAGACAGTGCAAGGCCTAAATGAGAGAGTTGATGTGGTTGTGCCTGCTCAGGTTTTGCACTTGTCTTGCTGTAGCATTCAGAATGTGTTGCAATTTTCAGATTACACATTTTAGTAGACCAGTATTGAGCCCATTGGCATAGACATGACAAAACGAGTGGTCTAGAAGCCAAAGCCCTGGTCAGGAGTTTCAGATGAGGGAAAATCCTGCATAAGATTTGCATGATGAAGAATAGATTTTTGGTAACTTGGTTAACCTGTGGTTGGAGTGAGAGGTTGGTGTCCATGATCATGTCTACGTTCTTTATTTGTGCAGAGGTGTTTGGGGGCCGCCCATTTTTTTTTGGCCAAACAACCGTGGTGTCACACTTTGTCATGCCTTACAAAGGAGGATTTCTATTTGTGTTGAGCTGAGCTTCAGGAGATTCTACAGCATAAATTGCCCGCAAGCATTGGCTTATTCTAAGCGCGATTGTTTTTCCAGCATTAAATTGATATGAGTTTTGTAGTCATAGATATTGCAAGTAAGATTGACTGTGTGGACAATTTCTGGATGAGGGGACAGGTAAACATCAGAAAGTAGCGTGATGATCATTGAGCCTTCAAGCACACCTACTTAAATAGTGTTGCACAGAAAAAACGGAGCATGATGATTTGGCCCTTTCTGCAAGACAGGTCTTAATCTAATTGAGAACTGTACCTTAGATTCCAGTGACACTCAGTCTTTTTAGCCGTAATAAATTATCAATGGTGTCAAATGCTGATGACAGGTCAAGATAGATGAGTGCTGCCATGCCGCTAGAGGCAGCTGTGCTCTTGAGGTAATCCCAGAATTCAACTGACACTGATTCGTTTCCTCTTCAAGGACAGAAACAAGACAAGAGGTAGTTTTATTTATTTAGTTTTATTTGAGAATATTTGAAACTTGTGTGAAAGATGCTTTTTCAATATGTTTCTTTGGGAATGGTCCCTTTGGTAAAGCCTGTAATTTGCCTGGTCAGATCCCACTAGTCCTTACATCTTCAGTATTGACTTAGTGTAAGTTCACTGGGGCACTGTCCAGTTGACAGGGATGAGTCAATAATGATCACTCTCGCAGCAATGGTGGCAGGCTATGTTAGCAGGATGATTTTGAATACATTTTGGTTGAGTGCTTTTAGAACTTGGAGTATGCATTAAGGGTGTGCCACTAATTGTTGTCAATAGGAAGTTATCGGAGTTGCAGCCCTAGTTACAGAATTCGGAGATAATCTTGTAGAGTTACTTGGTTTGACGCTTGGTTTGACGCTTGAGGCATCCAAAATGCACTGTGAATAGTGAGATACGATGGCTTTCTTGATGATTGATTTGTATATATTGTACCTTCTCTTTTGTTGATTTTCCTCTTAATGTTGTATGTATTGAAGAGTTTTAGCTTTGTTTTTGTGAATTGTACATCAATGTTGATCCTAGCCTGCCATGTTAAGGTGTTGTCAGTTTTTTGAGATTTTGACGGGAAGCGTTCTGTAACAATCACCAAGAGCCATTGTAGGAATGTTGAGTAATGAGACGGTCTAGGTTCTGACTTTTCCATGCATGGTCACTTTATTTGTGTAAAAGACAGGTTGACACGAGGGCTCTGGGAAGTTTGAGGTTGAATGTAATGATGTGGTAGTCTTTGCAGGTAGTGGAACTGTTTTCAAGTCACCAAGATCCATTCATTTGAGGCTATAATTGCAACAAGAGTTATGTCCAGCAGAGTGAGTAGGTCCAGTGATGAGTTGCTGAAGATCAAGAGCAGTAAGGGTAAGGATGAGTGATATGATGTGATACAGGTTATATTTGTTGAACCAGATGCATGGGTCATTCAGACTACAAAGATTTGAGTATCCAGTGATGATGTCTAAAATAGTATTCATGAGTGTATCTTAAAAGGCAGTATTGTGATGGATGGTTGGCAGATGAGCAGGACGGGCACATATAGATGGGCCTGGTGAACAGCACACAAGTAGGGGATCATTCTGCGTTGTTGTCTGTGATGCAGGGAGATAGTTAATTATTGTTTAGTACCTACCGCTATTCCCTCACCACGTTTCTTCATCAAGCATTTTAGAATAAGTTTGGGTAACTATTTGGGATGGGATTGTATAAAAACAGCGAGGCCTCATCTTGCAGCCATGTCTCTGTGATAAATCTGTTTGAAGTCATCTGGTAGACTACATACATTTTTAGAAAAACTGCAGTATCTCGCAACCCTTGGATGGAACCCAGAATAATAATCGCACCTTCAAATACAATCTGCAGTCTACAGTCCACATTTATGGAGCAGTGCTACCAGTACTCAACTTTCTATGTCGTGGTAAGTTATGAACGGCTGACCTAGCTCTAGCCTGGGCATTATATAGTAATGTAAATTCATCTATAACCCTCCTGGTCAGCACTAATACTATTAGGATAACACGCAGCAGTCAGGCAGCCGACTGTAGCTCATACATGCTGTGTAATAATTCCCTTATGCTGCTTAACTATCTTACACTCACATAAGACAGATCTGTTACGGGTCATGTCCATCATCAAGTACTGTACCAGTTCACAACAAAAATCAATCCATCACCAACTGAACAGGCATGGAATAGCTGAATAAATCTGCCACATTTCGCTGGCAAATGGAGGACACTGATTTAGTCCACAACTGAAGGTCCCAACGAGCAACATACTATGACCGCTTCATAACATCAATGACAATCATATATGTGATGATAATAACGAAGTTCTTCTCAGCAGTTCCCTCCATCATTTCTCTCTCTAACCTATGCCTGCTCAGCACCAAAACCTTTAAACAAGATACCTCAGAAAAGACAACCCAGTAAGGTAACCATAACATAAAGGGACCTGCAGAGCTGTGCAACACTCCCAGCCTACTGAAAACCATAAACTGTGTGACTGTCTCTCTCACTTCTTCATCTATCAAACTGCTAAGCTCTGTACCACATGAAACGATAACCGCACCTTGGTGCTCAGTATGCATGACATGGAAACACTTCCCAGATAGGATCAAAACAAAGGCAACACCTTTCCACCCACACACCCTACATGGTGTATCATGCTACCCATGTTGGCAAGGGCATCATTGCCCCACATAGGGGTAGCAAGTACTATATAATGTTGCAATACAAGCACCAGTCCTGTGCTTTCCCCGACTGGATTGCACAGGGGGTCAAAGATAGATACTACTGTGAGGTGGTTGACTGGGTCGAATAATGTTGAGAGGTATAACTCAGCTGATGATCGTAGAGAGGATGTGGTGACGGTGGGCAGAGGTGAGAAAGATGCTTACGTGAAAGCGGGCTAAGTGCAGTAAAAGTGGTGGAGTACTAATTTTAGATGGTGGACTAACTGTAAGGGGGAGTCTAGGTTGTGGTAGCTGAAACAAGGGGAAAGTTGCTTGAATACCAGGTGTCCTAGTGTCTCTTAGGAGAAGGGATGTTGAGAGACAAGATGGTGGTTAAAAAGAGGAATCGGCGTCAATTTCCTATGCTTCTGCTCAGGAGCAGAACTGTACAAACAGATGGACGGGGAGAGTAAAGTTGGGAGAGCTAGGTGAGCTTAAACCATTCACAAGATGTTTTAGAGGGGAGAGAGTGGCAGAGAGTGGATAGGAAAGTTCTTTGGAATGGATCTGACAGGGCGCTGCAGGGGTTAACTGTAGTGTGGAGATGAGCGCAGATCTAGGAAGGAGTCATTATGAATGGAGTATTAAAGAGTATCAGGTGGAGGGCATGTAGGCAGAGGGCGAGGTTAAATTGAGTGGAAGAGGTCACAGTATTAGGCCAATTTTGCCACATCAAATACATATACACAGGGCACTGAATAACCACTGGTGAGTTTTTAAAGATCCTCGATTTTCACTGCTTTCGGAGGTGAATCTGCCTCTTTGTCGTGAGGCAGTGGTTAGTGGGGGCAAATCATGGAGTCAAGGTGCGGACCAGAGAGTAAGTCACCTCACTGTTGTTCACTGTTAACACATCTTAAAAGCTGGATTCGCAAGAAAGAGGAGGTGTTGACGTGGATTCGCTTGCGGTAGAGCGGAGAGTGAGTGTCAAGTGAGAATTTGTGTTTTGAAATGGGGGCTTTGGTGAGTGTTGCAATTGAAGTGCATTATGTGTGTTGTTTTCAAGATAAATACTACTTTTCTAATGTCTCTCCGGCTCAGTATTAAGTCCTGTTGTGTGGAGCACAGCGCCATAAAAGGAAAGGAGCTATGGAATGCTTCTTGGCACGATCCAGTGTGAACTCTTAGCAAACAGGCTGTGTGACTGAGAGCCCCCACCGCGTAACCTGGGGGGCGCTTCTGTTACTTTGGGAGACACTTGAACGTAACTCCAGAAGGTGTCTGCAAGACAGAGAAGTGGCCAAGGCGGAGATCATACAGTACTGAGGCCAAACCCATAAATAATAGCTGACTCCGGACACGTAAACTCACACATTGCCTTGGCAACTTTTAGTTGTGCCGTCTATGGATAACTATGAGTTTCGAACTCTGATGGTGAAGCTTAAGTTGCAAATCATCACCTGCGGCTGAAATTTTTTTGCAAAAATAACTTTTCTGGGAGGTCATGCCGCCACTTTTAAGCAACAGTTCATTGTTTGCCCCGCCCTCCCATTCTAGAATTTTTAAATTGTACTTTTCAACCCCCTCCCTCCCAGGGGTCCTCCGTTCCTCGAACACCTTCTCCCACTCCCCTTTGCTTGCAGCCTCTCCCCCTCCCCCCCTTGTTTTTTAACTCTTTATAATCCGAGGGTAATATCTCTGCAGGGATTGCTATTACCTGCTGATTCTATAATATTTCAGAGAGTGATGTTGCTCCCCCAACCCCTAAGCACACTGATGTTACTGGAGGCTGTGACGACACTGGCGGCCATGATGTCACTACAGCTTGTGATACCACTGCCATGTTAGAACGGACGGATGCCCTCGTGCATTACAGTGATTTCCTGGTCACCAGAGATGTCAGAGCAGACAGTGAGGCCTCTGTTGACGATGATGCCACAACAAAATGGTGCCTCTGAAGATATTAACCCTGTGAGAGACAGCTGTGCCATTGTCGTCAGTGATAGCACAATTCAGGCAATAACATTACTGTAGGCGATGACGTCACCGAAGTTGGTGATGACGTCATCGAAGAGAGTTATGCTACTACAGGATGTGATGCCACTACAGGCAGGATCATCGCTACGTACAAAGAAGTCACTTAAGAAGTAATGAGACTACAGGTAAGGCGTCCATAAAGACGCTTATTATACTGCTACACTGCAGGCAACGATGACACCGAAAGTGACGTCACTATAGTCTGTAATGTACATACACACTGATATCTCTGTTCATACTGACGGTACTTCAGAAAGCGGTGCCAAGACTGTAGGCAATACAGTCGCGACATATCCTTATGTCACCACAGATACTAAAGAAAATGTAGAGTGATGTCTCTTAAGGCAGTGATGTCACCACAGGACAAGCTGTCATATAAACGCTGTCACAGCAGAGATAGATACTGCCACAGACACTGTAGACTCCCGTGTCTCTGAAGACAATGACGTCACTGTAGGCCGTGTTGGTACCTACATACACTTATGCCACCGCAGACCCGCGGACACCGCAGTGACGTCAGTTCAACTACCACCCAGCTCAGCTTCCACTCCGCTGCCCGGATAACTGTATGCTGCCCCCGCACCTGCAGGTGCACGCACTCCGCTTACTGCTCCTCCCTCTGCAGCTCACATTCCCTTAATCACTGCATTTATGCGGCGTGAACAGATGTTATTTTGTACAACACCTGTGGTAAAACTGATGACGTAGTGATAAGTGAATTTTTCAGCGTGAGCCCATGTCATAAACAGGATATTCGGCACGCCACCCTCCGTCGAGAGAGACATCCGTAATCCTGTTTTTTAATTTTCCGGTTGGATGAGCAGCAGCAAAGCTGTTACCAAATACTTGTTTCTTGTGACTGTTGCCTGCCCTTGCTTCATTCCAGATCAAGCCATGTCTGATGCCCCAGCTTCATGGACACGAGGCTCAAGTGCCGCCATTTATTTGTTTGTTTGTAATAAAACGTTAATGGTAGGTGCAGTTTGATGATCCAGGCTGCCTGTAGGTTTTCGGCGCCTTATCCTTCACAAGCTGACTTACCTCTATCTTGAAATCTCGCCTCTAATGGAATCACCAATGCTCTGCGCGCGGGAAGGGTTTTCCATTGGGGAGATGCGCACGAGCGTGGATGCGCACCACTGGCAGGAAGCATTAGCAAAGTGGATGAGAGAGCGCTAAAACCTGCTAAATGCAATTAAGGGCTTGCTTTGAAAAGGCCGACACCCTGCGCTAAGCAGTCTCTCCTACGTTTTAGAGTAGAGGCGGGCCACATTTCTTGACTGTAGGTGTTACTGTGCACTGCAGTGCACAATACCATGGGCCCAGCCTCGGCCTGCACAGGGTGGCCACGACGGACAATACTCTGTCTACTAGGGTGGCAACTTCAGTACTTTGGCCTTTTAGGAGGGTCTTGTCAAGAACGAGTTAAGCACTTTAATTGAAACCTGGAGTACAGCACTACATTTTCCTCTAAGAACATCGCAGATAAAAAGGGGCGAAAAGTGATGGATGAAGCTTGAAAAGCTGCCTCATATGTATATCCACTTTCACCTGGTTGCCAATCATGCCCAAATAAAATGATTCCAAACTTCAACTAGATATAAGGCTGAATAGCTGTACATGTATCCCAAAGGAGTCCTCTTTTAAGACGTGGGACCCTCATCCACCAATGGTGGCATGCTTCTCCCTGGGGCCCTCTCCTCACTCAGGACAAGCCTTTTGCTTGAATAGGCTCAACCTGTCGGAAGCTCTGGTTAGACATATGTATTACGGGATCATGCCAAAGCCGCTCCTGTTCTCTTGGGTGCCAACAGGGCGATGAATGCCGAAATAGCTGTGTGGTTGTCTGTAGGATTAAAGGGTAGTTCTATTCGCAAGAAAAAATGTGCCCAAGGCAATGTCAAAAGAAACTCACAATATATTTCCCTCTCCCTCCCCTCTACCATTCCTATATAAATGAGGCATTTTACCTCACATCAGATCTACTTGAAAATCCCAGATTTTGGGAAAGCCCTTTTTTGTGTTTAGCTTCCTAGCCCCTCCCCTTCTAGGAAGTACTATGGAGTGCATTTCTGCCCTAGAAGCTCAATTTGTTTTGTCTTCAGAACTACAAGGCAAAAAGCCCTGTTCGTTTGAACTTAGATTCATGTCAAGGTATGTGGATTGGATACTGGTTCTGAAGCTGGGCTGACCCGGCGTATATCAGTAGAAAAAGACAGAGGGGATGGGTCCAGCTTTCTCTGTAGCAGAAGCCATCGCTATCACCCAGAAGTCAGGCGAGTGTTGATGGGCTGCGAGTGTCGGCTGTGGTCCTGCATTAGGCCTTAATGGCGGTATCTCAGTAAGTTTCTTGTTGAGCGACTGGGGGGTGTTTCGCTTGATTTGCTTGCTTGATGACTATTCCTAAAGCAGGAATAAGTCTAGCGGCAGACAGGTAAAACTTTATTTGTCGTTCTCCTTCTGACTCGAGATACCGCTCTACATCACTATCATCTAAAAGGAGGAGACAATGCCCTGTCATTGATCCACACTACACTCGCACCCAAGATGGGTTACAAATGTAGTGGAGGCAGCGCAGCAGAAAGAAAGATGCACAGATCTCTGGAAAGGCATAATGATGAGCAGAAAAATATGACCCTGTCTCCCACTTCATGCCCATGGACAGAGTTAAGTTGGGGCTAGATCATGTGAGGTCTAATACAGGATTGGCAGCAGTGGTGAATTCTCCTAGGGTAGGTTTATTTGACAAATATGGACAGCCTTCCACTTCTCAACTCCCTCTTCACTGGTCCATGAGGTCTGTCAGTCAGCAGGATTACAGTGATCCATAAAAAATTAATATTTCTAAAAAATACGTCAAAATGAAATCCAGTGAGGGATAATGATATGGGTTTAGCTGATGTAGTTCCAGTAGATGCCATGCTCCTGAATCGTGCAGGATGGCTCTCTATACCACTGGAAGATATAACTTCAAGAGAAGCAGTGGATATAAAAGTGAATTCAGCACTTGAGAAAGCATATGGCACAAGAAAATGCTGTTTACTGGAATAATGTGTGTCCGTTATCATCATGATAAATGTTGTAAAGCGCTCTGATACCTTCGGGTCTGGCCAGGGCTAAATAAGACTCTTAAATAAATAAATAAATCCATGCTTTTTAAGCGAGCTGGAGTATATTCACCATATGTAGCAAAAGCATTATAGCAGGGTTTCTCTACTCAGCATGATCTAAGGCAAAAAGAGGCTGTATGTTCAGTAAAACTGTCAGCTGTGGCAGATTAGGTCGAATATATGCCTTATGTGCATTTGGTTGAATCCATCCGGCTTCATTTACAGGTAATTCATTAACAGCTGACAGGCGTAACATTTGGGTAAGAGATTGTGGATAAGAAACTGTTTGCACGCAAATTGAATGAAATGCTGAAGAAGGCACTCAAAAATCTGAAATATTCCAGCTTCACTCTAAACAGTATTCGACAGAGAAAGAGTAGGGTGGGAATTAGTTTTTCCTTCTTATGCTGCTTTTACATCTACTGGTTCTTTCAAATATGTTCTTCCTTCTGCTGATAGGGACAATACAGCTCCTAACTTCTGAATAAAGTAAAACGTTATTCAATTGGAGAACTTGTCTGTCACTGGAGGCTACAGTAGGCATTCATTTGCATCTATTTTCCTCAACATGGATGGCATCAGTGTCTGACCATTAGGCGCAGAATGTGGGGATTCAAGGTTATCACCTAGAATTCCTTTAATCTTCTTCAGACTCAGAAGTTTAATTCACAGCTTGCTAGGATTCCAGTGAAGTCGCCTACATTAATGAAGAGGGGTACCAGATCTCCTAGACAAGAAAGCTATTGTGCCTGTTCCGGAAAATGAGTGGACTCTTGATCCCATTAAGTTGTAGTTTTGGGCCCAAAAGCAACAGTAGGCTACATATTGGCGATCGACCTCCAACTTTTGAACCAATCAATTATACACCTCCCTTACAAGAATTTGATTTTCTGTCATCGAAAGATTTTCAGGATGCTTGTCTCCATGCACAGGACCGGTTGAACTTTTCTTCTGATGTCCATGCATGATCATGATATTTAATTCATTGTACTATGCTTCGGCCTGAAAAGTACAGTGAGTCTTTACCAAAGGCTTGGCTCCCCTTGAGGTCACCACATCAGGAGGGTTTCTGCGTGTTCTTATACTTCGATACATATTTGATCCTTGTCTCAGACGGCACAAAGGGGTGTACAGACTGTTACAGCATCATTGTCTGTTGGCAAATGGAAAGAAACCATATGTAGTTTCTACTCAATCTCGGGAGTTCATCAGGGCCTTAATCAGGATAGATCTGCACAGCATGTTCCTTCCAGGTTAAAGAGTTTTGACACTCTAGTCATCTCTTGGTACCCTTCTTCAATACAGCTTGGCTCCTGTCAGGCTCTGGTTGTGAGTGCAAAGACACATATCATCAACTGTGTTTGCGGTCCCATTGGCCGGTCATTATGTCAAACTATTGATACACTACCTGCTGAAATACTGGAATCCTATATCAAGGATGTACAACGTGCATCTGAGAGTCCCTCTTTATCCTCATGTTCAACTCAAATGGTGGCTTCATGCTTCGAAGGTGACCACTGGAATATCCTTGAGTCCAACCTTTCTGTAGCATTTACAACAGATGCCAATGTTCCTGGGTGGTGCCTATGGTGTGGATCAACTGTGGGTTCTAAGGTGGCTCAGGGTAGATGGTCGAGGACTGGATACCTTCCTTCATCCAACTGGAGAGAGAAGGAAGTCTTACAGGCAGAAGTAAATCTTTCATCTATAGAAACAGCCCATATCAAGGTGGAGGACAATCTGAGAGCAGACCACTTAAGCTGAGTGTTCCCATCATCACAGGACCATTTCCAGGAAGGTGTTTCTGGAAATGTGCAACATATTTGGAACTCAATGTCTGGACCTGTTTGCTACCATGGACAATGTAATGGTTTCCCAGTCTTGTTTCCAATTTCAGGACAACTTCTGTGGGGTTTTCCTCCAACCCATACGATAGTCACAGTCCTAATAAAAGTGCAAATAGAGAGAAAGAACATTCTGTTGTTTGCTCCATTTTGGGTCTTATGTGGGTTCCCCTTCTCAAAGATTTATCAGTGGAACTCCCATGGATGTTTCCTCTAGTCCCACACCCCTTGAAGTGTCTAACACTAACTTTTTCCCAGTTATCACACCTTCGCTTGGCAGTCTAGCATGTGAGAGTCTAGAACTAGAACATGTAGATTAGTCTGCAGATACAGCTGAGGCAGTTCAACATTAGAAGACTATCTGGTCGCAGGTCAGATGACCATCTCTGGTGTTCTGCTGAGTCATAGTATCTCTCTAAATCCTTACTACCTCTGTTTTGTCGATCTACTAAAATTCTTGATTTCCAATTGGATAGTTTCAGAGTGGGGTTAGCATTCCTTAGGAATAGGGCTGCTCTTAAAATCTATAGGGAAGCATGAGGTGGGTTAGATGATATCACATCCTTATCCTCATGCCTGCTGAAAAGTTTCATTGAATTGAACTCCCTTAGAAAAGTTTTAGTTCCTCAATGAGATTTGTCTGTCATATTAATAGTGATTCAATGTTTCCTTTTTCAAGCTTTGTCTTCTATGTCATTGGCCCTCCTTCCTTTGAAGATTATTTTTTTGGTGTCCATTATGTCTATGAGACTTTTGAGGGTCTTGGTTTCTCGGTCATAGTCTACCTTATCACACCATTCTTCCAGATCCATTGCTTTGAAACCAGGTCCTACCTTTTTTTCTAGAATGTTGTCACATTTCCCTTTAGATCAAAAGGTTGTTCTCCCTATTTTCACTGCAAATGTGGATGCAACTCATCTGATGAGCCTTGATTTGTGTGAAGCTGTTTTGTCCTACTTGGATAGCACTACAGCAGTTTCAATGGGTGCTTTTTTGTTCGTCATTTTTGGCTCCATTAGACCATGGCTACAACTATCTGCATTGAGTAACTGGGTCTGTTCTTAACTATTTGAGCATATGATATCGCTGGGGACTTCCACCTCCTTTTGTTCAAGGTAGATCATTAGGAGAGTGTTCCTCTTTTGGTTGTGTGCGGGTTGGCCACTTATGCTTCCCCTTTTATGTTTCTTGCCCATTATCGTATGGTGGTTTCCGATTATACGAATTTCGCAGTAGAACAATCTGTGTAGACACTGGTGTGAAATTATAGTATCACTCCTATTTCTTTTCTTTGTTGCAAGTGAATTTATTTTGGGTGGTGCATTGATTCGGGTGTATTGTCTTGCTTACATTTTGACTTAACTTTCCATCTTCCTTCAGCTTTTCTCCTTGGGTATTTCCTAATTTATATAGGAATGGTACATGGAAGACTGGAAGGAAAGGTAACGTCTGGATTACTTAGGGTAGTCCCTATTATGTTCTCTCCATTCTCCCTTATATCATTCCTTGCCTAAGGATGAAGCTGGAAAAAGGGTATGGGAGGCACGTGCTGTAGTATATTGAAGACACATCTAGTGCTTGAATGCCCTAAATGGTTCCTGATGGAGGAGGTGGGGCTAAGAAGTGAAGCACAAAGGAGGGGCTTCAGAAGGTGTGGGACTTTCAAGTAGATATGATGTGAGTCAAAATGCTTCATTTATATAGGAGTGGTATAAGGAAGAATGCAGAGAAACAATGATTACATCAGGTAATTCAAATATCAACAAAGCCATTAGTTTTGCCTTTTGTAAAGGGAAATTATTTTTACTAAGCTGGATTAACTCATAGAGCACAGCGACAACATGGTCAGCAACAGGTTAAGCTTTTGTTGGTCATGAGTATATTCTTTTCATGTTGATTCTTGCACATTATATTTATTTTTATTTATTTTGCTATTTTATATATCGTTGCTCTACTCTTGCTGGGCATTAGAGCACTTTACATTGAAACAACCACAGGCAAAGAAGTTCACATTACAATTTAATCGGACACTAATATAATGGAATAGGTGGAAAAACAGAAAATAACAAATTGTCCCAGTTGGCATCTGTAGTGAGAGGTTAGGTGAAGTGTATAACAAAATGAACAGGTAGTTAGACTTTTCACTGAGAGCAGGGAGACGGGGTAAAGGAAAGGGAAATTGGATAAGTTACAGAAGGAGCAGTTTAAAGGGGATGTATGACTGAACAACATTTTCTGTTGTAACGCATGCCGTAACAATGCGGCCGTTACAACGCGAATGGCTTTACCATGCATAACCTTTACCACGATATTTTTACAACGATTATGCCTTTACCATGCATGCCTTTGCAACGAATTTCGTTGTAAAAACATGAATGTTAAAGGCATATGCGTAGTAAAGGTTCTTCCTGATCCCAGCCCTGAGCCCTAAAACCGGCCCCTGGCGCAACACCCCCCTGGAACCCAGACCGCCAAATAAAACTTGGCCCCAGCCATAAGCCCTAAAACTGGACACCGGCGCAACCCCATGGACCCCAGTCCTTTAACCCCACCCCCTCAGGCCTAAACAACCAGGCCCCAGTCCTAACCCCTAAAACCGGACCCCTAGCGCAATCCCCCCCTGGCTCCCTGCTTTTACAACAATACCCGCCCCAGCCCTGAGCCCTAAAACTTGACCCAGATGCAACCCCCCCCCATAGCTGAAGCCCTGAGCCTTGAAACTGGCCCCTGGCACTATTCCCCCCGCCCCCAGCCCACTGCCCTAAAAAAAACCACCCCCACCCCACGCCCTCCTGTGCAATCCCCCTTACCTCCGTGGGGACGTGCCTTTTCTTTAAGGCAGACGTGCAGGTTTTTTTTTTCCTTAAGGGCAAGCCGGGTCTATTCTTCTCCAACGACGCCGATAGCCTGTACCATGCGGGTGACCTTACCAACATTACCACACATATGCCTTTACCACCAGTACCACGCATATGCCCATACCGTTCATACCTTTACAACGTAATGTGTTGTAAAGGCATTCGTGGTAAAGGTATATGCATTGTAAAATCAGGTGTAGTAAAGGCTATGCGTGATAACCGCCCACGTGTTGTAACAATCGAGTGGGAATGGCTATGTGGGGTACTAACAGTGGTGTAATGGCTGTTTCCCGTTTAAAAGGAGTCTTTTAGGTTTTTTCCCGGAGTAATGAAGATCTTTATGACACCTGATTTCATCAGAAAATTAGATCCTCAACAAAGGAGCTGCCCCTGTAAAAGCGTGGTGAGAATTGTATCCTCGTTTTGAGTCTGAAGTTGACTTTGCTCCTGAGGTTTTTCTTGCCTCCTGAGTTTTTAGTGCAACAACAAAGTGTTGGGTGGAATACTTGAATCAATCTCAGCCACTGGCATACTCTGGCCTCATTCCAGTCCATCCCTTTTCACCCACCGTGCCACTCTAGACAAAGGCCCACCTTAAGCAAATCATTGCCAACTCTGTTCCTTATGGGAACAGTCTGTCTCGAACTGTTAAGTGAGGCCCCATCCAGATGGGATCACAAGCAACCCCAGAACAGTTTCGCCCTATTTAAGGCTCATGAGTAGGGTGTAACTTGAGTCCTATGGCATAATGAGCATGGGACCTACGTCCGGGCATACCTGTCACACTTAGAGTGTCAACTGCAACAACAACAAGGTGATGGATGGAATTCTTGAATTGATCTCATCCAGTGTCAATCGCTTGGGTTTGCATTCCACCCCATCATCTATCAGGCTGAAACTGATCTTTGGTTGCTTGTGCTCCGGTTTAGAGAAGACCTGGCTTGGCAGTTTGGGCTGCACTGTTCCCACTGGAGCAGGACAAAAACTGATTTGCATATAGCTGAGTCTAATCTAACGTAGCATGAATGATTGGTTGCACTGCAAGCGACTGCCAGTGATTAGACGTATTGTAAGAGTTCCTTCAATCACCTATTCTGTGTGCGACATTTCCTGAGATTTTTAAACATGAGAGTAGGTAAGAGGAGTGTTGAAGATAAAGTGCCTTGAACGTGATGCAGGCTACTTTAAATTCAATGCCGGCTTCTAACTGTGGCCAGTGGAGGCCAGTGTTAACAGGCCTATGTGGCTACATTTTCTTTTAGCATGATAGAAGTCTTGTACCTGAGTGGAGCACAGCTTCGAGAAGCACCGAGGACATTTTAAGGAGAAGAATGATGGTGGCATTTCTTTGTTTTATATAATAGATCACTAATGCTTGCACCACTGAATGTAAGTTCTTTGATTTGAAAACTTATTTTGTCTTTTTACTATTGGTAATGAGACTTTGACCCTTTTTGCTGTTTGCTTGATATGCGAGCCCAAGCTATGTGTAGTCATTCTGAAAGCCCAGATATTTTACCTCAGGTAAGAGACTAGGAGAGAAACCTTCCAGAGAGACATGCTTTGTTGAAGTTGGGTAGAATGTTTCAGGATAGCAGGATGTATTCAGTCCGTTCACGGTTGAGTTTCAGAAAAGTAATTGACATCCAGTCGCAAAGGTGAGACAGATTATATTTTCTGCCTACATGCTCACGTTGCCCATCAATGCCTACTTCAAGCAGCCCACTAGTGCCTACTTCTGATAGTCCATTCCAGTATCAGCTTCTTACACTGCCCACCAAAATTGGCTGTTTACACTGCCCATAAAGTCCTGCTTTTGACACAGCCCTCTAGTGAAAGTTCTTCCCAAAACCCCAGCAGTACCTGCTTCTCACTCTGTCCACCAAAAGTAGTTTTCAACATTGTCCACAAATGTCTGATTCTCACGCATCCCACCACTGCAATTTCTTCACACTGCCTACTAGTGCCAACTTCTCACCAAAGGTAGCTTCTTGCACTGCCCACCAATGCCTGATTCTCACACAGGCCACCAGTGCAAGTTCCTCATGCTCGCCATCAGTGCCACTTTCTCATACTCCCCACCAATGATACATTCTTACATTGTTCATTAGTGACAGCTTCTTACATCCACATCCACACAAGTGTCATCTCGTCTCTGTGCCTACCAAGTGCTAGCTTTTTTCACTGCATGTCGGCTCTAAACACTAACCACCAGTACCAGCTTGTCCCAATTCCAACTAATGCCACTTTTACACACTTTCCACCAGTGGAACATTCCCACTCTGTCCAACCAGTGCAAACTATTCACAATGTTGGCGAAAGGGATCTTCTCATACTGAGCACCACCACTCGTCTCCACACCACTCCACTCTATTCCACTTTATGAGAGTACTCCACTCAATGCCACTCCACTCTATGTCATTCTATGCCACTTCACGACACTCTATGCCACTGCACTCTACGACACTGTACTCCATTTTACGCCACGCTATGCCGCTCCACTCTACGATACTCTATTCCACTTTGTGCCACTATACACCCCTCTACTCTACGACACTCTACATCCCTCTGTGCTACTTCACTCTACACCACTCCACTCTACTCTACTTAACACCACTCCACTCTATGACACTCCACTCTATGGTACTCCACACTGCGACACTCCACTCGAGGACACTCGAGGCCAATCTACTCCATTGTACGACACTCTATTCTACTCCACTTTACACCACTCCACTTTAGGATACTCTACTCCATTCCAGTCTATGACACTCTACTCTACTCTGCACCACTCCATGCAATTCCACTCTACGACACTCTATGCCACTCCAATCTATGACTTCACGCCACTCTATACCTCTCCATTCTACGCCACTATACTCCACTCCACTCTATTCCACTCCAATCTATGACTCTCTACCCCACTCCACGCCACTCCCCTCTATGCCAGTATATGCCCCTCCACGACACTCTACGACACTGTGCTCCACTTTGCGCCACTCTGTGCCACTCTATTCTACTCTATGCTACTTCACTCTACACCACTTTACGCCACTCCACTGGCCTCCACTGGCCACAGATAGATGCCAGCATTGAATTCAAAGTAGCCTGCATCACGTTCAAGGCACTTTATCTTCAACACTCCTCTTACCTCCTATCATGTTTAAAAATCTCAGGAAATGTCACACACAGAAATGGCGATTGAAGGAAACTCCACTCTATGGCACTCCACTCAATGACACTCTACTCCACACTACACCACTCCACTCCATGATACTCTACTCCATTCCAGTCTACGCCACTCCACTATTTCTGTTCCACGCTATGCCACTCTACTCTATGATTCTCCACTCTATGCCACTCCACTCTACGCCACTCTACTCCACTCCACTCTGTTACACTCTACTCTATGACACTCTACTCTACGACACTGTAATCCACTCCGTGCCACTCCACTTTACGCTACTCAGAGCACTCTACTCCACTCCACTCTATGACACTCCCCTCCACGCTTCTCTTCTCTATGTAGCTAACTTTTAGCCATGCTGAACAGCATTTACGCTGGTGTATAACATGGCTAGAGAACCTTAGCATAGCCTATACTTTTCGCATAGGCGAGACCTCTTGGCTTTGCCAATGCTTGCCTTCCCCGCAGCCTTGAGCCTTGCTCTTCAGCTGTTGAGGCAGACACAGTAGCCACTCTGAGCATGCCTGGGCAGGTGTGCTGAGGGCCTAGGCTCCGGCTGCCTTGCAGCTGCCTGTCAGACGGACTTGTCCAAACAATATCTCAGCACTGGGGCCTCCTCCCTGCAACGACACAGCCAGAACTATTTATCAGCTGTGACTTGTCTGTCCTTGGAAATGTTGTTTGCTTTTGGCATACTACAGAAGGGAAAGACATAACAAGCAGGACACGGGACCCCAAGCCTGATCGCCCACTGCAGAGACTAGTGTGTAAAGCTGAGGCCATTCTTTGAATCTTTGTGAACCGATTCTGCCTTTTATCTTTTCACGATCGATAAACAAGATGGCACTGGGTTGATGCTACTGCAAAAGCGCTACAAGGCTATTCAGCGTGCAGTGCCACCAAACTAATGTCCAGTGACGGTCCGGAGCTGAAACCTGAGAGAAGGAGGTTCTCACCCTGCACTGCCTATTATGGCCTTTACTAAAGCGGACACCTGTCTGTGTGTCCCCAATCCCGCACATAACATTTACAGTGACCCCGCCCACATTTTTTCGTGGACTCCTCAGAAAGGATTCCCCCGTGGGGCAGAGGTGAGCAAACCTCTGTGGTAAATGATCGTGCCTCCAGGGGGCAGAGATGAGCACGCCTCTGTGGTAAATGATCGTGCCTCCAGGGGGCAGAGGTGAGCACACCTCTGTGGTAAATAATCGTGCCTCAAAGGGGCTTGCTATTATCTCCTTACAAGGGATGGAGCTCATTGCGGGGACTGTATTTTTCTCCTGTGGAACAAACATGTTGCAGCGTACACGCTATATATGAGTGACCTACGAAAGATGCGCAGAAAATATGGTACATCTTAGCATGTCATTTTTTATATCATGTATCATAGATCATGACATGGTATGAACATACGATACAATACATAGCACACAGCTTCGTAAATACTGACAGATATCGCCTGCTCCAGACATTTAGCAAAAGACGTCGGACGTTCTGTCCACCCCTTCGTGGGTTTTCCCCCACTCATTTTCATTTCAAGGAAGACAGTATTCCTAATGGCGGAACAGCCACCACCCTCGCCACTGGGGAGGCTAATCCAGCGGACATGACACGCCGGCAGTTAGTGTGACCAGTTCCAGAAGTGGCAGGTCTGTGGAAGTTCACCAAGTATACCACGGTAAATCTATTACCAAGGATATTTTTTTCTGAAGGCTGTTTCCGCCATGCTGGTGATATCTCCATGATGGGAAACCACAACTGTGGTAACTCTGGCAGGGGCTCCCCCAGTGCTTAATTTGTAAAATATTAAGTGCCAGGGCCCTTCTCAGAAGGCCATTGCAGCCTGTGCCATGCATTGCCTCTGTCAGCGCTGCCAATGACAGTACCAACATGACACCTAACCATCGCACTCCTACAAGTGAGAGAATTCAGGGGGATATTCTCAAGGACCGGCGATACCTATCGCAAACGCCAGTTAGCAGCAGTTTTTTTATCGCCGCCTAACCCTGAAAACTATCGGCATGTTAGCGGTGTATTAACAAGCCGTCGCTACATGGCGATAGTATGAGGGAACGGCAGTGAAAACTGCTGCTAACATCAGCGCGATGGCGATAGGAAATCCGGCGTTAGCGGGCGATAACTACCGATAGGCCCATTAGCGGCAAAAAAACTCACGTTAGTCAGCCCAACGTGAGTCTTTTTTGCCTCTAAGGCAAAAAATAGCCTATCAGTCAACCTCCAATATAAAATAGGCATAAAAACCAATAAAATGCAGAATGGAGCAGCCAGGGCCAAGTGCAGCACACATCAACAACCCCAGCAAGCCAGCCAATATCCAGGATGACCAGGATGAGAGCCTTGATGCCTCGCTGGACCTGCGCCTGGAGCCTGGATGCCTCGCTGGACCTGTGCCTGGAGCTTGGATACCTCGCTGGACCAGTGTCTGGAGCCTGGAGTGGGATGTGGAGGAGCTGTGGAGTCGATGAGCTGTGGCGGTAGACATTGAGGCACGACGATCGCCCGTACCTGGTGGTGAAGTCTGGCAGGTCACATGGAGACACGTTGCTGACCTGTGTGAGAAGAACGCCTGGCGACCCTTGGAGCTGTTAATGGTAGAGGCGCCCCTGCGCACCAACGTAGTGAGGTCCGCATCGCATACTACGATCCACCACTACACCGGGGTGCACGAAGGGGATTACCAACGCTGTGTGCCATCTCCCTGCATCACAGGCCCCATGATGTTGGACTGGCCGTATGCTGTGGAGGGTGAGGCCCCTGTGCTACGCTGAACTTGTGTGGCGTGAGAGCTGCAACTTCACGCCTAAGGGTGCCCTGCTGCATCAACTGCATCAGGAGGTCCACCAGCGGACTATGCGGCGACTGCTGTACCCAGACTAGTGAAATCACACCTGGCTGAGGCTCCTGCTGGCTGAGTCACAGATTTGGAGACAGTGCAGTGGATTGCGCCACGGTGTCAATGTCCAGGTAAGGAGAAGGTGGGACGCGTAGTGCAGGAGGGCCGGGGGGCGAATCGCTCAGGCCTATCATACGTAGATGACGCACCCCCAGTGGCGGCACTTCCGCAATGGCGGAAGAGCGTTGCCCCACTGCCTCAAGCAGTGCAGAAGAGGAACAATCATCACATGAAGATAACTCAATCAATCAATCAATCAATCAGCGGAATTGTAAGCGCGTTACTCACCTGTGAGGGTCTCAAGGCGCAGAGGAGGGGGGGGGGGTCCGCAGATCTGTTAGCCGAAGAGCCATGTCTTGAGGGTCTTCCTGAAGGTGTTCAGGGAGGGGACGCGTCTGATGTCTGCCGGTAGCTCGTTCCAGGTCTTGGCTGCAATGTGGGAGAAGGATCTTCCGCCTGATCTGGCTCTGTGGATGCGTGGGGTTTCGGCCAGTGCGAGGTTGGGAGATCGGAGGTTTCTTTCGGGTACATGGAAGTTGATTCTGTCGTTGAGTTATTTGGGTCCATTGTTGTGTAGGCATTTGTCGGCGTGAGTGAGGACTTAGAAGGTGACTCTTTTCTCCACGGAGAGCCAGTGGAGTCTTCGTAGGTGTTGGCTGATGTGTTTGTGCCGGGGGATGCCGAGGACGAGTCTGGCGGCGGTGTTCTGTAATGTCTGGAGTTTGCGGAGTAGGGACTTGTTAATGCCGGAGTAGAGTGCGTTTCCATAGTCCAGTCTGCTGGTGATGAGTGCATGGGTGACTGTCTTCCTTGACTCCGGGGGGATCCATTTGAAGGTCTTGCGGAGGATGCGGAGGGTGTTGAAGCAGCTGGAGGTGACGGCGTTGACCTGTCGGTGCATGGCGAGGGATGAGTCGAGTACAAAGCCGAGGTTTTTGTCATGGTCCGAGGGGGTAGGTGGGCTTCCGACGGCTGTCGGCCACCAGGTGTTGTCCCATGCTGAAGGGGTGGTTCCAAGGACGAGGACTTCTGTCTTCTCGGCGTTGAGCTCCAGGCAGCTGTCGGTCATCCAGACTGCGACGTCTTGCATACCCTTCTGGAAGTTGAGTCTGGCGGTGGTGGGGTCTTTGGTGAGGGAGAGGATGAGCTGGGTGTCATCAGCATAGGATGCGATGTTGAGGCCGTGTTGTCGGACGATGGTGGGGAGGGGGGCCATGTAGATGTTGAAGAGGGTCGGGCTCAGAGATGACCCCTGTGGGACTCCGCAGGTGATTTACGTGGGATCGGAGAGGAAGGGTGGCAGTCTGATCCTTTGGGTTCTTCCGGTGAGGACTGATCGGATCCAGTCTAGGGCTGTTCCTTGTATGCCGGCGTCGTGCAGTCTGGCAACTAGTGTGCGGTGGGAGACGGTGTCGAAGGCCGCTGAAAGGTCGAGTAGGATGAGGCCTGCAGAGTGGCCTTGGTCCAGGAGGGTGCGGATGTCGTCTGTGGCAGCGAGTAGGGTCACGGGGTGTTTGTGCACGGAGCGCACGTTAATGAGGATGCATCTTAGGGTGTCGCCGGTGCTGGCGTCGGCTGTTTTGGAGGCCGGGGTGGTGGTTAAGGTCTGGCGGCAGTGGAGGCAGGTGAACTGGCCATGGGTCGTGTTTGGCGAGGCCTGTTGGCAGTCTCTGAGTTTTCCGGGGATGAGTGCATGGAGGGTGGCTCGAGATCCAGGGTTCCTGGCGCTGGTCGCGGACGGATCGCAACCGCACAGGGGCCGCCATTTAGTAGGGGAGGGGGGAGGAACGATCAGCTGGGAGGCGGGAACGGGCGAGGACAGGGGGGCGGGGCCGCAGGGCGCAGCAGTGGCGGGAAGTGGGAAGCGCGGGCTCAGAGAAGCCAAAAAAACAGATTCAAAAGGGAAAAACAAGGGATAACTGACTGATGTAATCATGCTGTATATCCTCAGGTTAGGACTGCTCCAAACACGGAGCAGGGCGTGGGCGGATTGGCATGCCCACTCAGGTGCGCAATGACTGTTTGACCGGCCCACTCAGTCCGCCCAAAGCAGTCATGCGCACTTCCCTGTTCGCAATGCAGGCTGCATTACAGCCTGCATGGAGAACATGCCCACCCCTCCGGCCCCTGGCTGCATGACTTGTCCCGTTGCCAATTACCAATCCCACAGCCGCATTGCAGCGTTGTGATTGACTCAGGGGAGGGAGCCTGGCTGCCTACTTCCTTTTCCTGGAAGCAGACGCAGGAGAGCAGGAGCTACGAAGACACAGGACCCGGCTTCGAGGTAAGACTTCCCTCATAAAAATATTTACAACACCCGCTAACACACACATCCCTCGTCCACGCCCCATCCAGTGTTCTTTCCAGCGTTTACCACCTCACAGCTGTCCAGCCCCCCCCCAGCACTTCTCAATGGCGGCCGCTGTGCGCCCATGCACAGTGGGCGTACCACTCGTGTGCCAAAGGCACATACGTAGTTGCAACGCATGCCATAACATCACATTCCATTCCAATGCATTCTAATACTAGGCACAATGCAACAGTAGAGTAGGTGTTGCATAGCGGAGACATTAATATCACTATTCCCACTTCAGTGAGTGCAACCCAAAACTAACCTTTGCACCCCAAACCCAACCGTGAACCCTGGAATTCCTTTTTGAGCCCCCATAACACACCCAAAAATCAAATTTGACCCAAATGCACACCCCAATTTAAATATTTGACCCCAAAACACACCCCAATTTCCATATTTTACCCCAAAACGCACAACAATTTCCATATTGTACCCCAAAACACACCCCAATTTCCATATTTTACATCCGAAACTCATACCCACCTGAAAAACTTTAAATTACCAAATTACTGACCTCACAATGCGTTGTAATCAAATGCGATGTAAAGGCACCTGCGTTGTCGGAGTTGCGTTGTTAACGATGTACTGCCTGCGTTGTAATGGTCGTCTCCCGTGCCAAAGGCAACCCATAGGTTACGCCGTTTGCGTCCGTCTGCCCCTGGACCGTGCTCTGCACCAAGGAGCCTTCCTCTTGGACACTACACCGCTACGACGCCAGCACCCTCCTCGCCATAAACCCGGGACGCCACCTCACCTGCCAGGACCAACCTCTGCTCCGGACCGGACATCGCCATCACCATCACTGACGGCTGCAGTATCACCCGCAAGAAGCACCCCGACCATCAAGGAGGAGGCATTGCCATCACCTACAGAAGCACACTCCGACTGACCACGCACTCTAATGACCCATGGGTGACCATGGACCACCTCAACTCCCAGATCTGGACCAAGCCCAAGCACATCCTCTGCGGCACCCTCATGTGCAGGCCTCCCGGGCCATGGCCCCCCATTCTCCAATACCATTGTAGACCTCATTGCACCCCAGGGTCTCCCATCCACATCCTACTCGGTGAACTCATGTTCCACCTGGACAACCCCAGTGACCAGGACACCACCCCCTCCTGGGGAAGGTCCCCTACATCAGACACAAGCAGCAAGTCACCTCAACAAGCCACATAGCAGGACACACGGTCGAGCACGTCACCTCCACCAGCGGGAACTTCAACTACAGCCACAACACCGGACTCTCCTGGACCGACCATCATTGGTAACATCACGTCTTCACCTTGCCCACCGGACGCCACCGCCAACATCCCACCCCCTAGCAGCTGGATCAAGGCCACCGAAGAACGTCTCGTCAACTCCCTCCGCACCAACACTCCACCGATGCTTCCAAATGATGACACCGCAGCGCTCAACCACCACCGATGGATCTCCAACAGCGCCGACATTCGGGCACCCCTCATGAACGGCACTGCGTCAGTACCTTCCGCCTGCCTGATGGCAGGCGTGAGGGTGACGCAGTGCCACAGGGATAGGCTGGCACCATGCATTGATGGAGTTGCGTCATGGTTGTGACACGACTGCAGCAACGCGTGACTTTAGCGCAGACAGATACGTCAGGATTCCTGACTTATCTGTCTTTACTTGCGTCATGGAGCGCTGTCCAGTGAATACAGCGCATCCATGCTGTCGCAAGAAGGGTGTAGTATGTAGTGTTGCAACGCTGTATTGTCGCAGCGCTGCAACACTTTTCATGACTGGGGCCCAGGAATGCGCACTATTGATGGTGCGCATTCCTGCACTGTAGTTTTGTCGCAGGGCAGCGCTGCAACATTGCTTGCAGCGCTGTCCAGCACCAAAACCTGCTGAGATAAGGCCCCAAGTGTTATCCCCATTTTTAAGACCAGCTATTTTCTGGTCTTAAGTAACTGGCTCTAACGGCAGTTAGAGACAGTTATTTTGGTCTTCAGAACTTCAAGGATCCCCTTGTAAATACGGAGTAGTGGGGTTTGCGGCTGTTTTTGCACGGGAACGCCTCTCCTGCATATAATTATCGCTAACAGAAGTAGCGATCTTTACAACGGACGTTTTCACCTAAAAACTGTTGCTAATGGCTGTTAGCGACAGCTTGGTAATAGAGCGATAAAATTATCGCCGCATTAGCGGCAGAAAAGTGCCGCTAATGCGGCGATAACTCCTTGTGAATATGCCCCTCAGACTATTAAAGGCCACACAGGCTATAATAATGGCGTGAGAGACTGGTATTCTTTATGATCAATGCAATTTGACGTAGAAAACGTGTTGTCCTATTCTCAAAAATTAACAGACAGCCACCAGGACAGTAACTAGAGCCGGTGCTGACCATTAAGTGCCAGTGCCGAGCACCGGAAACCACAGGCTCAAATTAAGCACTGGGCTGCCCCTAAATGCCCCATTTAACCTGCTACTCAGTGCTGCCTGTTACTGCTCATAGAGCCGACCGAACTAGAACCACCACAGAGGCTCTGCTGAGGGACTGAGACCCACCAATCAGAGGACACTCCCTGAGTGCTGATGGAACATTCTATCTTTTCATCCTCCACCTGATGTTGCTGGGCATGCGCATAGAAATAGTCAGAATCTCACACGTAATTCTCCTCACTATGCCTATATGAATATAATTCAAAACATAACACCACAGCCGTGTTTTAAGGACTGAAAATTGTGCAGGTGAATTTCTTTTGGAGGTAGGTTCTGTTGACGAATGACGTACATGGCCCCAATCCCACCGACCTGTCAATGAGTTCGCAGTAGGCCAGTGTAACTGACGGCGTCGGAGGGGGAGTGCTGGCAGCACAGAGATGGAGTGCCCCCCTGCCCCCAGACCGGCACTGGTAATTTGTAGCTGCGGAAAGTGAGACATCATCATTCTGAAGTAAAGAGAATTGACTCCGGTAATTAGAAGGGGCCTCATTAGCAGATTGTACAGTGAGGCCTGCAGACTCCACGGCAGGTTCATTCTGTTTGTGCTTAAAGGGCGAAAAACAGAATTTGCAACCTTCTGAGCTACAAATAAAAGTGAGTACAAGGCTGATGTAAACATTGAATTGCTTCATTTCCTGTGGTGTCTAACGCATTTTCTCGCAGACAGAAGCTGTTTTTAGCTTCTCGCGTTCATTTCTGTTTTATTTTAGTCCAGTCAACAACCTTTTATGATTACATAAATAGAACTAATACTGTTACTGAGCATTTATTTCGCAGATATCACGAACTGCGTTACTTTTTAATTCTTAAATAATATATATTATTAATATCTTTATGACTTTTTTCATTGTCTTGTGAAGGATTCAAGATGTATTTGGTCCTGCTGGGAGTTGGACCTCTGTCCTGTGTGTTTACAGCACATTCATAAGACACTCCTCTACCTCGCAGGTTAAGGAGACCTTTGTTTAAATTAATGTGATGCAGAGGTTATGCGATGGTAACCTAGAAGATCTGAGCTACATTCCTCTTTTCCGCACTGGCCCAATTGTGTGATCCTTGGCAAAACACACTGGGGGAAAAATTCATACATTTGCACCTATCAGGGTGCCTATAAATAAGGGTGAACATATGCTACTCTTTGCAAATCACATATATTCCCAGTAATACGCCGGGAAAGCTGCACCAGACGCAGGGTTCTAGGATTAGTACTGGGTGTGTCATGAGAGGCATCAGAAGTAAGGGTGGGCGGAACTCACAGACTTTCATTCTGCGGAATTGCGCTGAGTTACATAAAAACTCAGTGAGATTCCGCGGAGTTCCACCAACGGGTGGAAAATATGCATGTTGCGCTGCTTGCTCTGCAGTTGAGTGCCAGTAGGGCAAGCAGCGCTGAAGATCAGCGCGAACCGCACCATGCGGTGCGCAAGAGCTTGCAGGTATTCGAGTTCATTTTGCTGCAGCTCGAGTAGAATATCTACTTGAGCGGTAGCAAATCTACTCGACAAGCTGCCCCCTGGCCGCACCGCTTGCCACTGCCAGCAAATGTCGGCTTTAGAAAATGGCGCTAGGGGATGCCAAATCTTACTCGCATTTCTGAAACCTAGCAGGAAAAAATTCCGCCATGTGGCGTTTGATGGAGTTTGGCTGAACGCCAACAGTAACGGGGCTTGTAACGCTGAGTCGCCAAATTGTGCCAATTCCACGGGCGGCCCTAATCAGAAGGTCTCTTATTCCTCCTGTACATAATTTTACATAGCGCAGATTTTAAGTGCACATGGAACGAGCCTGGAGGGCAAATGAACAATCCCGTTTTTTATCTCCACAGGGAAAACATTTTTCCCCATGGAGAAAGTAGTTCCCCTACACCTCCACCACATCGGGGGGTGAGCCTTTCCCCTTCCCATCCTGGATGAAAGTTACTCCGTTTGTGGTCTAGAGTAAATCTTCAACCATTCCCAGGGTGGAAAAAGTGGGATCAAAGTTTGGGAACGCCCACAAATGTACGGTTAATGCCAAAAATACCTTTCAAAATTGTTCCCTTGAGCTCACTATGGCTCAGTTCCCTTTGTCTAGAGTTAGCTCCACGTCACTAGGGAACCACCTTTTCTAGTCCTGGGTTTTCAATTAACAAAGACATATATTCAGGAAGTTGCAGCCTTTGTTTACTCCCGTTGAAGCAAGTAGACGAATGTAAAAGATTACAGTGATGCGTAAAACAAAGCATAGGACCAGAAGCATGGTGTCCTCGAGACATCCCTCTCATTTACCCTGAAAGAGGCCAACCAACCAACTGAGCTAAGCTATCTCCACGTTTGAGCCCTCTAAGAATCCCTTTAGGTCGCCGCAGCTTTGGAGTCTCACGCTGCTTCACTTCAGGGCTGCCAAGGGCCCCTTCGGTTCCACATTTGTTCTGGGATCCATTTCAAACATCTCTGATAGTTTCTATTGCACTTCAAGGGTCAAACCGCAGGGTGCACTTACCCTGCGCCCCTGCATTATTGATGCGCGCATCTCTCAGAGCTGCAAATCTCATAACTGCAGTTCCTGCCAATCCTCCACGTTAATCACTCCTACCTCAGCGGGACATCACTCTTCTTACGCACCTCGGAGCCAGCTCTCTTCGATCCTTGATTGCACATAAGTGATCTCTCCTGCCCGGGCTGGACTGGACAATGTTTTAATGCTACCTTCATATTGCACTGAGCGCACAAGTGCAGCGCGCGAGTCTGGCCGGCTGGGCGCGAGCGCCCAACTCAAAAGTATTGTTAAGTAAATGGGCCGAATGATTCAACCTGCAGCTGTTTCCAAACATATTGGGTAAAAAGATTTTAGTTTTACAGACATGTCAGAAATGAAGCTAATACAATGTTCCAATACTTCAAGGTACGGCTCAGTACGCGGCCAAGAGCATTGTTTGTCTGCAGCAGCAAATCGTGTATGCCTCTAGGAGGCAACTGTCTGCATCCTCTCACCTTTCAAAGCTGTATGAGGCGTGTGCGCCTTGAAACCCTGGAAGCAGCATCCTGTCCGCTGTATCTGGCTCTCAACGTGACCGGGCCTACCATTTTCAAAGATGATGCCCACCTCTACAGTACCGCGTTTATAATTTTATATCACCTGGAGCTGCCATTTTACAACCTCTGATCTTACAGTCTTCATGGCACTTGGACTTTTTTTGTAGAGGGGCATCACACATCCGCCTCGAGATATTGACACTACCTTCCTCCCGCCATTTCCTCCTTCCTGTGTGCTAGAGATAAAGACCGGAGAGTAAACAATGGGTGTAGAGTTCGATCATGTAATGGATGTTTTTTTTTGGGTGGTTGGGGGAAGTGCAGAATTTTTCGTATTGAGGCTGCATTTTTGGATTTAATGGGAGACTTGACTTTAAAACAGTTTAAGTTTCTGATGATTTCAGAAATGTGGAGGAATTGGGTACATTCTTATCTTCAGAAGGTTCCTTCCATCATATGCACCCACAAAGCAACAAATATTTTTTCAGAATCTGTGTACTGTGCCTGCTCGTCAAACAAAAAGGTATTATCGCCTCCATATAATGCATTTTATCTTGAACCAATAATGTTGAACAGGTTTTGTGACTTCTGGTTTGCGAGTGATGAACCAAGCCACCATCATCCTTGACTGCACTTTCATCCATGGGAGACAATGGGACATATTTTCTGAGGGGTTTTAGATTATTATGTAGAGAGGAGGTGTATCCCTGCTGTGCAGTCCGCCTTAACCACAGCCATCTCCTTTGTCTTCTCATTCATACAAGGCCCCAGAGCACTCTTGAATAAGATATTGAGTCAAAGGCCCTTTTAGTTTTTGTGCTTTTGACAAAGGTCTAAGAGCTCAGAGCTGGTGTGAAGAATAGCCAGGTGCACCCATCATGTTTCAGTGAACATGCTTGACTCCTTTTTATGGCTTGTTTACTAAAGAAGCTATTTCCATCCATTTGTGCACATTCTATTTTTAAAACTCTGTATATGATTTACTGATGATAAGTGCAGATGATACCACCCTTTCTCGCAGGGAAATCAATGAAGTATACCTTTTGGAGAAATTAAATATAATAGGCTTTTACCTTTAAAATAGTATTTCGGATTGCAACACCATAAAATTTAGAGGGCGGAGGTAGCAAAATCACAAAGGTGCAGATCCAAGACCCATGCCCTCTTGGTGGCAGCTAGAGGTCGAATTGAGAGGGACACACAATGAGCTCAGTGTGGAGTTTGGCAAGCTCGCCCTTAGTCCACCCACATTATAATGTCTGGTTCCAAAGGAGGTGTTGAAGGAAGTGACCCGATTAGGGCCACCCGGGTCACTCGCGACCACCTCTCAGCCTTCCATACAAATGATGAGTCTGTCAGACAGAGAATACAAACCAAGTATATTTTATTCAGGTACACTCGAACAGAGTCCAGTCTGACCAGCCTCCTGAGATTGCTGCAGAGGGACTGACTTCAGTAAACATAGAGATACATTATGTACGTTTTCTGAACCAAGAATGTCCCGCCCCTAATGGAAATCTACTAGCAGGTGCAGCTAAAACAAAGAAGTACAGTAAGCAGGGCCGGACTGGCCATAGCGGGCACCGGGAGTTCCCCCGGTGGGCCTCCAGGGTGGGGGCCGGTTTTGGGCCCCTGGGGGGCCGCTTTTGTTACCGGGTTCGGCAATATCGGCCCCCTGTAACAAAATCGGCCGAATCCGGCGCTCCCAAACTGCTTGGCTGCAACCCCCCTCACCCCAGGGGGGGGCGGCCAAGCAGTTTGCCAGGGCCGGTTTCCGTTGCCAGTCCGGCCCTGACAGTATGACGAGTCTCAACTCTGAGGCTGGGCATACATTATCTCTGGAGCAAGGTCATGCTGTTAGTGTCTGCTGCTGGACTAGTGTGAGAAAGCCTCTATCTATGGGAAAGGAATGCATTAGTAAAAACAGTGTATTCATTAGCAGAGTGAGGCCTAACCTTGGAGAAAGGAACATTTCTACAACCTGCTTCTCGAGTCAGGGAATACATAGCTGACGACATGATTCAAAATGGCGGCTAAATCTAAAATCGTGCCGCAAATGCTAACTTAACACAGGAACAAAGCACAAACAAAACAGCAAAACATTTTCATTTCATCAGTGTTTAATGAAAACGTTAAATAGGGAGCCAGAGCAAGTTAAGAACAAGTCAGTTATATGACTAAGGTTGATGATTATTGATGTCACATTACTAATTACAACACACAAAAGGTGCTAGGAGGACTGATTGCAAATAGTCCAAATCAGTGGTTCTTAACCTGTGGTCCAGGGACCCCTGGAGTCCACGAAGCCTACTCAGGGGGTCCGGGAATGCTTAGAAAATTAAATAATATTAACAGATTGATAAAGTGTATATAAATAAGCAAAAGTGAAACATTTTAAACGTTCTGTAAATTTGAAGGAATTTGAAATTGGAGGCTTAAAATTAAGTTTGTATCCTCAGATTGATTCGTGGGACAGTGCAGATGCATCAAACAGAATATAGTATGGATCATGGGTTGCCTTAATTGAATTCCCATCAACATTAAAATTATGATATTTTTGTATTTGTTAGAGAATTCATCATTTGTGCATTATTTTGAGATTTAAATCATTAAAATTGCTTAGGCTGGGGTCCCTGGCTTCCAGTTATGATCCAGTCAAGATCCCCAGATTCCAATAATTATTCCCTGGGGGTCCCCGGATTCCAGTAATGATTAAGTGGGGGTCCACAAAAATCAAAAGATGAAAAACTATTGGTCTAAACCACTGGCAAGCACTCAGTGTATCATTCTAATCCATCATTTTTCACTAATTATGCCCAGTAGCGGCCTGCATGAATCGGGGGTGGTGTGACGGGGGAGAGATGGCGGGTGGGGGGTAAGGGGATATTTAAAAAAACAGAAAAAAAACTTACCTTACCGCTGTGTCTCTCCGTCGTCACTCCTCACGTCGGGAATGAAACAGGAAGCAGGCAGCCAGGCTCCCCTGCCCAATCACAACGCTGCAATTCAGCATTGTGATTGGTAAGCACCCAGGCTCCCCTGCCCAATCACAATGCTGCAATGCAGCTGAGTTACATAAAAACTCAGTGATTTGTCTGAGCACCGTGGTTTGGCTCTCAGCCAGGGACTGGGGGCCTGGGCATGTTCTACATGCAGGCTGTAATGCAGCCTGCATGGAG
The DNA here is from genome assembly GCA_963921515.1 of Calotriton arnoldi. Lineage (NCBI taxonomy): Eukaryota > Metazoa > Chordata > Amphibia > Caudata > Salamandridae > Calotriton > Calotriton arnoldi. The sequence goes on from CAWUFW010004424.1 coordinate 867,925, forward strand.
AACAGGGAAAGTGCCCATGACTGTTTGGCCGGCCCAAGAGGACCGACCAAACAGTCATTGCGCACTTATTTGGGTGCTACCACTTCTCCCCTGCTCTGCAGCCCCATCCCGTCATGCAAAGCTGCCGCAGCAGGAGGACAAAATAAAATGATAATAACATTACAGAATTATCATTTTATTTTTTCCTTTCTTTTACTGCTTCAAGGCAGTGGAGCGACGCTACCACTGATTACGGAACACTAGATAGAGGTCTGCCCCATATAAATCAGAACTGATCATTCTCCTCATTGAAACAGTTCAATTCCCTTCTGGAAGGGGCTTCGCTGGCAGTTCTGGATGGACTGTTCCTATGAGGAACAGGGTAAGTCCTGATTTACGTAAGGCCGGTCACTGCGTAGAGTTGTATAGGAGGTGAAAAACGTTGGTTTAGAATGCTAGCCAGAGCGATTGACAAGTGGTCTTTGCAAGTATCCATATGTGTGTTTTACATTACTAAATATACCATTGGTCCCTGTGACTTTATGTTACAGGCAAGGTGACTGACATGATCAAAAGATTCAGAATCCATTCAGATTAGAATAAATACACCAGGTGGCACAATACTCTGCTGAGGTTGGGGTATTGTATGGGGTGGTGAAATGGATTAAAAAAAATTCTAAAATGAACGAGATGCAATAGGATAATTCAATATTCCTACAAAACCCACGAGCAAAAATAGAGAGGGTGGCATACTGGTACTTAATGTCTTTTTGACATATCATATGGTTTGAATTGGAAGTGTCCAGGATACATCTCCACCATCTTCCCACTCTCCCTGTGGTTCAGAAATGCAAAGGGAATGACAGCAGGCTTTCAGGCTTGTGCTGAATAATTTGGTTTTCTGAAGAGAAGCATCGGCTCAACAAGCTTCTTGTTTATTATTTCTATCCCTCCTCCTCACATGCAAGATCCTTTGCAATTACTCTTGACTACTTGGGGCACTTGTCTCGAAACAGTGAGTCCAGGGGCGTAGGAAGCACTAAAATTCAGGGGGGGGGGGACGGGGACAGGGACATCCTTGTGGACTTTCCCGTGACCCCATACAAATCGCCTGTTGTGTGAGACCGTGTACCCGTTAAACAAATACAATCGCATAGTTTTGAAGTGAAATATTGAGAAAGGCAGGCATTAGTCACAGTTTGCAAATATGCTTTATTGTTATTTACATTCACATAGTAATTAGACCAAATGTTAAAAAACATGTATATGAATCTTGCATCTTTATGCACAAAGCAAACAAAGGTCGCTGACTTCGGGTGGGGGCGTCGTGTTTGCAAGTGCATTATGGTTTGAAAAGTACCTGCTGCTGCATTGCAGGTCTCCAGCAATTTTCAGGCAACAATAAAAATGTGAAGATAACTCCGGTGATTAATGTTCTTTGTTGAGAGAGATCAGAGGTTTGTCTAGTGGATGTTTTGACTCAAGGTAAGGTAGGCACAGTGGGTTAATATGCCTGCTGCAAAAAACGTGTACCACGCAGATCACAAAGTGCATATAATGTAAATAGGTCAGTGGGTTACTGTTTCTGTCTGAGAGATTCTTTTGTTACTTGAAGTTTATAAGTTAAAATCCTAACATAGAACAGTGATCTATTAACCCTCATCAAAGAGCTGCATGAAAACGGCAAGGTATAGATTAGACCGTTATGATTTTCCCCCTGTCTTTCATTAGCCTAATGTTGGAAAATGGGTTCATTTGGATAGAAATCAATTCTGATTATTATAGAGAACCCCCAACCGTGGTGTTATGTTTTAAATTCTGAGTTTGTGCTTTTCCAGTGTTGCAAAGTCATCCTCTGCCCTGGGTACCCCCCTTCAACTGTCTGCCGACTGCTACTGGTGGTAACTGACTCTGGGCTCTGCCTAACCAGGCCCAGGGCCGGTGCTATGCTGAAAGAGACACTTAAAAATACAGTGAAAAGTGAAAACACCTACATACACTATGGGTTAGGGTACCACTATGATTGGCATGACCTCCCCTATAAGACCATAGTACATGATAGAGCAGAGGGATTAAAACTACCTCTAAGTCCCTAGTATATAATGGGGCATGGCAGTTTAGAGGCCAGCAGCCTTTCTGCACTTGCATATGTGCACTTCTGAAGCCTGAGGTCAGTTTAAACGCAGCCCTGTGTTGCAGGACTGCTATTAAAATGCAAATTGTTCCCAAATTGACTTCTGTGTTTGGGGCACTTAAAAATTGATAAACTACAATGTTGGGGCATATTAGGTATCCCCAGAGTTTCCCCAAGGTGTCCCAGGGGTGAGGGCTGAATGCAAATTCGATAGCACCAGGTTCAAGCAACAACTCCTGCCTGTAGAGGCTCCATATTCTTGCATACCGTGGGAGGGTATGTGGGGGGAGCCATGAATGAGAAATAGCAGAAGCTATACACAGTGCAGTTGGCAAGCATTCCTGAGTGTGTGGATGGGGTAGGCCTGTTTCCCCGTTGTTTTATTGGTTCTTGCACATCTTTGTCCCCCTGAATGAGGGTGTCTGAATATGTCCCTGACTGGCCCATTTATAATTTTGCATTGTTTCTTAGATGTGACCTGCATGACTGGGCCTAATACTGCAGATGAGGCCTCACCAGTGGTGTTCACAGAACTTACACCTGTCTGCTAAGTTTGCACCCCGATATCCAATCCAGAAGTATTCATACTGGCTCCACGTTGTTGACAAGTGAATTTCACAGATTGCATTCTTTTAGAGCCATCATCCCTCTGTCATCCTGGACCCAGATCCATGCCTAGAGCTGTTATGCTCCTAGCTGCCAATTGGCCACATGTCATATATAGGCTCTTCAGGCCATTCTGGATTTTTGGCCCACTTCACTTTGCATGCCTGGATTTCAAAGTCCATGCCTATAGTAGAAAATGTAAAACTACAAGTACCAGAATGCAAAGGGCTGCTGGCTAAAGAGCCACGACTGGCTGATGACCTCATATGTGATTCTTGTCCACTTGGAGCTTTAAAATGTAAAGTTACTCTGCTGAAAATCTAATTTGTAGTCTCCAAAAGCATGGTTTTTTCCTTGAAAGCCCACTTGAGTGTCCCTTATTTAAGAAGACCCACAGCTGTCACAGACAAAGACAAAGAGACAGGACAGAGGGAATGTGGTGCTAAAGCACTTGGCACATATTTTATCAAGAAGATGCCCTAGCAGGCCTGCGATTTCTAAAGGTGGAAGGGGCGCCAACTGGTGCAATGGGGTCATAAGAGCTACTCACATTTCGATTGTTGGTGCAATACTGTGAGCAAATCTCTTGCACTTTTTGTGATTCACAAACACAAGAACAGGCCTAAGTGGAAAATTATGTTTTAAATTGGGAACATTGTCAGGCCATTAATGATACAGACTTGATAATGAGGCAACTTGGTTTACACTTGGCGTGCCTCCAAAAAGGGGCCTCATATTTCTATCCGGGTTCAGAGTGGTACTGCCTGAATAAGTGTGGCTTACCTTTAATGTTACTAGAGGACTCCATAATATCATCAGAGACACAGTGGTCAAGTCATGGGCTTTCCCTTTTCCTGACATTGCTCTCAGGTGTATTAGTCCACTTGGTTAAGTTTATGTAATGCAAGACTATCTATCCCAGAATGCATTATTGTGTTTAAGGAAAGTTGGGGACAGAAAAATAGCATTTTTCCTGATACGGTGTTATCTGGTACCTTTACTAGGCTTCTTAGTGAAGTAGGAAGGCACATGAGAAAGGGCCCTATGCAGTCTGTGATTCCTAATTTCAAGCCCCAGCTCCCACCGGAGCCAACTGTGATTGCCGCGCTTAACCTCACAGTCAGACTCTGATAATACTTCAGTTCGTGAGGCCTTGACATGCAAAACACAATAAGCAGGAAGCAGTGGTCGAAGTGGGGGAAAAAAAGTAGGAGAACTGTGGGTGGAGAATCAGACGGCGAGAATAACCTGAGATTTCGGTCTGTGGGCGGAGTCAGAGGTGTGGCCAGAAAGAGCAAAACTTCCCTATTTTTAGTATTTCTTTGGCATTTCACTGACCAGTTAATTCAACCAATAGATACACATGTTTATTTAAGGTTCAATATGAGTTATTGACATTAAAATATATTCACAAAGTGGGATATGTTTTCAATCACAGAATATGCCAAATACGCTTAAAAGTGGAATCAAAAGCCATTTGTCTCCGAGCCATGGAGTTTCTGTCATCAGCACTTCTCCTCCCTTTTTCCACAACAGCAGTTCAAACATGAATGGCAAAATATCCTAGTTTGCAAATGTTTTCCACTTAATTGTGGGGTACCATATTTGCCACATAATACATCATTCGCTGCATAATCTAACGATTTCACCCAAAAAATTGTTTGTAGCTCAAACAGATCAAACATTACGATAAAAATGTGACTTATGTTGCTGCGAAGTGGAGGGCCCTTTGCAAAGGTTGACTAGTCACCTTTCTCACTGCGGCATTTGTATGTTACACAGGTACTAATGAGGCAAAAGCTTTGCAGAGGCTGTTAGTATGTATAAAAATGTCAAAATAAAGTATCATAAAATGTACCGCATTACTCTGTAGCCTTTTTTTACTGCATAATTTAGTCAACATTGCGCCATAATGTTGTCCTCTATTGCTGCATAACTCCAGTGTCCCAAAAGCAGCACATGTTAAAAGTGCTTGTGCATGAAGCAGAGACCATGAAGTTTGCGAAATTAGTTTGGTGTGCATGCGAATCCTACATTGACAATCCTTGGTAAGTTGCACTACTACTGCTGAAAAAGGCCAATGGAGGTACCAAAGGGTGAGGTGGACTGGCCTCAAGGGTCTTGTGACCTTAATGACAGAGTCATTGTTGCTCTAGGGTGTGCTTCTTCGTATGCCTGACCGCAAGACTGGAGGTGAACTTCAGTATGGATTGTGGTGGACAGGCCTTCAAGGTTAAGCCATACTTGCCACCGCAAGGGCCCACCTGCTGGTGCTAAGACACCAGGGTTTCTAAGGTTTATCGGGGCCTTCTAAGGTGTATCATGGGAATGTGGTCTGTCAAGAGAGTGGGCTGGTGGACTGGTCATGAAGGCTGAACCTGGTTCTCCAGTTCAAAATTCGGCAGCTTTGGTCAGAGTGCCACATCCTCTCCCCCACTGAACCCCATACTGCCCCACTGAGAGAAACTAGCACTGCCTTCAGCTACAACCCAATTGTGCTGCGACTCAATTCAAATTATGCACTAGACAAGAGTAATATGCTTCCTGAAAAAAAAGTAACAACATCCTGGAAAAAGCAAGCACTCATAGGGAATGCAAGGATAAGTAAAGCATGTGAAATGTAAGCAGGAACAACATGGTTACCTTAACGCTTTTACACTCATTATTCAGACATCAATGAGTGATTGTGCCTGAAAAGTTCAGGACATGACTACAAGACCCGGAAGGGACCCGTTTTAATGTCCATTGCTTATATTCTTACAAAACTTAAGCAGTTTGCTTTAAAAAGACCACATCCCTGAACACACAGCAGCGGTACACATTTTATAATCTAAAATAATTAAAACAGTTGAAAAAGATCACATTAAACGTTTCCCACTCCACTTATCAACCAGGTATTGCAGCCCCTCTAGGAATGATGCTCTTCCCCACCCTGGGAAAACAATGTTGTTCAAAGAAAGAAGGTAAAAAGAAAGTAGCGCTTTACTGGCAAACTCTGTAAAGTGGCGCTAATGTGTGTGGGTGTAAATAACACCAATCTGGCCTGTCTGTGACCAGTCTTTATTGCTTTAATTAGGAATTTAATTATTTTTCGTATTTTGATACTTTTTTCTCTTCGTTCGGAGATTGCCCTTTGGAATAGAAAAAGGTCAGAAAATGATGACATTTCCATCCAAAGTGTTTCGTTCTTTTTTGGAACCATTTCACAGGGGAACAAATAAAGGAAAGGAGAGGCAAGAGAGGGTAATTGAAAAAAGCAAGTTAGGAGGAGCGAGACAGAAAGAGAGGGAGGAATAAAGAGAGAGAAAGGGGAGGAGGACAGCTGCCAGAGGCAGAGCAGGAGAAATGGACACTTCTCTGTGCAGGAAGGAAAAGAGACAGGGTTTTTTTCCTTCTCTGCCCGTCCCAGAATTGTCCGAGCCTTACTGCAGCATAACAAAGGGGAGAGGACGGATGGCCTCTGTGACTGGAGGCAGATCACAGGTAAAGTGCAGGGCCATTAACTGTAGCGCTTTCGCGTGCTAATGGCCCTGAGAATCACAGAAGGGAGAGGGGAAATTCTTTTGTCCCCTCGTCCCCCCACCCTTATCCCCCATGTCCCCCCTTCTCCAAAATCTGGGGGGATATAGCCCCCGCGTCCCCCAAACTTCCTATGCCCAGGAGCGAGTCCACCTTGGTTGCTGACACAAAAGAAGTCACCCCATTCCACGTCATCATGAACGCTGCTTCCAGTGTCAGCCTTTTAACTGCAAATCATTGCTGTCATGTGTAGTAGTCTAATTATCTCAAGCAAACCGAACCTACAACACCCAGAATGCATTAGGCTGTCACTTGAATGCCCAGTACTTAAAAAATGTCCATAATGATAAGGGCACCCATATTCCTGAACACGTTCACGCAAATTTACTACATTATTCCATACTCCACATCAGACATCTTTCCAGTCTCAGGTTTCCATTTTCTAATCCATTATAATATTATTCAAGTGAAGTGAATCAGAAATACAACTCCCAGGATGCAATAGTTTGTGAAATGAAATGAAATGTAATTATCAAATCGTGAATAACTACTTACGGGGCTCATGGTGATTTGTGCTTCATCTTCTTGTGCATTAACGACTCCACTTTTAATAAAGAGAGATTAAACAGACTGAAAAATCAATGGTCCTGCAGTCTGGGGGTGGTGGAATTTTCAGAAAGACATTAAACTGCCTTATGGTTCTAAGCAAAACCAAAGAGTTATATTATGTCATTAGGGTTTGTACGGCATGCTAATCACCCGGGAGGATATTCAGGCCCTCCTAGAAGATGAGAGCTGGGTTGTCTGAGAGCAGCTTAGTGGAAGAGCCAGGGATTGCACGTTTCATGCTAACAGTTTGAAGGTCACTGAGGCAAAAGTTACGCAAACAGGCACAAAATGTTTACTTGGGATTTACTTTCCAGTGCAAAACTTTACTTGCACTAGAAGGTAGCCTTAAATTAATGCTAAGTAGTGATAGCTGCTTTGTGTTCCTTTGAGTCGAGGGGGTGTTCCTATGCAACCACTCATGGTCCTTTGATGCACAGTCCTGTCTATTAACATTTGTGAGTCACTAAGGAGAGTCACTGTTCCTGAGATAAGAGTTGGGAAAGGGTCGTTTTAGAGAAATGGAAAAAAGTCAGAGAGACTTCTACTTGATGCCCTCACACACCCCGAAGGATGTCATGCTTCATCATGAGGCAGTGCTCCTCGTTGGGCAGGCGCTGCAATGCCCTACAGGTCCCCCGGAGGGTCACTTTGTTTGAGATCTTTTTGTGATCTAGCCGTATGGTGTGTGCGGGTCAGTGTGCAGTGTTATGTGAGAGGTGACAATTAAAAATGACTAGAGGGTATCTAAGGTAGACCAATTTAATGAGGGAGATCCCTCTGTCATGGTTTAAAAAACCAAATGGTTGAGTGCTGCTCGAGAGTAGTTATGGCCCTCAGTAGCTAGACAAGTGCAGTGCTTGTTTATTTTAAAAAAGGATGGGGTTGACATGTTTTGCGCTATAGTGTGGTCTCAGGAGGAGATCCTTCACGTTCTTCAGGACCATAAGGGAGTGGTTGAGGTAATGGGAAAAACAAAAGGGTGAAACAGTGGCCTTATTGAATCAAGTCGTGCCACTCGAAGGACCCAAGTAGTGGTCCTATCTATTCAATATAGGCAGAGTGCTCCATAAGTCATAACAAGAGAGTGCTGGCCGTCACAATAGCTTTATCGGAGGGTACAGATTCTTGCACCTACCCGACCTCTCGCCTGCAGCACTCTCTCGTTATGACTTATGGAGCACTCTGCCTATATTGAATAGATAGGACCACTACTTGAAATAATTTATCCACCCACTCCTCACCATTCAACTATTTTTTCATTGAGCCTTGCAGCCCTTTGTCCAATCTCCATCCATCCATTCAATGATTCGATAAAGCTGGATAATGAAAAATTTATTATAAAACGTAGCATATTTATATTTTTTTTCAAAACCTTCTTGGAAGGTGAACTCCCCACGCCCTTTTTATAGTGGTCATGCTTGCTTGTTGTGCTCGTTCACTACATGCTGGATGGGGGCTGGTCTGGCAACATTCTCAGGGCTGCTTTTGGTTCCCAGTCCGTCCACGGGTAGGAACCAGAATATAACCCAATGTGGTGTCTGTGGTTTCTGAATCATTTAACCCACAGTCTAGAACAGCCCAAGTTGCTGTGTGTATGTTTGGTAAGGGGTAGATTATTGCAGGTCCACAGTAGGAATTAAATATGTTTTAAATATGTTCATTTAAGCTATTGAAATATTGGTTACTGTGTGCACTCAACACGTCACAGTCTGCTCCTTTTGTTGATTTTCTCTTTGTCGAGTTACAAGAGTTAGATGCCACCTAATCAGAATGTCTCATCTCACTTTATGCTGACCCGAAACTTCAATAAGTTACTACTCACAGCACTATAAGTACATGTCTGCAGGCATGGTTCTGGCATGTTCGCAGGGAAACAAAATGTCTCTAAAATGTTTTAGGACTCTGTTTCAATCACTAACTGCTCTGTAATAACACACACACTATACTTATTTTAGTTAACTGTGTAGTATGTTACATTTGGTGGACGGGAAGAAGACTAAGGGCCAGATGTAGGTAAACTCATTTTTGCGAGTCCTTAATAGCGATTTTTAGCGAATCGCTATTAAGGACTCGCAAAATGGAATGTAGGTAGGAATCGCAATATTAATGCGATTCCTTAATATTCCTTAATTGCGAATCGCAAATTGCGATTCGCAATTAAGGAATACCTTCCCATTCATTCCTATGGGCCTAAAGGCCCATAGGAATGAATGGGAAGACATGTCGCAATTTGCGAGTACCCATTAGGTACTCGCAAATTGCGAATGCATTTTCAAGGGTGCAAGGGTGTCAAAAGGACACCCTGTTGCACCCTGAAATATGTATGTGTGCACATGTGGCGCACATACAAGCCCTAAGGGCATGTATGTGCGCCACATGGCACTTTGAAAAATGCAATAAAGTGCATTTTCCAAAGAAATTGCAAATTACCACCAACTTGAAGTTGGTGGTAATTTGCGATTCGTTAAGCCCAAATCGCAGACTTTCTGGGCTTCCTGCATTGCATTTAAGGAATCGCAATTTGCGATTCCTTAAAGGCAGTCGCAAAATAGGGATTCGTAAAATTTGCAATTCCTTATTTTGCGAGTAGGTTTTTCCTACCTACATTGCACAGGGCTATTTTGTGGTCGCAAACGTTGAAATTCTGCGAATTTCAGCGTTTGCGATCGCTATTACGCTTCCTACATCTGGCCCTAAGTTAAATAGTGGTAGAAGTAGTCACAAGGGCCAGAATTCCTTCATTGAGTAAGGGCCATCGGAAGTTTGGCCATGTGTCTTCCCATCTCATTTATAGTGGCTGAACAAATGGCCAGTTATGAATTTCACACACCGCCATCCAAAACGTGGCAGTAAGTGAAAGTAAAAACATTTTATTGACCCTCATGCCTTGGGAGAAAACTTCCATTGTGGGGGTGGCCATGCTTTTTTTTATTTTCAAAATGAAAATCCCACTCTGGGATTTTGTTTTTGAAAATAAAAAAAGATATTGAAAGTGTGATGTACGGCGCCACCATGTTGATGGACCCGCACGGCACACTTTCAGTGGTCTGGCGGCTAGATTGCCGACTTTGGTGCTGGAAACCAGGGTTCGAGCCTCGGGGTCGTGTCCACATCCTGTGATTCTGGGCAAATCACTTAATCTCCCCGTGCCTGAATGTGTCCTTGTGTAACGTAACCGGTGCTCATGTAAAGCGCTCCAGTACCTTCGGGTTGAATTCGCGCTATATAAATCTGCATTAAAAAAAAAAAAGTTCCTGCCAATGTAAGAGATGTCTGCTGGTGTGGTGGGCATCTCTGCATTTGGAGTACATTCCCCTGACAGAGTAATTACCGTACTCCAAAGTCTAAATCAACTTTGGTTTCACACATCATCCCCCATTAAAACAATATTGTGGCAATATCACAATTATTAGTTGTGGTAATGTAATTATCAAATTGTGAATAATCACTTATGGAGCACATGGCGACCTTTTCCTTCATCTTCTTGTGCATTAACGACTCCACTTTTAATAGAGAGGGATTCAAACAGGCTGAAGAATCAATGGTCCTGCAGCCTAGGGCTGTGAGATTTTCAGAAAGACATTTATCTGTCTTATAATTATAAGCGAAGCCGAAGAGTTATGTAATGGCATTAGGATTTGTATGACGCGCTAATCACCCGGGAGGATATTCAGGCCCCCTAGAAGATGTGAGCTGGATTGTCTGAGAGAAGCCTACTGGAAGAGCCAGAAACTGAACATTTTATGCTAGCAATTCAAATGTCACTGAAGCAGAGTTACTAACACTTTGTACCTGGTTTGCATCACAAAAGCTACTCAAACAGGCACAAAATGTTTATTTGGGATTTACTCTCCAGCACAAAACTTTACTTGCACTATAAAGTAGCCCCAAAGTAATACACAGTAGTGCTAACTGCTTTGTGCTCCTTTGCGTTGGGTGGGTGTTCCCATGCAACCATGCAAGGTTTTATGATGCAAAGCCCTGTCTGCTAACATTTGTATACAGGGCTTGCACCAAAACATAATGTCTCTTTGAGGTTGGCATTAAAAAGGAGAAAAGTTTATTATCTTCAAATTTTTCTGAATTTGCATGTGTGTTGCACTGTACAGCACACATCCAAAGTGGAAAAGGTTTGTAAGTTTTTCTAAGCATAGTATTTTGTAGTTCAAAGGTACCCTTTCAGTACAAAAACAATGCTAGCTGTGCGCATGCTCACACACACACACATTTGCAATATGCATGGATTTAAATCCTAGTTTATCTTTCAGGCTGTATTTTTTATAATTACCGTTATTTATTTATACATTCCAGTGCTACAAAGTAATTGCTTGATGACAAAGTGCTTTATAAAACATCAAAATGAAAGAATAAACAAGTCCACCTTGAGACTCCAACTACTCTTTCTTTGACCCCCTCCAGGTCGCGTCAAACGCAAACGTGGTAGATCTGAAGCCACCTTCTTCCAAGGTCTGAGTGAAACTCCGCAGCAAAGATGAGCAACGCGTCAGACTCTGAATCCGATTCTGATGTGTCGACAAACTCACCCCCAAAAACCAACGGCTTTAGCCTGGAAGCACACGACAAGGACAGCGGGCCCAACCAGCAGCACAAGAGAAAGGAGGGGGATGCAGACAAAGGCAGGGTGCCCATCGACTCCAAGTTCCAAAAGGAGAGCGACAAATTTGCCCCGGACATTGGCTTCAACTTGGACTTTTTCGGAGATGCCAACAAGTGAGTAAGAGAGACGGTGGAGTTCAGACACTATTTCAGTTTGTATTATTATACCCAGGTGATACATGCTTGTTTCTAAGTTCATGGACCTTGAGTCACCAAAATGCCAAGGGTGTAAAACGTGAGCTCACTCAACCTTTGACCCCTGACCTCATCACCGGGTTGGCCCTTTCCTTGCGGTTATACCCCCAGCAGCCTCCTATTTACTGTTGAGGGGCTACGGGAAGATCAATAAGGGGCCAATTTACTATTATTTCATGCACAGTTGCATGAAAGAGAGAGAGCAGAAATGCTCCATATTTACAATGATATGGAGCATTTCTGCTCTCTCCCTGTGCTGGCACACTCTGGTTTTGCTATGTTCGCCCTAAGTTGGCAGGGTATGCCCAGACGTCCCTTGCTCACTTTGCCACTGGATTCAAGATAGCCTGGCTGATGACGGCTGTAAGCCAGAAACCGGTCCCAGGATGCTTGTTTCCGGTCCAGGGAAGACATGGCTTGGCAGTTCGGGCTGGACTGTTCCCATGAGGCACAGGGTCAGACTGATTTGCATATGGCTATGTCTGAACTGGGGTGGCGGAGTGAGCTAAAGAATGATGATGGATTAAACCCAGATCAGTTGACTGGGGGTGAGTGCTTGCAATGTTCAACACTCCGTCCATCATCCCTTTTGGTTTTGCTACACTCTGTGCACTGCCATACACCAATGCAGGCACTCTTGCACCATAGTTCAAGGGTGCCTGGGTTACAAGCAGTATTGTTTTTGTGCAGGAAAGAATACCTTCCTGCACAAAAGCAATCCAAAGAGGCTTTTTCATATTTCTATGCGTGATGTAGAATGCATCAGCATCTCACATAGATGGCGGAAATAACAAGGAGAATAAAAGATTTTTCCACATGTTAGGACATCCTCTGGGAGGGATACCAATTTGACGCAATCCCAGGTTTGCAAACTTTTGTAAACCTGGCATTGTGTCAAATGCATGGGTGGATGCACAGGAATGCCAATGCTCACCTATGAAACGCCTCACAGCTCAAAATGTAACATGATGCAGCACAAGCCAATGCTTTGCGTTACATTTCTTTACAGAGCCACACAAGGCAGTGCAAATTGCCCATTGTGTGGCTTTGTAAATAATACTGAAGCTTTTGTGTTGTCCTTGCGTCACCTTGCATGACGCAACGACAATGCAAAGACTGAGTAAATCTGGGCCTAAGTGTCAACTAGAGAAAGCCACAGTGTGCCTGATTCCTGGGACCATGGGTATCAAGTACAAGGGTACCAAAGAGCAAACCGATGGTAGCTGCTGCTACCCCTCGCTAGCCATCATTAACACCAGATTCACATGTGATCTGCTGCAGGGATGGATTGTGTACACTGTATGCATGAGGGTGTGTCTTTGGGTCAGAGTTCATCGATTGTATGTATATATTCTTTCTGCGGATCAGAGCTATGTATGTAGATATGCATCCTAATGCCTGATCAGAGAAACTGGTATGTGTGATTCTCATACATTTTATGCTTTGTGTACCTGTCTCATGGTAAAATTTAATTCACAAGGAACCCAATTACGAGAGGGGTGGAGTGAAATGATCATATGGTTTCATTCATTAATTGCACTGTGTCTGATTACAAGTTTTTCGCATGTGACTTTAAGGCATTGAGAATTCCATCCAGTTTTATTTACCATGTGAAGAAGAACAGTGACATCGCATATAGAAAAAGCATTGCCTGCTGTTGGAATTTGCTGCGACAGCAGAAGGAAAGAAGGAAATAGCCTCTTCCTGCTGAAACCTGGTGGTGGATCTTTCAACGCACCACTGGAAAGCTGTCGCAATCAAAATGCATAATAACATCACCAAATTATGAACTATAAACACATTTGCTTTTTATGTATAGCAGGAAAACACTGATAAATATGACAAAAAAAACCCTGCATGGACAACAATGCTATTAAATTGCATTAGTCAATGACAATCAATACTCATGTCTACTGATAGCTTGCAGTATTTGATTGTAAATTGAGATTGTTTCAATGTTGATCTGCAGAAAACACAGACGAAAGACTGGCAGTGACATGGTTGACATAGGGATCAAGTCGAAAGCGATTGCAGCTACTGTTGCATGTAAATACAGTCAGAAGTGCACCACCCTTGCAGTTTACAGCAAGCCCAGTGAGCAAACACCAATAAAGACCAAATGTCAATCTGCATGTACAAATGTAGGCCAAGGAGGGGGAAAAATACCTGAATAATGTGGTGATGGCAGCCACTGTACATGTGACAATCGTCAGGTCGATCATGAACTTGAAAAATTGTGAAGGCCACACTTGCAACACATATGGACATGCCTATCACGAAGATCTGCATCTAACCCTGCAGCAATGACAATGTTGGAAGTTGACATACATGCATATACATGTCACCCTTCAGGATTCCCCAGCAGCACACTTGATAATGTTCCAAATAGGGCCGCCACAGCGGTGCGAATACATGACTAGCCCTCCTGTCAGTGTCTGTAACATCAAACCCTGTGCATGCGAAAACACAGTAAAAGATGAGTAAGAAATCAATGAACAATCAAGTACCTGCACCTCTCGCTCTCACTCATTGAACTTCACCTTCCTTAAATGGTTGGTGGTCATGGAGCAGGTTTTCTTTGGGTGAAGCACCAGATGATGGTGCCTCATGGAAAATTGATTTGGATTTTTGGTGTGAAATGCGAGAATGCATTTTGCAGTAATATATATCACAGTGGGTAAAAGCAAGGGGTGATCGACCTGGGAACCTACACCTCCCAAAAGGCAATGTGCTTGGTTTTACTTATCTTTACCCTAAAAGTGGGAAAGAACCCTAATCTGTTACCTCAGTGACTTCTTTTGTACCACAACATTCTTTAATGGACAGCAGTGACCTGTATATAAGCTCTGATTAAGGTATAACCTGCATCAACAGGACACTGCGTGCTGGCTAGGGGTTGGGTTTTTAGCGCAGTCAGGAAGTGTGGCGCTCAGACTAGTGCGCGTGGTGTTTAATGCGAACTAAAGTAGGTACGGTGCTGCCAGGTCGGGGGATTTACCCAATAACCCCCGGAGGTGTGTGAGTTGAAGTACACACACTGGGAAATGAGCACAGTCCCGGGCACACGTGGTGAAGGTATGACAATAGTGTGGCAGTTTTGTTCGGATTACAATTGCAGTGGTCGACACCCGTACAAAGTTGAAAAATTATTTAATGAAACAACGACTAAATTTAAACACACAACCAGCCGACACGTGTTTCGTCACTCAGAGTAATCCGGTGACTCTTCAGGGCTGTATAACGTGCGTGACAGTAAGGAGAGCAGACCCCCTAGAGCCGGTGATAATTCCAACCCGGCCGGGGGTGTGCGGTGGAATCGTAGGAAAAGGAGGAGGCGGTGCTCCTCGTGGAGGCCAGGCATGAAGTGCGTGCCGCGTGAGGAGCAGAGATGCGGGTGGGCGATGGAGGCCGCTGCGCAGGTGTAGTCTGCGAGCAATGAAAGGCGGGAGCGCCGGTCCATAGGTAGATGCATCTAAGCACAAAAACTGTAAGCAAGAATGTCCAGTATCTAGAGGAGGACAGGGCTCAGGTGCCAGGTGGCGGCGGAAGAGGGGAGCCTGGAGGAAAATAAGTATGGCGCTCCACGAGGCTGAAGCGTGCCGGGAGGCGGATAAGCCTGCAAGGTGGCTTGGACGTTGCCGGAATGCGCTGGTGCTAGTGTAGCTGCCGAACTGCGTGCTACCTGACTTTCATTCCCACATGGGAGGCTTATACCAACTAGAACACTGGAACCATATCTCACCTCTAAAAACCAGCAACAAGCCAGAGCCTATTACCAGTTGCCCACATTGATACCTGACCAATTGCTTTGAAAAGCCAAAGGTCTGCATGCCGACAAAGGGGTGAAAAATATGTTGGCTGACCCTTTTTTCCTCTTTTGAACATAACATCCTTGTTGATATAGGAGATGCTTCTAGAATAAATCTATGTACTAAAATAACAGTATCTAGATTGATTATAAAGAGACCTATCTCGAATATTCTGCACATTGAAACATTGTCTACCCTATAATTTTCAAAATGTAAAATATTGCACAAAAAGATGGATTTTCATTTTGTGTGATTACACGTAATTGTGCATTATTTAGCTGAAGCATCTTGTAATTACAGGAAAGCATATTACACGATTTTTGCATATCTCAAATTTATATCCCTTCTGTTTTGGCAGTAAGTATGCCTGAGTGTAGTGAGTTTTTTTCTGCTGGAAGCCAGACATTATACTGCCAGTGTGGTTTTTCAGTGGTAGTTCATTTACTCCATCCAAGAAAAATAAGTGCTAAATAAAACAATTCTTTAATATCAAGAAGAGTAAAAGACTCAGACCCTCCCTCAAGACATCTTTCCTTAGGCCATCAAACTGCAACAAACTCCAGAACCTTGTTCAGCAAAATTTGCTTTTGCAGAGCTTTCCTCCATTCCTGTTCTTTCACATAAGATCTGTTACCCAAGTCTTCCAATGCCATAAGACAGTCCATATCTTCCTCAGCATCCTTCTCACCACTCTCTCTTTTATTTTCCAAAGTCAGTCTGCACAAAACAATCTACCTTCTCATTCTGCTTTCCTGCAATGAGTTCAGTAAGGAAACATTATTCCAACAGTTTTGCACCCATCCTGGATGTCCTCGTCGTAGATTTTGCAGAGTGAGCATTTTCACCATCTACAATGTATTAGTGGCTCATGGGCTGTTCTCTGTGTGAATTTAAAACACTAGTGAAAGCTCTTAAACATGTGGATTGGCCGCATACAAGCCAGCATTTCTTTTTCAATAACAGAATATTGTTTCTCCTGTTGTTTAAGAGTGCAAGAGGCAACTGTCACATTTGTTACCCTACTCCCCTGTTTTGAGTTAACATTCCATATTAATTTGTATCAATTGTTAATTAAATATAATATTATTATTGTAGACTAGGATGAAATTGATGAATCAGTGGTACCTCCAACAACAGCTTCTTGATTTGTCCAAAAGCACAGCATTCTTCATTCTTAATTTCTTAAATAATCTAGTCAATGGTTCTGCAATTGTTGAAGCAATTTCCACAATCCCTGAACACAATTCAGACAAACCAATAAAGAAAGTCATTGAAATCTGTTAGTTAGATAAGAAGCTTTTTCAATCATTTTCAAGATTCTGGGTTTTACAAACCTCTGGTGACGTTCATCACAATTTTACCGACAAATCACAAGATCATCATGGAATGCAAGTATCTGGTCACACCTCTTAAGCATGGTGTGTATTAGACACTGAAAGATGGCATTTGTGGAGACTCCCTTAAAAGTTTTAAAATAAACATTAGCATCTCAATTAATGCCATTATATCTTGAGTTTTGTTAGTGGTTGACACTCCATCCATATAGCTCAATGAAGACTATGTAAGTCTATGCAAAGCCTTATCTCTTTGTTCTTCTTTCGTGCCACCACAATTGGTGGCAATCATAAACATTATTATATAGGTTCTATAACTCCTTCCATGCAAATTCTAGCCAGAAGATCAAATAACACTTTTCAAAGCTGTGCCCCTAAGCTGTGCTTCATCAGAATAATATTATCTTGTGGCTTATTTTGTTTGTTTTGTTAGACATCCTCTCAACTCACCTATTCCTTCAGCAAACATATTCTTTTTTTTATCTTAGAGATTCTTCAATTTCTTCTTTTCTCTCATTGCACATTCACCCGATTCAGAACTTACTATCAATATTACTTTCCACACCAATATAACTCATCATCAATCATCACTTGAATTATTTTGTCTGCCCACAAAATCTTATCAAGCACTCCTTGATCAAACCAAACCGACACACCCTGGTCCTTATCAGCTGCACATCCCTTCTCAAAAATAGTGTCGCCCTTAAACCCGGTGCTAGGGTCAAATCACCCAATCACATTTATTATGAGACCTCCATAAGCCTGAGGCCTAACTTCTGGTTCTTTCAGTACTTTTCCACCCCATATTTTATGAAAAGTCTTTTATGAAATTTCTTTTCTGACATTATAGTGGCCTGTGCACCAGAAACAATCTAGAAATGTAGCAAAATTCAATTGATAACAATTTCTACAAAAGGATCTTTGCACTCCTCTTTATACACAATGCTTCTCCGCCAATTTATATAGTAAGCACCATTTTGCTCATACTACTTGCAATCTATCCTCATCATTAAAAAGCTAACTTTCGTTTTCCACTGCACCACACAACAAACTCTGGTAAAATGCACTATAAAACCGCAATTGATACATCCCTTCTTAGCTGACGGGCATATTTTGGAGTTTGCTAATTGTCTCGAAGGTCCACATCTGGAACATGATTCTTTACTAGACATCTATAAACTCTCCACAGCATTCGTCACACTGCCACCCTTTCCACCATTTTGCTGATAAAACCACACACACGCACACACACACACACACGCACGCACGCACACACACACACACACACCACACACACATACACACAGTGTTTGCATTATCTTTGCTTAACACTTTAACATCCATTTTTGCGAATTCTGAACACTGTTCACAACTTCCACAAGCCACGGAAGGTTGGATTTTTGCAAGTTAATAAATTATCCTGTGTAGGTTTGTCTCAACACCTTACATCTATTGGTCACCTACTAATTGTTAAGTGAAATTCTTAAACTCAGATGAAGCATCAAAAACTGTAAAGCTGTCACTCATGTGTCTATAGTTTCCCCAGAAAGCTGTTCACTTGAGAAGAATTTTTGGACATTCAAAATAGGAGTGGCCAGCAAAAAGCCGCTCCACCGGCAGAGTTTGTGGAGTTTTGCCCACCTTGCGCACCTCTTGGAATGTAGATTTCAGCAAAAACTCTGCCACCTGCTGCATGGTAGAGTTTTTCTGGCACACGGCTCATCAACGAGCGAGAAAAAATGAGCACCAGACCGCTTCCTGGAGAGATTTTTCAACGTGGGCAGTCGATCAGGTTGCTACCGCTCGTGTTGAGAAAGTTGCTGAAGCTGCCGCTCAAGTTGAAAATCTACTCGAGCAGTAGAAACAAGCAGCGCCCTCTGGCACGCCGTGTGGTGCCTTTCGCACTGATTTTACAGCATGGGACAAACTCCTGGTGCTAAAAATCAGCGCGAGCAGTGCAGCAGACTGGACTCACTGAACTCTGCTGAATCTCACAGAGTTTTTAGGTAACTCCGTGGAGTTTCACCCATCCCTAAAAAAATGCCTTTCAAATATCTCCATTCCCTCGCCATACTCGTCTAATTTTTTTCCAGGTCGTGATTCAAATTCAGAAAGGTGGTGAAAGATTTTCTTTTTTTTTCTCAAATAATTTTTATTGGATTTCTCAAGAAAAAAAAACAAGAACAGGAAATAAAATAAAGAAGATCACAAATTGGCATGAGTTGAAGTACAACTACAAATGTGATTATAAATGATAATAACAATTATAATAGAAAGAATTTCAAAAGAAGAAGGAATTACAAAGAGGTTACAAATTAAGTGGCAGTTGGAATTGCGGTTAGGTTATAGTCACAGACGGTCTTCGTTTTTGACATTTTTATGGAGACCGACCATAAGGACACATGGTAGACATATAATTCCAGACTTAAATGTTTGTATAAGATGCACGACAAGGATATAATGTTAGAACATCCAGTACAGTATTATAGTAATCATAGTCACATACCCTATGTACAATCTTAATGTCAGTCTAGAGAGTCAAAAGAACAGGTAACCCTCACATATCCCCCACATCGTATCCGTCGGTATAATAATAAAGACATAATGAGGATAGCTTGAAGTTTGTCCAATGTGTTACAGTCCCTAGGTGGAGGGACAGGTGAGAGAGTTCACGTTCGTGAAAGAGACCCATAGGGAGAATGTCCTATTTCAAGTGATTGTGCATTGGTAGTCATCAAGATGTTCAATAAAATGTATGTATTAGTCTTGTGTGGAGTCATTTGGTTCAAGGAGGATCATACTTAAAGGAAAAGGCATCAAGGGATTTCCATAGCTTCCTATGTGAAGGACGCCAGGGCAAAGAGTGTAGAGAGATATTATCCGCCCCTCTGAGAAAGGACAACCATTCTTGCCATTTTCTGAAAGAGACTTCCTTGGAGTTCTTCCAGTTATTGAGTACTATTTTGCAGGCAAGTGTAAGCATTAGGTCCAACAGATAACGGTCATTCTCAGTCGACAGCAAAACTCATTCTAATAAACAGAACATATTGGACTCCTGAAAGGATCTTTAAGCTTAACCTCAGTCAGAGCCCAACATGCTGGAACTGCAGAGCACATGTTGGTGATATAGCCCACATGCTCTTCCATTGCCCTATCTTGCAAACTTACTGGGATACAATATACAAGTGGATAAATAAAATATTCAATATCGATCCCCCCAGGGAATTCTCCTACATCCTTGTGGTTAAAGATTTTCTATCTCTCCTCTCCCAAACAGTGATCTGGCATGCACCTCTTTCTTCAGGGTTGAAAATCAAAACTATCTTATGCCCCCAAATATACAATGAAGGCGCAAAACCAGTACTCTCAAACTGTAGTGGTCTCTTCTTGTGTATGAAGAAATGGTGAAAGTGGTACAATGATTCCATTATAAAATGAAATTGTATCTGAAAGTATAGCAAAAATTAAAACTGTACAGAGTATGAAAATCTCAGAGACAGTTGTGAGGCATACATGCAGCACAGCGTTAATTTCCACTCATGTCCCTAAATTTTGCAGACATATATTCAAAACAAATATCAGTGCTGGATGTGCTGTACCGCCTTATTCTTGAACCTTCTGCAGAGATTACACATAATGTCCTTTCATACGTAGAAGGTTCTGAGATAACGTAGTTGAGTGAGGTAACAGTGGTGACTGACAGGTGCACTGTCAATCACCTGAACACCACCAAATGCAAATATGGCGCTTGGTGTCTATCTGCAGCGCAAGCATCCCAATAAGACACTCTCTGACTATGACACAGACAGGCGTGTACAGTGTGCACTCACAAACCGCCATGCAGGCCCAAATACCCTGTCCTACACTCCAGGTGATCCAAATGAATAAACCTCAATCCTAGATGCTCTTCAGCACTGATCTGAAAAGCAGTTGACATTGATCTCTGATCCGGAAGAAGCAAATGTATCATAGGTGAGAAGTGATAAATGATCTCAGCATAGTAAACAGCAAACATAGGTTCTCTGGGGGTTGTGAATCCTCCTCAGTCCTCGTCACCAATAGTAAGCAAGCCCACAGGCAAACGAATGGTCAAAAATACATGTTTATCGCAACCCACAAGCCCTAGCAGGTAAGCCACCATCCTGGCAAACAGTTTTCTCCTGGGCTGACGCATGGCTAGTACAGTCACAAAAACCTCATACCTCAGCCCACCTAAGAAAGGTACTGTGCCCGCAGAGCAGGAAAGCAGAAAGATGATAACAGTGTTTGGAATGTGATAGTAGTAAAGCAGAAGGAGGAGGTTTTTTCGAGAAGGACCTACTTCTTTGTCCAGAAATTATAGTTAGGATTTAGGTTTAGCATTATAATTTTTATACAGCGTTATATTTATCCAGAAAGTGCTTCAGAGCGCTGGGTCCCCTGTTTACCAGAATAGGCAAATGTTTATTCTCCTATTAAATCAAAGAAGGTGCATAGTTTCATATACACAAATAGGAAAAATGTTGCACAGTCTGCTGGCATTTCCAGCAAACAGCGACCACCAACTTGGGTTCCTTTCATTCTTGATGGTTTCCCTCTGAGCGCAAATAGTAGATAGAGTTGTAGACTTTTAGCATAGCTTGCCTTGTGTACTAGTATTAACGTTTTAAATCTCACTCGTGCCTGCAACCGAGCCCATAGACCAAGGTTATTAGTTTTTCCTATTTGCTTGGATTTCACACTGATCTACTTAGTCCTTGGGTCTCCATGGTCCAAATTCTCTATTCCTTGAACTCGTCCTCATCCTCACAAGAACTTGTCCCGGCCATGGACATCGATTTGTCAGAATGTCAGGTGTAGTGGAAGTGGCATCCGACACCCATGGTGTTTCAACAAAGTCACACAGTTGATCTCTTGTCCCACTCAGCCTCCTGTTTGCTGCTGAGGTGGTGAGGGAAGGACAGGGAGTAGAGACTACAGACACCCAACAATGATCTCTGGAACCTATTTACATTTGCTCCGGCTGCTGCCTGTGATCAGGGGCAGTGTGGGCACAGAAGAGGAGTAGCAAAGAAGAAGCCGGGAGGAGCAGCTGGG
Organism: Calotriton arnoldi; assembly: GCA_963921515.1. Classification (NCBI taxonomy): domain Eukaryota; kingdom Metazoa; phylum Chordata; class Amphibia; order Caudata; family Salamandridae; genus Calotriton; species Calotriton arnoldi. The sequence continues at coordinate 889,803 of CAWUFW010004424.1, forward strand.
GTATCCCTAGTACAGGTCCACGACCCTGAGAAGCAATAGATATGATACATCCTGAGAAGCGGGGGTTAAGGTTGTTTCCTAAAAGTCACTCTTGAGCCTGTTTGTATGTCACCACCTAAGCTGTGATAGAAACGGCGGGAGGATGAATCAACCTCACCCTTTGGCTCGGTGCAAGATGTGGGTGGAGGTGGTAAGTCTCACTACTGGTGCTTTTGTAATGGGCTCTTTTCATGTATTTTGTGTGGGTTTTTATGTCTGACTCCAGAAGTTTCTTTCTGTGAATAAGTTTGAGTGGTTTTCACTGAGTGCCCCCCCGCCCCCCTTCTTGATCCTATCGACACCCCCTCGCTATGGTATGATGCTTGTGGATGTGTGCAGGGGCTCAGGTCTGAGAGGGTGGGATGGGGAGTGAGTATTCATTGAGAACTGCGGTCAGTTTGGCAGTCGTGGACTGAAGTCAAGCATGCAGGGACACGAATTATTTTTTAGTAAAGAGGCATACTGTAAGAAACAACAGAAATATACAAAAATTCAAAATATTTGAAGAAACCAACCAGCCTCATTCTTAAAAAAAATCCAATTTGCGAGATGCTTCACCAGGAGCAAATGCAATGTTAAACGACAAGACCTATGGTGAAGTGACTGCATTACATAAAGAGTGACAACAACAAAGGAAACACTGACCCAGTGTGAGTTTTCAAGCAGCAGGCGTCAGGGGAGAAATATTACGCGAGGGTGGGTGTGACATAGCAGGAATAAAGCAAGCAGCTGAGGCCGCAGGCCACTGGACAGCTGAGCTAGCATGTGCTCGGCCTATTTTAGGAGGGGCGCGGGAGGGTGAGGGTGCCTGAAATGGCTTAGGAATCTCATGTGACTGTCTCTGACAAGACAATAACACCACAAAACTGCTGCGGGCCTGGTAGTAGGATCACTTCTACGTCTGTGATCATGTGCTTCATTCCTTCTTTTATACCAATTGGGAAACTGGAACTATAATTACAGTTACATACTCTTTGAACCAGCATCTGCCATTTGTAGACATGGGTGCAACTTTTTGCATATTCAAGTTTTTAAGAATGTAAAATAATGTAAGACTCTACCCAATTCATAGATCAGTTCCATACAAAAGTCATAAACCATATTTTCATAGTTTGAATAGCTACATAGTATAGCTATATCTTTTAAAAGTTACACAGTAGCTTTACATAGTATTGTTCTTTATTTCGAATATAGTTACATAGTTAATATAGTTGCATAGTTCTTGCAGTTAAAAAGTATTACATCGTTAGTATACCGTAACTACACACCAGTTTAGGTACATAGTTATAGTTACATGCATCATATATTTACATAGTAGCTATAGTTAAATAGTATGTTTAGTGTTGTACAGTTATTAGAGGTATATAGCTTTTACATTCACATAATAATGCAGTTATATATTATAGCTACAAATTATAGTTGCTGCTTTATTATATCTAGGATAACGCACCACAACTGAACATTATTAGGATAGCAAGTCACCAAGAAGTTCTGGGACCGGAGGCACAAGGTCGCAAGCTTAGTTCTTTTAAAAGGTCATGGAATTCTGATGTGACTTGCAATTAAATGTCCAGTTGTAGATATTTTATTTCATCTAAGTGTATGTTTGCAACTATCCATCTTTCTTTCAAGTTGTCACGTGTCAGGCAGACGTAGTTTAACTAGCCCTGTCTTTATATTTGAAAAGGAAGGACTGCAAGCCCCACAATGCAATGGCAAATGGAAGCACGGGTTGGATGCACTGCTCATGCCTTAGCTGGGATACACTGAAAGTAGGGCAAGAGCTGTGCATTCTTCACTTTCTTTTGCATGGGCTTATTGCATTTGTGACAGGCGTAGCAGAGCTGTTGGGTGGGTGGGAGAACTATACACATATTTCAAATTATTTTAGCAAATAGGAAACTACAAATGAAGCACTTTTCGTAATTCTGAAGTCTGATGGAAACAAAGATTTTAATAGGATCAAAACAAATCAAGACACTTTACTTGGTGTTGTGCAAATGATAAATATTCACTGGAACCCAATTTCCGCTCATATTCGTATTTGCGCTATATATTTTTACCAGTAAAACTATGTCTATGCAAATTTAGTGCCCATTTCAACAGAAAATGTACTGTTTGTAAATTACAATATGCTACCTCACCGATGCTACAAAATGCACCTCCAGATACATACCACACACACCCATAGCACTCTCCTGCTGAGTGGTCAGGGCCGATTTGCTACACTTGTTTTTTGGTAAGGCACTTGGATCTTTCTCAGTCCCTGTGGCTTCAGTGATATAACATTAATGGCAGCACCCCACTCTAAAAATTGTTCCAGCACCACTATGGTGGGTAGGCAGGTGGATGAGCATCAGTGGAATAGTTGGGCAGGTAGGGTGTGTGAGCTTGACAGTCTACCGTTTCTGCTATGGGGCAGGCCCAGCAGACAACTAGTTTCTGGCCAACGCCCTGTGGTGAATCTATTACTGCTGTCGCTGCTGACAGCACTCCTTCTGCCCACGTGTGAGGCCAGGTATGGGAAAATTTAAAGCCCTTAAACTGTAGCGATGGATGGATGGATGGAGAATTCAGTGCCATGAGGTCATTGCTCTCATGTAACAAGTTACTACAAGTGGCAATTGTGTTATTTTCATATTACAGGTGCATTACCTCCTCGTCCAGTCTTCCCGTCCCATTCCTTACAAGTGAGCAGCTAGTCTGCTCCACAGAAACCTATTACCTAGCGAGCTTTTCGCACTTCCCCCAACATGGCGCCACCATCAGGTGACAATAAAGGGGGAAGTGCGTCAGAGAAACATCCTGTTCTTTTTTTTCTGCATTCGCAGTTCCTTCGTGTGCCTAGCGGAGCTGTGGGGTAAGTTTTCCCTTATTTTTTTTTTTTTCTGTTTGGTCGGCCTGCTTTAGCGGCCGCCTTCTTGTTTTTCTATTTGTGCCCTGGACCCTCCGCTTGTGCTGCTTGCTGTTGCCTTGGTACGAGGTCCGCTCTAGCGGCCGTTTGTGCCTGGGGTACTCACCTGATGGGGGATATCTCCGCGGCCTGCCTTAGCGGCCGTGTTCCTTCCTGCCGGTCCCGCTACGCCCTGCGTTAGCAGGCGGGGTTGCGGCGGTGTTTTAATGCGGCGGGAGTGGTCCGCGTTGTTGTTACGATGACTGGGGCGAATTTTGGCGGGCCGGCTGCTTTTTTAAGGCGCCTGCCCCTTTTCCTGGTCCCGCGTGAGCTCTGGACCTCGGGACTTTGTTTGTTTAAATAGGGTCCTTTTCCTCATGCACCCGTCCTCTGAGGGTGCCTGTTCTGGTGGCGTTTTTGCTGTGTTTCACGTTGCCGATCCCAGAGTTGCTGTCATGGACTCGGGTGCCTCTTCATCCACTCCTCCTCTTGATGCTCTGCGCCTGTTGCTTGATGAGGCGGTGGCTGCTGCCTTCCGGGCTCGAGAGGCTGCTGGCCCTCCTGCCAAGGTGCCTCGTGGGTCTGTAGATCCACTGGACGCTCCTGATGGCGAGATGGGTCCTGATGATGAAGAATGTGTCCGGGGTCGATTTGTTCAGGGTGCGGAGCTCTCTGACTTGTTCGCCCATGTGCGGGATAATTTGGGGTTCACTCCTCCTGTGTCCGATGTCCTGGAGGATGACTTCTTTACGCAATATCACCAGCCGACCCCTGAGTCCTTCCCCTTGCATGGTGCCGTGCGCAAGGTGCTGGATCATGAGTGGAAGGAGGTGGATAAATCTGCCTTCCCTCGCTTTCTGTCTAAGCGTTATCCTTTGGAGGGTTTTGCTGCTGAATTTCCACAGGCTGTCAAGGTTGACAATTTGATGGCTGGTCTTTCCTCTCAGGGTTTGGTTCTGTCGGATGACGCCCTTCCTGTGGACGCAGTGGATAAGCGTGTTGAGGGGCGGTGAAGCGTTCCTATGCTGCTTCCAATTTTTCTGTCAGGGCAACTGCCTATTCTAATTACATGGTCCAGTCCCTCCTCAAGGATTTTCAGGCACTGTCTCTCCTTTTGCAGGATGGGGAGGATGCCTCCTCTCTCTTGTCCCTCATGGAGTTGCAGGTGCGTTATTTGTCGGATATTTCCTTTGACAATTTGAGTGCCGCTGCTGCTGCTTCTGGTGCTTCAATTGCTGCGAGGCGTCATATCTGGATGCGTTCCTGGAAGGCTGAGTCTTCTCAGAAGTCGGTCCTGCTTAAGTTGCCATTTGTGGGTTCCAGGGTGTTCGGGCCTCAACTTGAAGAGATGGTAAAACAGTCGGCGGAGAACCGCAAGCTTGTGGCTCCGGTCCGCCCTCCTTCTCGGGGCGCGGTTTTGGATACCGGCGTGCCTTTGGGCCTTCTGCCCGGGGTGCTTCGCAGCCCTTTCGTGGCAGGGGTCGTGGCCGGGGGCCCCTGGAGGTGCCAAGCCCCGGACCCCTGCCAGTGTTGCTGCCGCCGCTTCTTCCTCTTCGCAATGACTGTCTGCCTTTGCCGGTTGGGGGTCGCCTTCAATATTTCCTGCAACAGTGGTTGACGGTTCCGGATGCCTGGGCGGTTCAGACGGTGTTGGAGGGTTATCGGATCGAGTTCTCCTCTCCTCCCCCTCCAGTCTTCCTTGTGACTCCCCTACCCCGTCTTCCTCTGCGACGGGAGGCCTTGCTGGACGGTGTGCGCCTTCTGTTGGAGAAGGCGGCTATCGTGGAGGTTCCTCCTTTGGAAAGGGGCGAGGGTTGTTATTCCATCCTCTTTCTGGTCTCCAAGAAGGATACTTCAGATTTGCGCCCTGTTTTGAATCTGAAAAGGGTCAATCGCTTCATCCCTTGTCGTACATTCAAGATGGTGACTTTGTTGTCCATCCTGCATCTATTGCTTCCTGGGAGCTTCCTGGCATCCCTGGATCTGATGGATGCTTATCTGCACGTCCCGATCCATCCTGCGGATCAGAGGTTTCTCCGGTTTGCTGTGGGTTCCCGGCACTTCCAATTCCGGGTGCTTCCCTTCGGCCTTTCGTCGGCGCCAAGGGTTTTCACGAAGCTCTTGGCCCCTCTGGTGGGTATTCTTCATTCCAGGGGTCTGCTGGTTTTTCCCTATCTGGACGATTGGTTGATTGTTTCTCCTTCTTTTTCTCAGGCTCTATCGGATGTGGATCAGGTGTGTCATCTGCTGGGGTCCTTTGGGTTCCTCATCAATCACCGGAAGTCTTCCCTGGTGCCCTCCCAGACCCTGAAGTTCCTGGGGGCTCTCTTCCGCATGGATCTCGGGATGGTGTTCCTCTCCCAGGAGCGCCAGTTGACTTTGTTTCGTCACCTTTCTTGGGTTCTGTCCCAATCCCAGGTGTCTGCCCGTCTCTGGCTGAGAAGTCAGGGAGAGATGGCGTCCACTTTGCATCTCCTCCCTTGGGCCCGGCTGCATTTGTATCCCCTCTTGCATCATGTCCTGTCGCACTGGGATCCTGCCTCCCTGGACTACGAGGCCCTGATTCCCGTCTCTCCTGGGATTCGGGTGGATCTCCAGTGGTGGTTGTCCCCTCTGTCTCTTTCCCAGGGGTTCGATCTTCTTCCTCCTCGGGATGTGGTTGTGTTGTCCACCTATGCCAGTGCCGTGGGTTGGGGTGCTGTGTTGGGTGCCTCCAAGGCTCAGGGTCGGTGGTCCCATTTCGAGTCTCTCCAGTCCTCGAACTGGAAGGAGTTGCGAGCGGTTTGGTTGGCTCTTCGGTGGTTTGCTCCTCTCCTTCTGGGCCATGCTGTCTCGGTGCAGACCGACAACCAGGTTGTTCGGGCTTATGTCAATCGTCAGGGGGGCATGTGTCGGTCTCTGTTTCTCCTCTCCAGGATGATCGGGCTTTGGGCCGAGCAGAATCTCTTGTCTCTGACGGCGGTCTATCTTCCGGGGAAGGAGAATGGGCCTGCGGACTCTTTGAGCAGGGTGTTCCCCTCCTCGGTGACACTGTGTCTGTCCCCGGATCTGTTCGATCTGATTGTCCTCCGGTTCCGCCTTCCTTGGCTGGATCTTTTTGCCTCGGAGGATTCTGCCCTCCTTCCTCGGTTTTGCAGCCTCGTTCCCTCCCGGTTGGCGTGGGCGATAGACGCTTTCTCCATTCCGTGGTCACTGGGGCTCCTGTTTGCCTTCCCTCCGTTTGCTTTGATTCCTCGGGTCCTCAGGAAGATACGGTTGGACCGGGCGGAAGTTCTTCTGGTTGTGCCGGAGTGGTCTCGTCAGTCTTGGTTTCCCCTGCTTCTGACCTTGTCTGTGTGCCCCCATTGGAGGTTTCCCCTGTGTCCCTCCCCTCTACGGGCTCCTCTTCTCAGGGTTGCCTCCCTGCGCCGCCTCCGGCTGGGGGTTTGGCACTTGAGAGGTTGAGTTTGTTGGGTCAGGGTTGCTCGGTTGAGGTTGCCCAGTGCCTCCAGTTGTCTCGGCGCCCTTCCACCTTGAAGTCCTATGGCCGTCATTGGAAGAACTTCTCCTCCTGGTGCCTTGGGAAGGGACTCTCTTCTTCCTCCTGTGAGGCTGTGAGGGTGTTGGATTTCTTGCGGGATGGGTTCGTCTTGGGGCTCGCTGTCTCTTCCCTACGTGCGCAGTGGGCTGCCATTCTTGCCTTCCGGGGTTCCTCTGTTTCCTCTGTCTCCCCGTTGGTGGCTCGCCTTTGCGGAGCTTTTGCTTCAGCGTCCTGTCTCTCGCTCTCCTGTACCGGCCTGGGATCTTCCCCTGGTTCTCCAGGCCTTGACGGGTCCACCTTTCGGGCCTTTGGTCTCGGTGGACCTTAAGTTCCTTTCAGCTAAGGTTCTGTTCCTGGTGGCCATTACTTCTGGGCGGAGGGTTGGTGAGATTGGGGCTTTGATGGCTTCGCCCCCTTTTTGCGTTTTTGCGCTGACAAGGTCATTCTCCGTCCCAGTCAGTTTTTTCTGCCCAAAGTGTTGTCATCTTTCCACTGTCAGGAGGATATTGTTCTCCCTGTTTTTTTCCGGATCCTGCCTCTCCGGAGGAGTTGGTCCTCCATTCTTTGGATGTGCTGAGGGCTCTCCGCATCTACTTGGATCGGTCCTCTGGTTTCCGTAAGGTTGATTCCTTATTTGTCACCTACGGCCTCTCTGGGCGGGGTCTTCGTCCTTCCTTGTCCACTTTGACTCGTTGGGTGAAGGGTGCTGTGGTTTCGGCCTACGATTCCGCCCGCTGTCCTCTCCCCTCTTCTGTTCAGGGTAGATCGACCAGGGGCGTCTCCTCCTCCTGGGCCATGTTCAAGGGGCCTCCTTGAGAGACATTTGTAATGCTGCCACATGGGCTTCTCCCCATACGTTTGTTTCCCATTATCGTCTTCAGTTGGGGATGGCGGCCTCGGCTGCCTTTGGCTCACATGTTTTGTCTGCTGTACATGGTTTATGATTTGTACTGCTTTCTGTTGATTAAATGGACCTGTTTTCTTGCATTTTCTGGTCTGTTTTATTACAATCACCGTGTGCTTGGGTATAGGCTCACTTGTAAGGAATGGGACGGGAAGACTGGACGAGGAGGTAATGCCCGGTTACTCACCGGTAATATTCATTACTCCGAGTCCTGGTCTTCCCGTCCCATTCCTGAGCCCTTCCCTCCCTCCCTGGTTTTGGTTTTTGTTTGGGTGATTGTTTTCCTTTCTGGGTTTTTTTCTTTGGTATTCTCAGGATGTTTCTCTGACGCACTTCCCCCTTTATTGTCACCTGATGGTGGCGCCATGTTGGGGGAAGTGCGAAAAGCTCGCTAGGTAATAGGTTTCTGTGGAGCAGACTAGCTGCTCACTTGTAAGGAATGGGACGGGAAGACCAGGACTCGGAGTAATGAATATTACCGGTGAGTAACCGGGCATTCCCAAGTCAGAATGTGCCAGTAATCAGAAAATATTGTATAAAAGAGTATCAACCTCCTCCCCTCATGATATTCACATAGATGTACTATAGTTACATAGTTAGAATTAGTATTCTTATGCAGTGTGGCTCCACAGCTGTATTTTTATTAGCATTGACACATTTATACAGAGAAATGCATAGGAACACATCTGAAAAATGTGTACATTCACAAATTACACACTAATGTTTTGTGTAGATTTATTCCCAGGAGTTTGCCAGGAAATCTACTCAAGTTATAGATTTCAAGACATACCTCCATTCTTGTTTAATGGTTCAATTAATTCCTCATTGCGTGAATGAGGAATTCTTGTTCGGCAGGACATTTCAGTCTGGGGCGGGTGAGAAAACAGTGGAAATGGCGGAATTGCCCACAGATTTGTATCTGCTCAGAGGCGCAACTAGAGCCAAATTTCGGGGGAGGGGAGATACTAAAAATTTGGGGGGAGGGGGGTGCTAATTCTTCCAGCAATAGGCAGAGTGGAGATGAAGGGGTGAAAAAACAGCAAAGCCTCGTTAACACGTAAATGGTCTTTTAAAGACCTGTGAAGTACTCGGGTGCGGCTGCGATAAGCTCAAAAACTGTCTGTGTGTGTGCCCGGGAAGGTGTCTCAGCCCGGGCTGACACACATGACGCAGTGGGGGGCGGGGTGGGGGGCTGAACCCCTTTGAGCCCAATGGGAGTTGCGCGCCTGTATCTGCTTACCGTGGATTGAAAAAAGGATGTTGCCCATCTGTAGTCCGCAAATCCCCACAAAATTATGATGTTGCCTGAGTTTATAACTTTCCACTTCTCAGAGAATACCTCTGCCCCAGTACTGAATTTCTAGCTAAACAGTATCCACCACATTACTGTAAAGAGTTCTAGTTTAGAGCATAAATGTCAGCAGATCTTATTTTATTTACCAGAATTTGTCATCTGTGTGTGCAGATAACACCTTTTCACACTGAAATAATTATTAGGTGCGCAAAAAATGATTTATGACTTTACCTCTTCAACAATACATGGTCTTAGTTAGTGCAGTTGAGAGAATGGTCCATGAAGTACACTTTCTTCTACTTTCTATTATCTGTGCAATTTGTTTCTGGTATCGAATTAGAGGACATACAAAGACCTATCCAACCAAGCTTGTTTCATCTACGGAAGGGAAATACTACTTTGTGCCCCCAGATATCATGATCAGAGCAATAACGCTTCAGAATCTCTTTCTATTTATAACACACACTAAGCAAGGGCCCGTTCCATGCCCCATCAAGATCTCATCCCTTTTTTAAGAATCAATGCAGATTTGGCCAGTGGGTTTACTGGTTCTCGCGAGGTTTCCCTGTAAACATCATAGCCATATATGGATATTTTTATCACCAAATCTTGTTGATTCATTATAGCAAAACATCAGATCTATTTTTATCTTTTTCGGAACAAAACATCTTTTTCTATATAAATCTCGTCTGGAAATCTACCGAGCATAGAAGCTTCCCCCAAAGAATTCTAGTTTCTTGGTTCCATCTCTGCATAGGAGTGTTTCAGGGACGCACAGAATGTATCAGGGACGAGGAATCAGAATTGTGCAAATGGCGCATGGCAGGGTTTAGCATTTAATATGTTAGGGTTTAAAGTATTTAAGAGGGACGTGTGTGTGTCATTCTGTGGTGTCAGATGATGTCAGGCTGTAGCAACAACTATTATATGAAAACTTCAAAGTCTGGAGAAACAAATGTTTCATCTGTCAGTGCGGGTAGTGGTTCAAGCTTGAGGTAACTGGAAGTGGTGTCTGGTCGTAGGGGAGCGGCTCTGACTCACAGGAGTGGCCTGAGTGGCTGGCGGGATGTCAAAAATTAACTTTAATATTTCAGAGAAACCATTTTATCATGGTTTGCTTCCTCCAACCTTCCCCTCAGCCTGAATATACAATGGCTGTCATCTCTAAAGCAAAGGAATACCTCCTGTATGCCAGCACCAGCATTGTGCTATACGTGTCACCTTATGTCAAATATTATTTCCGGTATTTCAGAGTCTGCATTTTGCCTTGGGTACCCTTCCTTATGCCAAGAATTACCTTCAATGCCCAAGCATTTTGCCCATTTTGCCATTGGTACCCCCATGCCAAGAACTTCCCCCAGTATGTATGCAAGTACCATCATTCACAGAGGCCTCATGCCAACAATTACTTCTACTATGTAAGGACCTGCATTTTTCCATGGGGCAGACTCACAATCACAAACACACTCACTCCTACTCACTTACATTCTCTCACTCTCACTCATACCCACTCCCTCTTACATTCACTCTCTTCCCCCACTCACTTTATCTCACACTCTCTCACTTACTCATTGTCACTCATATTCACTCCCCCTCACTATTAAACACAAACGTACTCTTACTCAAAGATTCTCACTCTCACTTACAAATACACTTACACACTCTTGCTTTCACGCCCACTGGCTTTGGGACCTGGTGAAACTGCACCTGCTGTATTAGTAATAGCTGCAACCTTTTCTCATGTCCAAATCCTCTAACAATCTCCAATCACTCACCCCTTCTAATGCACTCACACTCCTTCACTCACCTCCACTTATTCATACACTCTCTCAAACTCAGATTCTCATTGACACCCTCAAACACACACACACACACTCCCTCAGTCTCATTCACTTTCAATCACTCACAAACACACTCGCAAGCACATACACTCACATGCACAGGGAAACAACATTCTGTTTTCTTACTTTGCTTCCTTAGCTGGCAAACCGGAAACTCCATGGCAGCAGAGCAGGAATATGCGCTGGACATTAGAACCAGCAAGCTATGATTCCCCAAGTAGGACTCAGACAGAGCCAGGGCCGGACTGGCCGTAGCGGGCACCGGGCGTTTCCCCGGTGGGCCGCCAGGGTGGGGGCCGGTTTTGGGCCCCTGGGGGGCCGTTTTTGTTACAGGGCCGTTTTTGCAGCATAGCTGCAATATCGACCCCTGTAACAAAATCGGCCGGCAAAGTGCTCGGCCGCACCCCCAACCCCTGGGGGGGCCAGCCGAGCACTTTGCCAGGGACGGTTTTGGTTCCCAGTCCGGCCCTGGACAGAGCAGCAAGGCCAGATTTGAAAAGAAGAAGACCCGCCTCAAACCCTATCACAGGTTCTTCGTAGGACTAGACGCACGGCCCTATAAGAAGCTGGGACAGTGATGGGGATTCTTTCCCTGCTGCACTGTGTGGCTTCTCATTGCGCTCAGAGATGTACTGATGGGAGCCCGCACTGCCACATTTTAGCAGTTATACTTTGTTGCCTGATGCATGTGCAGTATGTCTGGTAAATAAAATGGATTGTGCATGTTTGAGGGGATTATAGTTTAACTACGCCCCTCACATGCCCAATCCAGGCATCCACCTACAGAGTGCTGTTCTTTTAAACAACCCTCTGCAATCCTCCTCAGCCCCTCTCCTCCTCCTGTCATCAGACATCCAAAGATGAGACCGAGGGGGCTGACTTGCTCACTGGAAGTATTCATGAAAACACAAAACTCGTGTTTTCATGAACACTGCACAGTTAAATGATTAGCATCAGAAGCATGAGGCAGTAACTGATGCATCACAGAGGACAGGATAAAAAGTCACCCCTGTTACAAACATCATTCCCAATAGATTAATACTAATGATTCATTTCATTGGTACACAGAAGAGCACTTGTTACTCTCAGATGAGCTTTCATTGTCTGCACATTATTTCTGAGAGCTCACAGATGAATCCCTGTGGTTCACAATAGTGTTTGAGTGGTTCACAGGCAGACAGACTTTCATGAATCGCAGAGCAATTGTGGTCACCCAAAGATCAGTTCCAATGATCCGCAGATCAGTAACCTTTCATGACGGATGAGTTATAGCAGTCTAGCCATGAATTTCAAAATGGCACAGATGAGCACCGATGGCCCTTGTATGAAGGACATTTTACCATCTAATGCCTGCCATGCTGAGGGAAGAGGATGGTTATGAGCGCTTTGTTCTGTGCTTTAAAGTACAAAATTGGCACATCAGTACCAAGACATCCAGAATGAATTGACCTTGTGACTAGTTAGATAGGTGCTTGTTATTATTTCCCTAGTCATAAGCCTTAACTTGCTTAGTTTCTATGTACACATGGAGATCTCCATCGATGTGGGTATACATTTTTTAGTGAATGTAGGAGGGAAAAGGGGGAGTGACTGGAAAATGGGGAATATGCACTCACTCACAGGGCGGTACAACAGACGGGCCCTGCAAATATTCAAGATAAGATCAAAAAGTACTGACACCAAAGAACCTTACGATCGTCAAACCAAAATCTGATGTGTATCCCCAGGATTCTCAGATCAAGAGCTGGTGCCGCACCTTTTCTTTCCTAGCTCCCAAGCTGTGGGATTCTCTTCCTGAACACCTCCGGAGTATCTCTCCAGAGTCTGCCTTTAAGGCTCTCTTGAAGACACACCTCTTCAAAGAGAAATTACTCTGGTTCGCCGTTCTTCCCTTAGGCCCCACTGTCCTGATAAGGATTTTCAGTCTTCTTCCTTCTCTTTTACTACAACCTAGAACTGGGATTCTCTGGTTAGAGCAGCTGTTGCGCTTTATAAAACCATTTCATTCATTCATTCACTTACTACTAAATGGGAGGGGTTTAGGGAAGAGTAAGGAGGGGTAATGGGGAAGGTAAAAATGACTTTAGGGAGGGACATACCAATGCAAACACCCAGCCAAAAAAGAGAAAGACCATTGCTATTCACAAACTACACTTCTAAAAATACTACTGCATAAAAGGTCAGAAAACAATAATAAATTGACTCCAGTCCAGTCTTGGAGTAAATCAAACACCACACATGGCCACTCATGGCTAATGCAACTCACTTCCATAGAAAATAATGGAGGCAGAGACTTGGAACCCAATTTAGAGTTTGGCAGATGGAGTAAAGTCAGTCAGGGTGGTGAAGGGATTCACATCTGCCACTCTGACGTTATTCTGACTCCCAAATTTGGCAGTTGCTTAGCAAGCATTCAATTCCTCTGGAGGAGCAACTATGGCGACAGCTCTTCTGAAGGCATAGGATCGCTGTCCACTAAGCAGAGATCTGTAAATACGGCTGGCAGTAGTCCACCAGGGTAGCGAAGATAATTACCTCTGCTCGCCTGGAGTACAGTGGCCACGTGCCAAACTCTAAGGCCTTACCAGTATAACAGACTTTCAATCCAGGAGGCTTATCGATAATGGGTCACAACTATTCTTGAAGGCCATGGAAGAATTTTTTGAGTAGAAGAAGTATTTCGCACAAGAAGTGTGCATTGTATCATCCCATTGGGATTGGTCTTGTAGGAAAGTTCAAGAGGACATTGAAGGAGGCCATCCAATTGGCCAAGTGGCACGAGGAAATTGGAAACTGATGCAGCATTTAGGTGGATGCCTCATGCTAGGAGTAGAAGAGAGCCCTTTAAATTATTGAGAGGAGGAGAGCAAGGGTGGGCGAAGTGGCAAGAAGGAAAGTATTTGTGGACCGGGAAACATGAGCTGTGGAAGATGTCCCAAAGGGAAAAGAGATATGATATTTGTAAAACAGTAAGTGAACCCAGAGTGAAAGTAAATGACTTGGTTGTGGTGAAGTCACCAAATAACAAAAGTGGCTTGACATTTTTTAAATCCTTGAAGGTAGTTAAATGGTTCAAAACTGCTGTCAAAATGGATGGTGGGACTGTCTCTGTCACTGAACGCACAAGCCCCTTACTTGCAATGCTGTAGTAAATCGTAGAAGTCAACCAAAAAGAAATTTCAACAAAGCCACCCTATTTTTCCAAAGCGGAATATAAATGGCAGTAGCGGCTGCTACCGGATGGGGGTGGTGGGGCGGGGAAGGGGAGTCGGTGTGGGGGGTGAGGGAAATTAAAAGGATAAAAAAAACACTTACATGAGTACGGCCGGCGCCTCTCCTCCACCCTCTTCATCTTCTTCCTGGAGTCTGCAGCAGGAAGCACCCGGGTTCCCAGCCTCCCCTAAGCCAATCACACCTCTGCAATGCATCGTTGTGATTGATCTGAGCACCGTGGCTTGGCACTCAGCCACGGGCTCGGAGCCTGGGCATGTTCTCCATCCAGGCTGTAATGCAGCCTGGGTGGAAAACATGCCAAGTGCGCATGACTGTTTGGCTGGCCCGAGACGGCCGGCCAAACTGTCATGCGCACTTGGAGAGTGCCACCACTCCTTCCCCCTGCAGTGCTCTGGCGTCACGGAGCCCAGCCCTGTCTGCAGGAAACAACTGAACCATGGCAGTAGGAAAAATAAAATGCTAATAACGTTGCGTTATCATTTTATTTTTCCTTTTTTCACTGCTCGGAGAGCAGTGGGGCGATGCGCCTCCATCTTAGCATAGGAGGCGCCCTACACAGTCCTGTGCCATCAATGAAGGAGCTAGAGACTGTAGCATGGCGATGGTGCTACGGGCCCTGATGCAAACAAGGAATATGGACCCTCCTAAGAAGCAACCAAAGTAGGCAGGACCTATTGGGAACAGCGTTCCCAAGCCTTTATTCGACTTTGTCAACAGTGGCGGCTCCTCCACAATGGCAGAGGAGCGTCGCCCCACTGCCCGGCACAGAGCCAGCAAACGAAAAATAAAACGATGCTCTAGTATCTTTTTATTTTTCGTTTGCTGGCTCTGAGCCAGCTTGTGCATGGCGGTGCAGGGCATGTGAGGGGGGAGGAGGAGCACTCCCTAAGAACGCATATGTGTTTGGCCGGCCATCTCAGGCCGACCAAAACACCCATGTGCACTTAGGTTTCTCCAGTCGGGCTGCATTCAGCAGCCAGGCTGGAGAAACCCCACGGACTCCATGCCCTGAGCGGAGCGTCTTTCCTGCCTGCTCAGGCCAATCCCTGCACTGCTCTGCAGCATAGGGATTGGATGGGAGTCTGTCCCAGGGGCTGCTGGGACCAGGAAGAGGCCAGCAGGAGCGACGTGACACAGGAGGCGGCCGGCGGCGTCAGGTAAGTATTTTTTATTAATATTATTAACACCCCCCTCCGTGCACCCCCCCTATGCTCCACCTACCTGCCCAACCTCCCTTTGTTAGTGGCGGCCGCCACTGTTTGTCAAAACAGTTCTTATATATTTTTCTTTAAAAAAAAAAAAAAAAAAAAACGTTCTTGCATGATTCATCGGTTTTTTGACTTGTCTGAGGCTTAGCAGTGAGGAGTGTTCGCCAGTTTATTTCTAATCTAGCTACATCTTTCTCTCTTGCTTCTGCCCATTTCGCTCCCTCATTGTGTGTCCTTCTGCCCACTTCCCTTTTAACTCAGAATGTACAGGTGCCATGTTCCCGGAGTGCTGCTCCTGTATCACGACTATCTCAGAGCGCTTGGCGGGAGGATGGGACTGCATTACTCATGTTCTGCATTTTTTGTTGATGCATTTTCATGCCCATCATTGATGCATTTTAATGCCCATGCTTTAACTTTCTGCCGGCCATGTGCATGGCGAGATGTGTTCACATCAGCACAACAACCAAGCAAGATGTTGGGTACATTGTGTAAAAGGAAAAAAGATGAAATATGTAAAATGAACAAACATTAGAATTGTAATGAGTGAAGGGCAACTGAAGAATAACAAGCATTGGCATAGCCAATAGGTCTCGCTTTTGGGACCTTATAAGTATTTAGTTATGCAGCACAATATCCTTGGTGCAACAACATCAACTGTTGCATGGCTAAACACTTATAAGGTCCCAAAGGCAAGACCTATTGTCTATGCCAATGCTTGTTTTATATAGCGCGAGCTCGACCCGACGGAATTGAAGCGCTTTACATGAGCACTAGTTACGTTTCACAAGGACACATTCATTTTTGGTAGGCACCAAGTGATTTTCCCAGAATCACAGGATTTTGAGCCGAGGCTCTAAGCTCCAACGTTGGCAGCTCTGACCGTTACGCCACATCCTCGTGTTGCGTAATCTCTCATTGATTTCCATTCAGTCACCCTGCAAAACTGCTCAATCTTCGTAGGGTTTGAGAGGGATGCCTACTTGCCCAGCCTGGTGGGTTGGAGAGGACTGCTTGAGCATCTGTTACAACCTCCCAGGCCAGCCATAAAACCCCTCACTGTGTCTCTCTGTACAGTCACCCTGGGTTTCCTCCGTGAAACTTTCACCTTGCTCTTATACTCTTCCGTGCCTTCGTAACTGCCCATGTGTCTATAACCTCCAGTCCTGTTTCCATAGCTTCCAGGGAGCCACTAGAACTTTCCTTGAATATTTCTGAATATACTTACCCACTGCTTTGCTAGTATTTCTTCTTTGTGCCTTTACGTTGGCCAAGGTATTGTCAACGCTGTCTCTGTCACGTACGTACGTGCGTGCGTGTGTGTCAAATATATGAGAGAGCGAGAGAGAGATTTGCTTTTACCCAATGTTTATTTTGTTATATTGGCGAACAGGTGGCTGCTATCCAGTGATAACGTTTTATAACAAGTCCAAGACTGGGGAAAAAACACAACACTGGAGAGGATGAGCTGAAATACTTGTGCCTTTTGGGGCCTTAACATGATAAGTTTCAGAAATGAGTTTGTTGAGGCTGCGCTGGAATGAAGTCACCTCGTACGACTGTCGGTGCAAACGTTACGTGCTTAAACCACTTTACTATTGTTCCCTACCCCCTCGCACCCCTCGGCTGACTGTGAAGCTGGGAACCCAGGTTCGAGCTTGGCAGGAGGCTCTCAAACACCGCGTGTTTCTGCACAAATCACTTCATCTCCCCCCGGTGCCTAAAGAAAGAAGGAAATGCACCCGGAGTGACAGGGGTCATGGGGTCACTTTCCATTTTAGGAAGACAGGGGTACAGAGGGTCTTCTTTCATTTTAAATATACAAATGGAACTGCAGCCCTCACGCCAGCTCGCGAGGAAACAGACAGTGGCAGACACAAGAGGCAGGAATGTAAGGAAGAGGAGGTTTAAAGCAGAGAAACTCGCACTCTAGAAGCTGCAAATAATTGCTTCATAGACGAGGGGCACCGGCAGCGCCAGGCAGGCTGCAAGGCAGACAAGCGCTCACCATTGTCTATATTTGCATCGCGCTTTCACTTTCAGTTTAAGTGAAAGCTCGATGCAAAAATAAACATGGCTGAGTGAAACCAGATGGCTCCCATCACAAGACAGCAATAAAAAAAAAGAAGCCCGCGAGCGGTGCGCGCGCGAGAGCGTGCACCATGGCCTATTGCTTGCGGTTACCCGCACGGCCGCCGGGCGCAATAATTGAAAACACATGGCGGCCGTGCGGGTAACCGCACGGAAAAGGCCATTGTGCACGAGCGTGTGGTCAGCTTTTGGAAGCCCCTTACATAAAGTCTCGCAGAGCAACGCATGCGCGCTACTCTAGGCTCGACCTAAAAAGGGGAAAGTCTTTCATCTGCTGCTTCCCTACCTTGTCAGGCTGCCTTACTACCTGAAAGAAATGTGAACCTGTTCAAAAAGGCTGTTAGAAAATTAAATGTTATTTTGTAGCACTGTGTCACTACAGATAACACCATCGACAGATCTTAGGTAAGCTTTTCCCCCAAAGTAGCACTTTTCAAAAATAGATACAGAGCTTTTCACGCACTCTTTGAGTGAACCAAACAAACTTTTGTTTTCAATTGTTATCATTTTGAATCAAAGCAAACACAAGGAGATGATGGACGGAGCGCTGAAACGTTTCAGACACTCACCCCCAGTCACAGATCTGGGTTTAATCCATCATCATTCTTTAGCTCACTTTGCCACCCCAGTTCAGACACAGCTATATGCAAATCAGTCTTGACCCTGTGCCTCATGGGAACAGTCCAGCCCGAACTGCCAAGCCATGTCTGCCCAGATCTGTGACTGAGGGTGAGTGTCTGAAAAGTTTTAGCGCTCCGTCCATCATCTCCTTTTGTTTGCTTTGTTCACCTTAAGTTGGCAGGGTATGCCCAGACGTGGGTCCCTTGCTCACTTTGCCACTGTATTCAAGCTAGCCTGGCTGATGAGGGCTGTTAGTCCGAAACCGGTCCCAGGATGCTTGTTTCCGGTCCAGGGAAGACATGGCTTGGCAGCTCGGGCTGGACTGATCCCATGAGGCACAGGGTCAAGACTGATTTGCATATAGCTGTGTCTGAACTGGGTTGGCAAAGTGAGCTAAAGAACGATGATGGATTCAACCCAGATCTGTTACTGGGGGTGAGTGTTTGAAAAGTTTCAGGGCTCCGTCCATCATCTCCTTGTGTTTGCTTTGTATCATTTTGAATCATTCATAAGGTCAATTTCTTATGACAGATTCTTTAATGTATTGCAAATCAGAGTATCTGATGGAGTACGTCATCACTGGCGTTAATAATAATTGTATTGGAGTGCAAACCTCCTTAAAGCAAACTTTGCCAGTGCTGGTTTAAGACTGATACTACAACGACTTGCTGTTCTTTATCTATTCCAGCTGCTTGAACCTGAAAAAGAGACTTACTTGAGTGTTCTCAAAAATAATTTTTTTAGACAATCATGAAACTAGCATTGCCAGCCCAAGAAAAGTACCACTAGTCTGAAAGACTGACTCGGAGGAAAATATCATTTTTTCTAACTTAAACACTGAAAGCTCATTTAAATGTATTGTACTAAGTATAAAAACATATTACTAAAATGAAATGCCGACTTTTTGACGTAGAAGATTCTGAATATTTTCAGGCTCTATTCTCTGTCTATAAAGCTATGATGATTTTTTTATGTTCCTGTATTTTTGTTGGACGAATTAAGAACCCAAGAGGTGTTGCTTAATTGCCACTGAACTAAACCGCGGGGTTGCTCCCTTATTCTACAGTTAGAAGTACAACTCACAAACTGGGACCAACGTGCCCAGTGCTCACCAAAGGGAACAAAAGAAGTGCCTCACTCATAAAGACCACTAGGTGTCACTACTACACCAATGGATGTATAATATTTCTAACCATATTCTTAAATATAGTCCTAAACTACCGGTTGGTCGGAATTGGGGATGGTATTTACCGCATTCCATTACCCGGGATGGGGTGTTTACCGGTTATTGTAAATACCTCAGTGGCGTAGCTAGGCACTCTGCCGCCCGTGGCGGTCCCTGCCTTTTGCCGCCGCCGAGCGCCTAAGAGCAGGGGGGAGGGTGCTGGCGATAAATTTACCTGCCGCCCCCAAATCTCGTGCCGCCCGGGGCGTACCGCCCCCTCCGCCCCCCCCTTGCTACGCCAGTGAAATACCTCCTATTCCGAGTTGGTCAAGGAAAAATTAGTTGTTTACCACACTGAATTCCACATGGGTGGCCTTTTTCGGCTGTTCTCCTTGAGACATCTTTTTCGTTTATTCCTCGTGAAATCTGTTAGGCGAAAACAGCGGAGTAAATATCCCACACCAGAGTAAATCCTCCATGTGGCATTTATTTCATAACATATTTTTGATAACTAATCCGAGGTGACCGCTTAAGTAATTTTCAGGCTCATAGTTCCCATATAAAGTTCCCCAAGGAGGGCTAGAATCAGTCATAGAGATAGATGCCCTTTTACTCTTCTAGTCTTTGTTTAAATAAAATCAGTTGAAGGACTGGTAAATAACTGCATGTCAATGATGAGCCTTTTTTAGGGCTCGCGCCTGCGTTGCAGTGCGCAGCACTGCTCGCGCAGCGAGAGCCCTTTTGTATGGGGCTCTGAAATCAATCAATCAATCAATCACGGCATTTATAGAGCGCGCTGCTCACCCGGGAGGGTCTCAAGGCGCTGGGGGAGGGGGTAAGTTACTGCTCGAACAGCCAGGTCTTGAGCTGCTTCCTGAAGGAGAGATGGTCCTGGGTTCGCCGAAGGTGAGTGGGGAGGGAGTTCCAGGTCTTGGCTGCCAGGTAGGAGAAGGATCTTCCTCCGGCGGTGGTTCTGCGGATGCGTGGTACGGTGGCGAGGGCGTGGCTGGTTGATCGTAGCTGGCGTGTGGGCGTGTAGAAGGTCACGCGGTCGTTGAGGTACTTTGGGCCCAGGTCGTGGAGGGCCTTGTGTGCGTGGGTGAGGAGTCTGAACGTGATTCTCTTGCTGACGGGGAGCCAGTGCAGGTCTTTCAGGTGTCCGGTGATGTGGCTGTGTCGGGGGATGTCCAGGATGAGTCGTGCGGAGGCGTTCTGGATGCGCTGGAGTCTTTTTGAAGTTTGGCTGTGGTTCCGGCGTAGAGGGTGTTCCCATAGTCCAGTCGGCTGGTGACGAGTGCCTGGGTGACGGTCTTCCTGGTTTCAGTGGGGATCCATCTGAAGATCTTGCGGAGCATGCGCAGGATGTTGAAGCATGAAGATGAGACGGCGTTGACTTGTCTGGTCATCGACAGGGAGGAGTCCAGGATGAAGCCCAGGTTGCGTGCGTGGTCCGTTGGCTTGGGCGCGGTGCCCAGGGCCGGGGGCCACCAGGAGTCGTCCCAGGCGGAGGGTGATGAGCCCAGGATGAGGACTTCCGTCTTGTCTGAGTTCAGTTTAAGGCGGCTGTTCCTCATCCAGTCGGCGACGTCTCTCATCCCGTCGTGTAGGTTGGCTCTGGCGGTGGTGGGGTCGTTGGTGAGGGAGAGGATCAGCTGAAAGCTGCTCACACGCTCGTGCGTGTGGTTTTGCTTTCCGCGGCTGCCATTGGCTTTTGCGTGCTTTTAAAAAAAAAAAGCCAGCACGCAATTGGGCAAAGGCGGGCGCATGTCCCGCCTTTGCTCCACCCATTCCCTTCGGTGGCCAGCACGCGCAGCAGCGTGCGTTCGCTTCGCTGCCGCGCTCCCTAGCCCCCGCTCCTCTGTGGTGCGCGCGCACCACTGGTTTTATTCTTAACACTGCCATTATTTCCTAATGTTTATTTCTTTAGCTTTTCGCGGCAGCATTTTCCTGAAACTCACACAAGATAAAAATGCCTTTATCCAATCTGAACGTTTGAAAACAAGGCTGTGCAGCTTTCGGTGCACTGGCTGTAGATTTACGTACAACGTGACCCGGCTGAGTCACTTTATCCATAGTGTCCATTTCTCCGCTGCGTGGTCATGACAACATGACCCTGAAAAATGTTCTTGCCGACTCTGCACAACTGCTCCCCGCTGGAGACGGACCCGTGCCGCTCACATTCATGGCTGCGTGACAGACCCCTGTCCACTGACAGCCGGAGTTCTTGGTGACTGCTATGCTCCGCTGCTACCGTGCTGACTGTGCAACATCGGTTACATTACATCCAAAAATTTGTTATAAAGTCAGTGCTATAAAGCAGGGCACCTGTCAGTCGAGGGTCAGACAGGGGTGCTGCTTGTCCGAATATACACTTGAGATCTTGATTCAAGATTTGTAAACAGTGAGCACATCTGGGGATTCATTTTTGGGGAAATAATAGAGCTGTGGGACAGTGTGGAATATAGCAAAAAAAAGCAATTTGTACTGCAAGGCGCATGTGTACAGAAAAAGCAGCTGCTGCTGAGTGTTGGCATAACTCAATGATGGTGCCTCCATGCGAAAGCCCTGCCGGCCCCTTCAGGCTTCCATAGCTCAGAGATAGTCATAGGCTTTGGGCTGAAAGGCCGCCCCCCACCACACACGTGCGCGCACACACACACACCGCAGGGGCTTTAGGTGCTTGTGTTACTTCCGCTGGTGCTAAACTGGTAACATGCTGAGTTGTGTACTACCCATTATTTAAGCATGGCCGGAAATGCAGTTTGTGTAGCTAGATACACAAGCGGTTAATATAATGCTATTATAATAGGAGAATGGGCGCCCAATTGAACATTATAAAGAGCATGTCACCTCGTAGTTCAATGACCATATACAGGCATGATGCTGACGAATGAGTGATTGGATAAGGGCATGGAAGTCTGAAGAGATTTACCAAAGCCTTATAAAAGGGGTCTGGAAGAACCCAAGCAGTCTGGCTCAGACCCGCAGCCCCTCTCCTGCCCTCGTTTAAACCCCGCTAGTGTCTTCGAAGCGCTGCACAAGAGAACATCCTCGGCTTTCCAAAGTCTGTCACCCACCTCACCGCCATGTATTCGACTTTTTCTGTACTCCCCCTTGCATCTATATGCCCCTACACACCGTGCTCTTTCTCAACTCCCCTTGACTTATTGCGTACTATTTCAAATATCTCTACTCACCTGCCCTCCACCCCCATCTTTTCATCCCCCTCCTGACCAGCTGCCCCAACCCCTTCCCTCCCACCAGCCTCTGCCCAGACACAGCCTGCTTGCACAGGTATCAAACGGCCATCGTGGCAATAAGTGCGACTGAACCTACCTGAAACTAGATTCCTACAAATACCCGCCACGCCTGGCTCTGCATGCAGTGCCTGGATGGGCGCCTTTCTTAAAGCAGCGCTAAGCATAGCACTTCATATATATGCGCGTGTGGCGTGTGTATATGTGTGTGATGTGTTTGTATATATATTGTGCGTATTTACACCTTCGGGAGTGTGACGTGAATGCAATTGTGTGTGTGTAGTGGTAACGTGTGTAGTTGATGTGTTAGCAGTAAGTGTGCATGTGTGTGTAAATGATTTCACTGGAACGAAACCCCGTTGTTCTAATTTTTTCACAGCTGGCGAAGCGCCGAGAGCAGCACTTGGTGTGGGAAATAATCCCATTTGTGCCTCTCTGAACTGGTCGAAAGACCCCGGTCTGGAGTCTAGGCGCTGTGCTTTCTTCCATGAGTGCTGCTAACATCTTAATTTCTGTGTCGAAGAAAGAAGGAAACGCACGGGTCAAAGCCACAGGTCTATGAGATGTTAAACAAGCATTTGCAATGCAATAGGTCTCGCATTATTAAAGTTTGAGCTATTGGCATTGCTAAATAATGCAACACCAATAGCTCAAACTTTAATAATGCGAGACCTATTGCATTGCAAATGCTTGTTTTACGTGTCCTGAAGTGTGTGTGCTGCGTTCATTGGTGCACAAAGCAGCGAAAGAGCTCCTGAAATAATATTCATTTTTTTGTGATTTTCTGAAAGGAATCCTGCATCGAAACCAGCCACCGTGTACACCCGAGAGCGGATCTACGAGGCGGTGGTGAAGGGGGACGCTGAGGACCTGGACGGACTGCTGAAGTACTTGCGAAAGAACCTGAAAAAACTCACAAATGCAGAATTCAGAGGTAGGAATATACCTTTTACTGAAGAACAAGCGGCTACATTTAAGGAGAATTTTTCGCCCACAAATGCTTTGCATGAATCCGCGATGGAAGGGGCCTGATTTAGACTTTGGAGGGCCGAGTAATGTCCGTCTGGGCGACAGAGTACATTAGTCCATCGCCCTGACGGACAACCTGTCCCCAGATTTAGAGATGTCTGCCCGCCCCGAGGACATCTCTTACCATTGGCAGAAACCGCTGTCATAGCGAGGGATTCCTGTCAATGTTGTAAAAGTTTGAAGGACATCTCCATCAAACATGACAGCCGGCTACCAAACTTTTACAAAGGTTTACTTTTTTTAAAAATGAACACCCAATGCGGAATTTTGTTTTTGAAAAAGTAAACCTAATGACCCCCCCACACCATGGAAGTTTTCTCCCGTGGCGTGGGGCTCATTTTTTTTACATTCACTGTGCCTCACTGCTAGGATTTACCTGGCAGTGATGGACAGCAAAAAATAGCTATCCGACCTCCATTATAAATTGGGCAGACTGTAGGATAGTCTACTTCAGATAGCCTGTACTCCACCGAATTATGTCGGGGACGGAGCCGGGGTAGGCTCCATCATCGACATGCTAAAGGTGTTGCTCCCGCTATATCGGACACTAGGGGGCAGATCTACAAGAAAGTGCCGCAGCGCGGCACCGCAAGCCCCTTGGCTGCGCCACGCTGCAGCACTTCCAGAGCACAGGAATGCAACATATCTACAATGATATGTCGCATTCCTGTGCCCTCCCCTGCGCTGGCGCACAAACTGCAGCCATGCGCCGGCGCAGGCACCCTTGCACCATGGTACAAGGATGCCTGCGCCATGGGGAGATTGTTTTTGTGCAGGAAGGGCACCTTCCTGCACAAAAACATTCACTAAAGGCATTTTCCTAATTCAATGCGTGCTGTAGAATGCAGCACGCATTGAAAGAGGAAAAACGAGGAGAAATGAAAACATTTCTCCTCGTTGCGCCTCGCTACGCTGTAGCATTGACAAGCATTTCCAGATTTACGATTGCTCGTAAATCTGGAAATGTGTCTCGTTCCATGGGTGTTGCGTGGGAACACCCACAGCAACACCCATGGAACGCCCCTTCCATGCAAAGTGCTGCGTGTGAAGGGGCCATATTTACAAGGAGAGGAAAAGTCACGCAGAGTGGCTTTTCCTCTCCTTGTAAATATGGAGAAGTGAAATGTGCCTCCAGTACGTCACAAAAAGTGACGTACTGGTGGCGCAGGGGGCTCGTAAATCTGCCCCTCGATTCCGATAACTGCGTCATATTTTTTTACAGAAGCGTGTGCTCTTGATAGTGTGTCCCAAGTGGATATTACATCATAATGTTCAACAAAAGAGACATTGTAAACAGATTTATTAATTAAGGTGTTCTCTTTAAGGTTTCATAGAATGGTGATAAAAGATATATACAGAAAAGGTGAAAAGTATTACAACAGTCTTTGATGGCGCACCTACTAACTCGATGCAGTATGTTGACCTTAGTTCCTATCTCATTCTCTCACTTGATTTGTACATCTTTTCCAAATACTAGCGACAATGGAGAAACAATGCAGTAATAAAGCGTTTGGTTTTTATTTACATGGCTTGAACCTAGTTTCCTTTTTTGGCAACCTAAGGGCATATTTACAAGCCCCTATCGCCACAGGAACGTCACTTTTAGTGACGTTCCTGTGGCGATATGGGCTTCGCCTTATTTACAAGACAGCGTTAAGCCACTTAACATGGCTTAACGCGGCCTTGTGAATAAGGCCCCCTTTCATGCTAAACTTAGCGTGAAAGGGGTGGGCAAAGGGGGTTACGGTGGGCGGTCCACCGCAACACCCATTGATTTTGACGCTGCCCCATATTTACAAGTGTGGCGTAAATATTGGGCAGTGCCAAAATTAAGACCAGGGAAAACCTGGCCATAAACTGGCGCAACGAGGAGAAATGTTTCATTTCTCCTCGTTTTTGCTGTTTCAGTGTGTGCTGTGTTGTGCAGAACACATGGAAACAGCAAAAGGCCATTGATTGTTTATGTGCAGGAAGGTGTGCCTTCCTGCACATAAACAATCAATCAAAAAAAATGATGTTTTGCAACTTATATGTGTGCTACATGAAGCAGCACACATAGAAGTTTAAAAACGCCATTTAAAGATTGTTTATGTGCAGGAAGGGACACCTTCCTGCATATAAACAATCTTCCCCTCAACACTGACACCCTTGCAATATAGTGCAAGGGTGCCTGCGTTGGCGCTAGGCTGCTAAATTTAGCATCAGCGCAGGGGGAAACGAAGGGTTGCAGTATATTGTTGTAAATATGTGGCAGCACTGCGCTGCAGAAGTGACGGAGTGCGGCGTTAAGCCAAGGAAGCTAACGTCGCGCTCCGCCACTTCTCTAGCAAATATACCCCTACTGTTTTAACAGCACTAGGTGGAAACTATTCTCCCTTGGAACTTGCACTACCGCCCTTGAGACCTGTACCATTCCCATACAGATCTTAAGGAAACCCTTGGAGTTCACTGGTCCCAATGACTTGCCTGGGTGATGTCTCCTATCTCTATTGACGCTTTACTTTTCCCCCTTTTGAACAGTGCACTGCTTCACTCTTTTACTCTCTGCTGGTCTCCCTTTGACCCTACCCCATTCTCTATCCCATAGGGCCCTGTGCTTCCCACCCCCTCTACTCTGCAGTCCACCCACTTACTGAGTCCTGTGCTGCTGGTTGCCCCTAGCCTTGAGCTGTTTGCCCACCCCTACATCTTCCGGTGAAGCCCACCTCACAGTCCCTACCTGCTCCCGGCCCATTTATTGTCCCAATAGGGCCAAGCATTTTGGATGTTTTATAGTTACAAGTCATTAACCAAGCTTCACTAAGATATTGCACGTGTACAGAATGGGCAGCAGCAGTGCAAGCTTCACTGCATTAGGAAAATACGCACCAACTAGTTCTACTGATGCACAACCTCTTCTGGTTATTACTCAACTTTGAAAACTTCTTCTCAAAGTGCCAACATGTCTGGCATTGCCAATACCTGATACATATTCCATTGGAGGTTGATGTCCCACAGATAGCCCTTCTATAGTGCATCTAGTGCAATGTGTTATTTCCTGTCTGGACTGCCCTCATTGAAAGACCCATGACTATAATCCTGGAATTCCTATGGCTAACAATGTCAGACTAGGGGAGGAGGTACTGCATTGCCAACGTGGACTGCTTCACTGGACTTGTTCTTTAATTGTTCGCCATCATATCTACAACTTCAGTCTGCACATAAGAACAATGTTTTTGGTCAATTATGTGATTATAGCTTGCATAGCTATTTATTATCCTTGTTCTCCAACATCATCATTATAGCAATCCAGAAGTTAAATATGTGTTATAATATGTAATCAGCTGTCATTACAGCTCATCAGGGTTGAAAACAGCAGAGGAAAGAGCAGGCTTTGCAGAATATGAGTTGGACGGTGATTTTAGAAGAGGTTCAAAAACTTCTCTAATTGTTTCACAGAATCTTCTTAATTTACCTGTTAATAAAAAACATATATTTGATGCAAATTAAATTAAACTGAATATTTTCTATACTCACACATGTGAAATTTATTTACCCCCTCAAACCTTAGTTTGTAGCTTTTTTTACAAAAAATGTTGGGCTGTTTTTCACAAAATGATTGCAAGTTGGACCAGACCACCTCACCTTATCCATGCTGGGTACGCATGCATCCAACTATGTTTCCACTATGTGTTAGAGACATGTACCTATCAGAATTAACATGAGAAAATCCAATTTTAGAATCCTTTGTACATTTTGATCAATTGGCACAAAACAATTGTTAGGAGAATTTGTGCAATATTTTCTGAAATTTGAAGAACAAAAAATACTAAATGTGTGAAAGTATGCTTTTAGAGCAAAGTGTGGTTTGTGTGTGTCTCGTTTGCCTGTTTTCACATGAGCATGCACTTTATGTAGATAAGCCTCATGATATGCCAGCAGCAGACTGGTGTGAGTGATTTATACATAGGTGGATGGCCCGTCGTTCTGCCATGGGGATGGAGTAAATTACTCCATCCGCATGATGGAGGGCCCACTCTCCTAACTCATAAATGACCACCAAGTAGGCAGTCATTCAAAAAAGCTTTGGCAGGAATCGCTGTCACGGTGGTTCCTTTCAATGCAATTTACTCTTTGCTACAGGACTGCATCAGCAGGGCGCAGCCCTGTGGCAAAGAGTATTCTTTTTTATTTACAAAAAGAAAATCCAGGAAATGAATTTTCTTTTTGTAAATAAAAAAAGTAATGCTACCCTCGCTATGGGAGTCATATCCCATGGCTGTGGGAGCATTATTTGTATTTAAGTGTCCCTCACTGCCAGGGTTTGCTGGCAGTGATAGGCAGCAAAAAATGGCTAGATATCTGCCCATCGTATTTGGGCTGGCGGACACATGCCCATTTCTCCAACAGTGCTCACTCCACAGGGCCGCTGGAGAAGTTTGCCCATGGTGGAGACGGAGTAGGCTTTGCTGTGGCCAAACATAAGATCTGCCTGAATATAGACTGGCCGGGCAGACTACTGTGTTGGCATGGAGGGAACTCCGTCACCACTGCAACAGAGTCCTCTTCCCGCCAACATATAAATCAGGCCCTCAGTGTCACTCTTTGAAACATTTTCTGCATTGACAACCCTCCTGCATGCAAACCACATGCAAAGTTGTGTAGCCCAAATAACAGAAATTTCAGGAATCTAAATTTATTGTAGCACGAAATTTAGAGATTTCTCCGAGGCCTACATTAAACTCTACAGGACTGCACTGGTGAGGGTGAAAAAACATTTTGACAAGCTCCTTACAGTTTCATCAAATGGTGGCAAAACATGAATAAATTTAAATATCACATTTCCTTTCAGGAGTCAAACTTAACCATAACTAAAGAGTCGCACCTCTGCAGCTACGGTTGACACCTCACTTCCCAGGAAAACTGGGGAGACACAGCACTGAATATTCAACCCTTAAGTGTGCCAAATGTGGTGCAGAGTGGTCGTACAGCTTCCCACCTTTTCCATTTAGCATGGGTGTTTTCACGGCACACTGTCACTTGGCAGGAGTTGAACAATGTTTATGGTACTGCAGCCTTTTAATCACTCTGTGTCATTTCTTGGTTTGGAGATTTTTCGTCCTACTGCTTTGATTTGGAGCATCAATGCATATTTTGTTTCTACTACTGCACATAAGCGGTCGACAAAAGAGCAGTCACATAGGAATTGTTGCATGATAACATTATACAAAGTTACATCAGTTAATCAAGTTTAACACATGAATATATTCCTACAGAAGGTTATATACTTTGCCATTTTGATGTGTTTCATTACATCGTATAATGCTCATAACAGGTTTCAAGTTGCAAGATTCAATAGAGCAAACTTTTTTTCAGATAAGACGGTTTGTATATAAGTTTCTAGGTGATCAGGTGTTCTTCTCTCTAACCAAAGGAGTTGATAAAGCTATTGTCCTCCTCCCAAGATGGCCGCCAGCATGGGATCAGGGCACACACATTAATATTAGAGATGGATCTGAAGTGTAATTTGGTCCACGTCTCAGATAAAAGGAAGAAGACAGCTAAACCAGTTTACACTGGGAGGCAGCCGTTTTCCATCCAACTTGGCCGCCGCCATTTCACTCTTGCTTCTGTTTGCTTGAAAATAAACAAGACAGTGGTGTAGAGGTGAAGTTAATTAGAGTGTCCAAAAGCCCAACATGGCTGCCTCTAGGGGAACACTGTTACACAGCTGCCAACCAAGAAGTAAGCTCTGGAGGTGATCCTGGTCCATAGTGCTCAGGACCATCCCACCAACGCTGTAGCCTGATACGTCGGCAGGAAACATGCAAACATCCTGCGTGAATCCATGCATCCCTGTGCTTTCATCGCCTGTGTCCACAGCAATACTTCCATATCTTTGGGAAAAATTGGTAGGCAAGAAGAGAAACAAGTGTCAAAGTAATTTGGTCTCGTCTGTAACTGAAAGTGATTCTTCATTGATTGTTGAGTTCGTATGTGCTTGTGTAGTATTATGAATGGATGAGTGAGTGAATGCAAGAGTGCGTCAATGGGTGGAGGTATGAGTGCAAGCATGAGTAACAGACTGGATTTGCGTTTTAAAGTAACAGGCTTTGTACACCGAGCATGAAGTTGTGCCCAAGTAGTTGTGTGCAGGATTTGATCCACCCACTTGTTTCGACGTTGTGATCACTGAAGGAAAGACCCAATCTTGAAGTGCAGGTGAGATGCTAGGTACAGGGAGAACCATGTTATCCCTTTAAATCCAGAACAAAGGTTGAATGAGCAGACAG
Organism: Calotriton arnoldi; assembly: GCA_963921515.1. NCBI lineage: Eukaryota > Metazoa > Chordata > Amphibia > Caudata > Salamandridae > Calotriton > Calotriton arnoldi. The sequence goes on from CAWUFW010004424.1 coordinate 919,171, forward strand.
AACCAAGAGTGCAGTGCTGTGGTGGTACAGAAGTGTTGGAGCCGGGGGGGGCAAAAATGTAGACAGAGACGTCCTTAGGTTTCCAAACAAAAAATCAGATTGTAATTAAGAAGACATGCACTCTAGAGAAATTAAAAACACAATATTGTATGCCATCTAGTGCTGTTGCTGTATTAGCCGCATTACGAATGGACAAGTCAGGTCTCATGTTTTATTATTAAAAGCATGTCATAATGCATGAGTTTGGTCCTACAATGTTCGGGTGTAGAGCACAGCGCTCCTGCTCTCCACCCCTTGTGATGGGTTTGGTGCTGAGGATAGTCTGGCTTTGGCAATGACAGTGGAATGATCATATGGTGTGAGGTGGTAAGTGAATCAGTGACAACAGTGCAGTAATGGGATTAATAGCACATGGCTATGATGTGTTGGTATTGGAGTGATAGGGTACTGGAGTGGTTATTTTGCGGTGGTGTGTGGTGTTGTGGGGTAGCTGTGAATTCATGGGGTTAGTCGCCATGGTGACAATGGTTCTGTAGGGGTCTTAGTTTTACTGTGGTCGAATGGTTGTGCGATGCTGATGGTTAGTACTGTGCGGGAAGAACAGTGCAAGTAGTGGAAGGGCAGTGGAGCTGGGGTCTTGATGGAGTTCTGTACCGTGGTATTGGGGTGGCATCAGTCATGTAGTAATAATGTAAGGTAACTAATAATTATAAGCTTCCGTGCAAGTCCCAATAAGCAGCTCCTGCCCAAGAACACACATGATGCAGGGAATGAAACCAAACCTGTAGCCAGGCACTCTGTGCAGAAACAGTTGGGCAAAGTGCCTACTGCAGAAGGAGTTAGTAAATATGCTTTGTTTGCAGAAGTGCATATGTGCCCAAGATATTACAAAATGCAGTAATAGGTATGTCACCTTATCACCACATAGGCGAGTCTGCAAATCCCCAACCAGCTCCTGTCCAAGAACACATGTGATGCAGGGAATTAAATCAAGCTTTCTATCATAAAACTTGCCCTAAATGGACTGTTTACAAGTGCCCCAGTTGTATCCAGTCATTACAGAAACCCCAATTCACACCGTATACAGAAGTATAGGTAATTTGTAGTTCACTGCACCCGGTAAACTTTACATTACTATTAGACCATGGGTACATTCAGGGCACAAGTCCTAAAAAAAGAAGTGGGGGGACGCTGACGTCACGACAGGAAGTGACGTCACGAAAGGTGGCTTGCACCATCAGACTCATTGCCTCCCCTCGCTCACCCCTTAGATGTGATTGCATCAGAGAAGCCAGCGCGTGAGCAGCGTTCTGAATGAGCTCCGATCTCGCCCCAGAGAGGCCAAAGAGCGAATGTGTGGCTCCATTTGCTCCAGTTATCGAGCTCCCGGTAAAATAAGTGGGGGGACGCCGTCCACCCGCGTGGTACCCCGACTCGAGCCCTGAGTACATTTGAACAGGTCAAACCTGCTAAAATAAACCAGAGGGTAGAAAGCCTGGAAAATATTGAGACATGCACATTTTGTGCAGAAAGCACCAACATCGACCAGTGATGCCGCTTTTTTAGGGCAAAACTCTCAATAGGTGTAATTAGATGCTCTCCATAAATTCCAAACCCTATGGTATTAGATTTTTATCAGGCTGATAAATATATATATATTTTTTAATTCTTTTTATTGATTATCAGTTACACAACACAAGCATAAAGGAGAAAGGAATTCAAATAAAAGAGAAATACAGAGTAAAATCAAACAAACGCAGCTCGGCAGCATGCTATTAACAGTGCTAGACATTCCCGACATTATTTTGTAATCTTGCATCTTCACGGTGTGCACTCAATCCAATAACCACTGTGATGTAGTTCAGACACCACCTCGCAGGTCGGTGCAGCACATCCATCCATGCCATCAGACCCTCCTTCAGTCCCCCGCTCAATTGTCGGCGGTGGTGTTGCGTTGCCATCTCCCAGTGACGATCTGCGCCCTCAACCCTTTGTAGTGTAGTTCCTATTTCCCTAATAGGCTCTGCGCATTGGAATAATATAACCTATAGGTTTGACATAGGACTAAGGTCGGTATGTCCCTATCGATTATATTAAACTTAATTACCTGTGCCAGCTAGCTCAGAGGCCACTAGAAACGTCTTGAAGACAAGAACGGAATAGCTTCTGGCAACCACATAACATAAAACCCTGATCCCTCAGGATCGTGGAAACAATATACTACTTTTCATTCAGTCACTCATCTCAGAGAAGTACATAGAAGAAACAGTCGGGTGTGTTTACAATAAAATTTATTGCACAGTTGTTGTTCTAGTACTGGTTATATGTGCTGCGACAACTGTTGGACAGTAGCAGAGAAATATGGCCAGCAGTGCAGTTAAATAAAAATGCATGGTACAGTTTTACCATTGTGCAATAGTAATGAACACATACATGAAATGCAGAATGCATTAAGATAAAGCCTATACCCCTATGATGCCTAACTAGATGTACCTAGCATGTGTGTAGGGCTTAGAGAGCCAAGAATCCCCTTAGGATTTAGTCTAACCCCATTACCTTAGTGGGACTTCATCCTGGTGTTGAGCTGGACACCCCAGGATGGGTGGATGGACCTCTGCCAGCTGGAGCTGTGGCATGATGCAGGTTGCAGCGTCTCAGGTCAGAGTGTCCGCATGGAAAGTCTCGGTCCCCTCTAGTTTGCTAGGGCAAAGGGAGGTATATTTATACCTGATAGGTGCCTTGGAATGTTAGTATTGACATACAGTCGGTCAGAGGAAGACGTCAGGAATGAACCCTTAGGAAATAGTGGTTCATGCATATTTAATGAGTTCTTGGAGAAATCAGTAATCCTGTGCTAGGGAAAATCCCAAGAGCGAAGGGTCTGTTTCTAAGAACTCGTTGTGACATAGGTTAGTCACTGTTGGACATGGATATGACGTATTTAGGATGGACTGTCTTCTGCACCCAGAGCACACGTCAGATAAGGGACAGACTCTGTTGCTCGTTATTTGTGAAGGGAGGGCAAATGTAGATGAAATGTCCTGCCTGTCTCTGTGGCACGAAGGATTTGTGCCTCTGAAACGGCGCACCTATGGTAGGGCCTCAATCCAGCACATAACACCTTGTCCAGTGGGTCTGCTGTAGGGTTGCTGATAAGCTGACTCAGTAAATATATTTGCAGTGGGCTCCAAATGCCCCTGGGGCATTGGGTCGACTCGGGGGCAACATCACATAGTACAGTTCCAGCTGTTCATTACAGAAACAGTGGCATAACGAAACTTGAGCACCCCCCTCCCTCTGCAAAGTACATGGAGGGGCCCCCTCTGGACTCACTCAGGAGCTCTTGGGCCAGGCTAATGTGCTAAGGGGGCCACCTGGAGCTTGGGCCCCCCGCACTGCGGGGGCCTTTGTTATGCCGCTGTACTGAATGATATGTCTTGCAACTAGTCTCTTACCCTAGGTCTACGATCCACACCCCACACAATGGACACCCGCCGCTTTGCCAGCAACAGTGCCACCGAGACGAAATGACAGGTTGTGGGCGGTATCTCCCCAGTGTATCCCAGTAAGGCGATCTTGGAGGTTCAATGCTGCAGCGTCTGCCACCATATCTGATAGCACCCGGCTCGCTTCCTGCCAATTTTCGGCTATCGCAGGGCATTGCCACATGAGGTACAGATAATCTGCCCCCGGCGCACCACATCTAGCGCATCAGGAGTGCATGCACAATATGTGTGAGAAAAGGTTTTAAGGGTATGTGGTAAACTCTGTGAATGTATTTAAAGTAAACAAGTCACAGCCTGTCATGGGGGAGAGTGTTCCCAGCTGTCCACAGCAACACGCCCATTCCTTATCTGCAAGGGCAGTCCCCAAATCTGTCTCCCATTGCAGTCTGGCACCAGAGGGTGGCAGGGGGGTCTCCGCCTCTATGGTGGAGTATAGATCAGTCACCAAGCGTTTGACCGTGGGGCTGCTAGGAGCTACTAGGGTGATAAATACCACACAACCCCTGGGGCACTGATAATCACGCCTATCTCACTGCTATCAAAAAGCATTTTTTATAAAAGCTTTGCACAGCACTGGAAGTAATATGAATACTACACTCCTTCAATCCCACTGTTCCCTAGAGCATGTAAGAACACACTGTTAAGGCATCATTTATTTGTCTGGGAGCTAAAGCAATTGACAAAGCAACTAAGTCTTTGGCTCTGTTTGCATTATTTAACATTCACAAAATATGACTCAACTTCAAAGTAACAAGAGGTACAAAGACTAACAGTGTAAACATGCATTTGAAAGAAGTTGAAAGCAATCTTCCTAAAAGTAATTAGCTGTTGGCTATTTTCTTTCCGTCTCTGCAGCAAAGGACTGTCATAGAGATCAGATATAAATGAAATTTCAGTACATAACATTTTTAAGACAATCTTTGAAGACATAAAACACATTTCCTGGGAAATTGAATTCATATTTAGTATATCAAGTGGTTCACAAGCAAATAAAGTACTTCTTTACCAATAAACAACATTTATTATAATAATTTTTATTTTATAAGCATATACTTCAGTTAAGTGCCTATGAAGCAGACAAACCCAGATGCTCTGAAAAACAAGATCTGACAAAGCCAATAAGTGCGCTCTGCATGTGAGTCCTGAACAAAACATTGAAAACAGCCTGCTGCAGTGAAAAACTGAAAAAAATATTTACTTTCTATATACAATGCATCAATGAAATGAATAAATTTATGATGATTCAGAGTACTTTTAAAGATTAGTCCTGTATGCATTGCAAATCTAGGACACTCCTAGGGCACTCCATAGCTACTCCAAATCTAGGGCACTCCATAGCTACTCCACTCGCCACTGTGTAGTTATAGTGAGGGCTGAGATTTGTTAGGAAGAGCACTGGTTTGTTTTGCTAATATCATGGACACTGTTTGATGAACCATCATGAAACTTTCCACAAAAAAAAAAATCAGCTACCTCACCTCCTTCCTAGAAGGTTTTGGGGTGATCAATCAAGCAGGGGCTGACAAAAAAGGGGCCCAAAAACACATTTTCCCCAATGCAATTTCTCTAAGGAATTTTGGGAAGTATTGTAGAAAAAACAGCTGAACAGAATGAAACCAAATTTGGAAGAAAGCTAGATCTTTACTCAGAAAGTGCCCTTTTTAGGTCTCGCCTAATCAGCGCGCAAGCGCTACGTAGGGGTGACCTTTTGAAATCGGTCTGCACTTTTTGGAAAACTCGTGCATGTACTGCACTGTTTCCAATGAGCGCTCGTTCATGTCCGGCATCCACCTTGCTGGAGCGAGCAGCTTTGCCATCTGTTTCCAATTATCGCGCTCGCGCCGCGCTTGTTAATTGCAAACAGATGGCGCTGCAAGGTAGATGCTGTACATGCACGAGTGCTTTCACTGTGCCTCCTCCCACCCTCACTCATTCTCTCTCACTCTATTTCGCTCACTAACAACTACTCTGTTTCTCTTGTAGTCTCTCTCTCTCATGTATCATCTCGCACTCTTATTATGTCTCTTTCCTTTATCGCACTGTCTGTCCTGCCCCACCCAGTCTCTCCCATGATTGCACTTACATTTCTCTATAATTTCTCATTGTCTCCACTTTGTATCTTTATTGCTCTCTTCCTCTCTTGCCTTGATCTTCGTCTTTCTTTTCCTCAATACCTGTCTGATGCGTGTCTCTTTCCTGCCTCGCACTTTGTCGCTCATCCTTCCCTGCCTATACCGGTCTATTTTTGCATCTCTACTGTCTTCGGCTCAGTCTCTTCCGTCCTCTGCCTCTGGCCTCTTTCCTCTCCTAAGGCTCCACAGGCCATCTCAATAACGGCCTCCCCCTCAGCAGACCCACTGGAGCGTAGCCGGACCGTCCTGCGCCGCTATCAGCCTGCGAAGCCCAAGTCCAGCCCCGCCACTGCGCCATCAGCCTCAGAGCCGTGGTCTCTCTCCCGCGCGCACGGCGCTGGCTGTGCACGCGGAGGGTTCTGTCAGTCAGACGGGGCGCCATATGCTTGCCGGCATGGGTTCTAAATACTCATTGCCAGAACCAGCGGCTCGTGCCAAAAGATCTTAAAATGCCAGCAGGATGTCATTAGCGCCGGGCAATGATTGATTACGCATGAATTCATGAGTGGGCTTTCCCATTTACAGGGAGGAGGGGGCTGACATCGTCGCAGGGATGGACTGTTTTTGGGTCCCGGAGAGCAAAACAACTAGGCGAAATGGTATCGAATCAATTTTAATAGGGGGTGTACTACAGAAGTCAAAACAACCACCTCATTTAGCATTAATAAATATATTTTTTCACATAGTACCGGTTGTCCAATAGGTGAGACGTGGGTCTTCCATTGCTCACCCCTATAGCTCCCACTTTATAATATTTATAAGCTCGTAGTTTCAAGCGCTCTAATAAACAGACTTCTTATTTCCCTATGGTTCCAGATTCTTAAAGACCTGGAAACCCCTGGTGGGTGTAGGCACAGGCCTACTTCTTGAGTAGAATTCCGATTTTTGCCTTGTTCACAAAGCATCCAGGGACATGCATCAGAATACTGCTATGTTTGTAGTTTTCCCCGGTGTACATTTTTTTTGTTAAACCTTTCTCAGTGGATAGTCTTTATTGTGCACAATCCACTGTCAAAGAGTTAGAGTAAATTTGAAGTTTGACATTTATTGCTTTCTTCATGTGAAGAAGTTCCACTTGATGACTTACCTTTCCCTTCACCACTTGAAGCAGCAGGGCTGCCTCAAACAATTTCTGGACTATGTAAAACTGGTACACTTAGCTGCAACTTTCGAAGTGTAGGTACGTGAGGGTCTGATCTACATCGCACGGTTTTGTGGGTTTTTGTGCTATTTGCATTGTCACGCCCAGTCTCCCCCGAGGACACCCATGCCCCATTTCTAGGTGCTTACAATTTCAGAAAAATCTCCAGACCTGCACTCTTACATGGGACTCTTTACTTCTGGAATCAGTATCTGGAACACAAATATGGAGATGGACCTTTTTTCCACGTTTTTATTTACCCCTTTTATTTTTTTGAGTTTTATATAGCGCAAACTCGACCCCAAGGTGTCAGAGCGCTTTACATAAGCACCATTTGTGTTACAGATGGACACATTAATTTTTTTGTTAGGCACTGGGAGATTAAGTGATTTGCCCAGAATCACATGATGTTGAGCGTCCCAGCAGATACTGAACCCGGCTCCCCAGCCTCGAGGTCGACCGCTCTAGCCATTAGGCCACACCTGTGAGAGATGAATTTTTTTTACACATGTTTAGTTTACAGTTATACAAGAGAAACGTTTTGGGAATCATTCTTATGAGGTACAGATCCCTCTTTCCGTAGCGTGGGAGTGGTGCCTCAACCATATTTCATAGTGTACAAAAAAACGTATTTTTCTTATTTGAAGCAGAATCATAGCTGCTACCATTCGTATAAACGTTCAGAAGCTGGTAACCATAAAACCTGCTTTTAGTATTATTTTGAATATTACTGCTTTGACTTCTGGCATATTTATTTGTGCGGCTATATATAGCTTTGTTTACTTTTCACCAGGTCACTTTGGGAAAAACAAAGTGGCCGTGCTTGGAGAACAAGGATTGGCAAAGCCCACAGGTCTCGCCTTTGAGACTCTGCTAATGCCTTTTGTTCTTGCATCACGGCATTAGTAAACAAGCATTGGCATAACCAATAGGTCTTGCCTTTGGGACCTTATAAGTGTTTAGCCATGCAACAGTTGATGTTGTTGCATCAAGGATATTGTGCTGCGTAACTAAATACTTATAAGGTCCCAAAGGCGACACCTATTGGCTATGCCAATGCTTGTTGTTATTAGGTGTAAATTAAGGTTCAAAGGTTAGTGATATATTGACAGTTGTTCCCATGGGAATCCCCCTAAACTCCAGTGGTACTGCAAATTAAAAAAATAGAGTGATCTAATTAGTCTAGCCACCTTTTTATCCCATTGGCCATCTCAGTCCAGCATGACCGGTCCTGAACCCACTGGACGGAGCAATCTAATTGGCTAGCCGAAACATCAACAGAAATGTTGCAGCTGCCATTACAGAACACAGGTAATCAGTCTCAGTGTCCTGAAATTAAGTTAACAATTAGGTATTGGTGAGGGGTAACCCAAGCACCTGCACCTGTGGGGGGAGTCCTAGAGGCCTTGCGCGGTTGGAGGATTGGCCAGACCCTGCGTCCAACCCTTTACTGCGCATGTTCAAAAGATGTGATCTGTGAGGGAGTTCAGTAAATATGTTTAAAAAAAGGGAAATTCACTAAAAAAAACAAAGGTTAAAGTGACGTTATAGTCAGGTAAGGTAATAAGATCTTACTTTACATTATAATACCTCAGAAATTCACTGAAAAAAACAAATGTCAAAGTAATGTTATAGTTAGGTAAGGTACTACAGTTTTAGTTTACGTTAAAAAAAACCCATAGAAATTCAGTGAAAAAAACCTAAAGTTAAAGTGACTCTTAGGTTAGGTCTTGTAATGGTATATAGGGTCATAGCTTCGGGGTGGGAGGGTTTGGTGTTTTACACTCCCCTAATAAATATATTTTCTGATAAGTATTTGGGTACAAATGGTTTCAGTCGGGTACGGTGAGTTTTCTGTCGGATGTCATCAGAGATTTTTACATAAACACAGACAAAAACGCACACACTCTCAGTTTCAAAACTCTTCAAAAATGTTGGGTTTTTGACAAAATCATATGCCCTACAGCGCCCTACTTGTTATATAATTTATTTTAACATTAAAAGCCAGCGTGATCGTTAAAAAACTTGAAGCTCAACCCCCCTCAATGTCACTGACCAAATTACACCCCTGATGATATATATATTATTGTTTTAAAACACAAAAATTACTGAAATTCACTTTTAGTTTACTGAGCTATCTATAACTTGCACTGCCTTAGTGCTCTGCTTATCACCTCATATATTACATCACTTATGACATATTAAATGACCTAATTGATGACATCACTGATGATATATCAAATGACATCATTGATAACATCACTCATGACATCATCATGAGATCACTAAATTGTTAAAAAAATAATGATAATCAGTAATGACTTGCGAATATGGACACACTACACTACTCTAGTACATAACAAGGTAAAACCAACATCAGCTCTGTCTCCTTTCTCTACTCCCAGATCCGCTGACTGGGAAGACCTGTCTGTTGAAGGCCATGCTGAACCTGAAGGATGGGAAGAATGACACCATACCACTCCTGCTGGAGGTTGCTGAGAAGACAGACAACCTGGAAGAGCTGGTGAACGCCTCGTACACGCATCCTAACTTCAGAGGTAAGAACAGTATGGTTAGAATAAACAGTATGAAAAAGGGAGATGAGGGCTGTGTGCCAGGGATCACAAGCTTACAATACGTCTAGACTGATAGGGCACCTACCACCAAGGGGGGAATACGCTGGAAGCAAGTAATGCCTTTGTTGTTATCTTAAGTGCCTAGTGGACAACAGGCATTATGGAATATTAGTGTGGCTTCACAGCATTGTTGATGTTTAGTCAAGTTCGGATTGGTCTATAGAATAATCAGGCAGGCTGGTCTGAGAGGTCAGTGTGTGGGCTGTTTTTTGGGCTGTTTGTGAACCTGTTTTGTGACCAGATGGGCTGGTTTTTACTGTTGATTTCCTTGTAAAACACTTACAAAGTGCATCGTTACAAGTTCACAGCTGCCCTGATATGCAAGAATGGGCCACTTTTTTAGCTGTCTAATTCACTACCAGAGGGCACATTTATTTTGGTGCTTGGGCCTATTTTCTGTCCCAGTCGTACCCTGCCATGTAGCTTCGTTTTTTGGCCTTACGGATTCCATCACAGATTGGAGTCTGTTTTCTTATTGCTTGAGTTGAATCATTAGTACTGTATTTGTTATTAATATACTGCTGTCATGTATATTTGTAGTTTTAAATGTGTTATAGTGGTTTGCTGGCCACTAAATAAATTGATTTGCAATTGTCAATTTCATAAACAATATCACACAATGCTTTCAAGGTTCTGGTGGGGAAATGCTTTCATGGGTGCGGGTGTGCAGGATACAAGTACATGCCATGTTTGGTCGAGAGGTGTGCTGTATTGGAAGTAACCAAACAATATAAATCTTATTGTACGTTCAAAGAATGAAAGAAAAATAATGCAAATCAGTGTGCCGATAGAAAAGAAATTCCTTCCATGGTCATTAACTCCTCCCACATTATCCATCTTATTTCGGCATCCAGAATGTTTATTCTTTCAATATAGCAAACACAAGGAGATGATGATGGCTAGCTTGAATCCAGTAGCAAAGCAAGCAAGGGACCCACGTCTGGGCATACCCTGCCAACTTAGGGCTGGACTCTTCCCATGAGGAACAGGGTCAAGACTGATTTGCATATGGCTGGGTCTGAACTGAGGTGGCAAAGTGAGCTAAAGAATGATGATGGATTCAACCCAGATCTGTGACTGGGGGTGAGCGTCTGAAAAGTTTCAGCGCTCCGTCCATCATCTCCTTTTGTTTGCTTTATCCTTTCAATATAGTTAATAAACTTTGTAGTGTGGATTGTGGCCTCATGGTTGACATTGCTAAGTTAGCTTAGGCCTAGCTGCCATGATGCCTCCTTTGCACACGTTACTCCGTGACTTTGTTTTTCCAGACTCTGCTTGTGACCGTTCACATTAGAAATGTCTGCATTTCTGCTTTTCACCTTTTCTGATGTTCTCTGTGGTTTTCGTCTGCACACAATGTACAAGGTCGAAAAACAACGTCCCTTGTTGTTGCTGTTCTGGTCAGCCCCTCGCACTTAGACATAACATGAAATACAGCTGCACTGGAGAAACTCATGTGCTTTTAATATTGTGATCTCCCTGTTGGAGGCACTTGGAGAAAAACCTTTCCAGGGAGAAGAGCTGTGCTTGTCCGATGATGTAAACCTTGCATCTAGTTCTTGAGGTATGGGGGTCCCCCTGACAAAGCCCAGAGGTCTTCTATTTTTATAATAAACTAGTTACTAGCACAGGGAAGGTGGCAAGGCATTATAGTCCTTCATCCACTGACTTTATAAAATGCTGTCCCCGTTTGTATTCTATGGAATTGTAACAATGCTTACTGTTTTGTCTTTATGCATTATGCTGCTAGTACTGGCACGTGTACTGTGTCTTAGAGCACGATAGTTGAAATAAACATTTTAAACTATACTGTGTCTCTTAATACGCACGTTGTGGACAAGTATGAATGAGTAATGAAAGAGTGTTCTTGCTCCTGCGATTCCTGAAAGAGTCCGTGTTCTGGGATGTCTAATCATTGGTAGCTTCGCTGTAATACGGAGAACGAATGAGACACTATAGCTAGTCGGATTGGGATTTTGGGCACTAAGATGGATGGTTGGTACACCACTATACACCGAGGCCCTGTTTTCCTGCGCATAGTTCTATATATGTGCAGAATCCCCGCAACATGGCGCCACCAACGTGTGGTGGGCTTCTTATCTGCGAGACGCTTGAGTAGTGCTTGTGCTTGTCCACAATTCCCTTCACTTATGTTTCCGGAAACAGATGTGAGGGTGTAACCTCCTCTATTGATGTTTTTATAGGTTCTTTCTAGCTTGAAGTTATTAATAGGTGTTCTCTTTAATGTTAACCCTCTATTGCGCTGCCATGCACTAGGTTGTTCTACATTCTTAGTCTTGATGGCTGTGAATGTAAATATCCCGGCACACAGCCGCGCTCCGTGCTCATTTAACGGCCTATGGAGTAAACGACGCGGGTGTCGCCCTCATCTTTGTGGTCCAAACTGATCCGGCTTACCACTTTGAGGTATTTTACTCATGGGTCACTTTTCCGGCAGTGGAAGGAGCTGACAATTTGTTCCACGTTTACGTTCCCACCGCCCTTCCTAATGTTTATCGGCCTTATCAGGCTCTTGAAGTTCCGCTCACGGCATGGTAACACCGTGTTTGGTTTAATGGCGCCCTCCCACACCCGGTCACCCCGATTTGGTTAGGCCCTTTATTGATAGATGGGGCCGCTTGGCCTGTTTTGGCTGGGTATACCCCGCATCCACGTTATTTAGCGGTTCCAGTAGATGAACTGCGTGTGCTGCATACGTCTTTGGTCCGAGTACACAGAGCCTTAGTACAGTATGTCACAGGCAACGTCCAGATGGCCCCTCCTGGAGTTGCGGCGCATCCAGCTGGACTTGGTGGTGTGACTATAAGTCCGGTCATGGTAAATTCGGTGATGGGCAAACGCCCACAGAATAAGGATGATTTGCCTTATTGGCTTGCTGAAAAATTTGACCAGCTGGAGGCGGTGTTTCCGAATACCTCTCCTGTGGAAAAACACAGGATTTTGACTATTGGTTTGCTAAAAGACTTAATTCCAGAGTTGACAGAATGCAACAACTGGGGTAAGGTATTTGCGGCAGTGTATGCGAAGTGTTTCGGCACTACATCCATGACGGTCCTCCCCACCGTGATTAAGCATGTACAAGACGAACATGGCCCTGAAGCGGCTGTGGAATTGGGGATGAGACTGGTGGGAGTGTTCGATGTAGTGGCTGATCTAATCCTTGCGAATGTCAAGGGTGATGCAGTTAACTTTCAAGTCGCTAATGCTTTGGCTTTAGTCCCAGAACAGGACAAGCCTCGCGAATTACTGAAAATTATTGCACAGGCTTATAAAACCATTGGCCGCAATAGTTTGGGAGTTAAGCCTTTTGCTAAAATGCAAACTCAACCACAATCACAACCAACATCTCAGTCTGGTAAAGACGAGAAACCATTCTTTTCTAAAAAGAACTGGTAGTTAAAGAAACAGGGAAAGCAACAACCAAAACCAGGGTCGCGTGCTGCGTCACCGGTTTCCGTATCTTCTGAACGCACTTATGATTTGTGCGATCGAGCGAGAATTAAGTCTCCTGATAGATTTCAGGTCCCTGACCAGTGTTCTCCTCATTCTTCACAGGCACCATCGACCTCACAGGCTGGTGGAGGAGATCGCCAGGTAAGAGGCAGTGGTCGTGACGCCCCACAGGGATGAGACCAACCTCGACAACCTGGCAGAGGGAAACAAGAAGAATTTCCACATTCTCGCCCACAGTTTCAGAAGAAAAAAGTTGCAGCTTTAACAGCGAGCTATGCCACAGACGGTGAGAACGAGACTCCTGAATTGGACGTGGGCAGTGACGCTGCTAGACAGCACCGCAGAAGTTACCATAGTGCGGGAGGCACTACGTCCTCGTGTGGAGGCGACAGCAACTGACACTTTCATTACTGTCGAGACAGTTGACACCCGAGTGGCACCCCCTGACAGACTATTTAATATTGTCCTTCAAATTGAAGGTGACATAGAGCGTGTTATTAAAGGGATCTTTTGGGAAAATCTGACCTCTTCTTACGACATTTTATTGGCGGAGGCAGATTGGCCGCCCCCATTTGTTCTTGCTGCTCCTAGAGGGGAGGAAGTAATCCTTCCGAGCTTTTCACATCATGTCCCCAAGGACAGAGCGGAGGCTTTCAGAGCTGAATGGGCTGTGGCCCAGGCCCCAGCACTGTACCGTAATCATGTGGGCTGGGATGAGGATTCTCCCCCCCATGATATACCGTTGCGGTCTATGCCACAGCCTCAACCCCAATATCCCCTCCGGCGGGAAGCTAAGGGTCCCGTTTACGACATTCTGACACAGTTAGAATATCAAGGAGTAATTGAAACATGCGTGTCACCAATGAATAATCCCCTTTTCGCGGTTTCTAAACCCGATGGGTCTTACCGCTTGGTTTTAGACTACTGGCATTTGAACTCGCATTTTCGAACCTTTGCAGTACAGAATACCCATAGTTCTGCGCTTGTAGACAGTCTTGTTTGTAAAAAATATAAAAACGACACTTAACCTTTCCAATGGGTTTTATACTCACAATTTGTCCCCTGACTGCAGTCAATGGACCGCGTTCACTTCCGGTGGAAAACAAATAAAATACAGGCGTTTGCCAATGGGTTATAAATAGCCCGGGGGTCTTCGCCGCCCGTGTTGTCTCTTTGTTGGACAGCATAGACCCAGATGAGTATTCGTACATGGATGATATATATATATGTCAGACGACGAATTATGGCCGCATCTTTCCAGAGTAGAACGCATTATTCTCGAGTTTGCGGTCTTAGGTTACAAATTTAATTTTGCCAAATCTCACATCACAGAATACACTGTGTTGTTTTTGGGCTATGAGCTCAACAATAAAGGTAGGGGCTTAGCTCCCCACTTCCTGGAGAAGTGCGCACTTTTGCGCCCTCCAACGACCCTGAAAAAACTTCAGTCTTTGCTGGGATTTTTGAACTTCGGGCGTTCTTACATTCCCGAATATGCCCAGCGTATCAAGCCTCTCTATGCCTTGATACAACCTACCTTTTCCAAGTCATGCTGGCTTCCGGAACATTCGCATATTCTGCAATCTTTGCAGTCTGATCTACGTGAATCTAAGTTCTTGTTGACTCGTGATAACCACACGAACCTGGTGATTAGAATTGTGCCAGGGGCAGTGGGTTTCACGTACTTGACGTTTAACGAAGGTGACACAGTACCTATTGCCTACAAGTCGCATCTTTACACTTCTGCCGAGTTGCGCTTTTCAACTGTGGAGAAAGTTTTGACTGCGGTGCAAATGGCGATTCTTAAAGAACGCGCACTTGCACAGGGAAAACGCATCTTGGTTGTCACACCCTATCCTGCCCTAGAGGCAGTGACGAAGGCAAGTGTACCAAACTTTAAGGCTTTGCACCCAAGTTGAATACAATGGGCTACTTCTTTGACGTCTCCGGATGTCAACTTTATCTTTGATTCCTCTCTTCAGACACAGGAGTTCTTGCAGTATGAATTTGTTCATCCTCCGCCTCTGTCTTTGCTGCCGCTTGAGGAGTACAAATGTATCATTTACACCGATTTTTTGGCGCAACCGGCCACAGGTTCTAAGCATGCATACTCAGCAGCATGTGCTATTGTGGCTGGTACCATGGTGAACGGTGAGTTCAAATCGAGTGTTGTGCAAACGCAGGCACTGGGAGACAGTACCGCACAATTGGCCGAGCTGTGTGCTTTGGTGCTCGCACTTGAGTTTGCAGACCCGGATGTGACTACACTTATTGTATGCGATTCTTACTACTGTGTTCAGTCTTTTAATGACAACGTATTCATTTGGTCTCAGAACGACTATCGAGATTCTAAAGGCAGCGCAATTAAGCATAAAATGCTTTGCGTTCGAGTAGCAGATCTTAAACAATGTCTGCCTTTCACACAGGTGATTCACACTCCTGGCCACCAGCGTGTGGGCACACACGCGGTCGGTAACAGTTTGGCGGACAAGCTGCCAAATCAGCAGTAGCCACATGCTCAGTAGCAGCCGTTACAAGATCCATGACAAAAATAGATAATGAGCTTTTGGCAGCTATTGCTGCAACTAAGGAAGGTTCTAATTACCCACAGGGTTTCCCTTCCAAGTACTCTTATCACTTAAGTCCCGACCAGGTTCCTTATGTAAGAATTCCGGACGTTGGTGATCGGCTGATTCCCAACGCGGACCGCAGAAATTCGTTGATAACAGCCGCACACGAAGGCTTGGCTTCGGTCCATGCTGGCGTGTCTGCAACTGTTTCACTCTTGCAGCAACGTTATTGGTGGCGTGGTTTATACAAACAGACCCTTAATTATGTCCTTTCTTGTGACACCTGTCAGCAAATTAAGCCCTCTACGGTTACACGTCCGCCACAAACACAGCTCTGCATTTCTAATAAACTTTTGGTTGTGTATACCTTGATCACTGCTGTTCGAAAACGAGGCAGTATCTGTGAGGCCTGCACAAATAACATGACTACATTTGTCCTCCACTGGGAACCAAACACCCAATTGTAGCGCCTGACTCTCAGAGGGTAGCGTTGCAGAGCAGTCTGAGCCTTACTCAAGGGAGGTGGTGTGGGCTAGTAATCGCCATTTGCAGGTGCGCAGAAATAACACTCAATAATTGATTGTCCAGTCTGTACTTTGCTTTATAAAAGTAAGAGTACATTTATTAAACACACACACTACTCAATACTATGCACCAATTTACAAATATACATAAGCTGTTGGAATTACTTTGTGACCTTGCATAACATCTCCACCCCTCCTGCAGGGGGGGGGGTGGGGTCTAGTACCACCACTCCCATGTATGCACATCATCTTGCCCCCCAATGCAGGTAGTTGAACATAACCTGGAGCGAGGGCCTTGCGCACTGGCACCATCCCAGTGGTGACCCACCCCATTACCTCAACACGCATTAAAAATAGGTTCACCTGCCCTAGTGACACATAACCCTGACTGAGCATCTTATATTGACCATACAGAATACACCCCTACATCTTCAGGGCTAACAGTCTGGGTTGTTCCTCACTTAAGCGCAGCAGCAAGAATACATGTTTAAGCATTACTTTAGAATGACAGTACTCATCACTTTTGTGGATCCTTATAGTGCATTGCAATTCAAGCCCCTAAGGGCATCACAGATGAAATCTCACAGGATTACGCATATACAGCCAGACACCCTAGCAGGAATGTCTGGCAACATAACCCCACTTTGCTTATGACTTCACCTTACACAGGTACTTCACATTGCACATGTGACCTTTAGTCCCTCTAAAAGAAATAACATTAGTAAATGCACTACAGGTGCAATTACACCACTTCACCTCCAGGGGATGCCCTTCTCCAGACATCCCCAACTCAGACCTTCAACACTTGGTGCACTTTCCACAACACCCCCAGCTGTAGAACAGAAGTTTCAGCCCAGGAGGCGTTTAAATGCTGGCTGAGCCCTTGAGGGGTTATTCTTTTAGATGCCCCATGAAACTTAGGGGCGGACTGTTCTTCTTTGTACTGGGGGAGGCTGCTTTGCTCGTGCAGCTCCCCCTGCACCTCTTTTCACACCGGAGGGTGACCCCCCTCCTCTGGGGGCCACCAGGCACCAAAAATGTTGACTTCCCCAGGCCTTGCAAGGCATTATGGGGCGCTTCAGGCTCCTTCTTGTGAATAAAAGATGAGCGGCTCTCCTGCTGTGCCGGGGAGAGCCGCGCTGAGTTGCTGGTGGCAAATCTTCAGGCCTCGTTGGGAGGCCCGGTCCCACCCGGACCTCCAGGTAAGGGAATGCGGCTCGGGGAGCCTACCCCCGGCCGCTCTGCACATTTTCGGGGGCCCAGTCCCACCCGGGCCCCATGCCACTCCTCCTCGTGGGATCGGGGTCCCGGTCCCACCCGGGACCCCCACTTGCCTGCGTGGTGGAGGGCAGCCTGGGGAGCCCCCGCCGGCTCCCAGCGCGGCCAGCACCCTTGTGTGCTGCCGCGGGAGCCGGCTGTGCACTTCTGGTCTGCCCGCTCCGGCGGGCAATCGCTCAGATCTTCGCCGGCTCCTCCGGCTTCCCGGGGGAGTGCAACGGCACTCCCCATTCGCCTGCCAGCACTCGGGGCATCTTCGCGGGGAGCGCGACGGCGCTCCCCGACTTTGCTTCAGGGCCGGGGGTGGGGTCCCAGGCCCCTCCCGACCTCTTCGCGGGGGGGCGCGACGGCGCTCCCCCCGTCTTGGCTTCGGGGCCCGGGGATGGGGTCCCGGGCCCCTCCCTACCTTTTCGTGGAGGGGGCGCGACGGCTTCGGGCCTGGGGATGGGGTCCCG
The DNA here is from genome assembly GCA_963921515.1 of Calotriton arnoldi. NCBI lineage: Eukaryota > Metazoa > Chordata > Amphibia > Caudata > Salamandridae > Calotriton > Calotriton arnoldi. Next base: position 936,887 of record CAWUFW010004424.1, read on the forward strand.
GTCTCCTGGGTCATCTTTGCGGGGGCGCGACGGCGCTCCCCGCCCCCCGGCAACTCTTCACGACGGCGCTCCCCGGCTTCGTTTTTCAGCGGGGGCCAGGGTGGGCTCCTGGCACCCCGCGGGGGCACTTTCACGGGGTGCGCGACGGCGCACCTCGACTTTCCTTCTTTGGGGGGCAGCCCCAGGGACCTGACCCACCCCGGGGGCAGTTTCCAGACCGGCGGCGGAGCCCCACGTGCTTCGTCGTCGGTCTCATCAAAGGTCGCGTACCTTCTGGGGGGCATATCTCAGCGCCTAGGGGTCCGATCTCCTCCATTTTTGCATCTTCTTGCTCCGGGTTGCGCTTTCCAGCCACTGGGAGCACTCTCCTTCGCCCTCTGGGTCTCTGAGAGGGTGCATTCTGCAGGGAGCGGTCTTCACGGGCTCCCTGCGCCAGCCTTTCGCCTGCTCTCCTCCTGGGCCTCTCTTCTCCCTGCGCAGAGGCCCCTGCTTCTGCGCACCGGTCCTGGGCTCTTCTTCTGGCGCTGTTAGGGCCCTGGGGGGCAGTCAGGCGGTTCCTCCTTCCAACTGCCCATTGCCAGGCTCCAGCACCTTCCACCTCAGCAGACCACACCCCAGAGAGAGCTTCTCTTCCTGTGCAAGCACTTTTTAAAAGTTGAGTAGGGGGCTGGCAGGAAGTCTCTGTTGGTCCTATCAAACAGCGACACATCACTTCCCTGCCCCTGCTCCCTCCTTCTTGTCCAGCCTCTGGGCTGGTTCAAAATGGCGTCGTCCAGGGTCTCTGGCCACATGGTCTCTGAAACAAGAGCCCTTCCCTCCTTGGTGCAGCCTGGTGCCTGGCACCAGTGATAGCTGCTGATGGATGGGCCTGTAGCCCCACCCATCTTCTCTTCATGGAGCGGAGGCCTTAGCTTGTGGAAAAAAGGTTATCAATCCAGCCAGCTGAGGTCAGCCCTCAGCCTGGCCCTGGTTATGACTGACTCAGAGAAATGTGACATTTCTGGATGACCCAAAAGCAGTACAAATATGACTTTGGACTCTGCAGAATACTTCTTCTCACACCCGTTAGAGTGGACTTTAGTGCGTGTCTGGAATCTGCAGGCCTTAGGAAAGTGACACTAGCCCATGGGCTCCACTTCCCCAGAGGCGAATAATGAAGTGAAAAACACAGTCAAACACACTGACTTTCCCTGGCATGTTTCTTCCCAGTGTATAAAGCCAGTTTCTAGAGTTCCTCATCCAACAGCAGGATGACAGTGATGCATCAGATTACATGATACAGTCAAAGTTAGTGGAGCTCCTTAACCCATCGTGAATTTTATTACACATTCAAGAAGTTCTGTTGAAATAAAAATAGATAATATATACTACATGGAATGTGGGGCTACTGTGGGTTTTCATGAAGAAGTGAAATAAGGAACTTGATCTGATTCATGACAGATATGCAAATGTAGCATCCATTTTGGGGCATTATTCGTGTGTCTTTTGTTTATTTACAGCTGCCCCAGAGCTTTTTGGAGTCAGTGTTTGAGCCCATCCGACAGTACCGGCAGCACCCAGTTGAAGCATCCCCCAACCCGCTTCATTGGCCACATCCCATCTAGCCTTCTACTTGGTGGCTGGACCATGGCAGCCCCAGCATATGCAGGAAGCCTCGCTCTAGTTCTCCCTCCGCCCAAATAGTCCTTTGCAGCTCCCTGAAGGATGCACGGCTTTAGCCATCACCCCATTTCTAATCCATTATGCATAGAAAAGCTCTGCTAAAAGTAACTTGCAGAGAAAACGTCTGCATAAATGTTACACCTAGGATGGGTTTGATTTCAGTGAAAATGACCTGGTAGTGCTGACAATATTATCTTGAAATGCCTCAAAAAACGTTGCAACTTTTGAAGAAGTTAAACTTTCACATTTCGCAAAGGACATAACTTGGGAGCTTCTTTGGCAAAAATAAAAATAAAAATCTGGTCCAACCCTAATAATGCTTTGTAGAAGTCTAGGAAATATGATTTTGTTCGCTATTCCATGCATCTCTTATGTATGCATGCAGCTATTCGGCAGTGACACTGGGTCTTGCTTGTCCACATTAACCTGTCCGGCTCAGAGCCACACTGCAGGCTGAATCAGCCACCGCAGCAGGGATCCAACCCTGACCCCTGTGCTGAAGCTGGGGCTCTGGGTGGTGTCTGGTCTGGATTCCGCCACCGGCGCGAGCAGTAAAGTCCATTAGGCGATGATGCTTTTGAGAGCCCATTTCCTGCTGAGACAGAGAGCAGAAGTAATTAAAAAGAGCCTTATTGACATGGTCTGGACTGGTGCCAAGTGGCCGTCAGCACTGGCCTGGCTGATGACTGAGAGTAAGAGACAGGTGCAGACACAGTGCTGAGGGCGTCTTCTATGTATGCCTGTGTTTTGTGTTTTATAGCTTGCAGTAGACAGCGGATGGGGCAACAGAGCCAGTTACAGTAAACATGGCAGAGCACAGCCCGGCAGACAGAAATATCTTCACAATTACCGACAGTAAGATAGTTAAAATCAAGGGAAATATGCTTATGAAAACCAAAAATTAAGATTTGATTTATGTGAACATTATAAAAATAGTGACGATGGTGAACCTTTAGAAAGTACCTTCCTCTCAAACTAGATAGCGTTCCAGTAGAGTGTGTATAACATTCTTTAAAAATATCACCTCAAAGAATCGTTTTTTTTTTTTAAAGATGTACGTAGTGCAGGTGGTAAACGCCATTTTGAACGCCATTTTGGGGGTGGGGGCTTTGTCCTTTAATAGCATATTCCACCATTTGAATGGTCTTGCAGCGCTTCCAGAATCTTGAGCCCTTTTCTCACATCTTTGTAATTGTCATTGAGAGAATCACGCTGGTGTGGTGTCATTGTGCCTGGTCAGTCCAACGTACTCTTCAATAATAATCTATTTATAATAGGTAAGGGTGCATATATTCCCGTGGACTTTGGTGTTTATGTTCTTCCTCTGGGGTGCATATCGCCAGGCCTGCTGACACTGCTCTGTGGAGCAGCATTGCTCGACAAATACATAGGTTTGATGCAGTGTGAAGTGCATGCCGGTGTGGTATGTTTAAAACAACATTTTCCGAATGGTTCTTCTGAGGTGCATGTAGAGTGAGAACTGGAATGTTTACAAACCCATGCATAAATTCATTTGCACTTATAAACCAATTTCCACATGCACAGTGCTAGCGTTGTATAGTGTGGCATTGTGAAGGTGTACCAGAGGCAGGGATTGGATATCCCAGTGTCCTGGAAACTTTGTGTAAACACACAGAATTGTTAGTTTATTGATTCTCACAAATCAGAGCTTGATCCATTTCCACCTTGCCTTGAGAAGTTCTTTAACTTCGAGTTCTCCTCTCTATGATGGGCTTGGCATGCAGCAACTTTTGAGACATCATGATAAGGGGACGCACCAACAGGAAGACTACAGCCACCATCAGCCTTCGCGGCAGGAGCCGCGTCCGTGACCTCTGCCCTGACTCTGACCTGCTACCCGCTGCTTCTTGCGCCCGGAGTCGCTCAAAAGGGGCTCTCTCCTCCCGCAACGCGGGACGCACCAACAGGAAGACTACAGCCACCATCAGCCTTTGCGGCAGGAGCCGCGTCCGTGACCTCTGCCCTGACCCTGACCTGCTGCCCACTGCTTCTCGCGCCCAAAGGCGCTCAAAAGGGGCTCTCTCCTCCTGCAACGTGGGACGCACCAACAGGAAGACTACAGCCACCATCAGCCTTTGCGGCAGGAGCCGCGTCTGTGACCTCTGCCCTGTCCCTGACCTGCTGCCTGCTGCTTCTTGCGCCCGGAGGCGCTCAAAAGGGACTCTCTCCTCCCGCAACGTGGAACGCGCCTGGGCAAGCCCGGGCCAAGGGCGGGCCCGTCCTTGCCCGTCATCGCCCGGAACAGGCTGGGCTGGGCCACCCTCCTGTCATCTGTAACTCGAGGTCTTGGACATAAAAACTCTAAGGTACTGGATGAGATTTGATCATCACTCACTAACTGCCTCTGGTTGTTTTCACCCGCAGACTTGATTTAGTGACACAAAGGTTGGGGTTGTGCTTGTTGGGATGGGGAAAAGGAATGGGACAGAGGCTGGGGTGGGGGGTGCATCAAAGAAGAGATCCAAGAAACGGCCCCAGGCCACAGGGCATGAAACTGAGAATGCAGGGGAGCTCGGGGTGGAAGTGTTAGACTGTATCGAGTCTATTGTCACTGATTGCGAGGGGTTGCGCACGACATCTACAGTTGGCCCAGACGCGCCTACCCCTGAAACAACCCCCAAGCTTCACCATGCTTCCACCTCGACTAGGCCTAGGAGCACTGGGTACGGGAATATTTCAACGCTATTCAAGAAAGTGGTAAACAAAACCCAGCCAACATCAATGCCAATGTCAGCTCCAGGAGTCCCATCTGATCGTTCTTGCGACCATTTGGGCCCCGCGAGTGATGTGCGCCCTTCTGAGCTTGCTATAGTGGGTGACCTTCCCCTGAGCAACCGTTTTTCCCTCCTCGCTGATAACTCAGCCGTAAATGACATACCTAGTGATCATGGGCCTACAATGTACTCCTCACGGGGTAATTGGGGGGCACCTAACGATTCTGTACCCCCTAACCCAGACCTACAGAGGGAAATAGCTGTTTTAAAAGGCTCGATTGAATCTCTGACTATTCTAGTGACCAAAATTTATCGTAAATTGGAAGAATGCACTAGACACCAGCCCCCCTCTCCAGCGTCCACCCCACACAACTATACTAACCTGAGGCCGGGGCTGGCTCCACTTCCACCAAAGCGAACGAGCAAGAATGCTACAATCAAAAACACCGCTTTTCAGGTCGGCCCATTTGATTCCAACAATAGGGCACCAGATGCACCATCGCTTGCCCATTCTGGATTTCGGAAGGACCAGGGTGAAAACAACACGGGTGCACCAAGGGATTCAGTAGGGTACGAGTCACTCCCAAAACAAGCCCCTCAGACATTGAATGGAGGTTACAGTAGGGTACCTTCACCTCCCCAAGTCCCTCCACTAGCTCTTCCTGTGCACATTGCCCCCCAGTCGAAGCCTATCTATATGACTAATATTCCCAAGGCGGAAAACAATAGTATCAAATATGAGAACGGAGAAACCCTAAAAAATAAGGCTATACATTGGCTGCGGCATACCAGGGGTTGTAGATCTATAATAAGGGATGATATCGTCCAGGCAAAAAGATGTGTCCTTAAACATAGTCCAACTGGTGCCATAGAGCTTATTCTAGTTAACTTCCATCTGGTACAGAATCTAGTTGCCATGGAATCGAGATCGTACTCCCCCCCTTCTACGAAAATTAGGTTGAAACTAAACATCACTTTTGCAACTAATCGAGTAGTATCTGCACCCCAGCCCCTTGGATACTCACCCATTTCATCATTATCCCAGAACGATTGACTCCTTGTAACTCCTGCTAAGGATTTCAAGCGTATCCTTAGTACAGTCTACGAGCCCATTCTCCCTAGAGCTCAGATGTACCAAGAGGGTTTCCCCCAAGAGCTTGAGAGCACGTTCTTTAAACTACAGTTAGCCCCAGACATTGCTTCAGTCCCTGCACAAAGGGATCATGTGCAGGCTAGTTGCATAGACTTACTTGGGTTTTCTCAAATTAAGCCAAACCATTCATATACTCTTCCGCCTTCCCAGGATTACTCTTCATCAGACACAGACAGGGCGCTGAAGATAGTATCATGGAATGTGGCAGGCATAAGGGGGAAATCTGACTGCCCCCACTGGCTCGAGCTTATAGATCTACATGAAATCTGTATACTCCAGGAAACATGGAGCCTGACCCCCACATTCATACCCGGTTTCACCACGTTTCATAGACCAGCCATCCCATCCAAATACGGTCGGCCGTCAGGTGGGTTGCTCACCCTAATTAAAATCACACATAATTGCAATGTCAAGGAGCTGGATGCTAGCAGCCCTGATATTATAGGGGTAAGATTAAGTAGAAACAATGGCAAGTCTATTGATATATTTAATGTGTATGCTAGAATCACCAGAGGAGGTAGCTCTCCAACTTTGTATGCCCTGGACAATCTATTGGAAGTTAGGCATGACGCCCACTCCCTAATAGTTGGTGGCGATTTTAATGTGACATTTGAGCCGCTAGACTTGGTAGAATCACCTGACGTGAGCGAGGAGGATAAGGCGTGGATGGTGCCCCCTCTGGAACTCACCCCCATCAAAAAATGGTCGAAAGCTGCATTGCAGCTGAATGCTATCGCCCTTGAGCATAGGCTAAGGGCCGCAAATGGAAGAACCAGCTCCGACAAAGGTGGGGGGACGACCTTCATTGGACCGAACGGGGTGAGCAGGATAGATTATTTATTAGTGGACCTTACTCTATGGCCCTTAGTACGGGACATGGTCATCATCCCGTCTTGTGATAGTGACCACAATCCCCTTAGCCTGACCGTTGAACATCCATGGGGTGGCAGGGGAAAGGCCGACATGATTTCACTGAGTACCAAGGAGGTAATCCCCACCAATGACAAATGCCGGCTCAAGTGGCCTGCTGTTATGACAGATGAAGCCAAGACCAGATCAATCAGAATCACTCTAGAAAAGCACTTGGAGACTATAGGTGCAGATCCCAACAATCCACCTAAAATATCTGCTTGTAGCACCTCCCATAGTGACTTCTTCGAACTGCTGGCCAGTTTCTTTCTTGCCCATAGCCACAAGACCGGGCCGAAGCAGGGCAGACCATTGGGAGCCAACCCTTGGTTTAATAAGGAGTGCAGAGTATTGAGAGGGAGTCTGTCCGTAGCCATCAGAAACAGGGACGCACTTAGTATACGGGAAGCTAGGAAGGAATACAAACAGGCTCAAGCCAAAGCGAAGAGAGAATGGGATGAAAGGAGATGGGAAGACCTTGGTGAGGCAATAAATCATCCAGACAGTATGAAATTCTGGGGTCTTTTGTCCAAGGCTGACTTCGAAAGATCGCCCCCTTTGGCTAACAACATCCCTGCTGTAGAGTGGCACAAACACTTTAGTGACCTTTATTCTTTCACCGAAACGTACGACAGCAACCAGATGTTACATGACCTAGGCTACCCACTACCTACCCTTTCATTCACCAGAGAGGACATTCTGTCCTCGTTGGACACAATTGCACCTGCGAAAGCTCCAGGCCCGGAGGGTATCCCGGTGACCTTTTCCGTGCAGACAGGGACATCTGGGCAACATACTTCATGACACTGGCCAACGATATAGCTAGTGGGGGGAGGATCCCTGACTCATGGAAAGGGGCTGAAGTAATACCCATTTTTAAGAAAGGAGACAGGTCTAAGCACGCCAATTACCGCCCAATCAGCCTAATCGATTGTGCCCAAAAAGTCTTCTGTCGCTCACTCCTAGTTAAGATCCAGGACTGGATGGACGAGAACGACATCCTCTCTCCTCTCCAAGCAGGATTTCGGCGGAAGACCTGTACAATCGATCAGGTATTTCGATTGGCTATGTTATACTGGAAGGTAGTTGTCTTGGACAAGGGAAGCTTATACCTTACCTTTATAGATCGCAAAACAGCATTTGACCTTGTCCCCAGGGCTTCACTCTGGCGGGTGCTCAGGGAAATAGGAGTACCTTTGGAGATCTTGGAAATCCTAACCAGGTTACACGATGGAAATTATGCCCGGGTGAGATGGGGGAACCAGGGACAACACACTGAGCCTATCCAGATCCTGCGGGGTGTCCGCCAGGGATGTGTTTTGGCTCCAACCCTTTTTTCCCTGTATGTTAACCTGGTAGCTGATCTTTTGTGCTCTCTATCAGCCTATGCACCATCTCTGGCGAACCATAACATTTCCACACTGCTATTCGCCGATGATACCCTATTGATTTCCAAAACACCCATGGGCCTCCAAAAACTTTGAAACCACTTCAAGGTCTTTATGCGAGGCGCGGGGCTTGGTTATTAACACCACCAAAACCAAGCTCATGATGCTGAACCCTCACAAGACCTTTAAGGGGAATTTGTTCTTGGACAATGTCCCGCTCGAGAGGGTTAGCTCGTTTGACTACTTGGGTATTAAACTATCTGAGGGAATGGCATGGAAAAATCACTTAGAGAAGGCCGCCCTGAAATTTACACAGCTTACTGGGGCTTTGAGGAGGGAGAATTGCTTATCGTACACCAAGCCTGTAGCTCCTGCTCTCAAACTGTACAGCTGTAAGGCTGTGAGCAGTGCCCTCTATGGAGCAGAGCTGTGGGGCACTGCAACTACAACTGAGCTTACAGCTGTGGAAAACAAGTTCCTTAGGTACCTGATATCCCTACCCCCAAGTACGCCACTTTTCCCCCTTAAACTAGATTTCGGTATTAAGTCCATCAATGACCTGGCGAGGCTCCGCCCATTGCTGTTTTGGCATAGACTGGTCACCACTCCTGACCTGGCACCTTATGCTGCTACCCTTCGCGAGATCTCGAACTTGGACACCGCAAATAAAATTGGCTGAATCAAACAAGTAAATGCCCTTCGGTCCAACAGTGGTTTGCCAAATCAGGCTATCGGCCATTCACCATTCTTCTCAAGAAGCCAGGTAAAACTCTTGCACTGGGCATGGGTCGATCAGAACAACCTAAGAAAAAGCCAACTTGGCAGCCTATGTGATGCTTTCACCGACCTGAAATCCATCTGCCAGTTAGAAAGCTACTTTGACATTATCAAGGTTCCAGCCGACAGGAAATTGTATACACAGTTTAGACACGGCAGCTTACCTATTAATACATTCACAAACTCCTGGCAGAATAACAAATCCCATCCCATGGGCTGTCCCGCTTGTCTATGCGCACATGAATCAATAGGGCATGTCCTTTTTGCCTGTCCAGCATATGCGAAACCGAGGAGCAAGTGGCTAGCTCCCGTGTGTAGACAACTAGGGACCCGAAGCTCCAAAGAGGCCCTACGCATACTAAAATCAGATGCCAGACCCCTCTTTGCCTGTGCCACTGCGAAATTCCAAGGCCATTTTTGGGCGATCAGAAGGAGGGTACAGCTAAAAGTATTGACTGGTTCTGCTAGATAAAACATAGATTGTATTGTCCAGACAACACCAACCTAATTGTCAAAGCTGTCATGTTATATTTTAAACACTGTTTTTACCTTTAATATTTTATGTATTTTATCTGAGTATTATTGATATAACATATCAGTTCTATTCTTGATTAAGTGATAACTGCTCAATATCGTCCAACGTGTGGGTCACAAACCCGGTAAATTGTTTGGCACAAGTTCTGTTATTGCACTAGCACTTTAGCACTACAGTCTTGTGAGAGAGCCTCCAATTTTGAACTAAGGCGAACTCTAACTCTCATGCTATGTCGATGTTGTTTTTTTTATGTCAATTTGAGCGCTTTTTATCTCTTGTTTGCACATTTGTCTTTTGAACGCTGTTTTTAGCTGTGCATGACACACCTTGTCTTGTATGGTTGTTTCTTTTATGGTTCCTGCAACCGAAATAAAGAATTTTGACTTGATAAGTTCTGATGTTGGTAGTGTTGTTTTTGGTAGTGTCTTCCTTTACATCATTGAGTAAATATCCTGAATGGAATTGGGTACTGTTGCAATGTCATCCTGTGCCCTGGGCACCCCCCAACCTTTTGCTGACTGATACTGGTGGTAACTGACTTTGACTGACCATGGGCTCCGCCTAACCAGGCCCAGGGCCAGTGCTATGCTGAAAGAGACACATTAGAATACAGTTAAAACACCTACATACACTAGGGTACACAATGGTATGGTGGGGTACCCCTGTGATTGGCATGACCTACCCTATAAGCCCCAGGCATCACTGAGTGGTGTGTGCACCACATTGACACTGGTGACAGCCTACCTGTCAAAAATAAACTGTACAGGTTGTTTGACCATGTCTGAGCCAGCATTAAAGCTGAGGTTGCCATAATGCTGGAATTGGGGGTAATTGAACCGTCTGAGAGTCCATGGGCCAGTCCAGTGGTGCTAGTGCCTAAACCTAATCCTCAGGGGGGACCCAAGGAGTTAAGGTTCCGTGTGGACAACAGAGGATTGAATGCAGTCACAAAGACTGACGCTCACCCTATACCTAGAGCTGATGAGCTCATTGATAGGTTAGGGGCTGCTAAGTACCTGAGTACTTTTGATTTGACTTCAGGTTACTGGCAGATTGCCCTCACTGATGGAGCAAAGGAGAGGTCAGCATTCTCCACACCAGAGGGACATTATCAGTTCAAAGTAATGCCCTTTGGCTTAAAGAACGCACCTGCCACCTTCCAAAGGTTGGTGAACAGGGTCTTGTCTGGGTTGGAACAGTTCAGTGCAGCTTACCTGGATGATATAGCTGTATACAGTTCTACCTGGGGGGATCACTTAAGCCACCTAAGGCAAGTGCTTCAGGCCATGCAGCAGGCAGGCCTGACTATTAAGGCCAACAAGTGCCAAATAGGGCAGAGTTCAGTGGTGTACCTGGGCCACCTGGTAGGTGGGGGCCATGTACAGCCTCTCCAAGCTAAAGTCCAAACTATTTTGGATTGGACAGCTCCTGTTACCCAGACTCAGGTCAGGGCATTCCTTGGACTGACAGGGTACTATAGAAGGTTTGTTCAAAATTATGGGACCATTGTGGGGCCCCTAACAGAACTCACTTCTAAAAAGAGGCCCAAGTAGGTGGATTGGACCCCAGAGTGTCAGAAGGCTTTTGACACTCTGAAAGCTGCTATGTGTTCAGCACCAGTGCTACTGGCCCCTAACTACACAAAGGAATTTGTGGTTCAGATAGATGCTTCAGAGCAAGGGATTGGGGCCGTGTTGTCACAGCTAAACGAAGAGGGCCTTGATCAGCCAGTTGCCTTTATTAGAAGGAGGCTTATTCCCGGAGAGCAGAGGTGGAGTGCCATTGAGAGAGAGGCTTTTGCTGTGGTTTGGTACCTGAAAAAGTTGAGACCATATTTGTTTGGGACTTACTTTCGTGTTCAAACTGACCACAGGCCTCTCAGATGGCTCATGCAGATGAGAGGGGAGAATCCCAAGCTGTTAAAGTGGTCCATTTCCCTACAGGGAATGGACATTACAATGGAACAAAGACCTGGGCTTGCCCATGCAAATGCAGATGAACTTTCCAGGTTTTTCCACTTAGCTGATGAGGACTACCAGGGTGTAGGTTAGTATCCCATCACCTTTCGTTTTTTTTTGGGGGGGGGCTATGTTGCAAAGTCATCCTGTGCCCTGGGCACCCCCCAACTTTTTGCTGACTGATACTGGTGGTAACTGACTTTGACTGACCCTGGGCTCTGCCTAACCAGGCCCAGGGCCAGTGCTATGCTGAAAGAGACACATTAGAATACAGTTAAAACACCTACATACACTAGGGTACACAATGGTATTGTGGGGTACCCCTGTGATTGGCATGACCTACCCTATAAGCCCCTAGTTTATAATAGGGCAGGGGGATTGAAACTACCTAAAAGTCCGTAGTACCCTATGGCATGGCAGTTTAGAGGCCAGCAGCTCTTTTTGCACTTGCATGTGTGCACTGATGAAGCCTGAGGTCAGTTTAAAAGCAGCCCTGGGTACCTGGACTGCTTTTAAAAAGTAAATTGTGCCCAAACTCGACTTTGGTGTTTGCGGCACTAAAAAATGAATAACCTACAATGTTATGGCATATTAGGGACCCCCAGGGTCTCCCCTAGGTATCCCAGGGGTGGGGGGTCAGGTATCTATAAGGTAGACCCTTATAAAATGAGTTTTATATGCCCTGGGTTAAGTGAAATTTCACATTTCACTCCCCACATTGTGATAAAGTGCTGCCCAAATTAGACTTTGATGCTAGGAGCACTGTGAAGTGAGGATCTGCAATATTTTTACAGATTCAGAACCCTAAACTCTCCCCTAGTTGTCCCATGGGGTGGGGGTCCTGTAGATATAAGCAAAGTACTTATAAAATATGTTTTTGTAAGTCCCGGTGCTGGAAAAATGGCCCAAGTCATTTTTCCCATTGCAAATCCCCTGTTACATAGGTTAACATGGTAGAAAGTTATTATCTAATAACTCTTGATAGGAGAGGGCTAGAAGTGCCATTCAAAGACTTCCCCAAATGGTATTAATAAATTCCACAATATGATATTGTTTGAATTTCTCCTAAAGTGTACATACAAGAAGTTATAAGACTTTCTTGTTTGTAAGTCCAAATTCAGCCTTCCAGTGGTCTGCCCTGATTGGTCAGATTTAAGTGGATTAGTCAGGCTGCCTTGAAGAGGTGATAAAGAGCCCCTGTGGTCAACCAGCTCTGCTGGCAGGGCAGTGTGCTGTTCCATAGGAATGCCAGGCCAGGGGGAGGTGTCGTAAACTATGTTCATCAAAGAGGAGAGCAGAGAACAGTGTCATTTACAACTCTGAACTTCCCACCTTAGGCAGATGGTAGGATTAAGGAAGGTATGAGCAGATGCAGGGGGAGAGTCTAAGTAAATTAGCCATCCTAGGGGTGTGTTTAGCCAGCTCTTACCTCCTTGCTGGAAAATCAGCCATTATGGATTTGGAAGATTTGATGCACTCTGGGACAAAATAATGCCACACTCTACAGGATGTGGTCATATGTTTGAGGAGTTACCCTGCTCCCATTGGTCAGGAAGTGACCTCCTGCTTGACCCAGAGGACTTGGAATAAGTATCTGAGAGGGCAGAGCCCTCCAGATCTGCTGCTTGAAACTTACTGAAGCAAGACATTGCCAAGCTGAGAAGTTTTGCTGTGCAAAGATTTCTAAGGCCTGACCTCTGAAGACTGCACCATCTGAAACTACAGCCCTGTGGATTATCTTGCTGAAAAGGAACTAAAGAGTGGACTCCCTGAAAGCTACAGGTTAAAAGAGCTCATCTGGAACATCACCAACTATATCTGCACCTTGGAGAACTACCAGTGGATTTGTAAGGGTGACGTCCAAGTGGATTGTGGGAACTGAAGTCCTCAACTTTCAAGGACCATCTTGGAGCTTCCAGACCCTTGGAGTGAGTTTGAGACACTTTGGGACTCTTTGAGGAACTTCAGGAAGAAGTTCAAGAAGTTTGGAGAACTTTGGAGGAACTTTGAAAAAAAGCTCCATAGAGGGACCGACTCAACATGGTTAGCCAAGCCGCCTGCCTTCAACCGCGAGCCGGCCAAGCCACCCAGGTTCGTCCAGCTAAAAGCTCAGTCGGTCCAACTTCCAGAGTTTGACCGGGACTAGAAGAAATCTGAAGCCGGCGAACCCTCACTGGATCCGGCTACATGAAGAGCATCGAGAGACCCCACGAGAAAAAGCTCCAGAAAAGTTTCTAAGTCCGCTCGTAGAAAAGGTGACCGGGAGCAACCGCGAGAGCCAAGCCGCCTGCCTTCCATCGCGTGTCAGCCTGGGCTCCTGGGTTGCCCCGCTGAAGCGCTAAAGAAAAAGTTTCTAAGTCCGCTCCAGGGAAGTTGACCGGGAGCTCGTCGAAAGGCAATCCGGCGAACCCTCACCGGATCCGGACTGGCTGGGAGCTTTGAGGGACCTCGGGGAGAAAAGCTCTAGAAAAGTTTCTAAGTGTGAAGGTAGAAACTGAGACCGGGACCTGCCGCGAGCTGTAGCCACCCAGGGCTCCATCGCGGTTGGCCTGAAACTTTGACTTTGACCCGGTCTATCGCAAGCAGGTATCCCAATATGGTGCTATAATCTTCTAAGTGCTAAATAATGCTAAATCTTTGAAAATTCATATCTCCGGTTCCCTATATTGGATTTTTGTCGTTTTGGTGTCATTTTAAAGATAAAAATATTTCCTATTGTTATAAATTGGTGTTGGATTTTTATTATGTGTTGTGTCTTAATTATTTACTGAATTGGTGTTTTTAAATGCTTTACATACCTGTCTTTGAAGTTAAGCCTGTCTGCTCGCAGCCACGTTACCAAGGGTTGAGAATGGGAATAATTTTCTAAGACCTATGCTGAGTCCTACCAATGGTGAGTGGCCTTATTGCCAGTGGCAGACCTACATTTGCCCCTACCAATAATCCACTTTCCAACAGGTACCATCCGTTGATTGGTGGGCAGAGCATATATTATGGTTCACATTCCCAAATGGTTCCATGCAAAGGGTGCACGGCTGGGAGATAAAATGGGCTCCAGAAGAACCCTATTGGTACTTGGTACAGGGTTTAAAGCTGCTAACTGGCTGTGGTTGATGGGACAGTGCGACAAGAATGAAGTGAATTTTATTCCAAACAGCACTCTTCCACAACCCCAATATACAATCTTCAAGTAAATCTATGAGATTTTAAAAAAGGCACTGTATTGAAATAGGAAATGTTGTACTTGGACCTCTATGCAAAAATTTTTCCTTCACCCCTCATGTTTTGCTAAATTCGTTTCTCTTGGCTTTAGGACTTTGACACTTTACCACTGCTAACCAGTGCTAAAGTGCTTCCTCCTTTAAACATGGTAAAATTGGCTTGCACCCAACTGGCACATTTAATTTATTTGTAAGTTCCTAAAATTGGGCCCCAGCAGGTAAGAGGGGTGGAGCGGCTGCAGGGGTGAGGCAGGTCCTGCTCGACTGTGAGACCTGTGATGAGATGGGAGTCTCTGAACGTTATTTAATTCCTGCTCCTGAACATGTTGCCCCCTCTGGAGTCTGAGTACACAACTTTATAAACCATTGAAAGCAACTTCCTCCTTTGATAAACACCCGTTGCAATCTCTCTGTAACTGCCCTGCTGAACTCATCCTTTGAAAACTTCAGTTAGTAAGTTAGGAGTGGGCAGCGGGCGACGGTAAACTCTACCACGCAGCGGTGTCAGAGTTTTTTGCTGCAAAACTCCGCAAACTCTTTCCGCGGAGCAGAGTTTACCGCCCACCCCTAGTAGAAATGTCATGTCTGGTGTCTGGTTTCTGAGGAATTGTAATGTAAAGACTACTCTAATGGCAAAGTTGGATTTGTTTGTCCTAACCATTTGGTGCCTGCAGCCTGTTTCCTGGGTCATATGACTAGGTGTAGTTGGCAGCTGGCCTTTGTGTATTCCTCCCAGACAGCCATACAAAAGAGGGCCTCGGTGTTGGCAGGATGGGCCATCCCAAGCAGGATAAGGGGGGCGGAGCTGTGCACAGCCCTACTTGCACTTCAAAGACACTGACTCAGCTCACACACAAAGAACTTTACACTAGGCTAATGTAACTCCAAACATCTTGAGACCAGGGCAGGGAAACAGGGAATTCTAGACACTTCTGTCTGGGGAAAACTCTAGAAGCTTCTTCAATGTCAAAGCTAGCATCAGGTATAAACATGGGACCCTCAGACCACTCTTCAGTACACTCCTTGACCTGTGGATACTACAGAAGAAAGACAGCCCTGCTGCCAGATGATTTCCCTGCTGGCAGAGACCTGCCCAGCTGTCTGAGAAGGAAGATTGGATCTGCTATCTTCATCCCAAGCTTCCTAAGTGACTCCCAGGGCTAGTTAGCTGGTCTTCTGTTCTAAGCTACAAGGACATAATAAGCTCCAGAGGCCTCCCTGCAACTGCCTAGGTGACCTGCTGCACTGGCCTACCTGGACCTGCAAATGGACCTGCTTGAACCCTGCTGACCTCTGCTGGAGTGAGTTCCTGATCTCCAAGAGGTGCTTTCCAGGTCCTGGACAGTTTGTGTGGCATCAGTTGAGTTCCTCTTGGAAGAAAAGGAGAAATCCTAAAGTTTTGGTCTGTTCTTAACCTCAAATCGGCATGTTCGTGCCAAGATCTAGCCACCCACGCTGACCACCAATGCAAAGCCCCGGTGAACATGACTCTTCATGCTACAGCTACCGCCAGCGCCGAATGACAATGCCCACAGTGATCGCCAATGCGAAGCTCCAGCAATGACCATCCACAATGGCCGGCAGGATCTTCTTCCTGCAGCAACGACCATCTGCGCCGCCAAGCCTGCTCTTCAAGCTACGGTGACAACCATCTGCGATGCTCTGGCTGCTCCTAGCGGCCTCCTTCACTGCAACCAAAACTCTTTGCACTAGACTTTAGAAGGTAACTTTTTCAACATGACTAATCTGGACCCTGTATCCAGGCAGCGCTCCATCGTGGTTGGCCTGAACTTGTGACTTTCACCTGGTTTTGCATGATCAGATAATTGTGAGTGGCGCTTTGTGCTTTTAGGAGCTAAACTTACCTTATATCTTTGAAATTGCATATCTCCAATTCTACTGATTGGATATTTGTTGTTTTGGTGTCAACTAATTTATTAAATATTACTCTATTTTTCTAAATTGGTATGGGATTTTTCTTGTGTGGTGTTTTCACTTTATTGCTGCTTGAGTGCTGCATAAATACTGTAACATATACATTGCCAAGAAGCCGGACTGCTTTTGTGCTAAGCTACCAGAGGGTTAAGCACAGGTTGATTGAGTGACTTTTGTGGTTCACCCTGACAAGAATTGTGGCTGTTACTTGAGAAGGGCTCACACCCCCTTCAACCAAAAACCCAATTTCTCACAGGAAATGACTGATATTTTGGTGCAAACCGAGCTTATAATTGATGATTTGATGAAACTGGGTTATGCAATCACTGGATCAGTAATCATGGTTCCTTAAACGCTCAAGTGATCATTGTTTCCTTTCATGACACCTCAGTGCATGTGACCGTAGTTTCATTTCATCATCCATCAACACACCTAAGAGACGCTTGTTTCTCTTGTTGCAGGCAGAAACCTGATACCCATTGCGATTAGTGCCCTCCCCTTCTAGCGACACATAGAAACACACATTTATTGACTTATCCACCTATTCTTCACTGTTTGTTAGACCCTATGGGATCCTCTGAAATCCGTTCTCTTTACATGGGCCTTTGCCTTATCAGGCTTTCTGGAGTCAGTATGATGAACATGTATCACAAAGTGTAAGAGATGTCTTGTCCTTTCATATGACTCATGACAAAAGGCTGTGTATCACAAAGAGGCAGCAACACTATGCATTCCCTTAGTATTCTAACATATGGCGTGAAGTGTATGGTCCAACCGCAGTTCCGGAGCACGAGCTCCTTTGCTTGTAATACCAAAACTCATACAAAACATTTTTTTAAAAATCTTGTCAGGTGCATGTTTTATCTATAGTGAAAATCTAAATATGCACATGAAGCTGACTGTTACTGTCACTTCCTGATTGAATAATGAGCCCTGGCAATCCCGGCCACCACAAGGGCAAAAAAAGCATTGGCAAAGCTAATAGGTCTTGCGATGCAAAAGCTATTGGCTTTACCAAGGGTCTTTAGTCATGTTGTATACCAGCGGGGCTGCTGTTCATCATGGCTAAATGTTAGTGACTTAGGGAATGGCGTGGAATGGCGTAGAGTGGAATGGCAAAGAGTAGAATAGAGTGTTGTATAGTGGAGCGGCATAGAGTATAGTATATTGGAGTGGCATACAGTGGAGTCTTGTTGCGTTGCGGACAGTGGAATAGAGGGAACTGGTGTAGAGTGCATTGGCGTAAAGTGTTGCAGAGTAAAGCGGCATAAAGTGCAGTGGCGTACAGTGCAGCGGCATAGAATTCAGCAGTGTACAATGGAGCATCGTAGAATGCAGTGGTGTATATTAGAGTGTTGCATAGTAGAGTGCAGTGGAATACAGTGCAGTGATGCAGAGTAGAGTGGCATAGAGTGCAGTGGCATAGAGTGGTGCAGAGTAGAGTGATGTAGCGTAGAGTAGAGTGGCATAGAGTGGTGCAAAGCAGAATATAGTGCCATAGAGTGCAGTGGCATACAGTGCAGTGGCATAGAGTGTGGTACTGCAGAGTAAAGTGTCGTAGAGTGAAATGATGCAGAATAGATTGGCGTAGAGTGCAGTGGCAAAGAATGAAGTAGTGGAGTGTAGAGTGGCGTAGAGTTCAGTGGCATAGAGTGCAGTGTTGCAGAGTAGAGTGTCATATATTGCAGTGGTGTAGAGTGGCATAGAGTGTATTGGCATCCAGTAGAGTGGCGTAAAGTAGAGCAGCGTAGAGCAGAGTGGCACATCGAAGAGTGCAGTGTCATAGAGTAGATTTGTGTAGAGCGGTGTAGAGTAGAGTGCAATGGCATAGAGGGTAGCAGTGGAATGGAGTGGAATGGCATAGAGTAGAGTAGAGTGGACTGGTGTAGAGTGCATTGGTGTAGAGTGTTGCAGAGTACAGTGGCATAGAGTGCAGCAGCATAGAATTCAGCGTTGTACAAGGCAGAGTCATAGAATGCAGTTGCACAAATTGGAGTGTTGCATAGTAGAGTGCAGTGGCATAAAGTACAGTGGTGCAGAGTAGAGTGGCATATAGTGCATTGGCATAGAATACAGTGGCGTAGAGTACAGTGGTGCGGAGTAGAGCGGTGTAGAGTAGAGTGGCATAGAGTGCAGTGGCGCAGAATGGTGCAGAGTAGAGTGGCATAGAGTGCAGTGGCATAGAGTGGTGCAGAGTAGAGTATAGTGACGTAGAGTGGAGTGGCATTCAGTGCAGTGGCGTAAAGTGCAGTAGTGCAGAGTAGAGTGGCATAGAGTTCAGTGGCGGAGGGCTCGGAGTAGAGTGTTGTAGAGTGCAGTCTTTCAGAGTAGAGTATCGTAGAGTGCAGTGGCGTAGAGAGTAGTGGCATAGATTAGAGTGGCTGAGTAGATTGGTGTAGAGAGCAGTGGCGTAGACTACAGTGGTGCAGAGAAGAGAGCAGTGACGTAGAGTGCAGTGACATAGAGTGCATTGATGTAAAGTGCACTGGCGTAGTGTGCAGTGGCATAGAGTATAGTGGCAACCATTAATGTATAGGGTTGTAGAGTGCAGTAGCACAGAGTGCAGTTGTGCAGAGTAGATTAGAGTGCCGTACAGTGTATTGGCAAAGAGTGCAGTGGCATAGAGTGAAATGTTGCAGAGTGGCGTAGAGTGGAGTGATGTAGAGTGGAGTTGTGCATATTAAATTGGAGTGGCCTAGACTGGAGTGATAAAGATTGCAGTAACGAAGAGTGTAGTAGCGAAGAGTACAGTGGTATAGAGCAGAGTGGTGTAGAGTACACTGGCATAGAGTAGAGTGGTGCAGGGTAGAGCAGAGTGGAGTAGAGTGAAGTGGCATGGCATGGAGTGCAGTGGCCTAGAGTGGAGTAGTGCAAAGTAGAGTAGAGCGTAGTGGTGCAGAGTGCAGGGGCAGGGTGTAAAGTAGAGTGGTGCAGAGTAGAGTGCAGTGCATGGAGTGGCGCAGAGTAGAGTGGAGTAGAGTAGAATATGCATGATGTGGTAGATCACTTCCATTACAGACAACACATCTTCAATTGAAATCACCATTACATTTGCAGGTATACAGTTTCAATGATAAAAGTAAACAGTGCACAAACGATAATGTGTGGAAATGTAATCACCTAGTGTATTGATTTGTTTTGATCGTTTCAAAATATTTGTTTCCACCACTCTTCAGACTTACCAAAAAATGTGCTTCGTTTGGGCTTTTCTAATTCTGAAATATCTGCACAGTTCATTTACAGACATTTAAATTTTGTTTTGTGCTAGAAAAAAAAACATCTTACAGCCTTCCTCAAGCACTCCCCTGGAGCCAGCATGATTGTCACATAGATCCTCTCACTTTGAAGCTAGAGAAAGAAAAGTAAACACCAAGCTACCTGGAAGAGAAAGCCTGACATTTGACCTCTGTCTTTGAATGCACAGCAAATGTGACAAGAAAAGAAGAAGAATGTAAGAAATTGGGTTGTAGGTTGACTGGGCATAAGCCCTGGTCAGGCAGCAACCACAATCCTTATCAGGGTAAGGCACAAGCGAACCCCATATTAACCTGTGCTCACCTCCTTGGTAGCTTGGCACAAAGCAGTCAGTCTTAACTTAGCGGCAATCTGTATTTGTGCAACACTTCTAACAGTAAGAACAGTGAAAGCACATCACAATAAGAGCCCACAACAGATTCAGACAAATAGTGTACATTTTAATGAATAAAACAGGACAAAAATGACAAAAATCCAATTAGTAGAACCGGAGATATTGAATTATAAAGTTTCTAGTGAAAATAGCGCTAAAAAATGCCAATGGGGATATATGGTTGCGTCTGACCGGTACAAAGTCAGAAGTTCAGGCCAACTGCGATGGAGTGCGGGCCAGGTAAATGGACCCAGTTTGGCCCGCTGAACAAAGCACCTTAACTCCTGGATGTTTAGTGTTACGTGGATCCAAGCTGAAGAAGTGCCGCTCAGCCGAAGCCATGCGAGGCCCTATTAAATCGTCATAAAGGATCCAGTCAACAGGGCTTGCGATGCGATGCGAAGTCCTGGTGTCTGGAATGCGGTGCACAGCTGGCAATGCGTCAGTTCCAAGGAGCTATGAGGCTGCAAGTCCGTCGTCGAGTCTGTCGTCAACGAGAGATGCGAGGACTTGGGTTGGAGATGGGCCGTGCCCTCAGTGATACATTAGTCCTGAGGACTGCAAGAGCGATGCGGGCTTCTGCGATGTGTCAAATCCAGGCAGCAGCGGTGATGTGGCGGTTCTGCTTGGGGATGCACCACTCAGCCGAGGAGATACATTGCTTCGGTGTCGGGATGGGTCTCTCAGCAGAAAAGATGCATCAGTTCTGCTTGCAAGCACCTTAGGCCTAATTCCAAGGGTCCAGGACTGGGTTGGCACCACTTGGCAGGGTTGGCTTACAGATGGCAGAGTCCAGTTGCAGGCGCAAGGTTGCTAGAAGCCTGATATGTCCCTGAGGCTCCAGAACAGAAGGCCAGCCAACTAGCCCTTTGAGTCACTCTGGGTTCAAGAGATGCAGGTCCAGTCCTTCTAACCCAGGCAAGAGGGCAGCAGGCAGCACAGCAAAGCATGAGTCCAGCAGACTGACAGTCCTCCAGTAGCACAGCAGTCCTTTATCCTGACAGTGTATCCACAGGTCCAGAAGTGTACTGAAGTGGTGGTGTCTGAGGTCCTTCTTTTATACACAGTTAGTGGGGAGAAATGTCTAGAGGCAAGCCTTTGAAGTGCACAGATGCTCTGCCCTGCCAGCACGGGCCCCAGACTAACTACAGAGAGTTTGCAGCCTTTTGTGTGGGGACAGTACACAGCCTATTTAGGTGTAAGTGAGGCTGGTCCCTGCTCCTCCCTCTCATCCTGCCTGTGATAGCCCACTCAGTCACACCTGAGCTCCCGTTGTGTGTGGCTGTCTAGGAGGAATACACAAAGCCCAACTGCCAACAACAGGCTACAGGCACCAAATGGCTAAGCCAATAAAATGCCAACTTACTAAAATTGGCATTTTCAGAAGTGTAATTAAAAATCCGACTTCACCATGAGTTAGGATTTTAAATTAGGATTCCAGAGACACCAAACTTAAACCAGTCATATCTTTCTATTTGGAAATTACACATATAAAATGTAATAAGGTAATATCAATGTTATACTGTAGGAGATATAAGCCTTGCAGTAGTGAAAACCGAATTAAGGAGTTTTTCATTACCAGGACATGTAAAACTTAGAAGTGCATGTCCTGCTTTTTTAATACATTGCAGCCTGCCCTCTGGGCTCTCCAGGGCCTACCCTAGTGGTGACTTATATGTATTAAAAAGGAAGGTTTGAGTCTGGCAAAAGGTTTAGGTTACTAGGTCACAATGGCAGTTTAAAACTGCACACACAAGCTGCAATGGCAGGCCTGAGATATGTTTAAAGGCTGCTCAAGTGGGTGGCACAATCAGTGCTGCAGGCCCACTAGTAGCATTTAATTTAAAGGCTCTGGGCACATGTAGTGGCACTTTACTAGGGACTTACTATTACATTAAATAGGCTATTAGGTATGAGCCAATATTACCATGTTTAGAAGAGAGAGCACATGCACTTTAGCACTGGTTAGCAGTGGTGAAGAGCTTAGGGTCCTAATGCCAGCAAAAACGAGGCTAGAAAAAAATGGAGGAGGAAGGCAAAAATTTGGGGGGGAAGACCACCCTAAGACTGACAGGTCTAACAAAGATTTAAAGGCCTGTTTACAGAAATCAAGCAGCACTGGTGGACAAATACATTAAATAGGATTTGGGGAAGGAAAGGCACAAACTCAAGTAGGACAGCCTAAAACAGATTGAGCCAGCAAATAGAAAGCAAAGAAAAGTGAGTTACAAACCACATAGCCAATGTAAACAACGGGTGGAATGCATTCCTGGGGGAGCTTTCCGAATGTCCTCATGATGTTACTTCACCTAAAAAGTAGCTCTCTGCGCTTTTTGGAGCCTCATGCATCTGTTACAAAATATATTTAGTTGGTCTGAAAAACAGGCCTGACCTGTTTCTTAATGATGCTTTTAACATGGCTACACCACTAGGTAGTGTGAAATACTGGGTTTTCTCTTCCCCCCATGAACAGTTTTCTTTCATCACCACTTATGAGGTGTTCCTTGAATTATAAACCAGAATCAGTCCCTGCAAAGCTTTTTGCCCCAGACCCCACAAAAGCTTGTGACAACCCTGCTGCCTAGGGGATATTCTACATATAACGTTTGCACTGTTGCCCACCTTAGAGCAATCTATAAACTGGTTCAAGTTTGTGAAGGTCTGTGTGTCTCGCCTCATTAGAGATAGAAGAAAGCTGTCCCCAAAGAAAAGGGCAAAATACCCTACGACTCCATCAATATTTTTCCTCACCCATGTGACTACATTGCAACCAAAAATGAATTTCACTTAGAAATACTGTACATAGCATCAAAGACTGTGCATATGTAATGTAAATTTCATTGTTTTCATAGGAGGGATTAATGGCAGTTAGTATGTTACAGATAGTGCCAGTGAACAATTCTGACTGGCGACGAGAAACATAACAAATAGCCTCACTTACTACTAACTAAAGAACATAATGTGCTTATACAGTAAATTAAATGTATACGTTTACATGCGAACGGGGCACGAGCTGTTTAAAGTTTCATTTTGCAGCAGATCTTACCAGTGTGGTTTTGAACTCCTCAACAGGGTCTTGCTCCTCACCTTTGATCCAGCGCCAATCAGGGATCGATAATCAGTAAACACAAAACACTGGCCCATACTCATACACCCAACACATGAATCCCTTTGCGCTGTTTCAAGTTTTAGTTAAATCAGTTATTCACGAACTACAGGCTCGTCCTAACACTCAGGATACATAACTGAACCTGTAATCAACTCTCTTTCCTCTGGTCGATGGACCATTAATTGAGAAGTTGATGGTAATAATTAGTTCTAACTATCTATTTTACCTACTAATTAATCACAAACTCAGTGTTAAGTTATTAATATTTATCGCAAATAATGTGAAGGAAAATACTCATCAGGTACAGTTTTACAAGGCAAACAATGTATAAATCACAGAGAGAGAACATTTATGCAGGCAAAAAGCGTCAAACTCAAATCATTAATTAACAGAATGCAATGAAGGAGTGGATAGGTGAAAAGACATACGTTTCAGAGAAAATACATTTGCAAATGAGAAATGCAAAGTACTGATCATTTAGCTATACTAACCCAATATAACAGTACAAAATCTACCCCCTGGCCATGGGAATAGATGGGGGTTCCCCAAGAAGGATCAGGGAACAAAGAGTAGGACAGGAACAGGATATAGGTAGGCCTCAATCTGAATACAGCAAACCGACGGACAGCGACGATCTCCCTCTCTCTAGCTTCTTCGAAGACGCGCGCTTCAACAACCCTCCCAGGCACCCCAGTTATACTCTAAAAACCTACATGTCCAACCCACCATTGTGACAACATTTCCAGAATCTTAGTCTCTCATTGGTCAGTTCAGGGGGTGCTCTATCACACCACCATAGTCACGTCCATATTTTCACAGTATTCTTTGTTTTTCATTTCTTATAATACGTAATCCACATTTCATGAATACACGCTTCCTTCGGCTTGTAACATGTTTCAAAACTCTACATTTTCTTTGTCCGCTTCTGCAACTTCCGCGGAAGAAGTTTGTACATTTGCACTTGGTCTCACGGCCATCCTTCCGTTACTTGGCAGACACACAGGAGTTTTTGAAGGTTATCAACTTTAGCTTTCTCCATTCTTTCTCTCAGTAGCTGAATTTTCGGTTTATTAAATATTTTCCTCTTTTAACCCTCAACTCGTCATGCAACGATGTAAGCCCATTTCCAAGCATCTCTACGATGAATAAAACACACACATTATTAATTTCATGAAATATTATTCTCACTGTTTTACCACCCACCAATTGCACTATCCCACGTTTTTTGTCTAATCAAAGCATTAATGTGCAAAAAGCAGCATTATTATTATTTTTTAAGCAAAACGCGAATGTGGCCTAGTCTTTCATGCATTAGTCCACGTATTAATGCACGCATGTGCAAAAGCATTTCCCCATGGTTTCATGTTTTTGCATGTTATTTTCACTGCACTCTGTTAGTAATTGTTACCGAGGAATTAATCAGAGCAGGTTTTATTTGCTCAAAACCCTGCTCCATCACCTTTCAGTGGTATTTATGTTTGCCTGCTACGATGTCTTTCTGTTTTAATAAATGTCCCCTCCAGTTTCTCTTGAAATCTTGCAAAACTCTACTGTACTCTGCTACAGTTCTAACTGTTCCCCTCATGACCTCCTTTGTCTTCGCAGGGCACACGGCTTTGCACATGGCCATCGAGAAGAGGAACTTGCCATTGGTTGAGCTTCTGATGCGTCACAAAGCTGATGTGCACGCCAAAGCAGAGGGGGAGTTCTTCCGGAAGAAGGAGCGAGGCGTGGGCTTTTATTTCGGTGAGTTACACTCGAGTCTCCAACGACTTTACAGTTTCCTGTTATAATTAAAAGAGGAGGCGTTACATTTGGAAGGGGTAATAATTTAGTTATTCACCTATATTCGGTTAAAGAGCTTAGAAGTGGAAAAGCCTGTATCTTAGCCCTCTGCCAGGTTGGGGGTTGAACATGATAGCACTGGGTCAAGTAAATAGGAATTGCAGAAAAAAATGGAACTGAATTATGGTATAGCTTGGTGTAAATGCAAACCCGGCATGTATAACTATTGTTATCACATTGATCTATGGTTAGTAGTGAGAATTTGCCGTATATGGGCCAATACTTTAATTAATTAATTCGTTTAGCTATATATTTATGTATGATTTGGTTTTTATATCATATCACACCATGTAACGTGGGCCTGATTCTCACAGCATTATGTTCACCTAATATCAATTTAAAACATAAGAAAATCCATTTCTATGGTACATTCCCAGTTCTGATTCACATTATCAGGACTGGTGACATTTTACTCTTACAAGTAATTCAGAATTTCTGCTTTCGCCAATGTAGAAGTAGGGTCGGGTTTGCAGGTGTTTGTGCGTGAGCCTACTTGCAAAAGTAGGTGAACACCCACAAACTGTAGCCTGGAAGAAAATGCAGGGGGTTATGCAGGCATGCGGAAGGGTGTGGGGTGAGACTGAAATGAGAGCTCAGGATAAGGTAGAGAACTAGGGGGCATATTTACGTTCCCTGGCGCATCCCTGTATATCAGCAGGGATGCGCCAGGGAAAATGCGTCACGCAAGTTTACCCTTGCGCCACGTCCGATGCGCTGCATTTACAATGCGGCACATCGTGGCGCAAGGATAAGCAGATGCGTGACGCATCTGCCGGCGGAAGGTTGGCGCAGTGCTGAAGTTGTGTCGCAAGCGCGACGCAACTCCAGCACTGTTCCAACCTTCCTATCCCTAACATGGTGCGTCAATCCTTACGCCTGCAGGCGTAAGGACTTGACGCACCAGCGTCGGAAAAGTGACTGCGTGAAATCTTGTAGATTTCACTACGTCACTTTTCCGAGGCGTTCCTGCGCCGGAACGCCCCCCCCTGCGCCGGTACGCCCACATGAAACCTGACGCAGCTTTCATGTGGCGCAGGGGTTTACTACATGACGCATCTCCCTAGATGCGTCACGTTGTAAATATAGCGCAACGCGGCGCATGGTTTGCGTCGCCGCTGCGTCACATGCGTGACGCAACGGCGGCGCAAAAGTGGCGCAAGGGGCTTGTAAATATGCCCCTAGGTGTCCTGGCCTGTGTCACCACTTTGATTAACACCAGCATACTGCACGGGTCTCATATATGGTAGTCATCACAGTTTTTGACAATACAATGATATCTTACCAAAAATAATACTGATTCCTAGGTCTAAGATTGCAATGTTATTAATGCACGGAAAAATAACACCTGGTTACGAATTTAAATTTGTGAAGGAGTGAGACCTGCATTGCTACTTTGAGAGTTACCGGAGCATAGTATCAGTTTTAAAGCACCCACAACACTTCTCATGGGTGGGGCCCGGCCTATACTAATGCTTAAACACCTCTTACAACGCAGAGAGAGCAGGAAAATTGAGGGACCACACAATGCATGGGTTTGGGGTGTGCCAAGTACCAAGATTTTTTCTGGCAACTTTCACAAAATGCTGTGGCAAGCCCCACAATCTCCTAAAGTTGCAAAGTTTTACACTGTTCCCACATTCTCATGAAACATTTGACTGTTCCAACACTTCATGTCGCAAAAGGAAACTTGTAGAGAAATATTCTGCATATTGTTATTGTGCATAGAAAACCTGTGCAAATTAAGGTTAACTTCAACAAAAAAGTCCGCCTACTTTCATCATGGCTGTGTTTGATTGGTATGAAAATTATCATACAGTGCCATGAGAATTAACTCGCAGTGCGCAGAAAAAGCAGAAGAACTGCGCAGCATTCAGAAATGATGGAAGTCTGGAGTGTTATTAAATGTTGCCAGCCTGAAAAGCTTTGCACAATCTTAATACAAGCATAGCAGCTTATAGAGCCTGAAGCAAAGGGCATGGCCTGCACCGCTCCACGGGTCACCATTTATCACAGTCTTACATTCCAGCATTCAAATCATTTTGGGGAGGGGTCCTCTGCGGGTGCGTGGATGTCCTTCATTACTGTCCGTTACTTGCAAGTAGCAGATTCCACAGCCACTGGGGGAGTGACTTGGCCAATGCAAATACATTGGTGCCCTTTTCTGACCAGCATGATCTGCTACAGTCTCTTGGTAAAAAAGATGACTTTCGCCCTCAATGCGGAGGAAGATGTATTTAATGACTCCCTGCAGGGCTATACTTCATGCCCTCTGGGATTCACAGACTTCCCCAGGCTCTACATCCGGCCCTTGTAAAGCTCTACGCTCCCAGGACTATATAAAATGGCGGCTTTGTCACCATCGCTGTGGTCTCAGGGATTCCAGCAAGTTGACTGGAGGGAGGCTCTTGGTTTACTGCCTCGCTTCAGGGTGCCCATATTATGGATTTAATGCTGAACACACTGGGTTTAAAATTAAAGCATGTCAGAGGGCTCTTTTTAAGTCAAAGTAGCAAATGATAAACGTAATTGCTTACATATAACTTTCACTTGCTAGTGGAAAACATTTCAGTTGTTGCTTTCTCCAGGTGAACTTCCACTCTCCTTGGCTGCCTGCACCAACCAACCCAGCATGGTTCATTATCTCATGGAGAACCCCTACCGCAAGGCTGACATTGCTGCCCGGGACTCAGAGAGCAACACAGTGCTCCATGCCCTGGTGATGGTTGCTGATGACACAGAGGAGAACACCCAGTTTGTCACCAAGATGTACGATGAGATATTGCTCAGCAGCACGCGCATGTACCCTATGCTGAGGCTAGAGGAGCTGATGAACTGGAAGGAGCTAACACCCCTCAAGCTTGCTGCAAAGTTGGGCAAGATAGAGGTGAGTCCACAGCACTCATGTTCATGTTGGCATGTATGACCCTGTTGTTGACCCCAAAACATTAGTACAAGAGTCATTTACCAATAACAATTCCTCTTTTCTTAAAAGTGACTAGTCCAGGGGGGCATTATAAGTATTGCTGTCATACTTTTGCCTGCTTGGCGGGGATCTGATTTTCCTAAAGCCCTTCCATCAGTGTTGCAGAAACTCGTTTTGTCTAAGCAGAATTTTGAATGGGCTGACATACTGTTGCGGCCCACTCGGCATTTAATTTTGTTTTCAGAAATCAGAAATAAATCGCCAAAACCACGTTTTGTTTCTGAGGAACAAAAGCGCAGAGGGTTTTCTCTCTGCTTGTGGGGCCACTGTTTGTTTTCCCCGCCCAAGTCTTTCTGGCAGGGAAAATCAGTGGTGGATACCCATTAGAAACCAGCGCTTTCACCCTTCACTAAGGCCCTCATGACACGCGCCCTGGTGGCAGATGTGACAACCGTTGCACCCAATAAAATCTGACGCCAAAGTGTTCGAAATTTATTGGCTGTGATAATTATCTCCGAGTTTTACCATGAAAATCTGGCATTTTATGCAGATGTTGGGGCTTACTGCAGGTAAACACACCATTTTGGCATGTGGGTTTCCACAGAAGTTAGTGTGCACAGTGGAATTGAATGAGGCCCTCATAATCAGGGTCTTAATGAGGAAAAAATGTCTATTAGGAAACCCACACAGGCTGGTTAGATTTCTACATGGCTGGGCACCCAGCCAGGTGTGCTTGAAGACGGCAGTGAGCATGTGAAGGACAATGTATGGTAATGATGGCCAAGTTTGAGTAACATTCTGATTCAGCACTTGATTATGTAATAAGAAAATACTTTTTTAAACTTGCGCTTCAAATTGCACTTCTGCCATTTTCAAGTACAGAAAATTACTGTTACCAACGACGGCCTTGATAATGAGGGGGTCGGTGTTTTCCAACCCTTGTGCCATCCTGTGTTTCCACAGGGGGCAGAATTGCCCACTGTGTAGTATTTACAGCACCTGGTGATTACTCAGGGCCTCAGGCCCTACCGGCACTTTTGCACCGCCGGAACGTCACTTTTTTGACGTTCTGGAGGCGCAGTGTGCTACGGCATATTTATAAGGCCACGTAAAGCCACTTTACATGGCTTTTCATGCCCTTATAAGTATGTGCCACTTTCATGCAGAAAACTGCATGAAAGGGGCGTTCCATGGGTGTTTCTGTGGGTGTTCCCACGCAACACCCATGGAACCTGACACACTCCCAGATTTACGAGAAATCGTAAACCTGGTAATGCGTCAGAACCTAACGCCACCCCAGGGGTGGTAGAAATACTCTGATGGCAGTGGTAACTCAGAACTGCCAGCACATCTGTAAGGTCTAAGGTAAGTATATCATGTGTAAACGAGTACGGTGTGCTCAGATGGATCAACATTATGTCACCAAAATAGTGTAAACAATATATGAAACAGAACATTTTCACATATACAAATGATTAAACAATCCAGAGCACTACAAAGGTATAGTAATTGTGATCTGCAGCACACAGAAAAAGGAAATCGCCTGAATTGATTGATTTTGTGCAGGAAGGTATGCCTTCCTGCACAAAATCAATCAACACCGCATCGCAGGCACCCTTGCACCATAGTGCAAGGGTGCCTGAGTTGGCGCACGGCAGCCCATTGTGCGCCAGATCATGGGAAAAGGATAGGAATGCGCGGTATCACATAGATATTGCTCATTAATGCCCTTTTGTTTTGACGTAGGGCAGCGCAGCAAGATGCCTTGCGGCGCTGCCCTAGGTCAAAACCTCATAAATGAGGCTCTCAGTGTGTTAAATAGCGCCTACTCTTCTGCCACACTCTTAAGCAATCACATCATGGTCACAGAGGTGGTGGTATTGCTCTAATCCACAAGGAGCTCTATTTGTGTAGCTTTAAGAAAGAGATCATCCCTGAGTGTGAAAGCGCGCTATTTAAAATCACCTTAAATAATAATTTGACAATCTCTGGATTGCTCATTTATCGTCCACCAGGGCCATCTAAAGTTTTCAGAGAAGAATTGGTGAATAAGACCATTCTTCTGGCCAGTAAAGCAGCCAATTTTACTATTCTAGGGGATCTCAATTTACATCTTGAGGACAATTGCAAGATGGGCATTTCGAGTTTCACAGCTGACTTAGAAGCCTGCCAGCTGATCCAATGTGTTTCAGACTCTACCCACACAGCAGGGCACTTGTTGGATCCTATATTTTCCAACTTAGGCTCCTTGAATGTTGTGCCCCCGATCCTCCTGGCTTGGACCGATCATTTTCTTGTTCCTTCTTCCTTTTATTGGCTAGGTAAGCCAGCTCAGCATCACGCACGATCGTCCTTGAAACGACCGTGGTTTAAGTTAGATGTCAACCAACTTACGGATCTACTGCTCAGCCACAAACCCCAGTTGCCCCCTGACATTGAATCCGCCACTATGCTTTTTCAGGATTGGCTGACTCAAGCTCTTGACAGTTGCATTCCGGCCAAATTTTGTCCTAATAAAGAAAGAGGACAGTCCAATCCCTGGTTTAATGAATCTTTGACCAAAGCAAAAAAAACCTGCAAACAATTTGAACGGGCCTGGAGGCGTGCTTAAGACTCAGAAGCAAAAAACAAATATCGAGATTCAATTAAAACAAACCATAAGTTGATCCGGAGAGCTAGAGCAGATTATATTGCTGCTAAAATCTCGAACAGTAACAATCCTTCTAAAATGATTTTCTCCCTTCTTAAGACAATGAAATGCCCCAACTCAAAAGCTGACTCACCTATTACTTCAAACATGCAGTGTGATGAACTGGCCGAGTATTTTGTGAACAAGGTAAAGAATATCTATAATAGCTTCCCTACGGCCACCACTAGTAGTAATATAGGGCAATGGTCTGAGGACAGTGGCCCTATCGTACAAAACACATTGTGCTCCTTTCCCCATCTTTCACTCAATGAGGCTGAATCTCTTTTTCTGAAAATAAAATCAGGCTCTCCAGCCGACCCTTTAAGACCAGCTCAAATCCGCCTATTTCAAAACCCTGTTCTTCCAGTGGCGAGAGAACTGATCAATCTATCTTTGTCATCTGCATCTGTTCCTTCTTCTTGGAAGCATGCTAAGGTCATACCACTTTTAAAGAAACCATCTTTAGAACCCTTGGAGCCAGGTAATTACCGTCCCATCTCTCAGCTGCCTTTCTTGGCTAAAGCCACGGAATGTCATGTTAACCGCATTCTCACTGAGTTTGTAGAGCAAAATGAAATCTTGGACTCTTCACAAAATGGCTTTCGATCTCGCCATAGCACTGAGTCTGCTCTTCTGGCAGTGATTGAAGAGATCCGCTATAGCTTGGATGCTGGTAACTCCACGGCCTTAATTCTTTTAGATCTAAGCGCCGACTTTGATACCGTCTCCCATGAGTTACTGTTACGGCGGCTACAGGCGATTGGGGTCGGAGGTTTGGCTCTAGCCTGGTTTCGCTCCTTCCTGGAAGGTAGATCTTTCCAGGTTACGGTGCCACCCTATCACTCCCGGGAGCATGCTATTAGATATGGGGTACCTCAGGGCTCGATATTGAGCCCTATGCTCTTTAATATCTACGTACAACCCTTGGCCGTGGTAGCTAAAAGCAGAAGGTTGTCGTTGGTGTCTTATGCTGACGACACCCAATTGGTCATTGCATTCTCCAAGGAGCGCTTTAACAATCTTGTTAAATTTAAAGATGATATGCAGGTGATATCTGACTGGATGACAACAAACTGCCTGCAGCTTAATGCAGGCAAGTCTGAGATACTTTTGTTTGGGAAAGATAGTGACATGTGGTCAGAACAATGGTGGCCAGACAAATTAAAACCCGCACCACTGCCTAAAGAGGCGGTCAAGAACCTAGGCTTCTGGATCGATAAAGGCCTGTCCTTTGACATTCAATCTAAACTAGTTGCAGGGTCCTGTTTTGGACTCCTGAGGGGGTTAAAACCTCTATTGGGGTTTTTGACCCTAAAATCCGTCAAACCATCTTACAGGCCACGATCTTGTCTAGGTTAGACTATGGCAATTCCCTATATTTAGGTGCCAATAAATCCTGCATTCAGCGCCTTCAAAGAATCCAGAACGCGGCAGCCCGCGCAGTGCTGGCACTTCCAAAATCATGCTCAGTGTCCAAACTCCTACCTAAACTACATTGGTTACCTGTAGAAAAAAGAATCCAGTTTAAGACACTGTGTGTTGCCCATAAAATAATGACCCAACAAGCACCTCCGGTCCTGGCAGCTTTATTGGTGCCGTACGTTCCGAGTCGCTCTTTACGTTCAGTCAATCAAGGACTCATATGTACCCCTCGAATCTTAAGAGCGAGAGTGGGTGGTAGATCTTTCAAAGTTTTGGCAGCTAAACTCTGGAACTCTCTCCCAGTTTCCATCAGAGGGCTCCAGAACCATCTGGCATTCCGTAAAGCTGTAAAGACTTGGCTTTTCCTGGCATAACTTCTTCATGCGGGCTGGGCGTTATTTTTAGTCACCTGTACTCTGGGTAGCGCTGGGACGCCCCGTTGCTGGGGCAGCTACGCGCTGTATAAATCCAATTCAAATCAAATCAAATCAATCATGGTATGCAATGCACCAATCTCAGAAGGACACACGGATGAGTTGACATTGCCAGAATTCAAACGTGTGTCCTGTAGATCACATCAGATTGGAGCTAGCAGTACCTGCATTGGCCATCACCTCCATTAGGAGCTTCAGCCGTGAATGCACTCGTCAAACTTGCTTCATAAAGCCTTGCACCTTATAAGGACTCCAAGATTTAAATGGAAAGGTAATGTATACAGTACTGTTCTCCTGAATCAACAGATCATCTTGATAGGTGGTCTTTCTCTGGCACATCAAACTGTCTAAACTAAATGAAGTTTAATAATCAAGTCAGTGTGGTTTGCCAGTATCCTGACATGTGACTAGCCTCTGTCAGTACTATCTGCCTGTCAGAGGCAAGGCCTGTTCCGTCATCTCCCAGTGTAGGCCTTGCCACCTCTGAACTGCAAACATGATGAATATTCTGAATGATGTTGTTTTCTACCTTTAGATTTTCAAACACATCGTGAGACGGGAAATGAAGGAGCCGGAATACCAACACCTGTCTCGGAAGTTCACCGAATGGGCCTACGGGCCACTGCATGGCTCCCTGTATGACCTGACGTCAGTCGATACCCACGAGAAGACCTCTGGCAAGAACTCGGTGGTGGAGATCATTGCTTTCGGGAGCGACAACCCAGTGAGTGCCAAACTACACAAAGAGTTGAAAAAACAGAATCTAACAGTTTTGGAACTGCGTTTTTAAGTGGGACAGGTCCTACCGGTGCTCAGCACCGGCAGTTCTAAAAAGCAGGCCTTGAGACGGGACACTATCGGGCTCTTCATTGTTGCCTTCACTCTCAGCATGGAAAAAAAAAATCTTAATTCTGTAGCAGTTCCACCCTTCACTGCCTTTGATGTAACTTCAAAGAGACTCGGTATAGTTCTTTCACAGTCTCATCATTTCAGAACAGAAGAATTTTCAATATTCTATACAACGAAGCCATAGTTGGTGCTTATTTATCTTATGCAACTAACAACCATTGACAAAGCCAATAGTCTTGGCTTGTAAGTATAATGTTACTTGTTGCATCATATATGTGGATGCAATGACAAATACAGCAAAATACTAGTCAGGTGGTACACTATGCTAAGCACAGGTTTTCAGCTTAGGTGTTTTTAAGCCACACCCTTAATTGCACAGGCCTCAACCCTTTAAGAGACCCCTCCAGGTTTTTTATCCCACTTAAAGCACTGATTCTACCCATTTTCTCTATTCATATGCATGCTATCACTGGATTTCTTGGTGCTTTCCCACACTCCCACACACGCTGCTAGGAAATAGAAATCCTATTATTGTATTTTTTAAAATGCGCAAGGGATGACAAAGTCTTGGGCCGTACATGCAAACCTCCAGTTACATGCCCCGCCTTGTAACGATAGCCAGAGGCATTTTTGTAATATCCTTCTCATTAGTTATGAAGGAAACAGCCTATTTCAGCAGTTTGTTATTTTAGATTCAGCAAGCACTTTGATTTATATCTGAAGCCGAAGGCAGAAAAAATACATCTTGCTTTATGGGTTTCGGAGACCTGATCTGAAGTCATTCACTCTACCCTTAAAAATGAAAGCATTCTTTGAAGAAAACCTGCGCTACATCCTGAACCCAACACGAGATACCAGGAGGCTGCACAGCATGTGTATCTACAAAACTAGAGGCCACGAGCCCAGTGTTACAGGTAAGTAAGGTTTTCTTTCCAATTGATGGCCTTGCATATTTGAAAAGGTCAAGGTGCCCTGCACCATTGAGATCAATAATTATATGAATATATGTATCTATTTGGTATTTCTATAGCACAAACCTAGCCAAAAGGCAGTGGAGCACTTTACAAGATCAAAGACCAGCATAAAATCAACAAGTCATAGGAAAGGAAGCTGGGTTGTAGATGAGTAATGCATTGTGATGCAGTGTTCTTTAAAGAGGTGAGTCTTCAACTCTTTCCAAAATTGGTGCAGCGCTGGGACGGTCCAGATGGATATGGGGAGGTTGCTCCAGATCCTGGGTGCATAGATAGAAATGACCTGCTGTCTTGTTTTTTCTTTTTTATACTTCTTAGTCTGAAGTTTGATGGTGTCTGGCTGTGGGTGAACCGAACACCACCAGGCATGGTGAGCTTGTCTGCAAGATAAGCAGAGTTGTTGGTAGGGATAGCTCTGTAAGTGATGGAGTTGGTTTTCAAGATGGTGTGTTGCGGCAAGGGGAGCCAAAGAAGTTCCTTCAGGATGAGGTGATGTCATATTTCTTTTGGCCCTGGATGAGACGTTCTTCAACATGTAGGATGCCCATAAGGGGGGATGCTGTAGTCTCTGGGAGGCTTTGGTGTAAGGCATTACCATCCTCCGCATGCGAGAGGATTTAAATAGCAGTTCAGAAGTTGCCTTCTGTAAGAAATGGTTTGACTTTCTTCAGAAGGGAGAGCCCCTACCAGGCTTTCTTTTTTTTTGGTAATGTGTTCCTTGAGGATGAGGTCGGTATCCAGAGTGATTCCAAGTGACTAGCAGTCGCGGCTCGCAATACTCGCGGGTAGGGGGTCGTGCTGGGGTTACCGCGGGAGGGGGGTTAAAATAAAAATGAATGAAGAAAACCTACCTCACCGGGTCCCGCACCGCCTCTGCTCCTGGGCCGGGTCCTGTGTTCCGTGTTTTCCTGAACAGAAACAGGAACAGGCATGCTCCCTCCCCTCCTGTAAGCCAATCACAACGCAATGGCAGCGTTGTGATTGGTGCAGAGTCGCAGACAGCTCCCAGCCGGGCACCTGTAGGAAAGCCATTTTCTCTATGTAGGCTGCATGCAGCCTACATAGAGAAAATGTAGAGTGCGCATGACTGCTTTGGTCGGCCCCAGGGCCGACCAAACAGTCAGGGTACTCAGAGTGGTGTAAGCCACTCCTCCCCGACCCGCCCACCCGCCTACCCCCAACCAGGCATACCCTCCCGCCCGCCCCCAACCAGGCATACCACTGTCTTCTGCTTTCTCACAGCGCGAGAAGCAGAAACATAAAATGGTATTAAAAATACCATTTTATGTTTCTGCTTCTCGCACTGCGAGAAAGCAGTGGGGCGGCGCTCCTCCGCCCTAATGGAGGAGCCGCCCCTGGTGACTAGGCATTCTATGAAAATTGGATTTTGAAGCCATTAAGGTTTATGTCATCAAGTCACATTTATACTGTATATTGTTTGTTGTCCTTGGCAAATAATAGGAATTTTTCTTTTGGTTGGGTTGACCTTGAGGTTGGTGCTGAATTTCCTGGTCATCCAGGTCTGGATGATTTGGAAAGCGTATTTGCGGTGTTGGATGTCGCAAGCAGATGAGACATTCAAGAAGAGTTGTATATCATCCCCATGTTGGTGATACTTGAGGCTGTTATCTGTGAGTAGAGCACCAAGTGGCTCCACGGAAAGATTGAAGATGACAGAGGACAGTATGGAACCATGGGGGACTCCACAGGTGATATGAATATTTTGTGACCTAGAGGTGCCCATGTGAACAAACTGGTGTCAGTTTAAAACAAAGAAGGAGAAGCAGTGAAGGCTATTGCAGGTGAATTCCGTTCGAGAGTTGAGGGTGCGTATGAGGGTGGAATGGTCAATTGTGTCAAAGGCAGCAGAGAGGTCCCGCAAAATCAGGGAGCAGGGGTAATCTTCATGTTGTGTTATTTGTTTTGTAAAGCACACAACACACATAATCAGTCTCCACAGCTCATAGCAATAACAATGCACTATTCATATAACAGTTAATGGCACAGCTTTGAAGCTTCAAAGTACTTCCAATAATAGATACTAATATAACCCCTCAACTGAAAGGTTCTAGATTTTCCATCTGCAGGAAAATAAAATATTGTGTGTATCTGCCAAGAGTCAAGTCTGTTGCTTGCAGGTTGTACAAAGATCACAGCTCCTGGTGCTTACGCATTGAGACATCTTGAAAACCTGCTGTTAACAGTTCCTTGGCTCATTCCCAGATCTAAATTGGCATCAGTAGAGCTACTGACCTTCCTGAAACATACAGGTAATAGGATGACTGCAGAAATACTGCAAATCAAACCAGATAATGGTAGGGATAGTTATGTTAGTGAGGTACAGCGCTTAATTTGTAATACAATATGTGCCAGGGCCCTCGCTAGTAGGCCACTGCAGATGTAACCACCCATTGCCTTGCCAGCGCTGACAACGACAATACATATGCAACTACCAACTATAAGTGTCATTATTCAGAGTATTCCAGGCACCCAAAGCTATGAGAATGGCTTGGGTGTCAAGAATTAATCGTTTTTAATGTATATTGAATTAATAAACAGCTGTTATTCTGCTCATCTCTGAATTACGCACACAGTGCCACCAAGTGGCAGACTGTTATAGTGCCGGTGTTCACAATTAAGTGCTGATGCCGAACACCAGAAACCACCGGCTCAAATTAAGCACTGGTGAGGTATAAGTTTGGTGCATAAGATGCAAGGTGAGAGAGGGCTGATTTATGATAAGCTGGTGTTTATCAATTCATTTTTTGATCTCTCAATTACTGTGGAAGACACAATACCCTGTAGCTTAAGTCATTATAGCAGCTCCAAAAAGGTTTATACCATTTCAGTTGGAACCTTGCTAATATTAAATGTGTAACAGTTTTGTTAACTGTAAACAGGGCCTAACTGAAGGTAGTGTATTCCAGAGGAGTCCTTCATGGCCATTAAAAAGAAGAAAAATAATCCAACAGGGAGTAGCAGACATATAATTTCAGAAATGGAGTTGTGAAAGATGGGTTTTTACCAGGTCCCTAAAATGAAATACTCTTTAACAAGACTGCCAATTAGTTCAGTATTGTTTATGTCTCAGTTATATCCGTCATTTTATAAAATGCGAGCATAGCCCAGAGGCAATAGAGCATTTGTTAGTCATAGGAAATACCATCTATGTGGAGGTTCAGGATTGCGAGGAATAAAGGTCGGATTCACGCACAGAGCTACTTTGTAGAACATGAAACAATAAAGTTTCAACTAGGTAAAATTCATTCTAACAATCTTATAATAAGAGATAGTCTAAAAATCTCTATTCTAACACACTTTGGGCCAGATGTAGGTAAAATCAGTTTTGTGAGTCCTTAATAGCGATTTTTAGCGAATCGCTATTAAGTACTCGCAAAATGGAATGTATGTAGGAATCGCAATAATAATTGCGATTCCTTAATATTCCTTAATTGCGAATTGCAAATTGCGATTCGCAATCAAGGAATACCTTCCCATTTATTCCTATGGGCCTAGAGGCCCATAGGAATGAATGGGAATTGCGCACGCAATTTGCGAGTACCCAATAAGTACTCGCAAATTGCGTGCGCAATTTCAAGGCTGCAAGGGTTCCAAAGGGACACCCTGTTGCACCCCTGAAATGTGCATGTGTGCACATGTAGCGCACATGCATGCCCTAAGGGCATGTATGTGTGCCACATGGCACTTTGAATAAAGCAAAAAAGTGTTTTTTTTAAGGAAATCGCAAATTACCACCAACTTGAAGTTGGTGGTAATTTGCGATTCCTTAAGGCAATATCGCAATTTGCGATGCCTACTAGCATAGCATTTAGGGAATCGCAAATTGCGATTCTCTAAATGCTTGCGCAAAATAAGGAATCGCAATTTTTGCAATTCCTTAATTTGCGAGTAGGTATTTGCCTTCCTATATTGCACACAGCTGAATTGCGATCGCAAACGCTGAAATTCTGTGAATTTCAGCGTTTGCGATCGCAATTTGGCTTGCTACATCTGGCCCTAAATGTTTGTGAAAAATATTAGATTTAGAGCATATGTAGAGAGTAAAAATTATGTTCCTTTTATATTCAGGATTAGAAATTAAACATGAGACATAGGTTGTAATCACGAAACAACAACTGACCACACAGGGCTAATGATAATTTAAAACATGTATCTCAAAAAATATGATCAAAGTAATATAGAAAGAAGAGGAAAATATATATATTTTCAGAGCATGGTTCAAAATTTTGTTCAAGTTATGAACCTTATGGTCTGTATGAAATGATTTTATTGAGGGTGTCTTTGTGGCTGTGAATGTCAATAGCGTTTTGCCCCTAGTGGAGTCGTGTGGCTATCGTCAAGACAGAGGTAGTGGTTGTGCACTGAACTGGTACAATGTCACTAAAAATAAATCAATGAAGATGGTTGCTGGCGTAATTTTCTTGATTTCACGTAATTTCCTGAAGTTATGCAATTACACCACTTTGTATAGTTATGCGCTGACTGTGATAAGATTTTACTGTCAATGTGAGCTCCTGTTGTTTGCGGTTGTGCTGTTTTTTGCATTATGTTGTAAGAATGAAATGCATTCACGCATCAAAATTTTATGCAAGGACGCATGTTGTGCTAAAATATAGTCGTAATCAAGAATTTGCATTTGCCATAAATATGCATAATGTTGCTTGTAATTAAGCAAAAGTAAATTAAAAAAATTTCACATACTCCTAGTTGCAACTTTATTAATTTACAGTATACGGTCCCACAAGCTTAAGGTAAACAGTTACCTTTTCTTTCAAGCAGGACGTAGTTTGCCTGAAAACATTAAGGTAGCGAAATAAGTATCGAGGGCAGTAAATAGAGGCCAGTTGAGAGGGTGAAGAAATGTGCTTAGGTGCAAAAACGTGTAAAGCCACACGTCTAATTATTAGTCACACGAGAATATTGATTTACGGACCTAAAATGGAAGGAAGCTCCACCTGTAGGTCCAAAAAGCCCGAAGGCTTCACATTAGGATGATTGATTGTCACAAAAAGGAGGGGGGGGAGGGGTTTAATGCGCACATTCAGCTAAGATTTTTGTTTTTTAAAAATAAACTCCAAGAGCATGAGTTTATTATTGAACCCTCCGCCCCCCCTAAAAAAAGTGAATCGCCCCGATGTGCCGGGAGTGTTCTCCAAGCGCGTGGGGGGTAATTTCTTTGGGACTGCCATGCTTTCCTTGGTGATTCCAAACAGGAAAAAATGTACATCAGAAAGTCTGCCCTGTGTACGACAGACATTCTGTGCACATTGATCAACAGCCCAGTGGCGGACAGGCTGTCAGTGAAAGGTTTCTGTCAGGAGAGGCTATGCTGTTGAAAACATGGCTCTTCCCCATGCACTGAATAGCATTGGGGAACCACGAGGTGGGTGGATGGGACATCCGTTGCTTTTTGGTAGATGTCCTGCATCCGCCAAACTAAATGAGTGCCAGAGTTTCCCAGTGTATTATTTCCTGGGATATGTATGTAAATTCAAAATATTTCAGAGTTTCTGAGGAAGTTATGGAAAATTTGTCAGGGTATGATTTACATGATTCCTATGTCACAGGGAGTTCCATTGAGCCAAATCAGACCAGTAAATATATGCCATGTTTGCCTGCCAAACCAAGGTATCCCAAGGCCAACCTAAGCTATGCCAGCCAAAATCTGACCAAACCAATCTAGGAAAGTCACGCCGAGTAAAGGAAAGCCAAGCCAGCCAACCATGCCTAGCTAGGCCACGGCAAATCAACCCAAACAATCCAAGTCATGCCCAGCTAGGTCAACTAAGATAGGCCAAATCAAGTCAGGTCAAGCCAAGGTCGATTGATCCAAACAAAGCCAAGCAAAATATATCTCCCAAATGATACCCAACATTTTAAATTAGTCTCACCACTTCATCCAGAAAATGTGATTCAACCATAACTAAATATCTATTTTCCTCTCTCCAGAATCGACACAAAATGATTGTTTTGGAGCCAATCAATGAACTCCTTCAAGAAAAGTGGGAAACGTTTGCGCGACCGATATTCTACGTTAAGTTCTTGCTTTACGTTCTTTACATGCTGATCTTCACTGTGGTTGCCTATAACAGGCCCCTCACTGGAAAGGTAATGCAATTCCCCATTCTTATTGTTTATTATTGATCATACCCACACCCATAACCCCCTTGATTGGCCTTTAAGATAGTCGAAAAAGTAATGCTGAGTTTGATAGGGAATACCATT
The DNA here is from genome assembly GCA_963921515.1 of Calotriton arnoldi. NCBI lineage: Eukaryota > Metazoa > Chordata > Amphibia > Caudata > Salamandridae > Calotriton > Calotriton arnoldi. The sequence continues at coordinate 977,279 of CAWUFW010004424.1, forward strand.
GGTAACAGTTATTGAAAGAAGCGCGGTTTATTAGGAGCCATCTTGCGTCCACTGCATACGTTTTTATTCAGTGGGTGGTGCCACTGATCAGTACTCAAGGTCCTCCTTTGACAAGCGGATGGATGGGGGTCCAGAAAGAACCAGATCTGGTGCTCAGTGGCATACCTCTGCTAGCTTTCTAGATAAGTGTAGCCTCTGCAGAATGGGAAACGTGAAATAAAAGGTCTCAAGGATGTCACGGGATCGGAACGTGTGTATATGACAGTGTAGGATTGCTGTTTTTCGACTAAAGGTACATTGCCCTTTTTAAAATGTTTTGCTCAAATTCGCTTTCATGAGCTTTAGGATATAAACATGGATGCTGTATTACTTTATTTATATTAATCATATATATTACACCTGTGTTTGTCATACATTCTCTGCATCCCATGACCCTCAATAAGATACTGAAATGTAGTGAGTAGTTAATGCCAGTAAGAAACAGGTAAGAATTGGGCCAACAAATCAAACACGGCCTTGAAAGGTTTTCCCTTCCAGCTTATAACATTAATAGTGAGAACATTTTAATGTCAGCCCACATGTCTCCAAGATTACAAATTACGGTCTGCTTCGGGAGCCTTCATTTTTCTTTGTATTCTCTCCTATCCATCTTTGTATTTTCTCCTATCCATAAACACAATACACTCTTAGATTTTAGTTATAATTCTTAGATGAAAAATAACTATTATATTTCAGAATTGTCATATCAGATTTTTTAAGGTTGTATTCGTGTAATCACCTGGTGGATGTTTTCATTTATTCATTCCATATGTTATGCGTTATTAACAAGAGTGGTTGTTGAAAACGTTTTACTATGTTGAGAGCTGAAATAATTCAGGAAAGCAACAGATAATCAGGTGTAATATATGCACTCCTGTATGGCTAGCAAACTTGTTGCTAAGACATGTGCATGATAAGTTTTTGCCATGAAATAAATTTTGATATGGAGTGCTGATAATGGTATATGGTTTGATGTAAAATCAATTATACTACAAACCTCCCACTTACAGCATTTTGGAAGTTTTTGTCTTGATGGTGTGATAAAAGAGACTCTTGGCACATGGTAGCCTAAGATTCAGATGGACAAAAAAACATTGTGACATAGAAACAATTTCTTTGGACAAACACACTAAGGTTGATTTATAGCAGAAGTGAATTCTTTTATTTTCCCTATCTATTTCTGGCTGTTGAATCCATTTGCTGATAATCACAAAAATATAAAATGTTATTATATTTCTCAGCCTCCTTTCGCACCAGAAAAAACAGCAAAAGGTGTCTTCCGTTTTGTAGGAGAAATCCTGATAATGCTTGGCGGTGTCTACCTCTTCATCTCACAGGTATGTTATGCTATGTTAAATGAATTGATAAAGCGCAATGTTTACCCAAAGGTCTCCTGGCGCTAGCTCAAATAATGGATGGAAAAAGGGATTTGACAATGATGGGCCTAAATGTTAAACAGCCATGTTTTTAGGTATGTCTGGTCTCTGGTTGAAATCCCTTACTTGTTGTGGTGGTAACGTAAAACCCCACCTTCAGTAACTCATAATAATGCTAATATAGCATTGTTGTAGTCTCAGATTCATAGAGACCCATCACCTTTGCGATCCTGGGCATTGGCACTGAAATTCCCAGGCCGGGCATCATTTCAGTTACTAGAATCCTGATCTTCAGAATGGCACTTTCCAGATGAAGCTTCCATTCCACTATGCAGTTCTCATGGACATTGTAATATATCGCCATGGGATGAAGAAGCGCCCCTGTCAATGCTGAGATTAGGGATAAAGCGCCCCTGTCAACGCTGAGGATAGCCATCTTTGGAGTCTCTTAAATCGATCAGGATGGAAATATAGACACTTTTTTGTCGTTACCCCTCCTGCTGAAACCAGCATGGTACTGTTGTCTGACATTCTATATGATTGTAACTTATTCCGTGGGCTTCATTAGGAAGTCAGGAGGGGTTGGTACACTAAACACTGTGCTCCCACTTCCAAGTTGTATGCCTGCCTTTAATCTGCTTCTGAGAACTTATGATGGTGCCTATTAGTTTTATACGTATTGCTTGATTTTTCTTCACTTCCTGTGATTTCATCTGGGTCAAAGGCTCTGTAATGGCCCTCCTTGCAACTCCATTTGTTGTGAAATAAGGGCCATATTTATCAAGGGGTTGCATCGCTTTTGCGCCACGCAATGGGGTGCAAAAGCGATGCAACCTTCGAGATGTGATTCATCTAGCGACGGAAGGCCCTCTTGTGAGGCCCTGAGTGGCTGGATAAATCCAGAATGACACAATGCAGTGCAAATCGCTGCGTTACGTTACTCTGCCCCAAGGACGCGTTCCATGGGTGGTGCGTGGGTGTTCCCACGCAAAACCCGTGGGTTTTGAAGCATTCCCAGAGTTCCCATTACTGGTAGACCTGGGAATGCACCAAAACGTCTACGCCTTCCCAGGTGAGGCGTAACAAGAGAAATATGTTTATTTCTCCTTGTTACTTCCTCTTTCTATGTGTGCTGTATGTGTGCTGCATTCTGCAGCATACCGAGAAAGAGGAAAAGGCCTCAGAGGGTTGTTTTTGTGCAGGAAGGTGCTCCTTCCTGCACAAAAACAATGCTGCGAACATCGCAGGCACCTTTGCGCTGGGAAAAGGCAGGAATGCGTAGTATAATGTCAAATTTGGTGCATTCCTGCCCTTTCCATGTCACATATTGTAGCGCAGCAAGGTGACATGCTGCACTGCGCTGCGTCACATCTTCATAAATAAGGCCCTTAGGGGCATATTAGCAAGAACGGCGTTAAAATTATCGCCGCTTTAGCAGCAGGAAATTGCCGCTAAAGCGGCGTTAATGGGCTTGATAATATGCCCTTGAGAATTCCAATAGAAGCCCAGGTTCACACCAGAACATGGGCTTCTATTGGAATTCTCAAGGGAATATTATCAAGCCCATTATCGCCGCTTTAGCGGCAATTTCCTGCTGCTAAAGCGGCGATAATTTTAACGCCGTTCTTGCTAATATGCCCCTTAGTTTATACCTCGCCGTTCCCAGCACTGTATACTGTAAGTTAGCTTCGCTCATTGCCTCTACTAGAGTGAACCCTCTTTGATCTGAGAGCTGTGGTCTCCACTACTCCTGCTGACGTTTTAATTTAAGGCATAATTGTCAGTAACTCATTTATAATATTCTGGGAGAAATACTTAACTGGCCAAATAAACGCAAATCTGATTTCTGTTATTAGTTTACAAAAAAGGCGATATTTAGCAGAAATCATATTCCTCCATACTACCAGAAGATGTCGCTGTTTCACTCTCTTTTACAGATCGTGTACTTCTGGCGGAGACGTCCTTCATTGAAGATGATGATTATCGACGGGTATTTTGAAGTTCTCTTGTAAGTCATATACCCTATTATACATATACACATATTTTAATACCTAAGTACCTTATGGCCCATATTATGACTCGACACGAATCCTGTTGTGGCAGGTACCTTTTTCCGAAAATATGCGATGCAAACATGCATAGCAACAGCAGTTAGACGGGTAGAGAGACGTTAATTCCAACGGCGTTGCTTCCATTGGTGCAGCAGGTGCAGTGGTACCATGGCCCAGAAACCCGAGGGTCCTACTGGACTCAGTTTATTGCTGTATTTTATAATTCAAACAGCAGCCAGGTGACCCAGTTCCTTCATTGCTTTAAGACACGTGACACACTGTCTACGCTACTTACAAATTCCCATGTTGCTCTGCTGCAACGTCGTTGTTTCTGTTTTTTTCCCTATATACGGGTTCTGGAAATGCAATCCGCCCCCTCTTACCTCTTTTAAAACTTAGTCAAATCACATACTACATAAGCAAGCATTGGCAAAGACAACAGGTTTCAATTTTGTATAGTGTACACAAACCTCATTCAAACACTACATTGACGAAGATCACACATCCATGCACATATGCAGACAGAAAAAAACGCTGACTGGTGACAATGTACACACAGGCCAATACCTTTACAGATGTCCACACACAAACAGGGAGGCATACAGGTACCCATGCACACATACCTACAGTCATTCATGCCTACACAGACAGCATGCACACCTCACACACTTAGGGACCCTTGCACCGATGTAGCATCACTTTTTCCGACGCTTCGGCAGGGCAAACCATGAAATCATATCTATGAGGCCAGCCAAAGGCCATTTTGCGTGGCTTTGAATGGCCTGATAGATATGGAGGAAGGAAAGGCAGCGCAAATCGCTGCGTTGCCTTAATCTGCGCTCAGGAGGCATTCCATGGACATTGCGGTGGGTGTTCCCATGCAGGACCCATTGATTTTGACGTTTCCTCAGATTTAAGACCATGTAAACCTGGGGATGCGCCATAACCTTATGCTTCCCTAGGTGAGGCGTAACAAGGAGAAATAACTTTATTCTGCAGCACCCACAGAAAGAGGAAAACACCTCTCAGGATTGTTTTTGTGCTGGAAGGTGCACCTTCCAGCACAAAAACAATCCTGCCGACAACACAGTTGTGTAAGGGTGCCTGCGTTGGTGCTAGGCTGCCAAAACGGTGCCAGCGCAGCAGGAAAGGACAGGAATGCACCATATTGGATAAACATGGTGCATTCCTACCCTTTCACTTTGACATAGGGCAGCGCAGCAAGGTGGCTTGCTGCACTGCCATACAAACCCCCATAAATGAGGCCCTTAGTACTTGACAAATAGGGATGGAGTGGTCATTAACTCAGACTAGCTACTGATGGACGGAACGTCAGAGTTAAAGACTTTGGGGTCAGCCCCCTGCTGGCTTAGGACTGCTTTAGTGTAGGTGTTCACTTACTTCCTAATGTTACATTCCCACCTATTAACATCTCTAAAGGTAACTTTGCATTGTGCAGGACACCTTCTGTGATGCAATTCCACCTTCTCAGTTTAATATATAAACAAATGATGGCCACTCACAGGCAGTTCGACACAGCTTGTGTTCACAGTGTGTAGAATTGCAGGAAAGACACCCTTCTCAGCCTCCCAAGTCACCCACCCACGGCTGCTTGATGCATTCCAGTCTGTTCTTAAGACAAAACAAAGCACAAAATCCCACTCAGCCTGAATTTCTTCAGTAGCAACTCAAAGTGCTCAGTGGGCTGACCAGAAACAATTTAAGACCATATATGCATGTTGCCTATTATATTGTTTTATTTTTCTGTATATGTATTTTTAATCATTATTTGCATAGGTAAATGCATACTGCCATACAACGACATTTACAAATTCACAATATTATTTTTCATTATTTCAACCTGATAATCTCTCAATTCTACAATAACAAAACATAAAGAAGGAAAACACAATTTTTAATGCATTTTCTATAAAAACTTTTGTACATTTAGATAAATATCACGTATGTAACTGTTTTCACCCCATCTCACAATCCACTCACTCATTCATTCACAAGAAACACAGCCTCTCTCATATACCACTCATACCCATCACTGCCGCGCTTCACATACACTACAAGTTAGAACGGGGAAAGATCTCCAATTTCTTCCAGGATCTTTCACAAAACAGTCAACATACATTTCGGTGGGTAAACAATATATTGCTGATCCACCTTCTTCAGGACCGCACAATATGAAAAATAGATTATGGTAGGCCAGTGAGGGATAATGTAATTGCTTTCAGTCTCCTGTTCTGTGTTATATTGAAATCAACTATTCAATATGCTATTAGTCCAATCGAGCCCTAAGGGCACTGGGCGTGACTTCTCCCCGTGATGTCTCATAAATCTCAAATGCTGGGTTGAGCTCCAAGGTTTGGAGGCTTCTCTCTGGTTACGTGGATGGGTTTAGTCACATGTAAATGGGTTAACCTGTTTTAGAGCTACTTAATGGGTGCCTCAACCGGTGGCGGACTCGAGACGTGTGCAGTGAAGTTGTGCTCCTTCCCTCTTATCCCAGATCTAAAAATTAACTAGCAGGGGGTATATTTTCCTATTTTGATATTTCAGTCTGCCCTACCACACAACACACATGCAGTTTGCACAAATGGCCAGACAGACCGACAGAGGGCTATACAGAGAGATGGATGCAGCCTTCAGATCCACTTAATCTTTATCCATGAGGAGAAAATCAAATTCAAAGGGAAGAAAGGAGATGAGTGTCAACACCCATTAAATCTTGGTCTCTCCTTGGAGAAATCACTTCCACTGTGGAAGGACATTTCAGTCTTCTCCTCCATCAAATAATTTCCCTCTGTGGAATATAACAATGCGGTGCACTCTGTGTGCAGATTCCAACCTTAGCTACTATGATCTATTCATGCATATGTAGAACAGTACCTGCATCTCTGCAGTACTAATGTATCATTTAAAATGATAAAATCACTTGATGTACATTCAACGCATGTCCAACCTCAAGCTTTCTTTTTGCAAATTATTATTAGCATGTCTGTTAGTCCAATTGGGTCAAATGAAGCATACAAAGACTTCTGCTCCAATAATGCACAGGTATATTAAATGAAAACCAGAACTATTACAAACAGCCAGATTCACAAAAATATGCATCGGCCTACACAGTGAAGGTTTATGACTGTGAGTTGCACAGATTTACATACTTTTGAAGATTCGCAAAATGATCACGTAGAACACAATAAAAATGTATGTTTGAGACTTAGCACCTCATGCACAAGGGATTTTAGCATTTGCAAACCCTCTGATTCGGTAACTTATAGGGTGAATGTTAAAATCTTTTTTTAATTGACTAAACCCATTCCGAATCATTAAATCGGTTTAGGAAACCATTAGGAATCCCTATTTGGAAGTGCGTGTTAAGGCTGCCCCTTCCAAATACTGATTCCTTATGGTATGTGCTAATGTTCGGGATCGAAATCTGGTCATAAAACATTAATATTTTACCATCAACTGAAAAGAAATAGTAAGCCATTCACAAACAGGAAGGGGTACCCAAAGGACATATTTCTCTTTGTGAATGTTGACAAAAATGTTGGACCACAGCCTACTCCTAAAAAAAATGTTTGTGTAACTTTTCATTTTGTTTTTTAAACCCATCTCATTTTCCTACAAGACATTAAAAACAAGCACTGGCATAGCCAATAGGTCTCGCCTTTGGGACCTTATAAGTGTTTAGTTATCCAGTACAATATCCTTGGTGCAACAACATCAAGAGTTGCATGGCTAAACACTTATAAGGTCCCAAAGGCGAGACCTATTGGCTATGCCAATGCTTGTTTACATTCTCCCAAAGCAGACATGGTGTTTAGTGCATTCGGAAACTTCTCACATGCGGAATGGTTAGTAATTTTTTTAAAAAAATGCACATTGCTTTTCAACAATTAAAGCAGTTTAATACAATTTGTCGTTGTAATGGTAATCGGTGTAAATGCACGCGTAAGCATGGAGTTCGTTGTAAATGTATATACAACACTTATGTATCTGCCAGCGTAATAACAGTATTCTACCTAGAAACTGGCGTGATAATGACAGCGTCGCCGTGATGCTTTCGTTGTAAAAGCCTTGGGTAATTAGGCTTTCGTTGCTCTGTCACATAACCCTCATCCACTCCTGTGTCCTCTTTTCGTGTCAAGTCGCCATACATACTCAACATTGTATAGCAGATCCCTAATATCCCCCAGAGGACAATCCCTCTCTGTTGAACAGCACGGTTCTTGAAAAACGTTCTGGATACAAAGGGATTGGAGGTCCGGAATGTTTACTGAAAGGACAATCCCAACAAAATACGTTTCAGTGTCTGATTATGGAAACCTGTAACTTACTGTATCCAGTAAAGTTCTCTGTGGACAGCATTCAACACAGGCTGATAGTTTAGCCAAATGTAAAGCAGGTGAGATGGAAAGCCCACATTGTCTCAGGTAGACAATGCAGTTGGCATCATGCTTCCACTCCAAAGGTGTCTAAGATGGTGATACTGGAGAGACTAATGCCATCAAAGTATGCTTTCATGGTTACGTAGTGATCTGAAGGCACAGCTCCATTGCCTTGTAGGACTCTTTGGGTGCCTAGGGAAAGGTAATCTTTGTTGCATGCACCATCTTGTGCTGTTACCGAGAACATGACTTCTTTTTATTAACGACATACAATTAAAGACTCTTCTTTGGCATTCGGCTTGAGCTAGTCTTCTTGGTCATTGGCTCAGCAGTCTCCACCAACGACACAAAATGGAAGCCTGGCTTGACAGTACGTCAAGGAAGCCCAATGATTTTATCTGCAGAGTCAAACCACTTTAATTTGCTTCTTTACATGTAGCATTCTTTTTTTAACTTGATTGTTTCATATAGCTCTCAAGCTGCAGCAGGCTGCTTCAGAGTGTGTAAAGAGAGGTTACTAAGGAGTGGGTGATTATGTCGTTCGGTTAGAGCATTTGCAAGAGGCGCTTTCTCAGGAGGTATTCCATAGGAATCCCATGGGGAAGAACCATGACCATACAGGGATCTGCTCAGCAAATGTTTTGATGATGCCTGGGAGGTGTAAGTCGTGTTTTTGCAAGGCGAATGGCATACCACCATCAACTGGGTAATGTTCAGGGTGCCCGATCATGCAAAACGTTATGCACCAGGCCCATTGTGTGGACCCTTTGCTTGATCCGAGGCTAATGAATACTCATCAATGGGGTGAGATAACATGCAATCCACTTCAATTGTAAAATAAGGTGCATCAACTGATTTCAAACACATCAAATCGTGGACATCACCTTGGCGGGTAGGCTCCCACACATTCTGCTTTACCATATCTACTGGAGATGATGACCTGTGCGAAGACGAGCACTACCTGCTACAAAAGGATCAGCAGAGACATACTTTCAAGGAGGCCATGAAGGCATGTGCCAAGCTCCTGGTGGAAGAAAGAGGTTACCCAACAAATGTTTCTCTATCAACTGAAACATTCTGTAGCAGGACCGATGAAAACGAAACAAAGAAAAAGCAGCACTAAACATTTCTGTATCCAAATACTAGATAGAAAATAATGTAAATAATGTAAAGCTTGCGTAGCTATAACAAATGGAAACTTTGTTATAGCTAAAAACACACCACATTCTAATATAACATTCAATAAAAAAAATCATACTAATCTATGATAACACAGCATGCTGTATGGAGCATAGCATTCAGATCATCTCACGAAATCTACCATAACCTAACAAGCATTAAGTAAACTATCATGTTATGTCATAACACTATCATGTGAAATAAAAAACATGCATTCTGTTATGTACCACACTATAAACTACTATACTATGACACCATGCTATAACGCACAACATCGTATCACAAAACACCATCACAAACATACTGTCCTATAACATACATTACATAACATTCTGCCACATGTCATAACACACTGTAGATAACACCCCCTAACACAATATAACATGTTTAACAGAACATACCATAGCATATCTGTTTAGAAAATATCACAGCATCAACCTATAACACATCCCACACCAGGCAGCATATGCCTTTTTGTGGAATGGTAAGTGAAATTAAAGATCACACAGTACATACCATCAAAAACATACTATACCATTATTCACAACATACCATAGCAATACACTTGCCAAGCAATTTTTAGTTAAGGACTTTTATACAGCATTGCACAGTGCCTTGTAGCTGCTACCACGCACACTAGAAGATTCAATGCTGGGCATCATTGCACTTTCAAGAACCAATACATCAAATTTATAACAGGCCATATTGAAAGTTAAAATCCATTGCGTGTGTAGGGCGTACGTGAAGGCAGCGAATAAAAAGTGCCTTTGGATGTCAGCAACTCACAGCGAGGAGGCTATTAAACAGCCGGGACCAAAACACGTTCTCCTGATCGAGTCAAGGCATAGCTGCCAGCAGTGCCCTGGCACCGGGACCCGGGGGTGTTAGGGACCAAAGATACTCACATGATGGCAATATGTTACTATCGGTAAATGGACGGGGGTGTGGCTTGCACCAGAGCCCACAGCAAACTTGCTACGCTCCCGACGTCACTAGAAACCACCGCCAGGCAAGGTGTGCCGGCACACAGGGACCACGTATGCCTTACAGGGGCAGACAAGGGGCTCTCCTTCCTACCTGAGAGATCCGTGCGGGTTCGACGCCGGGCTGGTGGACGTCAGGTTCTGCTCCAGACGCTGGTAATTCCGCAGCTGCGTGGGGACCGGAATTGGCGCCGTTTCACTGCGTGGAGACACCGACGGCTGACTCGGCCTGGAGGGAAACAGCATTAAAAGAGGGAGTGAGCAGCGGCCGTGGGGCCGCTCGACGGTCTGAACCATGGCGGCAGCAAAAGAACAACCTCGAAAGGAATGTCGCTATGGCAGCGATGTCGAAATAAGGATAATCTGACTTTCTTGGATTAACTCGATGTTATTAAAGCAAGTCTAGAACAAAATGAACTGGCTGCCAGTCCCCGAGGCTCCAGCTGTGAAAGCCGAGGAGAGACTTAGCACACAGCCTCTCCAAGACCGCACTGAACTCAGCAAACTAGCCCGCAATCTGCTCTCTTCCCCGGGTCAGAACCCCGTGTGCCCTGCATCCCAAACACAAGATTTAATTCCAGGAAAAATCCGCAAGTAAAGACCAGAAAACAGGACAGGTCGGTTACTGTGTTCTCAGAAAGTCACAGAGGCACGGACAAAATAAATACTTGCCAAGATTTACTGCGCAATTTAAAACAAGCGCGCGCGCCTCGCGCTAAAAGTAAAAATAAAAAAGTTTGACGTGGAGAGGAGGAGGAGGCAGCAGGGGGAGGGGAGAGAGGAGGGGGCCTGGGCCGGTTTCCCTTGCGGGAGCGAGCAGGAAACATCTGTTTGTAATTATTAAAAGATGGTTCCTACTCGCTCCCGCAAGGGAATCGCCAAACGTGCACGCGTTGCCATTGAAAGCAATGCAACGCGTGCACGTTTTTGGCAGAAAAAGGGAATCGATTGCTAAAGGTCTTTTTCCTAAGCAGCGCATGTGCGCTGCGTAGGCGAGACCTAAAAAGATGGCTTTATTTACAGGCAATCACTGACCCCAGCAGGCCACCATCCAGTGATGGTGACCAATCATAGTGGGTCACATTTGCGACCTACCTAATGAATATTGATGAGGAAGGTTGAGTTGTGACTGGCAGACCTGACATCCTTGGCATTGTTTCCCCCTAACTTTAGGCCTTCAGACCTACTGTTTTGCTGAATTCGTTTTTACTGGCTTTAGGACTCTGTGCACTTTACCACTGCTGACCTGTGCTAAAGTGCTTGTGCTCTCTCCTTAAACATGGTAGAATTGACTTCTACCCAATTAGCACCATGAGTCCCTAGTAAAGTGGCACTACCTGTGCCCAGGGTCTGTGAGTTGAATGCTGCTAGGAGGCCTGCAGCACTGATTATGCCACCCACTTAGGTAGCCCTTTAAACATGTCTAAGGTCTGCCATTGCAGCCTGTGTGTGCAGTTTTTAAGCTGCAATGTCGACCTGGCAAAATAAACCTTTTGCCGGGCCAAACCTTCATTTTAATGCATAAAAGTCACCCCTAGGCTAGGTCCTGGACAGCCCAGAGGGCAGGTTGCAGTGTATGTAAAAAGTAGGACATGCACTTTTAAGTTTTACAGTTCCTGGTTGTTTAAAACTCTTACATTTGCTTTTCAATACTGCAAGGCCTGCCTCTAACACAGTATAACATTGGAGTTACCTTATTACATTTAAGAAGTGATCATTTACAAATGGGAGTAGGTCACCAGTTCATGTTTGGTGTCTTTAGATTTGTAATGAAACAGTCTATCTCATGGTGAAGTAGGATTTTAAAGTACAATTTTGAAAATGCCACTTTTAGAAAGTTGAGTTTTCCTGCCTTAGCCAGTTAGTGCCTGCAGCCTGTCTCTGGGTCAAATGACTGGGTGTAGCTGATAGTTGAGCTTTGTGTATTCCTCCTAGACAGCCACACACAATAGAGAGCTTAGGTGTGTGTGGATGGGCCATCATGGGCAAGATGGGAGGGCGGAGCGGGGCACATCCCTACTTACACGCAATTAGGCTGTGTCCTGCCTAAGTATTGGACCCCAGACACCAACTCTTCAGTACACTTCTGGACCTGTGGATACTCTGCGAGGAAGAAGGACTGTTGTGCCGCTGAAAGGACTGCCACTCTGCTGGACTGCTGCTCTGATGGACTGCTGCCCTGCTGTGCTGACCTGCTGCCTGCTGCCCTCTTGCCTGGCTTAGAAGGACTGGACCTGCATCTGTTGAACCCAGGACCCCAAAGTGAATCCAAGGGATAGTTGGCTGGCTTCCTGACTAGAGCCTTAGGAACAGCTAAGTTCAACATCATTGAACTTAGCACCTGGGCTCTGGCATCTGTGAGTCCTACCCTGCCAAGCGGTACCATCCCAGTCCTAGATCCTTGGAAGTGGGCCTGAAGGTGAATTGCCAGCCCATCTGTGGATCCAGCTGTACAAGCACATCTTTCTGTTGCGCGGCGCAACCCCAAGCAGAACCGATGCATCGCCTCTGCTGCAAGGATTCTGCCCACAATGGAAGCAACGCATCACCTTGACAGCTTGACGCATTCTCGACGCGGGACCCAACAACGCTCCGCAACCAGGACTGAAGGTACTGTTGTTCAGTGGGCCTAACTGGGTCCCTGTAGCCGGCCCGCTCTCCACTGTGGTTGCCCTGAACTTGTGACTTTGCCCCGGTCTGGCCCAACCAGATATCCGCAGTTGGTGCATTGTGCTTGTTGGTGCTATATTTACTGAAATCTTTAAAACTGCATATCTTCAGTTCTACTGATTAGATGTTTGTCATTTTGGTCTTAATTTATTTATTATAATTTACTCACTCTTTCTAAATTGGTGTGGGATTTTTCTTATGTTATGATTTCACTTTATTACTATTTGAAGTGCTGCAAAGGACTTTACATATTGCCTCTAAGTTAAGCCTTACTGCTCTGTGCCAAGTTACGAGAGGGATGAGCACAGGTTAATTTGGGGTTTGCTTGTGCCTCTTCCTTGCAAGGATTGTGGTTCCTGCTTGAGTAGGATTTCACCCCCCTCAACCAGTTACCAAGTTTCTCACAGTAACCCACTATGATTCTGTATTTTGTGAACTGACCTATTAGTACATACCTTGGTTTGCAAAGTACTAGTGCCTTCGGTAGAAGACTGTGCACAAATTACAACCACTTTAACCAAATTCATTTCAGTTCAATCCAAATAGGAAATTGCAAATTGTTATTAGTCACGATTTCTTATTTGGAATCTTTGAATATATGGCCCTTTTTTCTCAGATGCCTGTGCATAATTCAGTGGATATTCTGGTAAGTTCACACAACTATGCATGAAAAATGCACAAAGGCAAAACTTTCTTTTGCACAGGAAGCATTTTTCTACTGGAGAGGGCCATACTAACATGCCTCCATGAAATATAGCACGAACCCTGCCCTTTCTCACCCTGAAAAGGCACTTTGTTTTTTTTAACACAAACATTATTACAGTTTATTGATAATAGACAAGTATATTTCACAGTTAATGTGAATCTAGGCAATACGCATTTCAGCGCAAAGTACTACAATTCCGTCATCTTAAGCTGTTCAGTGTAATTTACCGTATGTACATTAGTTTGCTGTAATTTCAAACAATCCCTTCCGACCCCCCCTTCCAGCTAGACATCGTCATCTAATAATTGATTTATAAGTGAAGGGCAATGTGTATGGAGAATAGTGGACCAATGCGTGCACCGTGGTGGAGGAGTTTAGGGACCCTCATCATGGCACTATATCTGGGTCAGTGGTCTACAATTTGTATTTACTGCTCTCCCTCCATCGCTTCGTCTTGTGCTTTGAATGATTCTAACAATGCACCCCATTCCATAGATATGGGCCTTTTGAGCAATACTCTATATTCTTCTTGACACCCTGAAAAGGCACTCATTCATGCATTTTATAGGAGAAGAGTTGTGTATGCTTTTCCAGGGTGAGAAACTACTAACTGCAATTAGTATAAATTTCTCCACTAAACAAACGTTTGTTATTTATGATGGTGACAATTTAAATGTTTTTAAATTTCCTCCTTTAAAAGTATTTTCTATTACCCTTTTCTAAAACGGCTATATTTATTTTATTATATTTTCTTTCAAACTTTTCTAGTACCAAATTTACCTTTCTCTGAGGATGTGACCCTTCTCTTGCTCAATCAATTGCAAAGTCAGCATTTCAGATTTGGCATGAAAAACTGGTGCAAGCAATATTTATAAAAATCTACAAATGCCACAGCAGTGCATGTGCCCATGATTTTCAGAGCCCATAGAGAGTAAAACAAAATCACTTTCAGCTCACTTACTTTACTTTGTTGTCCATCTTGACTCCTTGCTACCTCTACTTGACATTTTGTCATGACAAAAACATTACCCTGTATTGGCCCTGGACTTGTTTGCAATTCATTTTTGCATGAAAAATACATAAACCAAATCTGTTCAGCACATCTGAGGCGCATAGCATACCAATGCCCTGTGCAAGTTCAATATATCCCTCCATTCACAATTGCTGAGCTTAGGCTATACTATAGAAATATGACAATATTGACCACCCTTGGCAAATCTGCAAATACAGCAGCAGCTCTTCATAAAGAGTAAAATTGAATTATTTTCTGCTCAATCTTGGTCAGAAAATATGTCGATGACTGGAAGTCATTGTATGTAGATTAGGAGGTGAAACATCTATATTCTTATGAGGTGGTTCATATTAAATGTGTTGACATGGAGTACTTGTAGAGTTTCTATATGCTACTAACTTTTATTTTAGTTCTTGAATTAGTTACTTAGTGATTGATTTATTGATCACACGTATATACTGCACACGATCTTGCATGCCTCTGAAAATCAAACTTAGTTTGTAGTCTCTGCTGTTATTACTCAACAAACTGTAATCATATTGCAAAATACAGACTATTTATGTAATATATGATGATAATAAAATGATGTTCATTTGGTCTCCCTTCTAGCTTTCTGCAGTCGGCGATACTCCTGTGCTCTGGCATCATATACCTCGCAGGTTGTGAGGAGTATGTCGCTCCCATGGTTTTTGCTCTGGTGCTTGGCTGGATAAACCTGCTGTACTACACGCGCGGCTTCCAGCAGACAGGCATCTACAGCGTCATGATACAAAAGGTGAGTACAACTCAGAATTACTCTGATCTCAAGAATCCAGGTAGGATGTAATGCTTGGTCCAGAGAAGGAGAGAATACCTCACCCCTCCCTGAATTGCATTTATAGATCCAGGGTATCGATAGCACACAGTGAGGTCATTTATGAAGCAGACTGGTAGCACAACTCATTATTCAGAGGGCCTCAGGAATCCAGGATGTGACTAGTAAGTTAGCATTAACAGCATCCAGAAAACAGATGTGAGTACAAATCATCCCTCCCTGGATTGCATTTATACAGGGAAGGTAAATATGCACAAACTGCGGAGGGTCATAATACATAATGATGTAAGAAGGGGCCATATGACATATAGTGTGCTCTGTCTCACTTGTAACAGTGCTCTCTATTATGATCAATACTCTGTTCACACTGCAGTTGCCAACCCGTGTCTGCAATGTGAAGAGCAGCAAAAGTGAGCAGTGGACTTGCAGTTTGATGCTGCTTCCCAAAGGGTGCTCTCAGGGGAAGCACTGACTGTGCACCACTTGTGTGTGGCACACAAGTGCACCTCCTGCTTTTAGGTCGAGCATTCGAGACCTCTTGTATATACTTTAGTATACACTTATATGTGTATGTACTTTGTGGGCTCTGGAGATCAGTCCTAGGACTTGTCTGCATCCGCTCAGGGACTTTTTTCTGTTCAACTGCCTCTATTTAACTGTCTTGATAGAAAACGACCAGTAAAGGTCAGTAAAATACCAGATTTGCTTTCTGCTTGTTCAACTGCCTCTATTTAACTGTCTTGGTAGAAAACGACCAGTAGAGGTCAATAACATGCCAGAATTGCTTTCTGCTGAGGGACTTTCTTTTTTTAATTTATATGGCAACTGCCTCTATTTAACTTTCTTGATAGAAAACAACCAGCAGAGGTCAGTAAAATACCAGAATCACTTTAGCATTCTCTAGATTCCAGTCCATAGAAATTGTCTTCCACGAGCACCCGTAGACAATAATATTTTTTTCAAATCTTGTATTTTCAGTGATATGACCACCGAAGGCCCTGATTTTATATTAAAAACAGAGCTTTGGACTATACCGTTTCCCGCTGAAAGGCAATATTTCTCTCCATGTGTTCCCATACCTGGTGTGTCACGCAGTTTGGTGCTTACTTTCCCTCCATGTTAAAGAACAGTAGATGTTTCAGCACCCAGGCTAATGTGCTGCATAGCTAAATACATATAAGGTTCCAAAGGCGAGGCCGATTACATTGCAAATGCTTGTTTGCCTATGCACCCTCTTCTGTAATATACAAGGGGCATGATTGCACAGGATTTCATCATTTACATGGGGCCACACCCCAACACAAATGAGGGCACACTCCCTGGATCATGCTAGCGCATACTGACTGCCATACAATTGATGTTACACACGTTGCTACCAAGGATTTGTGGCTCTTTCTGTAATACCTTTGTACACACACGGTGCAAAAAGCGGGCTGAAACGCCTGTTGTGTCCCCAGCATACTATGTATAAGACAGCCCAGGGAGATGAGGTTTGCATTAATGCCATCCATGTTACAGAGTGAGTACAACTCGTCCCTCTTGGATCCTCAAAAACTAGGGCAGCGATAGGTACCAAACACTGGTGCAGATGGAGATCAGAACGTGTAGCTCTTTAGATGTCAAACATAAATGGCACATACAGGGAGGAAGGATAGATGCCAGTGGGTGCAAGATAAGCACACCTTATCCTTTCATGGATTTCAGGAATCCATGGCAGTGACGTGTGTGGCAAGGACTGAGGCTGGGCCTGTTACAATAGAGAGTAGAAAGCACAGCTCCTTACTTAGCAATAATCTGGGGTACAGATAGTACAGATAGTACAACTCACAACTCACCCATCACTGGATCACAGGAACTCAGGGTAGTGATAGCTGGTAAGAACTATGGCCGAGCATGATAGAGAAGGAACATAGAAATCACAAATCCTCGGATCACAAGAATCCAAGGCAGGGATGGGCGGAAAGGACTGAGACCAGAGTTAACATAGAAAGTGAGTACCACTCTCCATCCCTTGGGTGTAAGAATTCAAGAAAGGGCGGTCAGGAAGATTTGTTGACAGCCATGACAAACAGACTATAATGTATAGCTGTAAGAGTAGTGATATAAAGGAATCATAGCCACTTATATCACTCGGTTGCTTCAATGCATCTTCCTAGCCATTCTCCTAAGGTGCCCAACAAGCATCAAGAATGCCAGGGCAGCACCCATGGGGGGCTCAGGATTCCAAATCACATCCCAAAACACTGGATCTTGGGTAGAACTTTCCCTCAGAAAGGTATTGAAAATGTACAGTTTCACACATTCATATTTAGGACTCTGCTCCACTTTCTTCCACGTAATCCACAAGCTGATATAAACTCACCAAGGCTTCATGTGCAGGAGGGGAAGAAGAATGGTCTGGAGTAGGAGAGGAGAGAGGGACCACACCTCTGGTTCCATGGAGGCAGCTTTGATGATTTCCTAGTGTGGTTGTGTGACTGATTGAGTTAGTGAGTCTGTTACTCTCCACCACTGTAGCCTGAATCATGTGCACGTGCTTCAGTCCACGTAGGATGCAGATTTAGCTCTTGTGAAGGGTGCAGTGAAACTTGCACAATTTCTCTGAGATAACTCCCATCACTTGCAATCCATCAAATCAAAACGAACACACACCTCTGTTCCACCTGCCCAGTGTCTCTCAAAATACCTTTACCACTCCATCGCCCAAGAAAGAATCCAGTTGATGGTATGAGGAGTAAAGTCCCAGCTCACTGTGCCATCCATTCCAAACACACCATCTTCTTTTGCCCCTCAGGCTACACTGCTTTGTTTAGTTTTGAACTCAGTGTGAAGGATCCTTAAACTCAGAGACGCTCCCAACCGGTGACCCCACCTGCAGTCTCGATGAGCCTCTCAACCGGGTTCCTGGCTAGGCAGGTGCCAGGACTGGTATCATTTTGGGGTGCAAAACTTGCACTCCGAGGTGATGTCTACTGACCCTTGTAAAATAATTGCTGGTAACAGGAACTCCGAGTTTTGAATTTTCGTTCCAAAAAGATTACCTGAATTGCTTTTTCGATAATGATTGAGGACATGGTAACGAGCGCGGATTGAAGACTCATCAAGATCATCTTCGGTACCCATGCCATTAGGGTTGACTTTAGGGTATTCCTAGTAGGTACTCCGACGATCTGTATTCTGGGGTGCGAAGAGGCGATAGCTACTTCCAGAAGCAGCACCTTTGCAGCATTTCTTGGACCCTGATAACTTCGTGACTTCCTAAACAGTGCAGCCTCCAACTCAAATTAGCTTACAAACTTGCCATTTTTGTGATTATATCGGTGCTCAATTCATCTGGTTAAGTACATTTCTCTTTCGGGATTTGTGTGTTTCTTTGGTCATTGTTTCTTTTTTCTTTCCAGTGCCCTGAAGTGACCATGAACCATTTTTCTGTGCATTGCATGTTGCACAAAATATAATCATTATTAAAGCAATAGTCATCTTTTTTCAGACCATTTTGCGAGATATCCTACGCTTCCTGATGGTGTACATGGTGTTTCTCTTTGGTTTTGCAGCAGGTAAGGAATGTCTTGATGTTATTTTAGACATTGGTTGATAATATTTATTCATTTGTTTTGTAAAGTGCTGGTTTGTGATTACCACTTCACAGTGCTAAATAACACTCAAGGCAGCAGTCCATGTTGATTCGTTATCTCCATCCTGCCTGATTCCTCCATCAAAGTCATGCAGAACTGTACCACCAATCATTCCAGCGTTGATGTTCGGTGGGCCACTGGTAGTGGAGCAAAATCACTTAATAACTGACTTCTGTTTATTCTGTTTCTCTGTTCTGTCCTTCTACCAGTGTTTTCCAACAGGTAGAATTCACGTGGCAGAGAAAGAAACAGAGGAGTAAACACAAAGGAGAGGATTGGGATAGCCAAGAGGAAGCCAGAGGGAGAGAGAGAAATAGAGAGAGAGGGAGAGAAACTAAGAAAGAAAGAAGGTGAGGGAAGAAGAGAAAAAGATAGAGAGAAGGAGAGATCAAGGCAAAACACAGATGGACAGAAGGAAGAAGAAGAGAAATTCTGCTATGAGAAATTTTAGATTTGGCAGAAACTACTTGTTCGTTTGTGACACTTTGTAAGACTCAACACTTGGTTGCCTTAACTGTTTAGAAACTCCTCTTTCCTAATATAGTATAAATGAATTTAACTGACTAACTGAATTCAATTAAGGGTCTGAGACAGAAACACAACCACATAGTATACAGCAAATATACACTCAAACACACCCGTAAAAAATGTACATATACAAGCACACCAGTGCATACGCATTGAGTACAATGTGTGCACATGTTACTGACTCCGGAACATTGAATTCTGTTTTTCAGCTCTAGTTACGTTGACTGGTGAGCCACCTGCAGAAGCAAAAAATGTGACCGCCACAGAGGGCAGCGAAGACTCCGAAGGGCGTGGCACCTACGGTGGTCTCTACATCGCCTCCTTGGAACTCTTCAAGTTCACCATCGGCATGGGCGACCTGGAGTTCAACGAGAACCTGAAGTTCAAGCACTTCTTCATGTTCTTGCTCATCCTGTATGTGGTGTTGACCTATGTCCTGCTGCTGAACATGCTGATCGCCCTTATGAGCGAAACGGTCAACAAAATCTCCAGTGAGAGCAAGAGTATCTGGAAGCTTCAGGTGAGTGATGTTGCAGCAATTGTTGGTTACAATAGCTTGGACTTGGACAAGAGAGCAGTTATTTGATTTTAATGTGTATTGGAAGATGTCTCACATCCATGTGAACGCCTCACCACATTTCACGTATGGCTGCTGTGTATGTGTGGCTCATCCATCCAAAAGTCTATAACTTGGCATTGACCACAGTGAAAAGACAGCCTTCTCTTAGTTCGAGCTACATTTAGCCTCAATCCTTCCCAACTTTTTCTTCTCCGAATATATTTTGGGGCACTTTTATCTTTGTATTCCAAGCTTCAATTTTAGCCTATATTGGAGGCATAAATATAAAAAGTGAAAAGAAAATCGGGTCAGTTTAAGTTTAATATTCCTCACTAAATTCCCAGCAAAGTTGTGGAAAACGTAGTAAAGGGAAGTGTGTTTGTGCTGAAATGGGGAGGATGCATTTCACTTTCTAAAAACTAATGTTGAGAAGGAAGAATACTATAAATTTGCTTTGAAAAGAGAGAATCGAAGATATGCCACCATTTTGAGGAAGTTGAAATTGAGGGGCACATTCATCAAAAAATTGCGCAGCAAGCCACCTTGCTGCACTGCGCTGCATGATGAGAAAAGGGCAGGAATGCAGTGTATTTAACATTATACAGCGCATTCCTGCCTTTTCCTTGCACTGGAGCACAATGTGCTGCCTAGCACCAACGCAGGCACCATGGTGCAAGGGTGCCTGCGTTGTAGGCAGCATTGTTTTTGTGCAGGAAGGTGCACCTTCCAGCACAAAAACAATCCCCAGAGGCATTTTCCTCTTTTTATGTGTGTTGCAGAAGAAAGAAAGAGGAAGGAATAGCAGAAATAAAGATATTTCTCCTCCTTATGCGTCACCTGGGGAGGCGTAGTATTTTGATGCATTCCCAGGTCTAACAGTAATGGTAAATCTGGGAATGAACCAAAATCCACGAGTGGATGCGTGGGAACACCCACGATCCACTCATGGAATGCCTCTCTGGGGCAGAGTAATGCAACGCAGTGATTTGCATTGCATTGCATTACTCTATGTATATCAAGCCATGCAGGGCCATGCAAGGTGGCTTGATAAATCATACTTAGTACATGCGTCACCCTTGTGCCCAATTGTGTGGCATATGGCGATGCAAATGCTTGATATATATGCCCCTCAGTACTCTGGAACACCTTATGACCTAGGGGAAACTTTTCTGAAAGCACAGGCTTGTCACATTGTGGGGTATCATGCAGGAGGTAGGGATTGGCAGCGTGCGGCATACTGGGGCTTCAGGTAAAATAAAATGCAGCCTCAAACAATCTATTTACACCTGACTTCCCCAAACCTGACCTTTCATAACCAGACCTTCTTTCTCAGAGAGCCATCACCATCCTGGACATTGAGAACAACTTGCCGCAGTTCCTGCAGGACAAGATGAGATCCGGCATTGATATCAAGCTGGGAAAGACTCCTGATGGCAAAACTGACGAACGACGGTGCTTTAGGTAACTCGCAAAAGCTCAAACATTTATTATAATATGAAAGTTATTTAAACCATCCTAGTTCTGTGCCCTGGACTGGCTTAAAGAAGCAATGGCTTACAGTGTGCTCAATACAGTGTTTAGTGAACTTATCTTGAGATATGTCAGGCGAGACAACAAGTGTTTTACTTAGCTGCATGCTTTCTAATATGAATCTTGTAACAGTTCAGCACTGCAAGAGGTATGTGAGGCGTTGTTATTTATTTATTTTCATGGGTGAGTTGAATTAAATACGAACAAGCTCAGTTGAGTTTTCATTCAAAACAGAACTGAGCACTAGGCAACACAAGTGCAAAACCTTACATTGGTATTGCTTTAGTATGCTTTGCATTCTACCTGCGCATAAAATAATGTGCATGCTACAGTGTATATGAGTATGAACATGGCACAGTGATACACCCCTGCACACCACCCTGCTAGAGGTATTTTATGCCTGGACTCGGAACAGGCACTTCCGGTTAACATAGTTAACAGTTACCGGTTACCATAGTTAAGCAGGAATGTAGAGCAATGTACTAAATTTCACACCACTTAAGAGTCCTTAAAATAACTTATAAATTGTGTCATTAGCCCTACTTTCTTTTACATTTGAACCATGTCTATCACTCTCCCAAAAAGGCCATAGCACCTTATGGAAAAAGTTGCTGATCATCAAGGTTTTCGGTGTATGGATTGATGACTCATCTATTACGTTTGGACAAAGCATGGGATACAGGCGTCTAGTCAATAGCTCCACATATGAGAAAGGACTTGCCCTTGACATTAAAATCTCTTTAAGCGCATACATATGCTTAGCTAAGTATCAGACTCCCTAGTGATCAGACTACATCCTCATAAATCTTGACATCACCAAATACTTGGCATCAATTACCACTGACAGTCAACAAGATCCACGCGTCTGCCAGAAACATTTCCAATGCCATATCAGCCACCTTTTCCCAGACACTGCCCATGACCGCAGAGGCACCCAGAGGAACCACTCATCTTAATTGAAGGGCCAGTCTTCACCACATTGTTCCTGGAGGGACCATTCAAATCAAAGAAATCCAAATCAACAAAGACTTTAACAAACCAATGATACAAAGACAAACTCTTGTGAATGAAACGAAAGGGGCCAAGTTTAGAGCTGTAATTGAAGAAATCTCAACTAGCAGGCATTGGTTAAGCATGCCAAGTCCACTACCAGGGGCACAAACAGGTAAAACACTAGGCCAAGAAGTCCTACATTTGGCTGAAATAGCAGGGCAGGAAGAAATAACTCTAATTAAGTCTTCGGCATCTACAGTGCACCACCTACTCAGTTTCTCATCAGTCTTGTACTATGTTATTCTAACCTCACTAATCCATAGACAATTACACAAGTAGTTACACACTCAGTATACACACACAAATACTCACACACACAACGGTGCATGATTCACTGTCCATAAATCACTAAAATATCACTAAACCCATGCAATGAGCAGTCCTCCCTCTCCTGCATCTTGGCAAATCACTTCATTTTTCTGTGTCATTCCTGATGTGTGTCAAATTGTAAACATGTATAGAAAAGTGCTGAAGATGAGTATTAACTTATGTGCTGTCAGAGTCATTGAGGACTTTAATCAATGAGAAACGACGTCTACAACCATCACGAGGGATGTTGTAAAACTTCAGCGTTCCACATTGCACTGTCAACTATTCTAAATTCTTTTTCTGAGGTAACATGGGCTGAGTTAAAACCAGTAACAGCAAAACAATTTTTCTCATAGATCGTTCAAAGTTAGTTGGATTTACTCAGCAGATAATATTGCCCCATAGAAGTACCAATATTGCTCGGAATGTTCTTGTCCAAGGGAAAAATACCACCTATTCTGAATTAACGAGGTCGGAATTAAGGATAATATGTGATATTGGATTAAGCACACCTGAATACCACAGGTTTACCCCCTTTCTGACCTCCTTTCCGTGCGCAAATGTTGCCAAGATTTCGTGCTGAAATCTGCACAAGAAAAATTCTTTCGAGTGTGCAGATTTTGCACATTTTGTAATCTCAAATCAGGCACATTTACAGGATCATTCTAAATGAGTAAAATACATGATAGTTAATTCAAAATTTACAAAGATAACATTCATTTATTGTGAAGAAAACACATTCGGATGGAAACAGATTTATAAAGTAAAATCGGTTTCCTGTTACTATTTATCATTGATGACATATCCTGTAACAAAATCTAATAACGGCAAGTTAATCTACACACAATGCCTGTTCAATGTAACAACTGCTTTGAAATGTAGCAAAATCATAAACTGAAAATCAAAACAAAAGATGTGCTAGTTATCAGTCATAAATAAACATCACCGGGGCAGATTTACAAGCCCCTTGCGTGACTTTTGCGCCGCCGTTGCGTCACTTTGTGACGCAGCTGCGGTGTAAATGTTGCAGCCCATTTACAACGTGATGCCCTACCCCTCTCCGCTCTACTCTTTCTCCTCTTTCTAACTACTGACCCTTACCCTCACCTGTCCTTGCTCATAGATCCCACCCTGCCTTATCCACTTGACTTTCTTTTGTGAACCTTCCTCGTCAGCTGAGACCTAGCTATTTTGACTGATGCCCGATGGAGCTACCTTGTTTAGCTATAGGGGAGACGGGTTGTGGATTCCCTCCTCGGTCGTCACCTACCCAGTCGGTCTTTGGGCAGACTTCCTCTCGTCTCTCCTGCCTTCTTTTCACCCATCCTCCCCCTTCACATTTCCCCCCTCCGCTTTATCTGTCACCTTTCCTTCCTCTTTCCATATGTTGCTTATTTTCTGATGTAAAGTGTAACTGGTTTATTGTGTTCTGTAACATTGTGTAACCCAATGTAAAGCGCTCTGATACCTCCGGGTCTAGCCAGCGCTATATAAAACTCTCAAAATAAAAGCCGTCCTGTTCTTCCCTTCCACGGAGATTGGTGTTGCAACCATCCAACTCTACTCTGTCCAGAAAACAGTTGTTTACGCTATCCCTAACCGCAAATGCCCCTGACACACCAAGGGGAGAGTGAAGGAAAGCTTTCTTTTCCCCCAGCTACAAAGAGTGGTAGACAACAATACTCCCACCAGCCAGGTTAGTCAAATTGAAATGATTACTTCCTGCACTCCTTCTCCCAAGAGAGCAGCCGCTGCCCGTGCAGGTAAAAGCGGTGGGGCCGGATGGGGGGGATTTCGACAGACGATTCGTTATTTATTGAATTCGTTATTCATTGAATTCGTTATTCATTGAATTCGTTATTCATTGAATTATCCCTTGTGGTTGTCTGTTGAAACCCCCCACCAACCTGACCCCACCGCCTCACCGATCTTACCTGCACGGGCCGCTCCTGCATGAGAGTACCTCTAGAGTACTCTTCTCAGGCAGGCAAAATAGAAGACATTCCTCTGTTCACGCCTATAAAACAGAGGGACACTGTCCTCTCCTAAGCAAACAAGTCTGTTGGATGCCATCCTTTGCTCCACTCTTGTACTCCAAAGACCCAAGGATACTCACATTCATTAGACGCCTTCGCTGTGTCATTACACTCAAATGGTGGTCGCCCAGGCAGGTGGGTTACTTGTGGTTTGGCTCACAATCTAAAGCTCTTATTTTCTTTCTAAACAGAGTGGAAGAGGTGAACTGGAATGATTGGAACCAAAACCTGTATCATCTGAATGAGGAACCGGGGAATGGAACGGAAGAGGAACTGAAGATGTCCGGGAAGGAGGGCAGTCCACAGAGAGGTGAGAGACAAACATCACTAATGACAAAGGGATCCAAAAAAGGGAACTCTGGAGTCATTCCAGCATCTTCTCACAGTCTGGGATTGGTTGGTTCCTCTGCAGAGCGAGAACAGTCAGGAACTGACAAGTCTAGAACACTCATATTTATTCACATTAGATCCTGCACCAAACACATTTTCTATCCTTGACAACTCATACTTACTACAAATAACTGACACCATCTTCAATAAACGTTGCCTGGGCTGACCAGACTTCTGTATAGGAGCTTTCCAACTAGATCTGCAGTCAGTCTCTGCTGATGTAACTGGGCTGCATTTATATATGATTGATTGATTGATTGATTGATTGATTGATTGATTGATATATGTACAAAATATGCCTCAGTACATGACTTCTAGACCAAGAGATGGAGGCATACATGGCTTGATAGATGTGAATAGAAACACAGCTATGTGGTAGCTATATAATGGATGGGTGGATGGTGGATCCATTAAAGGAAGGAAGAAGAGTTCAAAATATAAGCAGACTAGAGGCTTGATGGGTGATATGGAAATGAGTATACACATGTCAGATGGTTGGACAGATGGATGCAGGATAGATGTATGATTTATTCTAGCTAGATACATGAATGTGTAAAGACAACAACGGCAATAATAATGTAAAAAAGAATGGATGGCAAGATGAATGTATGGAAGGATGGCTGGACAAACGAATGAATAGATGGATGGCACCATGGGTTTAAAAAAGAATAAAAAGAGTGATGATGATAAAATATATGTTTGTTGGTTTAGGGGACCTTGCACAGAAAGATAAATCATGGATGGTCACTGAGGGAAGTATAGATTAGGGGTGGGCTGATCTCGCGGAGTTCCACTGCAGAGTAACATAAAAACTCTGATTGCTCGGAGTTCTGCCAACCGGTAGAAAATATGCAGATCCTGCTGCAATTTAGCATTGGTAGCACAAGCAGTGTTGAAAAATCAGCACAAATGGCACCATGCGTTGTTCAAGAGCGCACGGCCACCCAAGTTAATTTTGCTGCCACTCGAGTCGAAAATCTAGTCAAACGGCAGCAAATCTACTCAGGCTGCAGTCCTCTAACTGTGACTGCTCATGAATCGTGCTAGGGGCTGCAAGCTCACATTTTCTAGAACCTCGCGGGAGATAAATTCCACCACACGGCAATTGGCGGAATTTGGCCAGAACTCCTTGTTAAAGATTAACGCGGAGTGACCAAAATTCCACCAATTACGCGGGGGGGACATTCTGCCCACCACTAGTAGGGATAGAATGGCAATTTAATAAGCAGATAGGTGAGCAGTTATCTATGGGACTGGTGCATAAGTGTACGGATGGGCAATATCTATGTGAATCTGCGAGATAGAATGATGAATAAGTGAAAAGATGGCTTCTTGCGTAGATGCATGGTGAGACAAACGGCTGAGATATATGGATGTATGATTGTGAAATATTGGTGGACCATAGAAATATATTGCTGTGACCTCCTTACCCATGTGTATGCCAACTGTCACTGAAAAGTGTCTCTAAATAAACAGTATAATTTTTCCTTTCCTGATCATTGCCATGCCCACATCACAACCAAATGTTGGCAAAGTTGAGCTCTTCTCCCACTTTGGCCATGCAGTGTCATGAATGCTCCCGCCTTTTCAACTGTCCGATGTCAGTACTTTTGAATACCCCACAACCACATTTAGAGTTGAGTCCCTTTCTCTACGATTTGCTTACATTAGGACTAAATAACAGGCGAAGAGCATCAGGGACCGCTTATGAATACTAATGAGGCGGTCTGTGTTCTACTTGTGTCTATGAAAACCCTACATTTTCTGGTGTGCATGCGAAAGCATGTCTTTGCATTTGCACTGACTGGTGGTATTTTCACTCTTCAGATTTGGCAAAAATAGGACAAGGTTCACTGTTTCCCTAAATATCCAACTATAGTTACAATAGAAGAACCATTCTCTTCTCGAATATTTGGTGGCATTTTTATACCTCTCCACAAAGTTTCACGAAAAGTTTAGAAATATAGGTGAGCCATCCATGGGGATGGCACAGAACACTATGCTCCAGGCTTCTCTCTATAAGGGAAAGACCAAAGGCAGAACATCATTCTCAGTACAGGCAGCAAAATGTTGGAACTCCTTACCAGCCAAGATAACAAATATACAAGACCATCAGAAGGTAGGAAGTAAAGACCTAGTCCTCCTGAAACCAGGACCTAGAATTAAGCTACCACAGTGGCATCCCTAATTCTAGATTACACAAGGGCGCTCCTTAAAATGACAGAACTACTATGACCGAACAGCCTTGGCTAGCTGCATTCAGTGCAGACTTTGAACTACACTCATATCCTCCTGGCTCCTAATACACCATTCTATCCTAGCTGCCTGTGACCAGAACAGACTGGAGAGTGCTTGTTATCCAGGTTTTGGACCTGTTGAGCAATCATACTAGGCTGTATGTAATCAGTGCAGGCTACAGACAACACTCTTGGCTCCTGAACCAACATTGTAAAAGACTGTCTGTAACCAGAACAGGCCAGAGAATGATTCTATCGTAATTTTTCAACTGGTAGAACAATCATACCAGGAAGCCTGCAGAGGAGATCCTATAGGGCAAACCTAGTTTTTCAAGCTTCTATCATCAACCCAAACCAAGGCTTTCATTTCATTTCTGAATGCACAGAGAGATCTGCGACATAACGGTTGCATATTGGATGTCTTTAAATTTGTCTGTCCCTGCAGGTACCACTCTCTTTCCTCACTAAGTCTTAGGTGCAACAACCACTTGTACAATGACGACTGTAATACAGAGCGTCCAAGTGGATCTCTAGCCTATACTCCTCCCTAGACCTTCATAGATTTATATAATGGCTGTCTTAATGCTTTATGCAATATAAGATAAGGGGTTGAAGGCTCAGTGATCACCCAAAAACCTATTGCACAAATATATGACTCTGTAAAATGATCCATGGATGTTGTGTGGTATATCTACTAAATTACATAATTACAAACTATTTAGTGCTGGAGGATAATTGTTTTGACCGTTTTACTGAGTTTGATTTTGCTACCTTGTGCCTGGTGTAAATGATAAGCTGTAATTGACATGTTGAATCTTCTAACTCAGAAAAGGGAGCATATTTAGGGGAAGTAGTGCCACCTAGTAGTCAGACTCATTGTAGTGTTGAGTGAGGACAAACGGTAGCCTGCAGTCTACTTCCTGGCCACATGGGGTAGGTCCTATGGTTGCCACCTTTCTTAGAAAAAAATACCTGCGGTTTGTTTATGTTTTGCTATTCTGGATCAGTTAAGAGCTGACAGCTTAACAGTAACTCCAGTATAATTGTCAGAATTATGTTGTAACATGGCAATGAACCCTCTATTTGCTCTAGTAATCTTTGTGGAACGATCTGCACAGCTCTCAAATACTTTTTAACAGATTTGTTATATTTAGTGGTTTAGGTTTATGTTTTAGGAGGGGAAAATGCCTGATTTTACCTTTTTTATCAATATTTTTACTGGCCTGGACTTAAAAATACTACCCAGGCTGGTAAAAAACGGAAAGGTGGCAACCCTATGGATAATGGAAAAGCCTTAATTTGCTGTAGGAGAGAGGAGGGTACATGGATTAACAGGACTATAAAGGTTTGCAGAAATATTCGGTTTCAGATCTCTAACTTCTGGGATACCAACCTGCCTGGTCACTGATGACGTGATGGGAGTCATTTGTGGCTGTAGAAGAGGACTAGGTTGAAGTCTGAGAAAAAGTGTCCTACCAAAATAGCCAACTTTCCATTGGTAGTATTGGGTTCTACTTACACATTCTGAATTATGGAAGCTTCTCACATCCTCCGATAGAATTTCTGGAACGTTTTGAACACATCTCTTAAAATATTTGTTGTATGCGTTTATCATGGACAATTTTCAGCACATTTTTCAATGGTCTGTTTCTGACTGTTTTACAGGGAATGGTTTCAGAAGCTTGGTTTCACGTATAAGAGCAGAAACAGCAAAGCAGGAGGAACAAATGCCCTTAAATTCTGTAACGGCAACTCCTTCTGACGGCGGCACGGGTGACGCAAGGAGGAGATCCTCAGACAGCCTCACAGATGTTCAAATGGCTTGAGCTGGAAGTAGCAACCCCTTTAATATGAGCAATGTGTCACGCCTATGAAAACCTCATGCAATACCGTGATTGATTTTTTGACCAATTATGTCTTTCATTGAAGGCTTTGACCAATCCCATGACTCGACTTTCAGACCAAATCCACCTTTGCTTCAAGCCTGATCCAATTACATGACTGAATGTTCAGAAATGGAGAAACATTTACTTTGGGCCCACTAAGGCCTCGTCACTCCTTACTATCCTCATTACTCTCACTGGTCTCATGCTTTTCAGCACTGCACTGCTTGCAGTGGTGGTCAAGGTTCTCGCTTTGGCTGTGGTCTCAGACAGGAGGTTGCCCGATGCCTCATCCAGACCTTGTCCATATGTCCGATCAGACACTTTGCTGAAGGTTTTTTTTCGCTGTGCGATGAGCATCTTATACTGATATGCTATTATGCCCATCTCCTGCAGAACCTGCCTTTCAAAAGAGACCTGCATCTTGTCATCAACAATAGTGCCAAATTGGAAGAGGAAGTCATGGTATGGGTGCAGAGACAGAGTCAGTGGCGTAACAAGGATACCATGGACACTAAAGCAAACAATGAAAATGGACCCTTACCACTCCTCCCAAGGTTGAGCAGTAAACAAAACCTATAATGGGGTGCGGTGGTTCCCTTAAATCCCTAAGCCCCGGAAACAGAGCACCTGCTGTGCTAGTTACAGCTACACCCCTGGCCATAGCAATGCAATTCAGTTGACATTAGTAGTATGTCTGAATCTACAATCAACGTTCTATGGGTCGTAAGTGGGATGAATGATAGAGATCAGGCATTTTAAAGACCTGCTGCCATCGAAATAGGATGAGCTAATTCTTTTTACAATGTAATGCTCTGCATTGTGCCAAAGTTAGCTCTCAATGTAAAGCACCCATGATTGCATTAGCTAGAATGCTGCCAAAGATTCCACTATGCTTACTCTTAGACAGAGGCAGTATTCCGCATGCTCCTTCGTGATTACATACATAGCCTCATCTGCTAGGGTGCAGTCTCAACAGATTAAGAGAACACTAAATGCTCTATTCATGCATTAGTTATTAGAAATAAGGATACCAGACTGTTACCCCAAGTCTTTGGTGGTGTAGATGCACGGCAGCAGTGCTCCGACAAATCTCAAATGACCGGTTGTCATGTTGCATTTATCAAAGACAGGTGAACAGAAGCCCACAAGCAGAATTTAACCTCCACCTCCAAAGAACCCCACACTTTATTATTAACACTACAGCACTTACAGATGGATAGCAGTGATATAGACCTCTGAAAAGTCAAGAGTGATAAACCCCAGATCCAGGGAATGCTGTTATCAGAGACGTTGGCGTAGTGACTGTACATAGTCAATGCACTAAACAATGGAGGCTGGAGAGGAAACATGCATGTTGACCTACAGCTCTTAATGGAGTCTGAAGAGATAAACTGAGGTCAATAGTTCAGTAATTGGGAGAGGCCATTTTGATAGGTTCCATCTCAAAGTTCAGTACTAATCAATGGACAGGCTTGTTAAAGGCTGTACTTAGTCCTATCCCATCAGAAGTGCCAACTATGGTGCCCCACCAACATCCTTGCCCCTGTCCACATGCACAGATCCACAATGGTTGTTGTGGGCAATAAAAGTAAAATGGGGTAAAACTATGAAAAATGAAATGCAGGAAGTATCTTATACAGGTGTTGCAAGAAATGCAAGAAGTCTAAAATGATATTTTAGCCCAGCAGGGGCAGCTGCTTATCTGGCTTCTTGTTGGCATCACTCAAGGTACACAATGGTAGTATATGCTACAAACAGCCACACCTCACTGTAAGAAGCTCTTGCATATCAACTAAAAAGGTTCTAGTCTCTGGACAAATTAGAGGCAATACCTGCGTAAGATACTTATTGAGAACAATCTACTAGGGTGGATTTCAAGGGTGGTAGGTATCTGACACATCACTGACAGGAGAAACTCCCAATATTGCATCCAGCTCCGTATCTTATCCAGACTTTATTACTTTATCAAACTATGTTATGTATATTTTCCCATTGTTTCTAGTTTTGTAGTAAATTGACATGTAAAGGATAATTTTGTTCAGTCTATTACTTAATATATGCACTGTGACACTACAGAACTAAGAATACTGACACTTGCACTGTGACCTTTGGGATATCAAACTCGAGCACCATGACTTTTGGGAATGCAGACAGGTGCATAAAAACATACTGGAATTTAGAAAAGTAAAAGGACTGCTGAGAATCCAGTCATATGCATGGTAACCATTGCGTATTCCATACATGTCAATAGACCGACTCAGGTGGGAGACTCCTGATTTTTTTAATTAAAAAATGTCTTTATTTCAGTTATCTCCCCTCTTCTTTCCCATGTTGTCTTCTACGTACTGTAAGCCACTTGGACATCATGATCTGAAATAATGACCTGTTTAATCCTATTGTCAATTAATGCAGGCATTTGTCTCTGAAAACTTTGGGTAAGCTGTGCTTGCCATCTGTTTCACATTATATACATTGTAAGCATACAGAGTCACAGAGGCTAAAGCTAAGACCTACCTGAAAGTCTGGTTCTGGGAACCAATAGAGTTCAGTGTAAAGTAATTTGTCATATACGATGGGTGTGGAGGGCAATTAATATTTTTATCTACAGAAGCAGCCACGCTGTACTATCTAAGAATAACCTCCATTCTGTGAAACTGAACTTTGTGAAAATCATAAAGTACAAGTTAGTAACATATTTTAGATGTTCAACATCGAGAGTTGGCACTATGGTGCCAGTGGCAGGATACCCTCACAGGAGATGCATATAACATAATATAATATGGAGGGACAAATACAGCAACGCCCTGAATTTTTACTTGATGAAGTCAGTGAAAACCTTCTAACAAAAGCCAACAAACTACACGTTCCAGGAACTGCACGATACTGTTGACGCCTACACACACATATATCAGTGATGGTACGCATACACTGAAGTAGAGCAAGGGGCAGTGTAAATAGTGACTTAGATACTAACCCTGGGCGTAGTTCGCGAAGTAACGCTTCGCGAAGCAACGCAAAGTGCAGTTCGCACTACGCGAGCTACGCGTAGCACTACGCGAGCTACGCGTAGCACTACGCGAACTGCGTAGTGCGTGGTTCGCAATGATTGCACAGTGCCGGATGCTTGTCCGCACTGTGCAATCATTGAAAACGGCATCTTGCACAGTGCGAGCTGTCTTTACTGCCGCTCGAGTAGATTTTTACTCGAGCGGCAGCTTTCTCAACGCGGACTGGTAGTTTCTCATCGCGAGCGGTCGCGAGCATACGCGACCACTCGCAATGAGAAACCTGACCTCCCCGCATTGAGAATCTCGCCGGGAGGTTTATTTTCACGCTCGCGATCGGCAACTTGATGTTGCTGATCGCGAACGAGGAAAAAGTCTCGCCGGGATGTCATTTTGCTTGCTCGCGGTCGCCAACTTGACGTTGAGGACCGCGAGCAAGCAAAAAATGACCGCTGCACTACGCTACGCGTGTTTGCACTGTGCTACGTGCAATTCGCGTAGTGCGAAGTAGCGCAAACTTCGCAAACTACGCGAGCGTAGCGTAGTTTTCCGCCCAGGCCTATTAGATACTGCATGTGTACTGTCATTGGGATATAGGGAACTGTTCTGTTGCTCTTGGTAACTGGGGTCTTATGTATTTTTCCAATATCTTAAACTTTTTCTGTTGCCTTGTGGCTTTTGTTGTTGTCTATGTTTTTGAGGTAGGCCAAACCTACAACTTAGGTATTTTGGTTCATTTTGTTAGAATACTTTTGTTATAAACATCTCTGGAAAAGGTGGATCTGAGTGGGTGGCCATCTCTTCTGAGGCTCTATCCCCCAACGCATTACGTGCGTCACCTAGCAACCCCCCCATCTTTCTGGCACTGTAGATAAACCTGAAAATCTATCTGGAGTGCAAACAGACTGGAAGTACTTTGAGCAAGTTATCCTACATGAGACCCAGAAAATGCTAACTGCGTTCACTTTTCGCTCTCGGGCTGCGGATTACCCGGCAGAGAACAGAATGTACACTTTTTGGTGCACGAGTTTATGTGTTATTTTCATTTTGTATTAGTGCAATGCACATCATAAATCCAATATATCATTCATAAGCCAATAAAGTGACTTATGGGTCAGAATGTGTTCTCTGTTGTAACTGAAGAAGTTGAATCTGAGCACAGTGAGAGTTGATTGTTCTGGTAATAATTAGCGTATTTTTTAGGTACCGACACAAAGTATGGCCTTTCCTCAAAACCATTGTGAGCATACCAAAAAGAAAAACCTTGGGTGGGCACATTTTCCCAGCTTTGCCAAACTTCGGAGAAGTTTCAGAGAACATGGCCTACCCAAATGGGCTGCTTGCCAGCCTCATAATGGCAGCACTTAAAGAGGTATGGCCTGGAGCAGAGGGTTTCGAGCATGCACAGAGGGGCTGGTGCTCTGCGGACGATTTGCGTTTAGAGGCAGAGCCTGAGGACTTATACACAGGGATGGAGAGCTAATTCTGGAGGTGATGATGTCAATGGTGGAGCAGAAGCATCTCTAGAGGCCGGCCAGATGGATCCCGTGCCCCAGCTCATTATGTTCTGCCACCCCTGCCCCCCTTTGTGCCCCACCATTACAGCTGCTGAATATACCAGGAGGCAACGCAGATAAAATACAGACAAGACAGTTTGCACACATGAATTTGTTCAACTACTTCTCATTACAGAGCAGTGTCATTTGCTTAATATTTTTATATCTGACTTTGCATGTGTGTATAAATCTAATTATACATATATAGATATATATGCAAACATACATACAAAGTGAGTTGTAAACATTTAAGCAATCTATCTGTCTATCTATCTATCTATCTATCTATCTATCTATAAAGTGGGTGTGTGAGTGGCTGTATAGGAGTGTGCATAGGTGTGTGAGTGGTTCTGTGGGTGTTCAAGTGGGTGTGTGAATGGGTGTGTGAGTGGCTGTGGTACTGGTACTGGTTTTGTGGGTCAGAGTGGGTGTGAGTGGCAGTATGGGTGTGTGAGGGGGTGTGCAGGCGGGTGTGGTTTTTCTTTTTTTTCTCTTCTTTATTAACATTTAAGAATACAATCATTACATCAGGATATAAGAACATTATGCTCACAATGTCAACTATTAGCAATGTCCCGACCTATATAGGCCTCCTTATCATATTACAAAAGGCATCACAGTGAAATAACTCCCCAAACTCCCTCCCCACCCCCACATCCCCTTTCCGATCCGTGTCAGGTTATATGATTACATAAAGAGATTGAAGACTGTACAGAAGCCCTATGTTTACCAGATTTAATCTAAGCACTGTTTCCATCTTATTCCCCCCCAGGGGTAGCCCCCTCAACTGAGGACTTGTAGACCTCAGGGGTCCGTTCATCTCTGAGTTTCGCTAACATAGAAGCCCATGCCAGGAGATCTTCTTCCACCTTATCATCCTTTCGCACAAATTTCATTTGCACCCACTCAGCAATCGCCCATTCACATACATATCTGAGCCATTCCTCGGGCCATGGGGGACGAGGACCCATCCATGCAATAACGACACGTATTTTGGCCAAGACGAGGCCCAGGAGAACAAACCGTCTACTCAGCTTCTTGCGCTTCGGAGCAGGCAACAGTCCCAGCAAGTACGACAGGAGAGTGATCCGAGAGATATATTGGTAAATAGGTTATCCCACTCACACTCCATATACAAAGTTCGTTGAGAGAAACCAATAATCGAGTCTGCAAAAAGTTCACACAACAGGGGTGTGGCAGGAAAACTGTCTAGTGTTTGGATGGCGTTCTCGCCATATATCCCTCAGATACATGCCCTCAAGTATATCCCGTAATGTGCCAGTCATGCGAGGCTTAGTGTGGGGTCGTGGCTGTTCACGATCGAGGGAGTCATCAAGGATACAGTTTACATCTCCGGCTAACACCATTGGTGCCCCCAGGTATGGTGATGCCGCCTCCATTAGTGTTGGGAAAAAGAAGGAACAGTCATCATTAGAGGCATAAACATTAATAATAGCGTTTTTGTAGGCATGGTATAGTATCCCCCCAGATGCGCGTCTCCTGCAGGCATGCCACGGCTATCTTATACCTTTTCAGGTAGACAAATACCCACCTTCATTTTTCAAAGATAACTATGCCTCGAACATTCCATGTAAGCAACTTAGTCATGGTGGCAGCCATGAAGCCAACAGATCATCCATGTTGCCGCTATGCGGCAATTTTGCCTCAGCCCAGTTATGTGACCCTAGACCTGTATCCAACTCTGCAAATTCTGTCATCTGACACGGAGGTAGGAAAACAATTTAACCCGTTCCGCAACACATTCAAGCTCCTCCCACCCCATGGGCAATATCAATATCACACCCCCCACCAACATGAAAACAACACAGTGAAGGCATGTAGATGTCGCCCCATTACCCACAAGGAAAGTCCCACAAATTAGAATACCCGAAAAGAAAAAAAAAACGGGGGCGGAGGGGAACCAGTAGATTTAGAATTAGGATACCCTTTCCCACCCACTCTAACATTAGTGGCTGGCCAGCCGGCAGGGTGTAAAGTCAATCCTCCCTCTGGTGGAGGTGGGCCCCCATCAACTGGTTTTGTTTTGCTGGTAACGTTCATCCCTTATGTAGGTCTCCCTTGCCTCCATAGTTATCACCCAGCAGTTTACCCACGTGGAGTGTTTTCGGCCTAATGTTAATGTATGTTTAACATATGTATCTCCTACTCTTCAGCCGCCCACCCTCCTTAAATATAAGTGTCTTCATTTGGGTTACTTACTAGCCATGTGTGTAGCTGGTGACAAAGCTCTTGAGTCCGGGACGACGTCCATGGCCTGTAGTGTTCCATCCGGACACACTCTGATCCGACCAGGACTCCGAGTCCGGGCGCTGGCCTGTGAGAAGATTTGCTTGCGTTGGGTCGCCACCCGAAGTGACTCCGTCGAGGGTACCAGACAGTCTCCTGGGGAACCCCGCGAGTCCAGCCAGTCACTCGCCTCTGCCGTAGAGAAAAAAAATAGTGCCTTCCCCTTACTTTCAACCCTCAGTTTGGCCTGGAAGAGGAGGCTATATTTGAGATGTACGTCTCTTAGGCGTCGCTTGACTGCTAGGAAGGTTCTTCGTTGGTCCTGGACTCGCTGCGTATAGTCTGGATAGCTTGATATCGGGTGGCCCTCGAAGAGCAGCAGCCCTCGGGTTCTGGTAAAATGCAGGATAGCGTCCTGATCTCGAAAATTGAGAAACCTGGCTATGATGGCTCTGGGCGGTGCACCCGGCCTGGGCGGAGGAACCAGCGCCCTGTGTGCCTGCTCCACAGTAAAGAACTTTGAAAGCTTCCTCGGGGCTAGAGTGGCAGTAAGCCATTCTTCCAAAAACAGCTCAGCGGACGGTCCCTCCGCTTTTTTGGGGAATCCCACGAAGCGGAGGTTCTTCCTGCCTGACCTCCCCTCAGCGTCCTCCGCACAATCGTCTAGGTGCACCAGGGTATGAAGCTACATCTGTAGGGTATCCACTGTTTGTTCAGTGGTGGTCACCCTGTCTGAAACCTTCTGCAGATCATATGAGCAAATTCACTTCTCTTGCAACTGAGTCTATTTTGTGTATCATTTCATCCCACGTGGAATGGATGGCTGTCAGCACATCAGCACATCAGCAATAGAGGGGTCCTCTTCCTCGGCCTGCTGTGCTCCGTCACCATGTGGAGCCAAAACCGTTGTGTGTGCTCCCTGATAGAGGAGGAGAGGGTGTGCATGATTTGAAATTTGTTGGCCTGGGTCACTTTGCCTTCTTCCTCCTTCACCATTTTATCTGTTCAGGAGACCTTTGGGTGCCACCTGCAGGTCCCCAGCAAGCACCCCTCACGATACCAGGCAGTGTGTCTATGTCAGTACTGTGAGTAGTGGCCTTGATCTCCTGCACTGCACAGACCCGTGTCAGACTGCAGCGTCAGAAAGTAGGCCAACCCGACACCCCTCCAGACCTGTGAGTTCCTCTCAGCAGACAATGTCCCCTGCACCCTGGACAGCTCGGTGTATGGGGGGAAAGAATACCAGCCTTACCCTCTTATATCCTGTGCTGTTGGCTTACGAAGTCTTGTTACAGAGGTGTATGTTTTATTGGATTAATAGCTGTGTGGGCCTCATATGATAGTCCTTGCTGCTCCCCAGCGCTGGTCATCTGCAGAGCTGCCAGTTTCTTGGTTTCCTCACTCCGGTGATACCGGCCAACGACGGCAGAGCCAGCACTTCTCACTGCCGCCTGTAGGTAAGGCCTATATTTAGGGTTCACAAATCTCCTCTGAGTCCTCCTTTGGGTTCCAGTTCAAATATTCTGCCTAAGGAGCACTACAGATCAACCCTCTGCCCCTGAGGAAGCGCCAAGCAATTTATCCCCAGTGCGCCATTATCGGAGTGCAGCATCTTTCAGTGAGGGAACCAATCTCGCACCCCGCTGGCCGCCCGGACACATCCCGCGCCGGGTCGGGCTCATCACAATCTCCTGCGAACTTCAATACGGCAACTCCGCCGGCAGGGCTGTTCCCACAATCGATCCCCATCCCGGAGGGGTCTCACTCGCCCCCGCTGTCCGCTGGTGCATGTCCACAATTCTGGCCCCACTGTGCTGCACCACAACAGCCTCAAGGGCGATTGCCCCGGGATCTCAGGCCCAGGCCGGCTGCCCGAACCTCCTCACCTGTCGTCCGAGGGGATCGGGGTGTCAGGGTTGGGGCGGCCTATCGACGGGCAGTCAGGAGTACTACCCCCAACAGGATGGAGGGCGCCCGCTCTTGTGCTCCATCGTTTTCTTCATCTGGCCGCCTCATCAATGAGACCGCCGTCCCGGGTTCCAGCAGCGAAGGCAAGATGGCTGCCAGCAGAACTCCCAGTCGTCGGAGCTCGTCCGGGAGTATCAACAATTCACGGCTGACCAAAGATCGCAGTTAGCGGCCAGGCAGGGGAGGCAGACTTCTCAAGCCAATGTTGATTAATTTTACAGCTTATACCGCACAGGGTGTTGACGGATCACTGGCGTTGACGGGAGCCCGGGGAAAAGCGTCTACGCTGCCATGTTGATAGGCCATGCCCCCAAGTTGGTGTGTTAATGTGTGAGTAGTTGTGTGAATGGGTGTGTGAGTGGCTGTGTGGGTATGTGAGTGGTATTGCGGGTCTGCATGGGTGTGTGAGTGGCAGTATGGGTGTGTGTGTGTGAGTGGATGTGCAAGTGGGTGCGTAGGTGACTGTGGGTCTGTGAGTGGGTGTGGTAATGGTTTTGTGGGTGTGTGAGTGGTTGTGTGGGTGTGTAAGTGGGTGTGTGAGTGTGTGAGTAGGTGTGTGAGTGCCTGTGTGGGTCTGTGAGTTGGTATGTGAGTGGTTCTCTGTGTCTGAGTAGATGTGTGAGTGACCGTATGGGTTTGTGAGTGGGTGTATGAGTGGGTGTTTGGATGCATGACTGGTGGGTGAGTGGCTGGATAGATGTGTGTTTGGGTGTGTGAGTGTCTGTGAGTGGGTGTACGTGTTTTTTTACTGGGGTCTGGATCCACAGAACTGCCACGGATTCACACAGAGGGGAGCCATGCTGAGCACCAAGGAGGATCCGCTGATCCTCGTTCGCCAAAAATAAAATACATTTGGACAATTTCTTGCCCATGAGGGGCCCCTCACAGACCCTTCCATCAGTCCCTTGGGGGTCAGGATACCTCTATCCTGGCCCCTTATACCTATTTCTACTTTATTTACTGTGTCCCGATTCACAAAATGAAGGCCCGCAACTTTTCTCTCAGGTTGCTGTTAGGCAATCACAGCATTGCTGTTGGTGAGTGGATCCACGTCTCTAGATATACATACATCTTTTTCTTTAATAACTCCAAAACTACTGAACAGATTTACACCAAATTACAACAAGCATCAGAAATGCAATAGGTCTCGCATTTTTCTGAGTTAGAGCCATTAGCATTGTAAATGGCAATGTCTTTTATTATGTGTTATGGAGTGTATGTATGTGGTGTGTAGTGGAATTTTGTGGGTTGGATTGGATTAGTTAGTTGTGGAATTGTGTGGTGTGGAATGGATTTGTGAAGTGGAATTATGTGGCATGGCGTGCTGTGGAATTATGTAGATAGTACTTATGTGGTATTGAGTGCACAGGAATTATGTGGAGTGGGTTTGTGTGTTATGGAGTGTAAATATGTTGAATGGTATTTTGTGATGTGGAGTGGTAAGTAGTGGAGGTTAATTATGTGGTGTACTGTTGAATTTTATGGCATGATGTGGAGTTTTGTGGTGTGGACTGGATGTATGTGTTGTGTTGTGTAATTGGTTGTTGAGTTGATGTATGTGCTTAGGTGCTAGTGTGGTGCAGATACATGGGGAAGAGGAGGTGGCGTTACGGATGGAGCTGCCAAGGTTTGAGTCTTAGCATCAGATCAGCACCCTGTGATCCTGTCCAAATCACTTAATTTACTAATGAGTATAAAAAAGTAGCGCGAGACCTCTAGAAAGGGCTTTAGAAAGCTAACCACACGCTCGTGCGTGTGGTTTTGCTTTCCGCGGCTGCCATTGGCTTTCGCGTGCTTTTTAAAAAAAATCCAGCACGCAATTGGGCAAAGGCGGGCGCATGTCCCGCCTTTGCTCTGCCCATTCCCGTCGGTGGCCAGCACGCGCAGCAGCGCGCGTTCGCCTGGCAGCCGCGCTCCCTCCCCCCCCTTCTCCCCGCTCCTCTGTGGTGCGCGCGCACCACTGGTTTCTTTCGCCGGTAATTTGGAAGGGACGGCAGACCGAGCAGAAGAGAACTGGCTTCGCTGACCGATGTCAGACGGGTGACAAGGTATCTGGAGGAGGCCGGGGTGCCAGGAGAAAGGGATCGCGCCGGCCTCGGAAAGAAGCAACAGTACCGGCTCGTGAGCGTCCCAGACATTTCGCACGGGCGGTGATGTCAAACAAGGAGCCACCCCGGCAGGTAAAGCTCCTGGTGCCCGGGCGGGCGGTCAGCTGATGAGCACCGAGCTCAATACAGAGATCCCAAGTTAACCATGCCTGAGTAGTTTATCTGGCCCGGCTCTTCCCCTGTGCAGTATGGTACTTGTAGTCCTGTTTATCCCATTGTAACTTCAGGGCTCCAAGTGACAGAATGTGTAGCTAAGATCTGCTCTGTCAATTGTATGTGCAACAGAAGTAGCAAGCTTATTTTGTTCTAAGCCCCATTATTGTGCATTTTAGAGAATGGCTCGCCTCTAGCAATCTTAGACTTCCCCGCCAGTTACAAGTGGCGCTCTCACACCTGACCTTTTCTGAGCAGTGTCCTCCTGCTGTACTTTTTGCTTTCTTTTTCTTTATTCAGGACCACACGTACAGCCTGTCTCCTGCAAGAAGAGCCGAGCCACACATGCAGGGCAATTCCTGCATTGCGTTCTCAGCAACAACGTGCAGGCATTTGCAGTGAAGAACAAAAGAGTTGTATGGTTCTCGTCTGACGTATACAAAGGGGGACAAGCAGGTGGGCACAAACACTGGGGCAAGAGGTAAAGTTTTCCCACCAGGGGCGTCCACATGTGGAACCATTGCACAGCATAACAGGGCGAGGCCAGAGGTCGTGGGAAGGCGGCCATTTCAACAAGCAACAACTAACAATTTCTTATCAGCTGCAGAGATCAGCTTGGTGCCTTCATGAATAATGTAATAACTTTTAAACCAGCGCCTCAGTTTTCTGAATTTTATATAAACCAATTTGTTGCCATTCTACAAAGGAAAATATTCTGTCAGCATTTTTTAAGTCCTGTGACAAATCATCACACCAGTGTACAATTAATGTATGGTACCCTGATGTGAAGTCACAGTGTGGCATGTATTGATGGTAAGTTTCGCTCTCTTTGCCCTGTACTGAAATAGCCAGGGGTGTTCCAGGCAAGCATTGCGATGTAATGAGTGCTCAAGAGGGGGAGCTTGACTAATTGTCCCAGTACAGGAATAGCAGGGTTTGCTTCAGGGCAGGATTGAGGTGCACTGACAGTGTGAGGGTTTCTATCTAGCCCACTACAGGGATAACAGGGTTTGCTTCCAGGTCTGGATTGAAGGGTACCAAGAGAAGGGAAGACTAGCTGTCTAAGTACTGGTGGCCTCAGGGGTGGTTGGTACAGGTCAGGGTTGATGTGCATTGATAGTATCTGTGTCTATGTCAGTCTATCGCTAGTGCTGGCATAGCAAGAGGTGCTGCAGGTCAGGACTGAGATGTCTAAAGTGCCCTGGGTGATGGGTTGGTGTGCACAGATTTTGAATGTAAATGGCTCGCCCAGTACTGAAATAACAAGAGGTGCACCAGATCAGGAGTGAGGTTCACTGAGTGACCCATTTGTCGTTCTCAGTTATCTCAATACCAGAGAGTGCTGCAAGGCAGGATTGAGGTGCATTAGCAGAGTCCGGCGAGTGCAGCTGGTGGTGACCATTGTGGCTAAGGCGCATTCTCACAGTGCACTGTATCGGTTAGCTAAATCCGCACACTGCACCAAGAGGCTAGTGCTGCAGTCTGCAACTTCTGTCATCATACTAACAAGTCTAGATGGGCATACTGGGTCTGGCTGGTAGCAGACACCTCCCACTGCAACAAAGATCCAGCGTCTTCTACCTTGCAGTGTGTGTGAAATGAGCACTGCATCCAGCATTGTATCCATGGCTGGTAGTGGCACACTGTAATGCACTGTATTCCTAGCTAGTACTGTGCATTCTCTACCCTTCCTAGTACCGTCCGTTGAATCTAGGGATTGTATTACACATTGTGCTTGGAGGCAGGTGCAGTGTACTTCACCCAGTGGTTTGTTGTGCACAAGGCTTTAAAGTTGATAGCACTCCCTGCGACTGTTACTGAGTCCTGTATCTGATGATTGGCGCTCGGTACTGTGCCCATTCCAGGTACAGCCTGCGGCATCCAGGAACTGCTCTGGAGCTGCTGATTTTGTCTGGGGTTTTAGCTACGTACTATATTTGGTGGCTGGTAGTATGCTGCGATTGGTCTGGCTTCACAGCACAACTGTCTGCTTACCTATTGATACCAGTTATTTGAAATATACATTGAGTGGGCTTTGGCTCTACCTAGAGAAGTATTCCTCTCACTTCATGCCGTTGGCTGTTTGGTGCATCAATCCGCCTCCTACAGAGTGGATGTGCTGCAGTGTATGAGGGACCATTTTACAACTCAAAAGTACATCGAACCATCACACATTGCATTATTTATCTCAGAGATGCATTGCATGCAGAGAACCACCATTGTTGCTGTGTTTTTTTCACTGCCGCAGGTTCTTTTACAATTTTAGTCAGGACTCATAATAGAAGCCAGATTATTGGCTTTGTCAGCGCTTGTTTTTGGTAGACTGCAATGTGCTCTGTTATGTAGTGTCAGGTGCCAAACACTTCAGCGAAAACAGCCCCTGGTAGAAGGCAGACTTAACCCAGCGGCTAGCACTGTGCACTGCACCCCGAGATAAGTTAACATATTGTATCTGCTAGTTAGTACTATGGTACCTGGCACCGCGCGCTGCATTTGTGAGATGGTACCGTGACTGTACTGGGCAGGCACAGGCCAACAGACAATACACGCAGCTGCCTCTGAACGTTGTACCGTGAAGCCGGTACCGCTCACTGCATTCAGCAGTAAACACTGCGCCTGGCCCCAGGTCTCATGCCAGGTCTCCGCCACCTGGCACGGTCCCGTACACTCCACCGAGCAGCGGTATTATTATGCCCTGTGGCTGACAGTGCGCAGCGGATACGTGGCTGGCACCGTTTTGTGAAAGTGAAGGTGGTAGGGCACACTGTGACCACTAGCTGGCATTGCCTACTGAAATCCAAGGCTGGCACTGTACACTGGACGTAGCAAAAAGGATTAGATTTGTTGCTGGTAGAAGGCACTGCACCCTGATCAGAGAAGCTTCTTCGCACTGCAGCTGGCTGCTGGGCACTGTACCCGAATACCAATGTGCTGTGCCACTGCCTGCTGGCCCTGTGTGCACTGTC
This sequence comes from Calotriton arnoldi, assembly GCA_963921515.1. Lineage (NCBI taxonomy): Eukaryota > Metazoa > Chordata > Amphibia > Caudata > Salamandridae > Calotriton > Calotriton arnoldi. The sequence goes on from CAWUFW010004424.1 coordinate 1,020,678, forward strand.
CCAGGGGCTGCTAATGTGCATCATGCTTCCTGCTGGTACAGTGTGTACTGGGGCCGTTAGTGTGCACTGTGGGAGGCCCCTGGTACTAGGCACGGCCCCTTGGCTGCTGCTGTGCACTGCAGCCGTCTGCTGGTTCTTCTCTCCTCTATACCTACCTGGGGCTCCTCTGCACCGTAGCTGCCTTCGGGTACTGTGCACTACTGATCCTGCTGGGCTGGTGCGCACTGCACCCAGGACATTTAGCGTGCACCACAGCTGGTTGACAACTCTGCGCTCGCGGCTGCCTGCATCCAATGAATGCACGTGTGCAGCCCACAAGGGCCGGCATTGTACTCTGTATCAGAGCTGACACCATACACTGTGCTCAGCGACGGGTACTGCCACGCTCTGGGATTCAGATCCGACAGTACCCGGTACCTTGCATTCACACTCCGAGCTCTGTGCCACCTGCCTGGAATGTGGAAGGCGCAGGAAGCGCCGCCAGGGTGATGTTCGCCGGACTCGGCCTGTGGGTGGTGAATGTCGTAGGTTTCCACTTCCGTCGTTTATTGCTGACCGGGGCGGGGGGGGGCTCGTCTCTCGATGCACCGGTGCCGCAGTGCAAACTATACAGACCAGTGCAAGCATAAGGTGCATGCAGCCCTGTGTGTGCGGGAACACCCAAGCTTCTGAAAGGGCGGCCGTGCCGTAAAAAAATAAATAAACAGTGGTGCGCGCGCACCACAGAGGAGCGGGGGGAGGGAGCGCGGCAGCGACAGCGAGGCGAACGCGCGCTGCTGCGCGTTCTGGCCACCGTCGGGAATGGGAGGAGCAAAGGCGGGACATGCGCCCGCCTTTGCCCAATTGCGTGCCGTTTCGGTAAAAAAAACGCACGCTCCAGCCAATGTGGGCTTCCAAAAGCAAAACCACATGCACGAGCGTGTAGGTAGCTTTCAGAAGCCCTTTCTAGAGGTCTCACGCTGCGCGAGCAGTGCTGCGCACTGCAACGCTAGGCACGAGACCTAAAAAGTACTCTTTCTGGACCAAGATTTAGCTTTCTGTCAAATTTGGTGTAATTGCGTTCAGCGGTTCGGGCTATAGTCATGCCTAAAACCCAAATGGGAAATGCATTGGGAATATGCGTTTTGGGGGCCCCCCTTTTTCTTGCCCTTCGTTTGACGAGTCACCCTGAAACTTTCCAGACAGCAGCTGAAGTGACTTGCACACTAGTTTTGAAAGTTTCGGGAAGATTCGTCACTTTGTGCCAAAGTTATTATAAAAACAAAAAATGCTTTTCCAATGGAAACTAGGAATTAACTATAACTACTTACTAGCGACTGCCAGTAGGTAATTTATATATATATATATATATATATATATATATATATATATATATATATATATATATATAAATATATATAAATATATATATATAAATATATATATATATATATATATATATATATATATATATGTATATATATTTTTTTTTTGTCGTCTCGCGCTGCTGCAAAGAATGAACCGCACTCCAGGATCTCATGCAATAAAGTTTTTTACTTTGACTGACGTGTTTTGACCTCCACGGTCTTTGTCAGTCACAGTCCACACACGGACGTGCTCGATTTTCTAGAGAAACAGTGAATCAACATAAATAAACATGAAAAACAGACTCATGGGAAAATGTATGGCACATATCCTGGGGAGAAAAAAGACTATTTCAACATAGTCAAATACATTTGAAATACATTCTTAAAAATTCAGAAAGAATGTCCTAATACTTTATAAACATGATTAAAGCACAAGTGTATATGAAAAACCATGTAGAATGGGTCACCATCCCTACTTAGTGGTCCTGGCCAGTGCCCCATGCTTGTGCTGTGACAAACTTCTCATGAAAAGGCAAATTAATATATACCCATAAGTATTTTTCAAACAAATACCACATTCTTCTCACATATCGCCAAGTGGTGGAAACTCTCCCTTTTATTTTACGTACTTAGTTCCACCAGTCCACAGTCTCAAACTAAATGCCAGTGATACCCTAAAACAGTGTGAAAAAAAGAGAAAATATAATCCACCTAATAGAAAATAAAACAAACTCTAATCTGAATGCATTTCATACCTTCCATACCGCACAGCGCTATGAAACAGAATTCTTTCTCAAAATGAAAGACCCACAAGGGGTCATTCCAGGGGAGGCTATCCTAGGTGCACGTGTAGCTCCTCATCGTGGTTGAGGCCACCAGGGTACTTGCTGCCCAATCGGATGATGTATTCAGATTCCATTCGTCTCAACTTTCGTTCTCTATCTCCCCCTCTTGCATGATTTGGGATCCTGTCAACATCAAAAAATGAGATTTTAGAAGATATATCTGCGAAAGTCCCATGCACAAGTTCACAGTGTTTAGCCAAAGTGTAGCTCATATCTTTGTTCCTGATTGCACAAAGGTGTTCTAATATCCTCTTTTTCACTGGGAAAATCGTGCTACCCACATATCTGAGACCACACACACATACCAGAACATACACCACATAGCCACTGTTGGAGTTCATGAATTTGTGTAGCTTGGCTGTCTTGCCCGTTGGCAGAATGTATGTTTTTACATTGGGGCTGTTTGCGCATGCCCACATTTGTAAAATCACGGCAGTTCCCTCAACCAAGATCCTGAGTGGGTCATGCCCCGGTGCCCCCGTAAAGAGCTGCATTTGCGATATGTTACATGTGGGCTAGGACTTACCAGTCTGCCAATCACCATGTCAGATCTAACTAGGTGCCAATGCTTCTTCATTACCTTATGTATCGCTTTGGATTCACAATTAAAAGTGGTGATCAGTCTTACTTCCTGTTTCCTGTTCTCTCTGGGTTTGGGTGTTAGCAAGCTATCCCTGTCTATTATGGCAGCTATGCTTTCTCAATAGCTGCCTTTATTGTTTTTCTAGTATAGCCTCTTGTTCTGAAACGACCAACCACCCTCTTTTCCTCCGCTACATACGCTTCTCTGATGCTGCAATTTCTCTTTGCCCTTAGGAGTTCCCCGTAGGGGATACTCCTTTTAAGATTGTCAGGATGATTGCTTTGGGCATGCAGGATGCTATTGCCCGCAGTTTCTTTTCTGTACAGCCTAGTGGTTATGGCCTCATCTCTCACCTCAACCTGTACATGAAGGAACTCAATTGTATTCCTGTCTGTCTTACTGCTATATTTCAGATTCAAATTGTTATACCTACCAGGAAAGCATCCAATGATTCCTGTGGACCGTCCCAGATGATAAAGATATCACCTATGTAACGAGTCCACAGGATCAGATGCCTAAACCAACCTTCATTTGTGTCATTCCAGATATGTTCTGACTCCCATCACCCCATGAACATGCAGGCATAGCTAGGAGCGAAGCAACTTCCCATCGCAGTCCCAGTTAGTTGTTTATACCATTGCTCCTCAAACAAGAAAAAATTGTTTTCCAAACAGAATTTCAACATTTCGATTAAAAGCATGGAATGGCCATACATGGCTAACGGCTTGTCCCTGAAGAAATACTTGCATGCTTCCAGTCCTAGTTCATGCACAATACAAGTATATAATGCAACAACATCTACAGTGGCCAGTATATATGATTTCTTCTATGGGATACCTTGTATTTTGGATAAAAAGTCCATGCTGTCCCTGCAATATGATGGGAGATTAACAACATAAGGGCATAAGAAATGATCAAGATAGATAGACGTGTTTTTGAGTAGGCTGTTGTTGGCAGATATGATAGGTCTGCCAGGTGGGTCCGTGGGGTGCTTATGGACTTTTGGCAGCATGTAAAATACTGGTGTGAAAGGATTTTTCACCAATAGGAATTGTAGCTCATTGGTACTGAGTAATCCCTTTTGGTGCCACTCATTCAGGAAACTGTGGTAACAAGAAATGGTTTGGCTGTATTGTGCAAAGCTAGACCTCAGATAGTTCCCAGAGTACTCTAGCTGTCTTTTTGCCTCTGTCCTGTATTTACCAAGATCCCATAGTACAACATTTCCCCCTTTGTCTGAAGGTTTAATCACAAAGGTGTCAGATTTCCTAAGTGATTCAAGGCCTATTCTTTGCCCCTCCGTAAGGTTCTCAGCAAAATGGTTTCTGCCAAGTTTCCAGATCTCCATGAGGTCACGTAGGATCACCTCATGGATAGGTGTCAATATTGTCATGTAGTGTAACAGGGTTGAATTTTGATCTTGGTTGAAAATCCTTTCTGCTCCTCCGGTCTGTCATAATGTCCATGTTATTAATTAATTCTCTGTCACTCTCCCAATCCTTAATCCCTAGATCCATTTCTCTAAGGGATGCCAGTGTTTCAATGTCCCCAATAGATAGAACATCTGCCACTGGGTCACGTGACATCCTCTATCTCTCTTAAGGGCATGTATTTTCAGGAGTTTTAGTTTCCTGACAGAGAAAAATGTCAAGGTGAGTGCGTGAGTATTCAAAATTGGCAATAGGACAAAAAGACAAGCCCATTTTTAAAACAGAAGGTTCATCTGGGGTAAGGACATGGGGAGTTAGGTTTACTATAGTCAAATTATTCTCACCCATCATTGTTTGTTCCGTTTGCTTTGCCGTGTTCCTCTCCCATGCAGCTTCTCGCTGTCTTTCTCCTGTGCCTCCTCTCCGGACTTTCCTCCTTCGCTGCTTTCTCCTTTTCCTCTTATTTTCGGAGGTTTCTTTTTTACTGTCTGTTTTTGCCGTAAAAAACGGTATTCTTCCAGAGTGGTGAATGGCGTTGTCCCCTTTGTTGTGTCCCCTGGCCATTCCTCAATGTCAGATAGGGCATCTGAGCTTGACTCTGAGGTCGCGACTTCCTGTTGTCAGAGAGATTCAGTGTGTCTAAAATCCCTCCGTGCCACTTCGTATTTTTTCCCGAAGGTGAGTATACAACCCATTTCATAGTCATTTTTGTCTCTAATAAATATATATATATATATATATGTCTGTGTGCGTATATATATATATATATATATATATATATATATATATATATATGTATATATATATATATATATATATATATGTGAAAAAAACAAAGGTTAACATAAGGTTATAGTTAGGTGAATATGTCATATGCCAGTGAAAACATTACAGATTTGAACAAAAAAAACACAGAATTTCACCAGTTACTTATGCCACGCCATGCACTGCATATGACCTCTCATATTACACACCCTCATGACATGTTCTATGACATTATTTATGACACCACTGATGACATCATCCAAGCTTCTTTTGTACACATTGCTCTATAAACAGGTATGGCATTAGAGCGATGAAAACTGCAAAATAGCTCAGAATAATATAAAGCATCACTAATGCCATCATAGATACAACTCCCTTAGATGTAGCAAGCAGGTATTATGTGCAACTTTGACCCTATACCATGCACTGCATGGACAGCCTAGTTCACATTAATAATCAACCAGTACACTTTGAATCTTCACTGTATTACTTTTATTTAGGGCCCACTGTAAAGCAACGTGAATATACATATAAGCTTAAAAAACATTTAATTCCTTAAAGTGATTGCAATTATTGTAACACCAAGGTTTGTTCCACGGCATATTTCGGGAAGTGATGGCTCGTTATGAGGAAGGAAAGCAGCCAGACACGGTAATCCACAGCCCTGCTTCTGTCAATCTTAGTTGGTTTCATACTTGAGGGACGAATTTAGAAAAGTAATGAGGGTCATGCCAGGCAGTTTGTTTTGTTATTTGAAAGTTGGTGAAAGACACATGTGTAGGATGGTCACTTGGGCACAGAGTGTGCATGGCTGCTTATTAAGAGTCAGGAGGCATGATTGTATTTTATTTAATATTGGGCCTCACTGCTACAATTTACACCCTTATATAGCTGTGGTGCCCTTTTAGTTTCACTGGTATTGTAATTGCTGATTTTTTTTTGTTTTGCTTGAGAGGCCTTTTTGTAGTTGTGTTTTTTTGTAATGTTTGTAATTCTGTAATTCTGTAGGGTATACTGTTGAAACAGTACACCCAGGACAGTAACCCACCGAACAGGATGGTAATGGAAACATACAAAACACATCTGGTAGTAGTCAGGGCTGGTGAGGCCCAGCGGCGTCACTAGGGTTGGTGTCACCCAGTGCGGACACCTTTCCCAAATGAGACTATTTAGTAAATAGTCTCATTTGGGAAAGGTGTCACATGACACCATCACATGGGGTGACACCTTTCCCAAATGAGACTATTTACTAAATAGTCTCATTTGGGAAAGGTGTCACCCGGTGCGGTCCGCACCCCCCGCACCCTCATAGTGACGCCACTGGTGAGGCCTTTTATTCCACTGGGTATTTCTCCACAGCACTGCTATCTAAGGGGAGGTGATGGTGCCGGACTAGAACAAGCTGCCTTGGATGGAGTCTGTGGTGACTGCACAGGAGGGACAGCAGGTAATAGTGGGGGGAGTGTGTGTCACAGAGATATTTTATCTAACTTCCTGAGCCAGAAGCCTGCCCTGTAAGTAAAGTTACAGCGCCTGAGCTGAGCTCAGCATTGCAGGCACTGTTTGAAATTTGCACAATTTTGAGTTCAGCGTCAGTGAGTCTGGCTCAGGCTCCACGCTGGGGCCTCACTCACATTCTAGTGCACTTCCATTTCTGGTGCTTTGCAGCAGTTTTAAGATGTTCTTAGAGTTTCTCGTTGCACACATGGGTATAATTTCCGATATTTATATGTTTCCTTCAAAAGGAAAGGAAGACGGATATCGCAGGGCGGCGGATAAGCCAAGGTGGACTATTGACCTTCAGTAATGATGACCGGTCATCCGTCGGAACCATTTTCCTCCCTGAACACCACTTCTCCCAGTTTCCTGTACTCCGGCGCATCCGCCGTTGTCACCCTGGATTACTGACCTGGTACGCCCATTCTAATTTCTCCTCCTGTGCTACGTAGCACTTGGCTAATACACGTCACCACAGACTTCATCATTACTGAAGGTCAATAGTCCACCTTGGCTTATCCGCCGCCCTGCGATATCCGTCTTCCTTTCCTTTTCACCTGGCAGTGGATCACCTACCTTGGTCCGCACTGCTCTTCCTTGCCGTTTTGGAATTTTCAACGGTCACTAGAAACCACCTTGTTTGCACCGCCACTCAGCCCTGAAGAGTCACGGGTTACTACCCCTTTGTGACGAAACACGTGTAGGCTGGTTGCTTTTGCTTTGGCTGGTTGCTTTTGCTTTGTTACTATATTAAACACCTATGATTATCATTCTGGTGTAGACCTTCTACATTTCAACAGTATGAGACATTTCTACTAGTATTATACCCTCATTACGTGTGCCCAGGACCGTACCTACGTCACTCATAATTACACTGAAATTATGAAAATGTCACACATAAGCAATTTGAAACCTTGGCAGCTATGTTTTCATACAAAGCCCGTTCAACTAAAGCAGTGTGACCTGGCTCTGCGTGAAATCCTAATGCCAAAGAAAACCAACTGCAAACAAGGGCAAGTAAAATACTGCGTGACATTCCTTTGTGTAAGATATGTAATTAGAGCAAAGTTACATATTTTTATACAGTCTGGGCAGTTATCGTTACAGTACAATTTATTCTCAAGGGTTCATCCCGAATATACATCTCATTCAAGGCACCACTGGTTAGCCTTTGCACCATAGCACGGCCGATGACATCATCACTATGTGAGTCTCGCTGACTATAGCGCTGTGCAATTTTTCCTCTTTTGCGCAACGCAGCAATTGATTTTTCATGAAGCGCCGCGTTGCATGAACAATATGGAGTCTAGGCCTGAGTCGTTAGGCCTAAAGTATAATAAACGTGCAGAGAAAGTGCTCTAGTCACCTGCAGCTGTTGATAAATTTGGATTCCGGTTCCTAATAAAATAAGCAGGGTTTGCATCGTTGGCGGTGTAATATGGTTTGCTGTAAATGAACTACAATTGTATGTATCTGCGTGCAATGCTCCGCAGCTGCCTCGTGGTGTCACTGCAGCACCGTCTACAGAAACATCTATACTAGGCATCAGCCATAGAACTCTAAAATTAGTTTTCTTTGACTATTACGCTATTTATGATGACCAACAAGAAAGGCGCATTTGATGCAGGGATTACAGTACCGTAGCTCCACTTGTCATCACGCGACGGAGGGGCGGGACGATGACACCGGAACGTACAAGCAAATACTTGTAAGGCTGTAATCGCGTGCAGTGCATTCCCACAACGCTTCCTTTTTGAGATTTGCCCCTCGTGACTCTTTCAAAGAACAGAGAGATCATTGTGAGGTGGCAAATGTTTGAACTCTTTCTCAGTCAATGGACAATGATATCTGACGCCCTTTTGTCTTTGTCACGTTCAAAATGTCCAATATCCTGTGGCCAAAATAGAAAGGGTTTTTTAAGTTTTAATAATGTCATTAGGATACTGAAGATATCATTTGAATTGACATTTGTACATTACAAGCGCGTAACCACGACGACCCAACACACAAATCTCTTCAATCAACCTTAACCCTCACACCATGTAAGCACCTAGATTTAGACAGAAAATAGTGTGGGTGAGATAGCTCGCTGGGTTAAAGTTCCGATTGAAAAACATCAAAAGTGTGTCAGACCAATTAGTTCAATAGAACTGAGGCAACAACTCACCGAATGCAATTTTTTGGTAAATTGGAAGCCAGGACAGAAAATGGTGACCTTGTAAGGGGGAGTCGTCTGGTGTCCGGGTACCTTTTACTTCTCCCGGCAGCCCTGCCAAGTGCCACGCATCAGGTGCAAACTAAAGCATTTCAGTATGGTGGTGGTCCTCATCACCGCACTGAAATACGAAGTCACGCATATTAGTGCCTATGTCTGACTGTCAAGCGCTGCGGCTCAAGCGCTGGCTTATTATAAGTCAGTGGCACAGACAGGCAGCGCGCAGTGCGCCACGCTGCTCGTCAGACTTCTTGAGGGCTGGGCCAGCGGAGCTTGCGATGCTACAACGTAGCACTATGACTGGATGATTCAATCACTGCTCCGCGGGCAGCGCGGCATAAGCACTGAAGTCAAGTCAGTGCCTGCCGATGGGTACCTCTGAGACATGACGAGTGAGGTCAGTGATTTCTGAGACTCACAGTTATAGGGTGAGTGGGTGGCGGTACGAAGGCCGCCACCGCCCTCCGTGGCGCAAGTGGGTGGCAGTTGAATGCAAACAGAATAGTGTGGACAGGCTGCTGTGATGAGCTTGCAGCGGTGCGCTAAATCCCGCGGCTGGCTCGTGTCCTGACCGACACAGACCTAGCCAGGCTCACCACGGCTGAGCGCCAGATGGACTGACTCACACTTCGACGGGAGCACCAGGACCGACCTCGGATTGGCTGAGCCGGCCCGAGCGAGCCTGATGCGGGTGGACCGGCACAGAGAGACTGAGGCAAGCAAGGTGGCCGGCGTGTAACGTGAAAATGTAGCTCTGGCTGGCCACCGCCATCCGTCGCTGCAAATTAATCTTCAAGCAAGCAGGTAAGTGTGTGCCTCGCCCCCTCTAGTCAGGGGCATAAATTAAAATCATTCAGTTGGAAGTTGCGGGAATTGAAGTTCCAAATGTCGTGCTTCAACTTGCCTTGCCTTCCTCCTTCCACACACGACACACCCGCACTCACAGCACACACTTCACTTCAGACACCACGCTACAACACCTGTCTCAAGCTGAGAATTGATCGGATGATGTAACATTTGACTGTGCTGGCCAAAATGGACTGGCACGCACTAATGCCACTGATCTTCCACATTATGAATTGCACAACATGCATCACCCACATTAAAATTCACGGTCCGGAGAGCCGTGTGCACGCAGTCTCACTCTACTACGGGTCTACGCGGCAGACAAGACCTTCACCCTGCTCCCACAAAAACCCCCCGCTCACACACACTTCGAGGTTAGGCTGCGTTATGGACGCATTTGGTTGGGAAGATAGTAGACAACAACGCCGTTGTCCGCGTACAGCGCACAAATACTAGTGCTCACTGCTGCAGTAGACAGCAGCACAGGCGACCTCTGCGCCTATTATTTATAGCGCTGTGCACAAATGAGGAGTGGTGGTAGAAGGGAGAAGACGGTGACTTTTCTAGAAATTCGAACCAATTAAAACCAGTTTATTCACCATCTGTCTGCAAAGCCAGCACCAGCCACATGTTTGCACACAGTGCAGCTTATTACAAAAAATAACACTCAATAGATTATGACCGGCTTGTCATTCGTGCCTGCCTTTTATTTACATGTTTTGATGTGCACCTTTTCTGGGTTTACCTCATTGCATGCTGGGACATTGAGTCCAAGCTTTCCTAGTGATCCCTTTGGCTTGCACGAAGGACCAGATGAAAATGAAACTGGAAGAACTGCAAGCCCCAGAAAGGCCCTCGCCTGGGAATCATAACACTTTCCTGTGTACAGGAATACACTTTCAGATCCTCAAAGTATGTTCAGTGTGATCAGCTGATTCTAAGTGAGCAGAGCCGAGCGAGACGGCAGGAGCCGGGGGATGGGCGCAGAGGAGCAACGCCTCAAGCTAGCCCAGCCCATGCTGGTTAGGAGAATTCCTGGGAGGGAGAGGCGCTCAGGCAGTGAAGCCTACACAGCAGTAGGCAGTCCACAGGGTGAACAATAGACAGCTTCCTGGGCCTCCAGTATACACCTTACAGTGTCACTCTATAACCTCTATCCATTCTGTGTACACTTGCACTGGCTGTGGGTGTCCGTGAATGTCCTTTGTACACCAAACACCCCCAGGCCTACCCGATACTTCCTACACAACCCAGAGGAGGGCCATGAGCACCATGTAAACACCTTAACCTTCAATACTTAGGGCCTTATTACGATGTTGAGCGGGCTCACGTCCGGCCAACACCGTTGCAGAATCGGGACCGACCGACCTCCGGTCGGCAGTCCTGACCGGCGGTATTACAGTGCGACTGCACATGGTGCGGTCGCATACCCCCATTTCTCTATGGGAACTTGTGCTGTGGCTGTAAACTGGCCGTAGCACAAGCCCCCATAGATAAATGGGAGAATCTGTTCATCCCTGCACCGCGTGCCACACTCGGCCCCCAACCGGAGACAATACTTTCCGACAGGCTTTTCATGTCGGAAAGCCCGACATGGAAAGCATGTCAGAAACCGACATAATAATCAGATGGCTGAAACGCCGTCCATTGGGATTGCGATCAGGCCTCCAACTGACAGACGGAATCCAGCCGGAATGACTAGCCGGTTTCACTTTCATCCGCCTGCATTGTAATGCGACTGTCAAATGTGAAACCCATGGTGCGACTCGGAAAGCCTCCGACCTATGGTCGGAGGCTTTCCGAGTTTCATTGTAATGAGGCCCTTAGTTTATTGACATCCTGTATAACCTTTTTAAATGTCAGAGTGTAACTCCGTTCCTCTCTGTTCACTCTGCTCTCCTATATAAACCCCAAGCCATTGATAATCTCCGGGCCTCCTTTGTACACTGAGGCTTGCAAACCCTGAGCCTCCTGTAGTGTACACAATTACACTGTGACTGGCCTCTTCAGTAAGCAGTAGCTGGATCTCCGGGGTCCAACAATGCCCTTCCATTTCTGGTGCTTTGCAGCAGTTTTAAGATCTTCTTAGAGATTCTCATTGTCCAAATGGGTGTAATTTCTGATATTTATATGTTGCTCTCATTTTCATTGCTTGATTTTGCTCCCTAGAAAGTGTCACTTATAGTCGTTGAATGTCACTCATAATCACACATAGCAATCTGAAACCTTATCAGCTATGCACTGCTCATCTCTGTGTCTCCTTTCACCATGATCATGCACCGTCCATTAACACAGCAGCCTCTAACTGCAGGTTAGAGTGCTGCAGACAAGGATGACGCTTCACTGCTGCATGATAGGATGAGGTAAGTGGTATTCAAGATACCAGACATCTGGCAGCAAACTGTGAGATGTAAACTTTAAAGTAGATTGGGAATTCGGGTTTGAGCCCTAATAACTTGACTCTATGGAAAATTATTGTTTTTTTCCTGTGGTGTCACGTCGTTTGCAGCCCAAAATATAATGTTTAACTATGGTTTCTGCAAATTTTTGACTCCTCAGGATCACACTGATATAAAGAAATATAACCATTACACCTATCTACATTATTGTAAGGTCGGGGGTACACATCAGAAAAAGAAACATTTTAAATATATTCCTTTGCCATTGTTCTGTAGAAACTATAATAATCCCCAGACCGCCTCTGCTAGGCTGTGCTACAGCTTGTTTTTACACTTTTCACTCCACATAAGATAATTGCTGTGTGACATCCTACTGGCCCATAAGAGTGGTAGCCTGGTAGGATGGTAGGATGTTAGGTGCTGCTGTAAAATTGGTAGCCCCCGCCTAAATCGATAGGGTTGGCCAGGGCCGGTCCTAGGACTTGTGGGGCCCTGGGCGAAAGGGAAGATGTGAGGCCCCTCTAATTTGAATGTGACATCACAAGAATTTACAACATAGAAAACCAACATCACAGGACTATTGATCATCTTTGTCATTGCTGAAGAGACCTATGGGCATATGTACAACAGAATGGTGGAGAAGTATAGCGTCAAGCAAACATTGCTAACGCCATGCTTCTGTATTCTGAAAACGCAGGGCTGCACCATATTTACAAGAATATGATGCAGCCCTGCGTTTCCCCTGCGCTGGCGCTAAATTTAGCTGCCTAACGCCAACGCAGGCACCCTTGCACCATAATGCAAGGGTGCCTGTGTTGAAGGGAATCTTGAAATGCTGTTTTGTAACTTCTATGTGTGCTGCTTAATGCAGCACACATTAAAGTTGCAAAACAGCATTTTTTTAAATGATTATTTATGTGCAGGAAGGGGGACCTTCCTGCACATAAACTATCATAGGCAATTTGCTGTTTCTATGTGTGCTGCACAAGGGGCGTAGGATTGGATAGCAAATCTTTAAATAAACAAAGCCTGGGAAGGAGGAGGCAAGCGGTTGATAGCAGAATAGTTCTGTGAGTTGCACCCTGGCTGTATAACTGCAGATCAGGAGTTTGAATCTATGCAAGGCACAATCGTCCTTCCTGGGTCCATTATATGAGCATCATTAAATAGTATAATGGTAACTACTTAGAAAAAGTGGCATGAAACACTATTATATGTAAGTGATAATTCAAATGACAGCTACAAATACCTTTGACACACCACCACATAGGTATTGTGCGTTTCACCACTGCGTTAATACCCAATGAGTTGTGTGCATCGTAACATGCTAAATATTCTAGGCAAAGGATCAGAATAACATCACTGTTACCAAGCATTGACAAAGTCAATAGGTCTCGCCTATAAGAACTATTGGCTTTGGCAATGTGTATGTGCTGTGTTGTACACCAGTGTGGCTGCTCTTCAGCATGCTTAAAAGTTAGTGGCATGGAGTAGCCTTGAGGGGAGTGGTAGGAGTAGAGTGTCATAGACCGGATTTGTTGGAGTAGAGTGTTGTTGAGTGGAGTAGGTGGAGTAGAGTGTCATACAGTTGAGTAGAGGGGAGTAGAGTTCAGTGGCAGAGAGAGTTGTAGAGTGCAGAGTCGTGGAGTGGAGTGCCGTAGAGCGGAATGGGGTGGAATCGGGTGGAGTGGGTTGGAGTGGATTGAGATAGTGAGTGAATTGGATTGGAGTAGATTGGGGTGGAGTGAGGTGGATTAATTTGATTGGAGTGGGGTGGATTGAAATGGGGTGAGGTGGACTGGATTGAGGTGGATTGGAGTAGGGTGAATTAAAGAAGGGTGTATTAGATTAGTTTGGGGTGGATTGGATTGGGGTGTTTTGGAGTGGGGCGAATTGTTTTGGATTGGAGTGGGGCAGACTAGTTTGGGGCAGATTGGAGTGGGGCAGATTGGAGTGGGGCAGATTGGAGTGGGGCAGATTGGAGTGGGGCGGATTGGAGTGGGGCGGATTGGAGTGTTGCGGATTGGAGTGTTGCGGATTGGAGTATTTTCGGATTGGAGTGTTGCGGATTGGAGTAGGGCAAATTGTTGTGGGGCAGATTTTTTGGTATTGGAGTTGGGTGGATTGGATTGCAATTGGACGGATTGGGGAGGGGTGATTTGGATTGGGTTGAGGTGGATTGCATTGGGGTGGGTTGGATTGGTGTGGGGTGGATTGGATTGGAGTGGGGTGGATTGTGATACATTGCAGGTAAGTGAATTAGGATGGAATGGGTGGACTGGGGTGTGGCGGATTGGAGTGTGGCGGATTGGAGTGTGGCGGATTGGAGTGTGGCGGTTTGGAGTGTGGCGGATTGTTTTGGATTGGAGTGTGGCGGATTGTTTAGGATTGGATGGGGCAGATTGCTTTGGATTGGATGGGGCAGATTGCTTTGGTTTGGATGGGGCAGATTGCTTTGGATTGGATGGGGCAGATTGCTTTGGATTGGATGGGGCAGATTGCTTTGGATTGAAGTGGGGCAAATTGTTGTGGGGCCGATTTTTTGGGATTGGAGTTGGGTGGATTGGATTGCAATTGGACGGATTGGGGAGGGGTGATTTGGATTGGGTTGAGGTGAGGTGGATTGGATTGGATTGTGGTGGGTTGGATTGGAGTCAGGTGGATTATGGTGGATTGGAGGGGTGAATTAGGACGGAGTGGGGGACTGGGGTGAGGCAGATTGGAGTGGGGCTGAATGGAGCGGAGCTGAATGGAGTGGAGCAGATTTGTTTGGATGGAGTGGCGCAGATTGTTTTGGATTGGAGTGGGGCAGATTGTTTTGGACTAGAGTGGGAAGATTGGAGTGTGGTGGAGTGGAGGTGTATGGATTGGTCTGTGGTGGATTGGATTAAGTGGGGCGGATTCGTGTGTTGTGAGGTGAGGTGGATTGGCATGGATTAGCGTGGATTGGAGTAGTGCAGATTGGAGTGGTGTGCATTGGGGTGTACTGCATGATTATGTGTTAAAACATCATTTCAGAAAATACACATAAGAAAAAAACAATGTAGCTTTGCAATAAAACAATCCTCATCTTTTGAGAACAGCGCCCACAAGCAAAAACAAAAGAAAACTTGAGTGCAAAGTAATCAAAGACTTGGCAAAATAAAAGAAACTTAACTAACAGGTTTTCTGCGAGGCCAAGGACAGGGCCCCCCTGCCCTGGGCCTCCTAGCACTATATAACGGCTACAAAGCCCTGCGAAAGGGGCCCACTCTGGACCTTGCAGCCTGATAGAGGGCTGCGAGGCCCAGCAGCCATGGACATCGCAGCACTGGATAATGGGCCATGTCCCAGTGATAGGGGCCCCACACCTAACCTTGCAGCCTGATCCGGTGCTTCCAGGCCCAGGGGAAGAGGAAACACCTCCCCTGTGCCTGGAAGCAGTAGCGAGACACGCTGCTAAACACTGCCCTACTGCGCCAGTCTGAGCTGGATGCTCCCTCCTCCCCTCATCAACCTGTCCTTACCTGTTAATGTCCGGCTCCTTTTGGAAACAAAAGAGTCTTCTGTTGCCTGGAAACGGAATACACAAAGGGCAGACAAGACTTCTCCACAGGTTTTAACTGTGGTGCTGCCCCGCCCTTGTCCCTGAGAGCCCACTTTGCTGCAATCACGTCCCCTATCTAGTCTTTCCCCTCCCCCCACCATTGCAGCCCCAGGAATGCTACCATGCCCTGACCAGCGAGGTCAAGACACCTCGCTTAACATTAGCAATGTGATCGCATTGTGGAGGGGCCCTGAAGGAGCAGGTGGGCTGACTATGAAAGTGCAGCCTTTCAGACAGAAGCGGGGCCCCATGTTTTGAACTGAGCCCGGGGCCCTGGGCAGCTGCCCACACTGCCCATGCCTAGCGCCGGCCCTGGGGTTGGCAAGTAATTATATAGCCAAGCTGCAGAAAAACACACTCAATTGCAGCTCTTCAGGTTTGCTCTCGGACGCAGTGATAGAGAGACAAAGTTAAAATCCAGTTACCTTCTTCCTTATTTTACTCGTCAGCTTAAGATGGCCAGTTGGTTTTGACTTTGTTTTCTCCCTTTCCTTTACCATGAGCTGATGTGCCTGGTTGTAATGTTGATGGCTCAGATCCCTTCTCCAATTTGGGTTGCAGACAAAGGTGCTGTTAATGAGAAGCTATGTGTAACCATTAGGGAACTTGGGGCCAAATGTAATAATATTTCACGCAACGTAGCGTAGTGTGGCAAACTCCTGCGCTGCTTTGCGTGAAAGGGACACATCAGAAATGCACCATATTTAAAAATATATGCTGCATTTCTGCTGTCTCGTAGCGCTGGCGCACTGTATGCTGCAAAGTTCAAAGCAAGCACCCATGCACCATGGTTTAAGGCTGCCTTCATTACAGGCATGATTGTTTTTGTGACACCTTCCTGCACAAAAATAATCATTGAAGGCATTTTCATTTTCCTGTGTGTGATGCAGAATGCATCACATATAGAAAAAGGAAGTAACGAGGAGATATAAAGATATTTCTCCTCGTTACGCCTGGGTCTGGGAGGCATACTATTTTGATGCCTTCCCAGGTTTACAACTCTTTGTAAATCTATGAATGCCCCAGAATCCATTGGTGGATGCATCGGAACACCCATACTCCACCCATATGAAAAGCCTCCCTGTTGCAAGGTAATGCAGGCACATTTTGTAAATAAATGTATCCATTCCTCTACCAACCCCTTTTTACCTCACATCTTGGAATAGCTTAAATACACTGATGATGTCCTTATGGTATGGTATCATAACACTGACTCACTATTACAATTTTAAGGCTGGCTGAATAACTTAAATCATCACCTCAAATTCTCCCTTGAATTCAATTCCAGCCAGATCAATTTTCTTGATCTTACCATTAAGGTTGACAGTAACACTGTACACAAAACCTGCAGCAAGAAATACTCTGCTCAGATATGATAGTCATCACCCCCAAGGGCTTAAGGATAATTTGCCATTCTGACAATTTCTTCACCTCAGGCGAAATTGTACAAAGAAAAATATTATTTCATGGAGGCTAAAAAACGTTCTAATAAACTTGAAGCTCACGGTTATACATAGGAATTCCTCAAAAATTCATTAAAAGGTACTATCAAAAGGAATCCCTACTTCAGGTTAAAAATAAACCCAAAGCGACTAGGCCAGTGTGTGTCTCTACTTTTAGAACTCTTTCTAACAAAAGCAAGAAAATTTTACTAAACACTAGAAACTACTCAATAATGACTTGAGAAACCCATGTTCACTTTTAAACGCAGTACTAATCTTAAAGATCGACTATTGAAAGCTATAATGATTGATTGATTGATTGATTGATTACATTGATTACATTGGTTTGATTGATTGATTATGGGTGTTCCGATTACATTGATTGATTGATTGATTGATTGATTACAATGAATCTAGGAAAACCTGCTCACAGCTTGAGCAATGTTTACAAGCTCTCATTGGGCACTTTCACTGTGGAAAATGTATGGCATTCAATAGCTTTAGCGTTTTGAAATCTTTACTATTAATGGTGCTGCTAACTCCACCATTAGGCATTTCTATAATTGCAGCACCAAAAATACCATTTACTGTATTCAATGCCCATGTGATTTGCATTATATTGGTAAAACTACACAACAAATACATCAACGTATTCTTCAACACAAGTCCCGCATTAGATGTAAAAATGAGCAGTGTCCTTTAGTGGGTCATTACCTTATATTTAACCACTCTGCGAGAGAAATGAAATGGTGGGCTATTGAAGTTGTTAGATCTAGTTTCAGAAATAATAATATTGATCATGAAATGAAATGAATGAAATGAAATGAAATTTGTACTTGTAAAGCGCACCCATACCCCCAAAGGGGTGTCCAGGCGCTGTACGCATACCGCTGTGGAACCCTTCCTGGCTTTTCCCTGTGCAATGTCCACTCCTGGGCACCCCCAGGGTGAAGCCAGGCATCCCAGCGCTGTTGGGGCCGTTGTGGAGATTAAGCAAGCTATTGCCCAGAGTTGCAGAGTGGGACCCATGATTAGAATAGGCACCGAGGCGAGAATTATCAGGTCCAAGGAAATTGAGCCCAAGACTCCGCCGAGGCGGGAATTGAACCCTGGTCCCGGGCCAGATCTCTGCATCAGGGTCTGCCGCTCTAACCATTGAGCCACACTTCTCCACCATTGAGCCACACTTCTCCACCTATTGTCAATTCATTAACATACATGGATCTGGAAAACTAAATGTGTATCCAAAGTGTTGAACATTGCTGTTGAATGGACTGCATTACCCATGTTGTAATCAAATTGAAATCATTTGGTATTATTATGATATTCATTTTACCTCTTTAGTCACCTTTTAGTCACACCAATCATCAGTGTGCAGTGTTACACAAGTGTGATTTCTCACTCTTGCTGTGTCGAAGGCACTTTACTTCTTGTTACAGGTATGCTTTTAACTCAAGCATATATTGTTTTATTCTTATTTGTTATTTCTTTCTTATCTTTGATAGATAATTACTACTAGGGTCAGCAAATGATCTCTTTAGCCAAAACTGTCCTGAGGATGGCCTATCGTATACAGGAGATCAGAGATCCAAATGTCGACGGTGCTTCCACTTCTTTTTGTATACCATCTTACATCATTGATTGTACCTCAAGGACTGATACTTTTGATAAGCACGGACTTATCAAACATTGCTTCATGATCTACACATTTTTCTCGTGATGGATTGATAATTTTCCTGTCTTTGTGATACCTTGGTTCAGTTATATGTACTGCATGATTTAATCTATATGCCACTCAGAGGGGCATTTAAATGATATAAGTAATGTATGGGAGTAGTGAATGATCCCCTTGTTGGCCATTTACCCTAACTTTGCAAGGCAATGCAAGGCAGAGATATGCGCTACCTTGTGTTACTTTGGATTTACTAAACGACGCACAGCCCTGCAAGGTGCTTTTGCTTGGCTTGATCTCACCAGAAGACTTGCGTTGCCCAAGGGCAATGCACACCCTCAGTAAATTGGGCAATGCACACCCTCAGTAAATTGGGCCCTTGATATTATACTGTGAGTGCAGAAAAAAGCTTTGAAGCGCTGCTCAGTTGACTCGGGGTTTTGGCCAGGACCACTGGAATTATGCAGCTTGGAGGATCAAATTATGCATCAGGGTTGATGAAACTAATACAGCAAAAAAGGAAAATTATGTAGCATAATGTAGCACACTCTTTTGCAGTATTACGGTGCTATTTTGTGATTTTAGCCAATGTTAATGTTGCATGGGCAGAGGTTTCACTTCATTAGTACAAGTGTAAGACATAAATACAGCAATTAGCAAACAAAAGGTGCTATTTGCAAAAGGTGTACCACTGTGTGGCAATATGTGTGACACTTTTTATTGTACCTTTTGATATGTTTGAACTAGACTCATTTTTTGTTGAACTCTGCAAAGTTACGCAGCAGATGGTGGATCAAGTGGCAACTGTGGTAAGTTTATAATTATGTGGAAAATGCTGCAGATTTGCTGAATTCTAGTGGCCTTGGTTACAGCCCTCACACATCTTGAACTGACTGGGAAGCAATCTATTTCCATTCAGACTTCTCTGCTTCCTATTGAAGATTCGGCTACTGCTAAAACCTTTGATACAGGAACTCTACTGCAGTACTGCTCGGCCTTACCTAAGGGGAAGCTCAGGGTTTAACCCCTTCTACACGTGAGAGGGTTAGGAATATGACAGAAACAAACATCTCAAGTAATAGGAACTCTTCCTTAAAGACTGGGATGCAGGCTACACAATGTACTCAAGTAAAGCACTTTACCTTCCTGGGTTCACCAGTAGCGACTTACTGCTGCTCCACTTAATTATTTTTTCTTTGGAGGAGATGGTAGCAGGCGTACATGATCCAATGCAGGTGCTGATCAAGGGTTGCCGGTGCAGTATGGATGGGTGGGGGATAGTTTTCTTAGCGGGGGAGGGGGTTCGTATGATGGTTCTGGGGGTAAGAAGTTCCCATTACTTGAGATGTTTGTTTCTGTCATATTCCTAACCCTCTCACGTGTAGAAGGGGTTAAACCCTGAGCTTCCCCTTAGGTAAGGCCGAGCAGTACTGAAGTAGAGTTCCTGTATCAAAGGTTTTAGCAGTAGCCGAATCTTCAATAGGAAGCAGAGAAGTCTGAATGGAAATAGATTGCTTCCCAGTCAGTTCAAGATGTGTGAGGGCTGTAACCAAGGCCACTAGAATTCAGCAAATCTGCAGCATTTTCCACATAATTATAAACTTACCACAGTTGCCACTTGATCCACTTTGCCACTGGATTGAACTAGCCTGGCTGATGAAGGGTGTTACCCAGAAACCGGTCCCAGGATGCTTGCTTCTGGTTCAGGGAAGACCTGGCTTGGCAGTTTGGGCTGGACTGTTCCCATGAGGCACAGGGTCAAGACTGATTTGCATATAGTTGGGTCTGAACTGAGGTGGCAAAGTGAGCTAAAGAACGATGATGGATTCAACCCAGATCTGTGACTGGGGGTGAGTGTCTGAAAAGTTTCAGCGCTCCGTCTATCATCTCCTTGTGTTTGAATCTTCAATAGGAAGCAGAGAAGTCTGAATGGAAATAGGTGCTGATCAAGGGTTGCCGGTGCAGTATGGACGGGTGGGGGATAGTTTTCTTAGTGGGGGAGGGGGTTCGCATGATGCTTCTGGGGGTAAGAAGTATTATAGGATGAGCAGGATTGCAGAGGGGAAAAAAAATGGAAGGAATGAGAGCGTCACTCAGTTGAAAGCAGAGAAGAAGGCACTTAACAGGCAAAGGCAAATTCAAGTTTTTGAAACTCTGATTTGAAGAATGGTGCTGGAATAATTATTAAATCTTGGAATGTTAACAGCTTTCTACATTCCTATAAGAAAACACTAATCGAGAATTATTTTCTATCAAATAGATGCAGGATGCATACAAGAGACCCATTTAGTGCATCAGGAAAGAAAACTGTTAGAGCAGCCAGGATAAAATAGATATTTTGTTAAAATCATGAGTTTGTACATATAGGGGATAGCGATAATAGTTAGTAACACAAATATTGAGGTTTTACAGGTTGTTGCAGATCCAGAGGGTCACAGCTGAAGGCACGACACAGAATGTTCTGGTTCACATTTGGCTCAGTTTATACTCCCTAACACGACAGTTTTCGGGCCTCACACTAGAACATGCCAGCTATTATGATCCCTACATTGTTTGCAGTGACTATAATTGTCCATCAGTTTTCAGCTGGATTGGTCTCAGTTGCACATATTACATGTCAAGTATCAAACTCTTAGATTAATTGAAGATCTCATAAATTAGAACTTGCAGATATTTGGAGGAAGCAATATGATATACAAAGGACCTACATTTTTTCCAGTAGTCCACATTACCTTTACTATTACTTACTTACCAAATGGCATGTAGGGCAGCAATGAAGGACCTCCACTTCTGTCTGTCTCTGACAAGTTTCTGTATGGTGCCCCAGCTGTGGTTCAGGGTCTTCATTTCTGTTTCCACAGTTCGCCTCCAGTTGTTCTTTGGCCTGCCTCTCTTCTGTTTGCCTCCTGAGGTCCATGGAGAGCTGTTCTTGCAAGGGAGTCTTGTTCTCTTCTGATGGTGTGTTCTATCCATCTTCATCTTTTTCTCATAATGATAGTGTCCATGCTCTCTTGCTTTCATCTGGTGAGCAGTTCCTGGTTGGAGATGGTCGTAACCAGAAAATGTGCATGATATTTCTTCGTTTACTGGTGTGGATGGCTGACAGTTTGGTGATGTTGCTTTTTTGTCACCGGTCAGCATTCCGAACCATACAAGAGTGTGGACAGAGCACAGGTCTGGTAAAGTCACAGCTTGGTGCTGTACTGAGATGACCTCCACACATACTCCTATAGATTATGTTTTAATGTCCTCAAATCTTATATCTTCTGTTCAAGCAGTATTTAATCACATTACTGTTGTTCATCACACACTTAAAATCTGCAAAGCAATAACAGAGTGGATTTTTAAAAGAACCATATTACAGGGCTATCAGTTTGTATCATTCATGCAGAAGGTATTAGAGGAATTTATCCAATTAAATCTAGGGCCTGTTCGTATTTCAGTTGTGTGTAACACAATAAAAGCAGTAAATGTTAACTCACAAATCTCAAAAGAGGGATAAGAAAAAAACCTGTGTCCAGGAGGCTGAAAATGTGAAGCTACAAATGGCTCATATAAAATCTGTTTATAATAACGTGGGTGAATCTGATAAAATTCTTGATTAGTTGGCTAGTTCTTTGCTGTAGCATACATTTCATTGTGCTAAGTATAGTGAAGCCAAAAAGTGCTCCAGCAAAGTGCTTTCTGTGCTTCTGAGACAAGATGAGGCTAAAACATACATTACTTCCACCTACAATCAGTATAACCAGCTAGTCAGGGATGAGGAAGCACCATGGATGCCTATGCTCATTGGTATAAGTATTGTATCAGGATGATCCTTGTAAAAAGCATATGCCTTTCAGACATTCATCCTACAACTCTTGCAGATGTGGAGATCATGCGCTTGGATCAAAGAGTAACAGTGGCTGAGCTATCAAAGGCTATTTTTTAGCTACTGGCCAATAAAGCTGTGGGCCCTGAGGGTATTACACCTGGGATTTGAAGATGGTTCTTTAAAACACCGCAAAATCTTCGCAGGTCATTGAGTCTGCCTGGGGGGATTATCCACATTATAAGGGAACAGGCCAGTATGCTTGTATTCCTTTAGCAAGTGAAAGACCAGAACAAGTTTTCATCATATAGACCTATCTCTCGTTTGAAAGAATATGGCAACATTTTCACCAAAGTATTGTTGCCCGATTGACCCCATTTCATAGTAAACTGGTCTTTCCAGAGCAGCATGGCTTCATCCATGGTTGAAATGTAGCTCTGGCTCTGTTTCAACTACACCTCTAGGGCGTCAGCGCCTTTGGAAGCCTTCTCTTCAGATACAGAAAAAGCTTTTGTTAGGGAATGGTCGGGCTATCTTTGATCAGTGCTTGGAATGATATGACTTTTCACCTTCTTTTATTACCACTGTTTGGAGTCTGTACAAGTCTCCATCTGTTGCTGTTTTGGTCCACTGGTCCCCATCATCCGCATTCAACAGGGGTGCCCCTTTTGTCTGTCTTTAGTTGCACTCTGTCTTAAGCCACTTCTTCAAAGTTTGCTTGCAAGAGTCAATCTACATCAAACCAGCTTGGGTATGCTTTATATACTTCATTGTCTTTGCTGATGATGTAGCAATTTTCTTTACCAATATAAAAGTAGCACAAGTTCAAATATTCGAGGTTCAGGCAGGAGTAATTCAGGACTAATTCAGGCCATAAACTGAATGTTGGGAACATAAAAAGATCAGTGCTTCACTTGGAAGCAAAGGCATCAGAATTTCAGGCGCAGATATTCAGCTATATGTGTGCAAATCTATGTGTCAATCATCACGATACTTATCACAAGACTTTGAGACTTTTTTGTTAGAGTCTGCCAAAATTCTCAAGAATTTGGGAAATCATCTTTTTTCATTCTTAGGAAGATCAGTGCAGCTTAAATGACCATCTTCCTACGATTCTTTCAGGTGGGTTTAGTACCAGAATATTGTAGGTAGAATATCTTATGCCTTAAATATTTTGTCCCAAATTTCCAACAGGATATCACCCCATTGGAGGTACTAATAGAACCTCTACACCCAATGAGTTGATAGTTTTGTAAATGAGATTAGGACAAAATATTTACTGCACACAATATTGTTGCATGCAGTGTTTTGAAATATAAACCTTTATTTAATTAGAAATCTGATGTACTGTATGCCACCAAACTACTTCAAGCTTTGACAGGTGATCATTATGGGAAACATCCATTACAACGCAGTCATTACATCGCACTGCTTTTACAACGCAACTGTTACAACGCAACTGCATTTACAACGCATGCCATTACAACGCATGTCACTACAGCGCATGCCATTAGAACGCATACCATTACAACGCATGCCATTACAACGCATTATAAGGTAAGTAATAGAGATTTTTTTGTTTTAGGGTGGGTATAGGTTTTGGGGTAGATGGGAATAGTAATTTTTACCCCCACACTATCCAACACTTTCCCTACAGTTGCACTCACTGGAGTGGGAATAGTATTTTTGATCCCTACACTATCCAACACTTACCCTACTGTTGCCCTAAAAGTATTATGCGTTGTAATGGTATGCGCTGTAATGGAATGCGTTGTAATGGTAGTTTTTAAAAATGCGTTCTAATGGCATGCGTTGTAAAATCATGCGATGTAATGGTAGTTGCGATGTAAAAACTGCGTTGTAAAAGCATGTGTTGTAATTGTTTGCGTTGCAACGTCATATATTCATCATTATTCACTTTATTTGGGCTTTAAGGCGGAAAAGGCGAGCAGGTAAGAGGCTTATCAGAAGGTGATCTTAGAGTGCTTGGCTTTAAAGCATGCTTCTGAGCTACTATGGGGGAGAGTTTAACGCAGGTTTCAGTACTCTGATAAGCCACAGACCCTACAAATTGCTCTAGTTTTTGTTAATGGAGGAGCAGCTAGACTACATCATTTCTAGAAATGTAATCAACGACCTATTAAAAAAAGCACAAAGCTGAAGGTAGTCAAAACTTTAGTCCGCACCTGGAATGACATTTTGACATTTCTCACATTTTCTGTTATTATAACCTGCTCATTTTTAGGGCACAACTTTTTTCCATTCATTTACCTTGTATGGTATTGTAATAATAGTTTTTTGAGAATTTTTTAAAGTGCAAACATGACCCAAAGGTATCAGAGCACTGTACTGAGCAAAGGCAGTTGGGGTTACATATGTCTTACAAAAACAACAGGAGTATCTTATTGATATGAAAGATAACTTTGTCCACCCACACCTCATGGGGAGTACATTGCATCAACACTACTAGTATCATTGTCCTCAAGGTCTGATCATGGTTTACCTGCGAGGACGTTGCAGGCTTATGGTGTAGAGACCCAAGTGTTGTAGTGTGTTTACATTGCTTTCTCAAGTTCAATTCAGCCTGGGAGGAATCTGTAAATCCATTAGGCCTCCCGTTTGAAAACCCTGGGCAATAGGTTCAGCCAAGTCTCCAGTGGTAGAGAATTCCATATTTTGGGGGCCGAACAGGAGAAAGCATGAGCTTGTGTCAGTGGTTAACTAAATGTCACCAGTTCTAGTAGAGGGGAGCTCTCATTCTAAGAGAGCGACTACCTCCTGATAAAGCCAGATTTTGTGTGTAGGGCTTTGTGCATCAGGCAGACTATCTTGAGGATGATCCTAGTGTCGACTGGAAGCCATTGTAGGGACTTTAGTGATGGTAATGTATAGTCAAAGTGCCTCAATCTTGTTAACAGTCTTGCTGCAGCATGAGTGTTTCCTTTAGCAGTGCGAGTCGTGATTTGGGAATTCCTGGCAGTGTTGCATTTCTATAGTCAAGCCCAGATAAAAAGCAAGGATTGTATTGCTATTTTGAGGTCAGAAGACGGTATGAATGTTTTCAATTTCTTCATGAGTCTATGATATAGGAGTGCACTCTCTGTGGATGTGCTAAAGTGAGCTTGCATGTTGAGATTTGTATAAAGTGTTATGCCAAGGGATTTTGTGGATTTGACAAGTGTGGGATTGCAGCCCAGCGCATCCAGGTGAATGAGCCATTCTTTTAGGGGAGGGGAGCTGTGAGGAGGAGAGATGAGCAGGAATTCGGTCTATAGAGAATTTAGTTTGAGGTGGTTAGCAATAACCATGTTTGGGTTAGCTGCAGTGTATCATTGAGATGTATAATGTCTTCTAGAGAGGATATCTTTAGGTAAATCTGAGTATCATCAGCGCACATGTGGTAGGGAAGGTGTGTTTGATTCAGGATCTCTTTTAGCAGTTCCATGTACAGTTCTATGTACAGGTTGAAGAGTGTTGGGAAGATAGTGGAGCCTTGTGGGACTCCCAGTCGGACTGGAGACAGGTTGGAGAACAAGCTTCCCAATTTGATAAGTTGTGAACAGTTTTGTAGATAGGAGGTGAACCATTTTAGGATGTTTCTGGATAGTCCCATTTTACATTGAAGCAGTTCAAAGAAGTTTTTGTGGTTGACCATGTCCAATGCAGAGGAAAGATCGAGAAGGATGAGCAGACAGTAGTAATTTTGGACCAGGATTTTGAGTGCTTCATCCATGATATGTGTGATGGCTGTTTCTGTACTGTGGCCTGGTCTAAAACCTGATTGGAACTTGTTAAGGTGTTGGCACATTGGTTGTGTACACATTTCTCCAGAAATGTCACAATAAAAGGTATGTTTGTGACTGGTCGGAAGTTATTCCGATCAGTCAGATCAGTGTCTTGTTTTTTCAGTAAGGGTGGCACTTGGCCGATTTTCAGGCAGTCTGGGAAGGTTCCTTGAGTTAGCGATGAGTTTACGACCCTTGTCCAAAGAGGGGTGAAAAGATGGCTGAGTTTCTTTGGAGGGACAATTGACAAGGGGTCGCTGAAATGTGAGGTTGGTTTCATCGAGGCTATAATTTGTAGGACCACGAACTCATTATAGGTTATGAACTCACACCAGGTGGCTTCATTGTTGGACCTCTTAGGTCGGGGTTCATTTGGACACTGTTGAGAACTGTGGTATTTTTGGGGTGAGGAATGAGTCTGAACCTCTTTCTATAATCATCATAGAGTTGACAATGATTGATTTCTCAATTGTTCTTATTTTCTCTTCGAAGAAGGTGGAGAATGCCTCGCAGTCCTCAACCAAGGAGTTGCTAATGATTGTGGAGTTCTTGATGCTGGACTGTTGTTTCACTATTTCAAAGAGTTTGCCTGGCTGTTTTTTAGCACTATTTAGTTGCGACCTAAAGTGTGATGCCTTGGCATTCCATATTTTCTTCTAGTATTTGTTTCTACTCTAACGTAGATCCCGTAGATGTGTTATTGAGGATTTTTGACTCTATCGTCTTTCTGCTAATCACAGTTTCCTCCTTTCATGATTTAGGTACTGAGTGTACCATGGGGGGACAATTTGCTTCTGACTCTTTTCAGGCCGGGTGGCGCTACTGCATCCATTATGTTTAACATTGTCTGGTTGTAGTGAGCCATAAGTTCATTTGCATACTGTACTTCCTGTGAAGGGATGAGGTTTCTCTGGCATAATAAGGCTATATCATTTTTGACCTAGTGTTTGCTTTTCAATTGTTGACCTGGCTTTCAGTTTAAGTGTTTGTGCTGTGAGGTTGAATACGATCTGGTGATGGTCCGACCATTCTATTGGGATGTTGGATTCAATATTGATCATCCCATCTTTGTATATTATGAGATCCAGTGTGGCCCTTTAGGTGTGTGTAGGTTTAAGGCAGGCTTATACTAGGTTTTGATCAGTGAGAAAGTTCTTTAGGGTGAAGGCTAACAGGTCGTTGTTGTTGTTCCAGTGCAGGTTAAGTCCCCAAGAAAGATGGCATTTGGGTGTTGTATGGAGTGAACAGTAATTGTTTCAAAGATTTGTTCAAGAAAGGCTTTGTTATCCCCAGGTGAGTGGTATATGAGGTGTAATTTTGCTGGTGACCTATTTGACGCAAAAAGCTTTATTCCCAAGCATTCGCAAGATGTTAAGTTAGATACCGGTAAGAAATGGATCTGCAGGGAGTTGCGATAAATCATTGTCTGATTTGCAAGGTGCTGGTTGGGGGGCTGCCATTCTACTCTGATTCATTGGGAGATGTGTGGCGCTGTCTGGGTTATCGTAAGGTTGAGTGCTTCCTAGGAAAGGAGCTTCAGAATTGTTAGGTACTACTTGTAGGTATGATTGGAGTTTATGGCCTGGTAGGTGTCAGTAATGGGAACATGTAGGGAGTTGTGAGTTGTTAGAGAGTGGAAGGTGAAGTACCTTGCCAGCATAAATGAATTAGTTCACAGCCATTGGCTTCTCCCTTTTGATAAGATGAAAGCAAACTATGAATAGGCTGGATGTCTAACCATTTCAAAATGCTCTACCATATATGTAATCATAATGTAGAATGATTAGCATCAGCTTTTTGCCTAAATGAAAAATTGGGTGTTATAAATGCATCAACAGTGGACTAAAGGGGGCCTGGATAGTTTTGTACTCAGATAGAGCAGCAGGCCTAAACGAATCAACATCCTACGAAGGACAGTCTCCCGTTCTCTGGTGTCATTTAAATCTGCATATTTTTTGTTTTGTATAGAGTGAACTTGACCCGAAGATATTGAAGCGCTTTACAATGAGTACTGGTTACGTTACACCAGGTCACATTCATTTTTTTTCAGGCACAGTGAAATTAAGTGACTTGCCCAGAATCACAGAATATTGAGCTGATGCTGAGATTGAAGCCTGATTACCCAATTTCAAAGTCAACAGCTCTGGAGGTAGAGCCACATATTCATCCTAACATCATACAGTTTGCTTCCTGCATAATAAAGCTCCTAAACTTTAAAGAGGCAATTCAGAAAGGTATATATACATGTGCATATCCAATCATGTGTAACCCTCCACGTTTTAGCATTCACCATTTTCCAGTGGAGAGTTACCCCTAGGTGTATACTTGTGTGTTTCCACACCCTCAAAATGAGGGGGGAGGAGCTTCCTACAACAGAATTTATGAGTTTAAAGCTACTATTAGTAACTTTTCACCTGTTAGTGGAGATCTCCACCACGGGGTGGATATTTCCCTATGTAAAAATTAGGAACATTTTATAAAGCTTATTATTTTTAAAATATATATTTACAAAGGTTGTATGACGTTATAACGCATGTTTTTACACCGCATGCCGTTACAACGCAAATTTTTACCCCGACTTGCTGTCGGGGGTGTGCTGGATGTTGGAATAGTATAATTTACTATTCCAACACCAGTGTGTGCAACAGTAGGGAAGGTGTTGGAGTTAAATCCAACACCTTATACCCCCTGCAACAAGCCATTTGCGTTGTAACGGCATACGGGGTAAAAGCATGCGTTGTAACGCATGCGCTGTAACGGCTGTTTCCCATTTACAAATATTTTAATCCATAATAAAATGTAAAATAATGTAACATGAAGAATATTAACCTGGAACTACTAAAATATAATGTTACAGCACAATAAATCCTCAAACTAAATTAATAATAAAATAATTTAAATATATCAATTACATTTTTAAAGATTACGTTTTAATCAGTAATTAAAATATATACCTACCCTCACTAACATCTTTATTTTTATTTTATTTGCAGTACACTTGGTTATATGTTTTGTATTTAATTAATATATAATTATATTTTAAAAATAATTAAAACAGTTTAATTTATTTTTAACATTGAGGTTATAATTGAATTAAAAATAATAATAATAATAAAAAGAATCTTATATATAATAATATAATAGTATATATGCCAATAATATACACACTAAATATATAGTTAAATTATCTATCTATCTATCTATCTATCTATCTATCTATCTATCTATCTATCTATCTATCTATCGAACATGTGTTTTGTTCTTACCAGAGCTCGGCAGAGAAGCATAGCTTTGTCAAGTCACAAGAGAGCACCCAGAATAAGTCAAAACAATGCCCTTTCAGGATTAGAATGCTCTGTAAAAAATATGCCAAAAGAAGCAGGGAACACTGGGTAGTTCCCAAGTTTTAGGTGGGGAGCAGTTTCTTTGTAAGGAGCCAGTGATTAATTTGAGTCAGTGGTTACAGGTGGAGACGACCGGCACTTATTTTCGTGGGACTAGGACATATTTTTCATCATAAGTCTTTGACCCACAACAGGAGAAAGAAAGACAGGAAAGGATGAAAGAGGGAGAAAGTTGGGAAAAGAGTGGCCAAGGGAAAACGCATGAATGGAATAAAGCTGCAAAAGTAAGATAACGGGGCAGGTAGTCTAGTGTAGTGGATGAAAGAGGCAGGAGATGAAGTCAAGACAAGATAGTCTTAGTATCCGGTAACCCCAATAATCGGCAGTGACAGTAGGTGCCTTTGTGAGTAAAACTTTGGGCCCAGCACTTATTCTTTTACAAATTAAACTCTGCCTTAAGCATTCTATGACACCACTGACTCTCTAAATCTGCTCACCTCAAATGTGTGTTTTTCTAGCAGTTTTTTTAAACATAGGATAAGTACAGTGCTATCCACGCTGAGCTGGAAAAGTGAGAAAGCCTTTTGCCATATGAGCAGGGAAGTCTTTAAGCATAGGATTAGCCGCTGCTATCGCGCCGAAATGAAAAATGACAAAAGCCGTTTACCATTCCAGGCACAGTATTCCAGCTCTGGATTGGTAAAATGCCACCCAAGCCAATCTAGAATTAATAAAAGCAGCTCCTGAGCTTATTAGAGCTCGTCAGATAAGCATAGCCAGTAAAGGTCCAAACAATGCCCTTTCAAGTGTAAAGTACAGCATAAAATATGTGAAAAAGAGGTAAGGAACCCTGGAAAGTTCTGGAGTTTTGGTTGGAGAGCAGCTCCTTTATATGCATGCTTTCTCGAATAACACTGACCCTCTAAACTTGCTCACCTCAAATGTCTGCTTTTCTAACTACATTTAACTAAGGGGCTCATTAGGATGGCGGGCAGAGGCACATCCGCGGTACTGGCGGAAAATGTCCTTTTCCGCACTCCAGCGGCGGTCCACGCGCCTGCCATATTACGATGGGCAAACATAGACCATTTTCCATCCGCTGCGGAGATACGTGAACCACCAGAAATTTGCGCCCGCCACCGCGGTGGAGGGAGCCAATAGAGACACACCGCCGTGTGGAATGATATCCCGTCCGTCGTACAAATCACGATGCCGCAAACAGCCCAACACACCGCAGCGGAGAATCCACCCACCCGGAGACGGCGGCAGCACGACAGCGGAGAGCGAAACCAGACTCCTGGTCCCCTCCACCCGGTCCTGACCGCAATGGATCCAGCTCTTCAAGCCTTTCCGCTGCTGTACCTCATCCACTACCAGCAAATAGTACACCGTCGCGGACAACGCCGCAGGTACGCAAATACACAACTCCACACACAACCACAACACACAACTCCTGTGCTGACATACGGTTCCTGTCCACATCAGACACTCTGGTGGGGACAGGAACATATCCCCCAGT
Source organism: Calotriton arnoldi (assembly GCA_963921515.1). Taxonomy (NCBI): domain Eukaryota; kingdom Metazoa; phylum Chordata; class Amphibia; order Caudata; family Salamandridae; genus Calotriton; species Calotriton arnoldi. The sequence continues at coordinate 1,051,763 of CAWUFW010004424.1, forward strand.
GTACCCACACATGTCCTACCTGTCACAAACTCACCCTCCGCATCCGGGTCACCCATCAACCGCGAAATCACTGCAATGTCCCGGTCACGTCACCGCAGCGGTGAAGACGCGGGAAAACCTGCGCACAATGTAGTAGGCAGGGCTTGCGCCAGGCATGGGCAGTCCACCCAGATTCACAGGGCTCCACCTGTACCCTTCCCACACTACGCTTCCCACACCCATTTGGGCACATGCTGTGTGCTCCTCCTGTGCCCCCCTGCACAATTAATCTGCCAGGTGTAGCCAGACCTCGCACCTCACACATCAAAGGACAAGGTAGATTGACTGGGAAGGTGGGGGTGAAGAGGAACACCCTGCACAGAAGCTCAGGGGCTGGACAACCCTCCTCCTCACACCAACCTTCCACTCCTGTGAAGCAAACTGAGTATAATTACAAAATGAAGACTCACACTGCATATGAACATCCACTGAACTGTTCACACTGCCTGTCAAGTCACTCAGAAACACCCAACAATGACACCCAGCCACATACTCATACCATAGGTCAGCAGCAATGGAGGACAATAAATGTGCCAGCCAAAAGTGAAGTGGACAGTGTTGGAAAACCATGGAGCAAGCCACATAGCATCTGTACATCACATGCAAGAGAAGGAACATATCACACCATCCTTAAACCATCAAATCAGACAAGGGTGGCACAGTGAGTGAAATTAAACCAAAGTGACCTCTGTGCAACAACTCAGGGATACATCAAGGCAAGCCATGCATAGGCACAGGAATGATAGGAAGTGTCTAAAGTCATACAGTGACTAGCCACACATCTGTGTCAACTTACTTTACATGTGTATGTCATCAGCACAACACACATGGCTAATTTGTCACACTCCCTGACTGTCAAACACAAGTAGGACCTTCACACATACCCCTCCTCTACCCACCTCACACCTGCAACACTCAACACCTGTGAGAAACACACATAATGGTCAAAATGATGTCCTGTGAGTTCAATGACAACCAATCACACTCCCTGTGGTGCATCCACAAATATCAGACTCACACTCAGGGATGCCTGAACCAATGCTGACACAAAAACAATATCCAAACACAAAGCTCACACACAACATCCACAGAAGTCCAACAAGCCCATACATGTGCAGCCAAACAGTGGAAAGGCAATGTGACCCTAGACAGAACAGGAGTACACAACATTGTCACTCAGGGCCAATGCACAGACACCATACCCCAACACAAACAAGAATTGCATCATCAAAAAGCAATCATGAACACCAACTGGGATCAATGGGACAAATCAGCTAAAACAGACAGAGACAACACACCACTCATCAAGTGAACATGGTGTCATAGTGTACCACAAGCATGCACATGCACATGCACAATCCTGACAAGTGACAGGTCAAAAATAGGAGGACAAAGCACCATTGTGCACTCAAAACAAGCTCATGAACAAGAATCCACCTTGCTGCATGTGACAGACACACAAGTAATGCACACTACACTTGCAACACACATCTGAATGTATCACACACCAACAACTACTCACACACAATGTCATGTAAATAGAACATCACACACACATAGCATCTGTCAGTAAAAAGAGCCAACACAGGCCAAACACTGCATACATCCACAACAAAAACACAACAGATGCGCATACCAATCCATCACATTGCAAACTCAGCTGGACATCATGGGGATGCACACCAGGCAAGTACAAGCCAACATACACTGACAGCACTGCATGCACACCAAGCAGTGTGTGCACACCACCCAAACCAGTAGCACAGATATCTGAGTGCCACACCATGAACTCCCACAACACAAATCATCACAGCACACAGAGAACATCACACTCAGGAAGGGTAGCAGTACCTCAGCAAACACACATACAGCTTAGCCTTCACTCACAGATGCACAACCCAGGGAAACCCAGATGCAAACAACATGATTAGAGGACTGTGCTGCTCAAACATATGCACTGCTCATGAGCAACCATGACAGCAAACCAGTAGAAGAAAATAACACATAACTAAGTGTGAAACTGTCCTGAGTGTCACATTGGTCCTGTACACAGATCAGCCTCACACAGCATAGTGTCACACTATGAAGTGGTGAGGAGGCTCACACACTGGCAAGCCATGGGGTGGAAGACATGAGATTGAAGTGGTGTGTACTTCAGTAGTGGACAGGTGAGGAGTGTACAGTACACAAACACATAGAGGAGTTACTCACAATGTGTAGGCATCAGAAGCACATATAGGGGATGGCATGACTCCACATACCACATACCATACTGGAGCCAACAATGGGTCAAGTGACAGCAATGCATGAGAAAACTCACAGATAATGTCAGTGTGGCTGAGCAGGTCTTCACAGTGAGCACAAACAGTAACAAGACACATGACTGATCAACAAAACACAACACAGACTTGGCAGTCACACACTCTGCATACTCAAAACTGGCAGCAACAACAAGTAGGTGTCCCCCAGGAGTGCAAGGACACACCAACACACTGCACAGTGCCCAACCTACAACTCCTATATGTGCCCACAATCTGAAGCACATGGCAGACAATTGAAACAAACAGGCACTCATTACCTGGATCATACATGTGTGCATTTGGCATTGCAGGGGCACACACACACATCAACACTACTGACAATGACAACCCATTCACATTGTATGACCACTCATGTTCACATATTCAAATGTACCCATGTGACTAGGAAGACAGGCCTACACAAGATGACCACACATCAACACTGCTGTTCACACATCAAGAAAGATCACACAGATATGATGGACCCTGGCCAGCCTGCAAGTAATCCTGTGGATAGAATTCACCTCTGTTCTGGTATTGCATCCTAACATGACATTTGTACAATTTAGCAAACCTGAGCATAGAATGATTAGGATAAGAGTAGATCATCACAAACAACCATCATTGCACCCTCAAGCCCCAGAGTCAAGAAGAACTAAAGTGTCTGTCACCTCTGGCAAACTCTGAAAAAGTAAAACAAGCAATTGGCAATGTTAAAGTGGCATACAGAGCATGTGTCACATGAAACCATATGTCAACAACAAAGAGAGACCAAAAGGGCAATAAAGGTCCAGCATACGGGCCCTAGCATCAATAGCAATAAAGAGGGTATGCAGTTCCTGAAGTGAAAGGCGGGAAAATAGCGATGGAAGTATCAATAACTGGCTAACAAAAAGGAAGGATGGGGAATCCTTCCTTTCGGAAATAGTGCCCTCACACACCCAGCCCGCTGGGTGTCATGCTTCATCATTGGGCATGCTCCTCGTCGGGTCGGCGCTGCAATACCCGACGGGCACCCTCAGTGGGGGCTCTTTGGCGGAGATCTTTTATTCCTGCCGTTTGGTGAGGTGCGTGTGAGGGGCCCTATAGTGTAGAAGTGCAGTGAAGTGTATAGTGCTCAATAGAGACAAAGTGAATTAAAACAGGTCTGGGAGAAACCAGGGCAACTAATTTAATATTCCTGACTCCCCACCTGATTAAAACTAGAAATGTGGCAACTGTCTAAAGTAATGTAAAAGGCAGTTGCACTTTAAATCATACGGTCAACATGTTTCTTGCCCTAGTAGTCCCTAATGGATCAAGCGGCAATTCATCAGGACCTAAATCTGGGTTGGAAATCTACACTAAACCATTGGTAATGGGGTATGTTAACCTAGATATTACCAGTCTTGTCACATCGGTGACGTGCAGTGTTCATGGGTGCTGTAGCCAGTCGAAAATTAGTTAAAAGCCAGCCCCATCAGATACCGGCAAGGAATGGACACGTTGATTCAACATGTGTCAACAGCTCGCGCCCACTCAGCGGAGGACCTAACCTGCAATGCCGGTTCCCGGAACCGGGTATTGCAGCGCCGACCCGACGAGGAGCATGCCCAATGATGAAGCATGACACCCAGCGGGCTGGGTGTGTGAGGGCACTATTTCCGAAAGGAAGGATTCCCCATCCTTCCTTTTTGTTAGCCAGTTATTGATACTTCCATCGCTATTTTCCCGCCTTTCACTTCAGGAACTGCATACCCTCTTTATTGCTATTCACATGAAACCATACCCATACATAAACCTTTTATTTAGCATGGACATTGACAAAGCAGACAACAGGAGTAACTGTCTTTATTACCCAGATAGGCATCAAAAGTAGAAAACAGCAAGGCCATTGGCCAGTACAAATTAAAAGTATGTACATGTGTGCATGGGAAAATGCACAGGGAATGGGCATCCAAAGTGATAAACAGCAAGGCCATTGGCCAGTCCATAGTTCAAAGTATGTACATGTGTGCATGAGAAACTGCACAGGGAGTGGGCATCCAAAGTGACAAACAGCAAGGCCATTGGCCAGTCCAAATTCAAAGTCTGTACATGTGTGCATGAGAAACTGTACAGGGAAACAGGGAATGGGCATCCAAAGTGACAAATAGCAAGGCCATTGGCCAGTCCATAGTTCAAAGTATGTACATGTGTGCAAGAGGAACTGCACAGGGAATGGGCATCCAAAGTGACAAACAGCAAGGCCATTGGCCAGTCCATAGTTCAAAGTATGTACATGTGTGCATGAGAAACTGCACAGGGAATGGGCATCCAAAGTGACAAACAGCAAGGCCATTGGCCAGTCCATAGTTTAAAGTATGTACATGCTGGGAATGGGCATCCAAAGTGACAAACAGCAAGGCCATTGGCCAGTCCATAGTTTAAAGTATGTACATGTGTGCATGAGAAACTGCACAGGGAACGGGTAACACCGTACACTGCCATGGGAATCACCACAGTACCGGGGATACAAATGGGCAGTCCAGGCACTGCTGTGGGAGAGATGGGTTTGGGAGGGGGACTTTGCCTCAGACTTGGCTGTCAGTTGAACTGGGAGGTGGCTGATTGTCGGGGCCAGTTGGAGAACTGGACCGAGGAGAGAGAGGCACAGCTGAGGTAGAGGCATCAGTGGCTGTGGGAGCCGGAGGGCTGCTTGGACCGGGTGGCATGGTGGCACGGGGAGGCGGAGACATGCTGCCGTGAGACACAGTGTGTGAGGGTAAATGTGGAGGGCTGAGTCTACACTTCTTGGGGATTCGATAGGCAAGAATTGTCTTGGTAGGAGTGGGAAGTGGGCCAGGCACAACAGCCTCACTCACCACCAAAGGTGAATCAGGTGCAGGTGGCTCTCCGTGTGGGGATTTGCTGGATCTGGTGGGACGCTTGGGGTGGCCTTGCCTTTTCCCCTCCATCCTCTGTTGACCAGGTGAACCCCCCACATTGCTCTCCTGTCCCAGCTTCACAAGGGTGTGGGTGGGAGTTGAGGTTGTGGGTGAATCTGCCTTAGAGAGCTGTTTGTGCTGACTCTTTGCAGGCACCAGCTTCACAGCAGGCAGGGCAACTGTTTGCTTGTGTTTGGGAGCAGGTGTGGGGATGGGATTGTCCTTGGATGGGGGTGATTTGGATGACTGTGAGCTTGAGGCCTGCTTCTTGGCCTGATGCCCCTGAGTGTCACATGAAGGGCTTTTACCTTTGCGCTCCTGTGTGCCTGTTTTTTGTTTTGGGGATGGTGTCTGTGCTCTGGGCCGCTTGGAGTGCTGCTGTTGTGTGCTGCGTGTGGAGTACTTGGAGCCTGAGGGCTGTGGTGTGTGGTCACTCTCGTCAGATGGTGCCACTGGCAGGGTGGTTGCTGAAGGGACTGGAGCTGGACTTTGAGCCCGTGACAGCTGAATGACTGCTGTCACTGTGGAGGACAAAGACTGGACAGATCTGTGTAGCCCACCCACGTCAGAATGAATGCCCTCCATGAAGGCAACTACCTGTGCCAGCTTCTTGTCATGCTCCTGGAAGGCATTCAGGAGAGTAGTCTGACCCACACACAGCTGGCGCAAAAGGTCCACCGCCTCCACACTGAGGGCAGCAGGAGAGTCAGGGGCAGGGGCAGCGGTGCCTGGGGGGAAGGACACTCTACCCTTCTTAGTGCTGCGGGCACGGACAGCACTAGTGGTAGTAGCCGGGAAGGTGGGCACTGGACGATGTGTGGTGGAAGAAGAGGCAGATTTCCCACTCCGAGGAGTCACCGCTGGAGTCAGATGATGTTGAGGTTGGTGTTTGTGGGCGTGATTCTTCCAGGGCACTCCTGTCCCCCTCCGAGGCGCTGGTCACATCAGTGTCTGTGAGCTCATGTGTAGCAGTCGTGCCAGAAGCTTCACCACTGGTGTCCGTCCCCTGTCCTTCCGTGCCCTCGGTAGATGCTGCAATAGACAGAGACGTAGGTTCAGTATAGTGCCATACTCACAAACATCATATGCAAGCAAAGCACAAAACTAGAATATGATACCCCCATGTTGCACACCACCCTGTGCAGTCTGCATGTGCAACCTTAATGCAAAACTCAGAAGATGCATAGAAACATGCATAGTTGACATTAATGACCCATGTGACGTTCACACAGCCAAATAGCTGGCATGTGCCTCCTTGTAACCTAACATACTGATATCTGTAAGCATACCTACGTGCCTGTAGGAGAGATAGATATACATCTCAACATGTTGTCTCAGTCACATATGGAGTCACTTTAAGGGGACAACATAGATACTGACTCCAAAATGTCCTTTTACAATGGCCATGAGCTACTGATGTCCACCATGTTGTGCTTTGAAGCACAACGACCGTTGCACATTGGTGTCAGATGTGTAGTTCTCACAATTTCCAAGTCAGGCACTGCACACATCGATGAAAGCACACTAAGATGATGCACACTGCTGTTCACTGCCCGGTGATGTCTATGACACCCATAATGCAGCAGATGTCATAAGGCCACATCTCATCTTTCAATGTCAAGGGCCATTGTATTAAACACATGAGAATGTACATGTAGCGAAAATGCATGACAGCTGCACTCAACACAGAGGCCACTTAGAAGCCATTGCATCACACTAGAAACATCACAGAGCTCCGCACTGGCTCAGGGTTGGGATACATGCAGTCACTCACACCCAAAGTCACCCTTCGCAGAATACTCACCCCAACTTGCTGCTGATGGGCCCTCAAACGTCCATCCAGCTCTGGCTGTGTCACTGCCAAGATGCGGGCCATTAGTGGTGTCATGCTCCTGCGCGCCAACCTTCCAGTCCGAGGAAGCATCCCCAGCGTCATCTCTGCCACGTTTTTGCTCAGCCGGCAGATGTCATCCCACCTCTTGTGACAGTGTGTGTGCCGTCGGTTGGAGACACCCAGAGCCCACACCTCGCATGCAATGGCCCTCCATAAGGCCTTACGCTGGCGGACTTTAAGCTGCAGGCATGGGAGACAAGAAGAGGAAGTTTCAGTGACACTGTGTTATGTACCACTGTGTCTCAGTACAGGAGCATTCAAAAACTTAGCACAGCTATACAGAAATGTTGAGCAGAGACCATACAGCATGACACGTAGTACATTTGCATCAGATAATCACATAGAAATGCATGCAGGTATGAGGATGGACACAGTACCTGGCCATCTCATACACATGCAGAATGCCAGCACAGAAAGCAATGTGAAGAAGGCCCTCATCTGTGATGCAGTATGTGAGTGAGCAAGACATACATTACATTGGAAATGATGTGTCGGGGCAGACTCACTGTGTCCAACACTACACACCACTCAATGTTCTTGGCCTGTGAATGGCTCACTGTGTCATGGAGGTCACATTTAGGGACATGATCTTACATTCTCACACCCTTCTCACAAGGTCTGGTTGTGCAATCCTCAGGCCTAAGATAGCTCATTGAGAAATAGGGTGGCAGACAACACATATGTTACACTCTGTCCATTTACTGATGGGTCCTTGTCAAATTGGGCAGTATCTGTGCAGGCCAGGGGGACTCCCACTGAGGTTAAACGTGGGCCATCAGAACATTCACATGCATGTACAATATGAGAGGGCAAACAGTGCCTACACATGCGAGTCAGTACACATAATGAAAAGAATGGAAGGAGGATGTTTCAGAAGTACATTAATCTGATGTGTCATAGGTGAATTTCCACCAAGAGTGTCACCCTCAGGCATTTCAATCCTGTGCATAATGCTTACATATCCATGGTGGCAATATGAAAATTGTACACACATCCTTCAGTACCCTCTGGACGAAACACATTTGTAATGTCACAAATGAGCATGTGAAAACCTCATGGACTATGACATCCATTAGCACAGGCAATGTTTGTCCTGACTTCCACTGTCCAAACCAGCAGTGTTACTGTATGGCTGCAAAACACTGCATGTCCCTCCCATCCTTAAATGCAGCCATGGATCTGTGGAAATAAGGCTACACACCCCATTGACATGAAGTCAGCATGCTAGGCAGTGTATCACACACACTTGCACTCACAGGCACATACTACAGCAGAGCAACTTCATGTGAACACTCTTCGCACTCTCCAACTTTCACTCTGAAACACTTACCATTACATCAGGAGCACCATATAGCCTCCCATACTGTGAAAGCACCTCGTCCACCAGGACCTCCAGCTCCTCTGTGGTGAAGGGACGGGTCCTAATGTTCTCAGTTCTCGCCATCACTGGGTCCAGGAGACAGGAACAGCAGCAGTTGGTGGTGAAGAATGTCAGGCAGCAGTGTCTGGATGCAGTGGAAATGTGTGACTCTCTCCCAGACATATGTAGCCCCCTGGGGTTGTTTCAGTGGTACTCAGATGCTGCAATTGGTGTTCCAGGTCAGCTTTTTTCAAATGTAACCAATGACCGGCCCCGCGGTGGCGGTGCACGCGTACCGCGATTTTCAAAAGTGTATTTCACTACCGCGATTGCGGTTCCCATTGGCTGAAGGGGCATGGGCATTGGCAGTGTCACACCGCGGGGCCCAGGCGGTTGCTACCGCAATCGTGCATCTTTCAATTGTATCCAATTACCGGCCCCGCGGTAGCGGAGCATGCCTACCGCGATTTTCAAAAGTGTATTTCACTACTGCGATTGCAGCTCCCATTGGCTGAAGGGGCATGGGCATTGGCGGTGTCACACCGCGGGGCCCAGGTGGTCGCTACCGCGAGTTGGCATCTTTAAATTGGTGCCAATGACCGTGATTGCGGTGGCGGTGCACGCCTACCACGATTTTCAAAAGTGTATTTCACTACCGCGATTGCGGTTCCCATTGGCTGAAGGGGCATGGGCATTGGCGGTGTCACACCGCGGGGCCCAGGCGGTCGCTACCACGAGTTGGCATCATTAAATTGGTGTCAATGACCGTGATTGCAGTGGCAGTGCACGCTTACGGCACCTATGGACACATCATGCTGTAGCAATGCAAAAACAACAGTTGATGGACAGAATGCAGAACAATGTCATACATTCACCCCAGTACAGAGATCTGGGCCTAAATCCATCGTTTTTTTGCTCACCATGCCATTCCAGTTTGAACCCAGCCATATGCAAATCCGTCTTGACCCTGTGCCTCATGGGAACAGTCCAGCCCGAACTGCCAAGCCAGGTCCTCCCTGGACTGGAAACAAGCATCCTAGGACCGGTTTCGGGGTTTCACCCCTCTTCAGCCAGGATAGCTTGATTCCAGTGGCATGGAGAGCACGGGACCCACGTCTGGGCATACCCGTCCCACTCGTGGTGACAAATGCAAAAACAACAGTTGATGGACAGAATGCAGAACAATGTCATACATTCACCCCAGTACAGAGATCTGGGCCTAAATCCATCGTTTTTTTGCTCACCATGCCATTCCACTTTGAACCCAGCCATATGCAAATCAGTCTTGACCCTGTGCCTCATGAGAACAGTCCAGCCCGAACTGCCAAGCCAGGTCCTCCCTGGACTGGAAACAAGCATCCTAGGACCGGTTTCGGGGTTTCACCCCTCTTCAGCCAGGATAGCTTGATTCCAGTGGCATGGAGAGCACGGGACCCACGTCTGGGCATACCCGTCCCACTTGGGGTGACAAATGCAAAAACAACAGTTGATGGACAGAATGCAGAACAATGTCATACATTCACCGCAGTACAGAGATCTGGGCCTAAATCCATCGTTTTTTGCTCACCATGCCATTCCAGTTTGAACCCAGCCATATGCAAATCAGTCTTGACCCTTTGCCTCATGGGAACAGTCCAGCCCGAACTGCCAAGCCAGGTCCTCCCTGGACTGGAAACAAGCATCCTAGGACCGGTTTCGGGTTTCACCCCTCTTCAGCCAGGATAGCTTGATTCCAGTGGCATGGAGAGCACGGGACCCACGTCTGGGCATACCTGTCCCACTCGGGGTGACAAATGCAAAAACAACAGTTGATGGACAGAATGCAGAACAATGTCATACATTCACCCCAGTACAGAGATCTGGGCCTAAATCCATCGTTTTTTGCTCACCATGCCATTCCAGTTTGAACCCAGCCATATGCAAATCAGTCTTGACCCTGTGCCTCATGGGAACAGTCCAGCCCGAACTGCCAAGCCAGGTCCTCCCTGGACTGGAAACAAGCATCCTAGGACCGGTTTCGGGTTTCACCCCTCTTCAGCCAGGATAGCTTGATTCCAGTGGCATGGAGAGCACGGGACCCACGTCTGGGCATACCCGTCCCACTCGGGGTGACAAATGCAAAAACAACAGTTGATGGACAGAATGCAGAACAATGTCATACATTCACACCCCAGTACAGAGATCTGGGTCTAAATCCATCGTTTTTTGCTCACCATGCCATTCCAGTTTGAACCCAGCCATATGCAAATCAGTCTTGACCCTGTGCCTCATGGGAACAGTCCAGCCCGAACTGCCAAGCCAGGTCCTCCCTGGACTGGAAACAAGCATCCTAGGACCGGTTTCGGGGTTTCACCCTCTTCAGCCAGGATAGCTTGATTCCAGTGGCATGGAGAGCACGGGACCCACGTCTGGGCATACCCGTCCTACTCGGGGTGACAAATGCAAAAACAACAGTTGATGGACAGAATGCAGAACAATGTCATACATTCACCCCAGTATAGAGATCTGGGCCTAAATCCATCGTTTTTTGCTCACCATGCCATTCCACTTTGAACCCAGCCATATGCAAATCAGTCTTGACCCTGTGCCTCATGGGAACAGTCCAGCCCTAACTGCCAAGCCAGGTCCTCCCTGGACTGGAAACAAGCATCCTAGGACCGGTTTCGGGGTTTCACCCCTCTTCAGCCAGGATAGCTTGATTCCAGTGGCATGGAGAGCACGGGACCCACGTCTGGGCATACCCGTCCCACTCGGGGTGACAAATGCAAAAACAACAGTTGATGGACAGAATGCAGAACAATGTCATACATTCACCCCAGTACAGAGATCTGGGCCTAAATCCATCGTTTTTTTGCTCACCATGCCATTCCACTTTGAACCCAGCCATATGCAAATCAGTCTTGACCCTGTGCCTCATGGGAACAGTCCAGCCCGAACTGCCAAGCCAGGTCCTCCCTGGACTGGAAACAAGCATCCTAGGACCGGTTTCGGGGTTTCACCCTCTTCAGCCAGGATAGCTTGATTCCAGTGGCATGGAGAGCACGGGACCCACGTCTGGGCATACCCGTCCCACTCGGGGTGACAAATGCAAAAACAACAGTTGATGGACAGAATGCAGAACAATGTCATACATTCACCCCAGTACAGAGATCTGGGCCTAAATCCATCGTTTTTTTGCTCACCATGCCATTCCAGTTTGAACCCAGCCATATGCAAATCAGTCTTGACCCTGTGCCTCATGGGAACAGTCCAACCCGAACTGCCAAGCCAGGTCCTCCCTGGACTGGAAACAAGCATCCTAGGACCTGTTTCGGGGTTTCACCCCTCTTCAGCCAGGATAGCTTGATTCCAGTGGCATGGAGAGCACGGGACCCACGTCTGGGCATACCCGTTGCACTCGGGGTGACAAATGCAAAAATAACAGTTGATGGACAGAATGCAGAACAATGTCATACATTCACCCCAGTACAGAGATCTGGGCCTAAATCCATCGTTTTTTGCTCACCATGCCATTCCAGTTTGAACCCAGCCATATGCAAATCAGTCTTGACCCTGTGCCTCATGGGAACAGTCCAGCCCGAACTGCCAAGCCAGGTCCTCCCTGGACTGGAAACAAGCATCCTAGGACCGGTTTCGGGGTTTCACCCTCTTCAGCCAGGATAGCTTGATTCCAGTGGCATGGAGAGCACGGGACCCACGTCTGGGCATACTCGTCCCACTCGGGGTGACAAATGCAAAAACAACAGTTGATGGACAGAATGCAGAACAATGTCATACATTCACCCCAGTACAGAGATCTGGGCCTAAATCCATCCTTTTTTTGCTCACAATGCCATTCCAGTTTGAACCCAGCCATATGCAAATCAGTCTTGACTCTGTGCCTCATGGGAACAGTCCAGCCCGAACTGCCAAGCCAGGTCCTCCCTGGACTGGAAACAAGCATCCTAGGACCGGTTTCGGGGTTTCACCCCTCTTCAGCCAGGATAGCTTGATTCCAGTGGCATGGAGAGCACGGGACCCACGTCTGGGCATACCCGTCCCACTCGGGGTGACAAATGCAAAAACAACAGTTGATGGACAGAATGATGATGGATTAAACCCAGATCAGTTGACTGGGGGTGAGTGTTTGATTAGCTCAAGCGCTCCGTCCATCATCCCCTTTGGTGTAGCAATGGCAATGGCCAGTTCTCAGCATTGAACAGTAGACACTTACTATGAATCATGCCACCAGATAGTTAAATTCAATGCTAGTGTGACATTTAACTCACTGATGACTACACATGCCATGTCAGTGCACAGGATTACATGCATTGGCATGTACTCCCTCACATGTGACTTATGATGTTGTTGTGCATGTACACAGATCTGTTGTGTGATGGACTCTAAAATATGTAAACATGTCAATGTGTGAGATGGCTAAGCAACCCACAGGAATGATGGACTGACTACATAATGTGCCTATTTCACTGTGTAGATTGCTGAACTCATGTTTATACTTGATCTTTATGCACACACTGTGCTCATTGTGTTGTCAATGTGTGCCCTGTGCGAATCACGCAAGAAGGTGTGGCAGGTACAGCAGCTACGTAGAAGCCAGCAGTGTTGCTGTTTCAGACATGTGCTGTGTCAACTACTCTCAGGGCTGGTGACACAAGATGTTGGAATGTACCATTTGGCATTCACATAGTCTGAATCTGTTTTGGGGGTACTCACTATGTACATACTGAACACGTGTACAACTACTTTAGATCAAGGTGTCTCTGCATGTGACTTGTGCTGAAAGCTGTAGTTTCAGGCCAGTCATTGTTGGCGCTGTGTCAGTCAAAACGTAAGATGTTGGACACATCTCATAGGGGAATTGAATTGACATGTGTCCCCTTTCATCTTATCTAGGAGGCGACCAAATGTGCATCGTCCATTCACATTGCTTGGAGACATGGAGGATGAGGACATCATACGTAAATTCCGTTTGGATCGATCTACCCTTCAAGACCTATGTGGTCAGTTGGAGCCCCATCTGAGGCCTCACAGAACCTATCAAACTGCTTTGACACCAACATGTAAGGTGATGGCCGCCCTGCATTTCTTTGCAACTGGTTCGTTCCAGTACACGGTGGCCAGCGCAGGTGGGATGTCTCAACCAATGTTCAGCATGGTGCTACGTGATGTCCTGTCCGCTATGATGACCTACAAGGACAGCTACATCCATTTTCCCAGGAGACATGAATTGGCAGCTGTGAAGGGTGATTTTTATGACCTTGCCCACATCCCTAATGTTGTTGGTGCCATTGACTGCACACATTTTGGCCTGGTTCCACCACAGGCACGTGAGCACATATACAGGAACAGGGAGCATTTCCATTCCATTAATGTGCAAGTGGTATGCCAAGCGGATATGATAATCTCCCATGTTTGTGCCAAATTTCCAGGATCAGCACATGACTGCTACATACTGCGTAACGCAAAAACAACAGTTGATGGACAGAATGCAGAACAATGTCATACATTCACCCCAGTACAGAGATCTGGGCCTAAATCCATCGTTTTTTTGCTCACCATGCCATTCCAGTTTGGACCCAGCCATATGCAAATCAGTCTTGACCCTGTGCCTCATGGGAACAGTCCAGCCCGAACTGCCAAGCCAGGTCAACCCTGGACTGGAAACAAGCATCCTAGGACCGGTTTCGGGGTTTCACCCTCTTCAGCCAGGATAGCTTGATTCCAGTGGCATGGAGAGCACGGGACCCACGTCTGGGCATACCCGTCCCACTCGGGGTGACAAATGCAAAAACAACAGTTGATGGACAGAATGCAGAACAATGTCATACATTCACCCCAGTACAGAGATCTGGGCCTAAATCCATCGTTTTTTTGCTCACCATGCCATTCCAGTTTGGACCCAGCCATATGCAAATCAGTCTTGACCCTGTGCCTCATGGGAACAGTCCAGCCCGAACTGCCAAGCCAGGTCCTCCCTGGACAGGAAACAAGCATCCTAGGACCGGTTTCGGGGTTTCACCTCTCTTCAGCCAGGATAGCTTGATTCCAGTGGCATGGAGAGCACAGGACCCACGTCTGGGCATACCCGTCCCACTCGGGGTGACAAATGCAAAAACAACAGTTGATGGACAGAATGCAGAACAATGTCATACATTCACCCCAGTACAGAGATCTGGGCCTAAATCCATCCTTTTTTGCTCACAATGCCATTCCAGTTTGAACCCAGCCATATGCAAATCAGTCTTGACCCTGTGCCTCATGGGAACAGTCCAGCCCGAACTGCCAAGCCAGGTCCTCCCTGGACTGGAAACAAGCATCCTAGGACCGGTTTCGGGGTTTCACCTCGTCAGCCAGGATAGCTTGATTCCAGTGGCATGGAGAGCACGGGACCCACGTCTGGGCATACCCGTCCCACTCGGGGTGACAAATGCAAAAACAACAGTTGATGGACAGAATGATGATGGATTAAACCCAGATCAGTTGACTGGGGGTGAGTGTTTGATTAGCTCAAGCGCTCCGTCCATCATCCCCTTTGGTGTAGCAATGGCAATGGCCAGTTCTCAGCATTGAACAGTAGACACTTACTATGAATCATGCCATCAGATAGTTAAATTCAATGCTAGTGTGACATTTAACTCACTGATGACTACACATGCCATGTCAGTGCACAGGATTACATGCATTGGCATGTACTCCTCACATGTGACTTATGATGTTGTTGTGCATGTACACAGATCTGTTGTGTGATGGACTCTAAAATATGTAAACATGTCAATGTGTGAGATGGCTAAGCAACCCACAGGAATGATGGACTGACTACATAATGTGCCTATTTCACTGTGTAGATTGCTGAACTCATGTTTATACTTGATCTTTATGCACACACTGTGCTCATTGTGTTGTCAATGTGTGCCCTGTCCGAATCACGCAAGAAGGTGTGGCAGGTACAGCAGCTACGTAGAAGCCAGCAGTGTTGCTGTTTCAGACATGTGCTGTGTCAACTACTCTCAGGGCTGGTGACACAAGATGTTGGAATGTACCATTTGGCATTCACATAGTCTGAATCTGTTTTGGGAGGTACTCACTATGTGACATACTGAACACGTGTACAACTACTTTAGATCAAGGTGTCTCTGCATGTGACTTGTGCTGTAAGCTGTAGTTTCAGGCCAGTCATTGTTGGCGCTGTGTCAGTCAAAACGTAAGATGTTGGACACATCTCATAGGGGAATTGAATTGACATGTGTCCCCTTTCATCTTATCTAGGAGGCGACCAAATGTGCATCGTCCATTCACATTGCTTGGAGACATGGAGGATGAGGACATCATACGTAAATTCCGTTTGGATCGACCTACCCTTCAAGACCTATGTGGTCAGTTGGAGCCCCATCTGAGGCCTCACAGAACCTATCCGACTGCTTTGACACCAACATGTAAGGTGATGGCCGCCCTGCATTTCTTTGCAACTGGTTCATTCCAGTACACGGTGGCCAGCGCAGGTGGGATGTCTCAACCAATGTTCAGCATGGTGCTACGTGATGTCCTGTCCGCTATGATGACCTACAAGGACAGCTACATCCATTTTCCCAGGAGACATGAATTGGCAGCTGTGAAGGGTGATTTTTATGACCTTGCCCACATCCCTAATGTTGTTGGTGCCATTGACTGCACACATGTTGGCCTGGTTCCACCACAGGCACGTGAGCACATATACAGGAACAGGAAGCATTTCAATTCCATTAATGTGCAAGTGGTATGCCAAGCGGATATGATAATCTCCCATGTTTGTGCCAAATTTCCAGGATCAGCACATGACTGCTACATACTGCGTAACAGCATCGTTCCACAGCTGATGGCAAATCTGCATCCGGAGCATGCGTGGATTGTGGGTGAGTACGTAGAGTCAAGTAGCGTGCTGTATGTGTGACATGCTGTCTTCAGCCACCGTTATATTACAAAATTGCTCTGTGTATCTCACACCAAGGTGACTCTGCATATCCCAACCGGCCTTGGTTGCTGAGCCCACTGAGGAATCCCAGGACCCCGGGTGAAGTCCGCTACAATGAGGCCCATGGGAGGACACGTCATGTGGTGGAGCGTACTTTTGGTCTTCTAAAGTCTAGATTCCGGTGTCTGGACAAGAACGGAGGTGCACTACTGAACTCTCCCCAAAAGGTGTGTCAGATCGTAGTTGCATGCTGCATGCTCCATAACCTGGCCTTGCGCAAAGAGATCCCCCTGCTCCTGGACGATGATGAGCAGCAGATGCCCCGCCTGCAAACCCACTCATGTCCAGTGACGAGGATAGTGGAGAGGAGGAAGGTGTCGACCTGCATCAACCGCTACTTCCCTTGAGTGTGAGTGACATTGTACAACAGTTCCATTGTCTGCTGTCTTTGATGGTAGTGAAAAGGCCTAGAGGAGCTTTTTGATTGCTGCCTGTTGTTGGCTCTGTGCTGATGGCTGATGTTTGTGGCACAGTGTAGTCATGACCAGCCACATGATGTCTATGTTGATATTGTTTCTCATTGTAATGTGTGCTGGGTTGTGTACCTTGATGACTAGTGTTGTGTACTGGCTGTAATGCCATCACCTGACAAGTAAATGTCGTTCTCTTGTGTCTTTCTAGGTCCCTTCAGCCTCTCAAAGCCTCGAAACAATCAGAGCTTCTGGTACATTGGAATCAGAGTCAACATTGTACATCCTGTGATAAACATGGAGCTGACACAAAAACATAGGTGTGTAAAGAGTGTTTATTTACAAAGAGTGTTTGTGACATACAAGTGATGTTTACAAAAATGGTGCAAAGTAAATCAATGAGTTGTCAGTGATGGTAAACGAGACAATAGAGTAGTCACCACTTTGATGTGGTGACACAGTCCAACAGACACCTGCCATCAACATGGCAGTGTGGGTAAGGATAGTCAACAAAGTCAATGTCAAGGTGAAGAGAGGTGCCATCATGGCTGGCTCTTTGACTTGCGTTTGGCTGGTGCTTTGCCACGTGATCCTCCCGTGGTGTTTCTCGGACGGCCCCTTTTGCGTTTTCAAGGGGGGGCCTCTGCTGCGGGCTCAGCGGTGTCTGAGGAGTCATCCTGTTGCAGCTCACCCCTCTCTGTGGCCGCAGCTGAGGTGGTGGGAGTATCATCCTGCGGGCCACTGGAGGGAGGTTGAGCTGTCCTTTGGGCCGCATGACTGTCCCTCAGAACACCCACAAACTGGCCCATGAGGTCCATGATTTGGCCCATACGCGTGTCTATGGACCTCAGCAGCAGGCGGAGCTCACGCACTTCTTCCACAACCTGGCCCATCTGTCCCTGGGTTTGTTCGTATGCCCCAAGGACTCTGGCGATGTTGGCCAGGGCTTCGGCCCCAGTGTCCTGTCGATTTTGTCCCCCAGTTGCCCTCCCACCTGCCCTGCTGTCCCGGACCTCTGGCGTTGCCACTCGACACACCCGCAGACTCTCCCTGTCCTCCTCAGATTGTGTGGTGGTGTTGGTATCCACTGAGGCAGGGAGAGTGCTGCAGGTAGCACTGGTGGTGGTAGTGGTGGTGGTGGTGGTTGAGGCCGCACAGGTCATTGCAGCAGGGGTCAGCGCGGTTGTTGTTGCTGAGGTGGTAGTGGTGGGGACAGTGGGGGCCTGGAACGTGGTGCACCCTGGCAGTCCTGATGGGCCAGGATCAGGCTCCGCATCCGAGAAACTTAGGGAGTCTGCATCCGAGAGTCCATGTTCCGGGGGGGGGAGACTGGCTCTGCAGGTCGGTGTTAATCTGCAGCAGTCAATTGTTGATCTCCTGTTGGACAGAGGTGAAATGGTCATTGAAGTGCACCCCACAAGCTTGGATGTTACATGTTATACACCACACAGTTTACATTGATATCACTTTGTATGGCTGCACGGTACTGAGCATCATGACATGATGTGGAGGTGCATACATTACTTGTCCATGGTGTGACATGTCAATAGATACCATGTTCCACGTACAGATTGTGTGATTACAAGGACATGTCGTCATCTAACGACTAGCAGCACAACTTTATGTGATGCGTCTTTTTTGTTTACTCTGCATGGAAGACGTTACATCTGAGCATGAACTAGCCATTGTAATCTTATGCATACCTTTGTCATATCATGTACTTTACTTTCTTTTTACAACTGACCATGCATGTTTTGTGTTCATATGGGCCTTGATGCTCTGCCACCATGGCACTTACACAGAGCATTCAGTGCTGTGCATGATTGTGCCCTGAATTTCTTCAACATGTGAATTGGTGAGTCAAACTTTAATTTCTGTGACAGTTACATACGCTTTGCTGTCTGCACACTGGAAGTGGCTATTTGATCTATGCCAAGTTTGATGACATGTGAGGGCTGGTGTGGTCATATGGCTCCATGCTTTTTGAGAGAAATGGCAGGGTGCATGCACTGTCTACCTACCTGTTCTGTGACACAGTTGAGGGGAATTGCTGCCACATGGTTCTGGGTGTGGGGGGTGTACCATCCTGCTGAGCTTTGGGACAAGGTGGCCTGGTGGGAGTTGTAGTGCAGGCTTCCCACCCACAAACACCCCTCCATGTTAAGATGGCTACCTACCTGTGGGTTTGAAGAGAGCAATGCAATAGCTGCCACATGGTTGTGGGTGTGGGGAGTGCTCTAGCCTGCTCAGGGCTGGGACAAGAGAGCATAAGATGGCTACCTACCTGTTAGTTTGATGAGGGCAATGCAATGGCTGCCACATGCTTCTGGGTGGGGGTGCTCCATCCTGCTCAGCTGTGGGACAAGGGGGCTGGTGGGAGTTGTAGTGCAGGCTTCCCACCCACAAACACCCCTCCCTGTTAAGATGGCTACCTACCTGTTAGTTTGAGGAGGGAATTGCAATGGCTGCCACATGCTTCAAGGTGGGGGGAGTGCTCCATCCTGCTCAGCTGTGGGACAAGGTGGCCTGGTGGGAGTTGTAGTGCTGGCTTCCCACCCACAAACACCCCTCCATGTTAAGATGGCTACCTACCTGTGGGTTTGAAGAGAGCAATGCAATAGCTGCCACATGGTTGTGGGTGTGGGGAGTGCTCTAGCCTGCTCAGGGCTGGGACAAGAGAGCATAAGATGGCTACCTACCTGTTAGTTTGATGAGGGCAATGCAATGGCTGCCACATGCTTCTGGGTGGGGGTGCTCCATCCTGCTCAGCTGTGGGACAAGGGGGCTGGTGGGAGTTGTAGTGCAGGCTTCCCACCCACAAACACCCCTCCCTGTTAAGATGGCTACCTACCTGTTAGTTTGATGAGGGAAATGCAATGGCTGCCACATGCTTCTAGGTGGGGGGAGTGCTCCATCCTGCTCAGCTGTGGGACAAGGGGGCCTGGTGGGAGTTGTAGTGCAGGCTTCCCACCCACAAACACCCCTCCCTGTTAAGATGGCTACCTACCTGTTAGTTTGATGAGGGCAATGCAATGGCTGCCACATGCTTCTCTGTGGGGGGAGTACTCCATCCTGCTGAGCTTTGGGACAAGGTGGCCTGGTGGGAGTTGTAGTGCAGGCTTCTCATCCACAAACACCCTTCCCTGTTAAGATGGCTACCTACCTGTAAGTTTGATGTGAGCAAACACCCATCCCTGTTATGATGGCTACCTACCTGTAAGTTTGATGTGAGCAATAGAATGGCTGATACATGGTTGTGGAGAGTGCTCCATCGTGCTGAGCTGTGGGACAAGGGGGCCTGGTGGGAGTTGTAGTGCAGGCTTCCCACCCACAAACACCCCTCCCTGTTAAGATGGCTACCTACCTGTGAGTTTGATGTAGGCAAACACCCCTCCCTGTTAAGATGGCTACCTACCTGTAAGTTTGATGTGAGCAGTGAAATGGCTGCCACATGGTTGCGGGTGGGGGGGAGTGTTCCATTCTGCTGAGCTGTGGGACAAGGGGGCCTGGTGGGAGTTGTAGTGATGGCTTCCCACCTACAAACACCCCTCCCTGTTAAGATGGCTAACTACCTGTTAGTTTGATGAGGGCAATGCAATGGCTGCCACATGCTTCTGGCTGGGGGGGAGTGCTCCATCCTGCTGAGCTGTGGGACAAGGGGGCCTGGTGGGAGTTGTAGTACAGTCTTCCCACCCATAAACACCCCTCCCTGTTGAGATGGCTACCTACCTGTGAGTTTGAAGTGAGCAAACACCCCTCCCTGTTAAGATGGCTACCTACCTGTGAGTTTGAAGTGAGCAATGCAATGGCTGACACATGGTTGTGGGTGTGGGGTGGAGTACTCCATCCTGCTCAGCTGTGGGACAAGGTGGCCTGGTGGGAGTTGTAGTGCAGGCTTCCCACCCATAAACACACCCTCCCTGTTGAAGATGGCTACCTACCTGTGAGTTTGAAGTGAGCAATGCAATGGCTGCCACATGGTTGTGGGTGTGGGGTGGAGTGCTACATCCTGCTCAGCTGTGGGACTAGGGTGCCTGGTGGGAGTTGTAGTGCTGGCTGCCTGTACACATGCCCCCATGGAAATATTGCTAGCTACCTTTGGGGTGAATCAGAGGGAGTAAATGTTGGATCTGTGAGACATGTGTTGGGGAGAGTGTGGTGCACATGAATGCATTTGGGCCTGGGAGGTGTTACTTTGTAGTTGTGCAAGACAGTACATTGCAGTGTAATGGGAGACATTTGTTGGTACTTACCAGCCTCCACTCCCCCAGCTATTCCTGTGAGACTCTCTGGATGCAGTGTGGCAAGCACCTTCTCCTCCCATTCGGTGAATGTTCGTAGTGGAATGGGAGGCCACCGCCAGTCATCTGAGCCAGGTTAATGTTCTTGTTGTTCCGCTCTTTCACCTTGGTCTTGAGGTCATTCCACCTCTTCCTGATCTCCTTCTGGGAGCGTGTGATGGTCCCTACTGCATTGACCTTGTTGACTATCCTTGCCCACATTTGATTTTTGGTGGCTAATGGTGTCTGTTGGACCAGGTTTCCAAACAAATGTGGTTCTACTCTGATTACCTCATCTACCATCACTGACAACTCATTGTCAGTGAATTTTGGCATCTTCTTCTGTGACATGGTGTGTGATGTGCAAATGTGTGATAAGTGCAGGTGTGAAGGTGGTGGTGGTGATGTGTTTGGGGTGTGTGTGGTTGTGATGGTGTGATGTGTGCAGATTTGCCTCTCCTTTGTGCTGTGGGGTTGGGCCCTTCAGTTGTGGAGTAGTGCAAAGTATTCTGGTCAGGGAAGGGGCTGGTTTTATACTCAGCTATGTGGGTGGGTCAAAAAGGAGTATTCCTGTCAGGTGTGTTGTGTGGGTGGACCTGGGATTTGTATTTTTTAGTTGCCATGGGGATGTGTCATTGGGGTGTGTTAGGTGTTTTTTGAGGCTGAGCCAGATTAATGGCCACACTTGGTAGCCTTGTTGTGTGGTGTTTTTTTTTACCGCCATTACTCTTCCGGAGCGACCGCGGCGGTCGGAATACAACAGCCCTTCCACCGGCTCTCCCATTCATCAATAGTTGCGATTGCGGTAGTCGAAAACAGCTGATCGTTCCGCTGTCACCGCAATTGTATCCTAATTTCACGTGCGGTCAATCCGCTGGCGGTGCGGCGGTTTTGGGTCTTTTGCAGCAAATCCGACCGCCGCAGATGGATTTTCACCTGCTCCGCGCGCTCCCGGCGGTCTTTCGTGGAATCTGTCCGCTACGGTTGGATTTTTCTGGCGGTTCATCCTAATTTGACCGCCGGCTTTCCCGCGGTACCTGCGGACGGTTAATTTCCACTACCACGGCGGTCGGAATGGTTTTCCGACCGCCATCCTAATGACCCCTACATTTTTAATCATAGGATTAGCACATAAATATTTAATGAAAAAACAAAGGTTTAAGTGATGTTATAGTTAGGTGAAAATGTTAGATTAAACATAACATTTTAAACTAAAAAAAAACCAATGATATTCACCAGTTATAGTTATTTCAAGCACCCCCACACACAATCCCCTGCGGATGGCACTCTCACACTTCGCATGGCCTTTGACTGTGTGCAGTGCTGGTGCCAGGCACTGCGGTCAACCCCTCGCAGCCAGCCACCCCCTGTTGTGCCTGCAGGGCCCCTGCACTCCCCTGGGACTCCTGTGGGAATCAGGGGGCCCCACTGAGTCCTCCGAGACACCTGCAGGATAGTGGAAGCACCCCCCAATTTTCTTTTTTTTAAATTTGTTTCTAAGGTCCAGGGGGTCAGGGTACCCCTGCCCTACCCCCTTATGCCATATTTTTTGTTTATTTTCAGGATACAGGTACAGAGTCCTCCATGTGCGGAAATGGCGACCACAATATTTCTCCTCATTTTGTGGCCAGCCAATCACAGTGCTTGCTCCTGCAGGAACCTCTCGTGTGAGCAAGAAGGCCAACTGGAAAAAAATCCCCCAACGTCCAATCACGTCGGTCTATTATTTGAAGTTGCGTGATCACAGGACTCTTGCAAGCTTCCTGTAAACCCAACCGTATAGCTATACAAATATTTAGAACCTTAATTTTTCAAACACTACTTAACGGATTTACACCAAATAACAACACACATTGGCAAAACCAATAGATCTCGCCTATGGGAGCTATTGGCTTTGGCAATGTTTTATAGCCATGCTGTACGGTTCACTGATAGAATATCGATTACAAAAACATCAATGTTAAAAATATCCCCAAAAAATATAAAATACAAAAATATCGACTGCCATACCTACACAGGTAAGTACAAAAATATCAAATCAAAAATGATGATGTAAAAAATATAGATGTAAAAAATATCAATTTAAATATATATATAAAATAAAATATATTAAATATATTAAATATTAATATTAATTTTAACAACATAAATTAAATTTAATATACATTTTAACAAAATATAACAAATAAACTAAATTTAACAAAATAAACACACAAACATAATAATTTATACATATATATATTTACTTTAAAATAATTATTAAACTATTATCTTTAATTTATTTCAAAACGTTAAAATTATATAAAATAATATATATATATATATATATCAATAATTTAAAATATAAAAAACATTCTATAACAATTTAAAACATTAAACTATTAAAAAATATTTAAACTTCCCAATACAATCAGTGCAACAGTAGGGAAAGTGTTGGAGAGAAAAATAATTAAATGTACTATTCCAACTCCAGTGAGTGCAACAGTAGGGAAAGTATTGGATAGCGGAAGGGTAAAAATTACTATTCCCACTCCAAAGAGTGCAATAGTAGAGAAAGTGTTGCATAGCGGAGGGGTAAAAACTATTATTCCCACTCCAAAGAGTGCAACAATAGGGAAAGTTTTGGATAGCGGAGGGGTGAAAATTACTATTCCCACTCCAGTGAGAGCAACAGTAGGGAAAGTGTTGGATAGCGGAGGGGAAAAAATTACTATTCCCACTCCAGTGAGTGCAACAGTAGGGAAAGTGTTGGATAGCGGAGGGGTAGAAATGACTATTCCCACTCCAGTGAGTGCAACAGTAGAGAAAGTGTTGAATAGCGGAGGTGTAAAAATTACTATTCCAACTCCAGTGAGTGCAACAGTAGGGAAAGTGTTGGATAGCAGAGGGTACAAATTACTATTCCCACTCCAATAAGTGCAACAGTAGGGAAAGTGTTGGATAGCGGAGGGGTACAAATTACTATTCCCACTCCACTCAATGCAACAGTAGAAAAACTGTTGGATAGCGGAGAGGTACATTTTTTTGTTCCCACTCCAATAAATGCAACAGTAGGAAAAGTGTTGGATAGCAGAGGGGTAAATATTTACTACTCCCACTCCAGTGAGTGCAACAGTAGGGAAAGTGTTGGATAGCGGAGGTGTAAAAATTACTATTCAAACTCCAGTGAGTGCAACAGTAGGGAAAGTGTTGGATAGCGGAGGGGTAAAAATTATTAATCCCACTCCAGTGAGTGCAACAGTAGGGAAAGTGTTGGATAGCGGAGGTGTAAAAATTACTATTCCAACTCCAGTGAGTGCAACAGTAGGGAAAGCGTTGGATAGCGGAGGGGTAAAAATTACTATTCCCACTCCAGTGAGTGAAACAGTAGGGAATAGTGTTGGATAGCGGAGGGGTAAAAATTACTATTCCCACTCCAGTGAGTGCAACAGTAGGGAAAGTGTTGGATAGCGAAGAGACAAAAATTACTATTCACACTCAAACAGTTAAAACAAAAATAAAACAATAAAAATTATAAAAATCATAAAAATAAATAAACAATATTAAGAAATGAAAAAGCAAATATATTACGTATATAAAAATTTAATATATGATAATATTAATTACATATTAAAAAACCTACAAATAATATATAATATAAAATATTAAATACATTTATTTAATAATAATTCTTTAAAACTAGAAAATAGTAACAAACAAATACATTAATTAATACATAAATGTATTTATTTTATTTCCTACCCTATAACACCACACCAATACCAAAACACTTCAAAAAATGTATTACATTTATTTCCCATAATAAACATAATTAATAATCAATTTAAAATAATTATTAATAATATAAAACGAATAAACATTTATTGACTACACACACTTTAACACTATGATATCCACAACACACACCTAAATTAAACTCTAAAATAATAAAACAGAATTAAAACGTATTTATAAATTAAAAACTATTACTATTAGCAAATAATAATAAAGTAATTAAAATGTATTTAATACCCACCCTTTACCCACCCTTTACCCACCCTTTACCCCTTTAAAAGTAAAAACAACAGACAAAAAATTAAACAATTACCCAAAATACATATCAAATAATTAACATTAATTAACAACTATATATTAATTAATTAAATACAAATTACTTTCAAAACCCTTAACTCCTATAAACACCAAATCACACACCTAAAATTAATTACACAATTACCATAATTAATTACCAATTAAAAAATTTAAATTAATTAACAGCCAATTATTAATTCATCAATTAAAAATAAATTACTTCCCACCCTTACACACCTATAAACACCACAACACACACCTAAAATTAATTACAAAATTACCATAATTAATTACCAATTAACTAATTTAAATTAATTAACAACCAATTATTAATTAATTGATAATAAATTACTTTACTCATTTAACACTATAACATCTCAATTAAACAAATATTAATAAATAAAAATAATCAATAAATTTAATATAATTAAATTACTTCCCACCCTATTCCCCTATAAACCCACAACCCGCTACAGAACTAAAAACGCAAAATTCAAATACATTTTTTTTATCAACTACTAAAAATTCAACACATATATTAAAAATACAAACAATTCTTATACAAAAAAACATACAACACATACATATAAAATATATACTAAAATACATAACATTAATAAACAAACGATATATTTAGCAACTATATTTTTGCAAACAATATTAAACACTTCGATATTTTTAACATCGATATTACTTACCTAAAATCGATATTCTTGACCACGAGAATCTGTATGTCGATATTTCTGACCCATGATATTTGCAACTCGATATTTGTGCAACTCGATATTTTTTAATCGATATTCTGTCTCTGCACCATGCTGTACATCAGCAGTGTGGCTAAAACTAATTTTAAAAAGCGCTATATTGCAGCCATGGCTAATGCACTTTTTGTTTTTTAAAAACGTGCATTAGCGCTGGATGCATCATAGTCCTTGTTTTTATTATTATTTTTGGCCATGCTGCACGGCAGCCTTGCCTGTATACAGCATAGCTACAAATCATTGTCAAAGTCAGCAACGCCAATGCTGTACAGAATGGACAAAAGGCAATGGCCGAGCCAATAGTCTCAAAGGGAAGACCTATTGGCGTTGCCAATGCTTGGTAGGTCTCGGAATACCACCTCTCTGATTCAAAATACATGTGGAAGCAGATAACATTTGTTGTCACAATAAACATATATTTCAAAGGAGAAAAGGGCTTCTTTGAAATGTGTGCAGCATAGTAAAACATAGAGACAAATGGCAAGAAGTTCAACAAGGACAACAAGGAAGAAGATAAAATAAAAGTAGTACCTTAATCTCAATCATCGTGTGATCAGCGGAAGGACAGCAAACAAGCTGAAGCAATCAATACTTGGTCCATGCTCCAGCGGAAAGAAGAGGAAGTTAAGCCAGCACACCCTGGCAAATTAAAAGGCAGCAAATAAGAGAGACAATGAAGCCAGCGAATGTCAAGCAATGGGCGTGCTTCAAGCACCCTGTTGTATACAATTTCTCCTTCAAGCGAGAGCGCATGCAATGAGACCTAAAAAGCATACTTTCTGGACCAAGATGTAGCTTTCTGTCAAATTTGGTGTCTTTCTGTTCAGCCGTTTTTACGATATCGCTTTTCAATTTTCCCACATAAAATTGCATGGGTAAATTGCTTTTGGGGCCCTCGTTTTTCTAGGCAGACTAATATTAGCTTGACTCTGGACTGGAATAGTACCACCTGTCAGGTGGCGTAACAGTGGTGCCCTGGGCTCTGCTTCAGGCAAGGTAATGGGGCCCCTTTTGAATGGATGCACAGCAAAATCCAGCCATATTTTGGGTACACGCGACCTCTAATACCCTTGGGCCCTGGTGTCAGAGCTCCTGCTGCACTATTGATGGCTAGCCCCAGTGCCTGGCCAAGATCCAAAATGAACAATGGAATGCAGTGCTGGATCACGATACTTTGGAACAGTAATCTTTAAAGTAATCTTTGAAACAAGTAGGAAACGTATTGTTTATTTGTGTTTTTTCCTTCTTTTCCTTATCACTCTCTGTATTAAAAAAGTAAATAACAGAAGAAAGTAAATGGTTAAATCAAGATTGGTTCAGATTATATCTGCAGTCGCTACTGGCAGCGCTGCCCTAGTAAGGTAAATGGGCTCTGTTGCATCAGCCTGTCAGCGCCCGCCAAAGATGACACAAAAATGATTATGAGCCATTTGTTACTTTGTGCGAATCAACACTCCTTGAGCCTTTAGATGAGGACATTAAGAAAAACTGGTAAATTACATTGCTGGCATGTTAGATAATTTTACACTGTAACTTGTCTCCATGACTTTGAAAGTAAACAATGCAGTGGCGGCTAGTGACTTTTGAAAGTGGCAGGCCGTTAAAGTTCTTTCCAACTTTCACGGCACAAGCAAGGCAGCCTATCCTTCATAAGGTCTGAACTGCATAATTTAAAAGCAGAAATCCTCTGATCAATTCCGGCTTCCCCACTTGACCAAACTGTGTGATCCTAGACAAATATTTTATTTTACCAAGCTGCACGGGCCGCGGCTGCATTTGGGTAGTATGGGCAACCAGGAAAATGTAACGGTTTTGGCGCTAAATAGAGCACATTTTGCAGATTAATTGAATCGCCATATGTTGACCCTAGCAGCTGCTTTTCACGTATTTCCAGTTATACCCCTGGACAGTGCACTTCTACCGCCCTACACTACCTCGCTGCTTTATAAAGTGTCTGATGATTAATTGAGCAGAAAGAAAGACTGGCAGATTGGATTAATCCCTCTTGTGCAATTCATGGTAAATCTGAGCATAGCTAGCCAGCGTGCAATGATAATTTGAAACGACATATACTCATCTTCCAAACATGTAATCAACTTCTAACGCTGTTGAAAGCTAGAGCAGCAGTATTTTACGCATGCATATTAATAATTTTAAACTGTTTCAGAAATAAAGCTGCAGAATACCATTTCGGCTACAGTAATTTGTTTAAATGTAAAATACAATTGTGTACTCACCCTTTCCAACATGATCAGTGTGTTGCACATTCTGACATTCTCAGGAGTTAGGGAATATTCTGCACCTCTTTTTGGGGCATATTAACAACGGCCAGCGATAATTATCGCTGGCCGTGCTTAGCGTGAGGAATTCTATCGCCGGAAATTATCGCCATGCTAGCGCTGTATTAACAACGCTTAGCGCAAAGGCGATAATTTTCCAGTGATAGCGATGTTTTCCATGGAACATCGCTGGCTTTCCAGCGATGTCCCATGGAAAACGGCGATATACTTGGCGATAGGGCCTGTGGTCTTAGCCACACAATCCACCCCCATGTTAGGTATGCCTTAGTCAGGAATTTAGCAGACGTTAAATTCCTGCGTTAAGGCATACTTAACGCAATTTAAAATATCGCTAACCCACGTTGCTAATATGGCGATACCTGGGTTAGCGATATTTCCCCTGTTGTTTTCACAGGCACGCCCCTTTGCATCTCATTAGCGATGCGATGGGAGGCGTGCTGAAAACGGACGCTAAGTCAGGAATCACACGCTAGCGTGTCCTTGTTAATTCGGCGATAAAATTATCGCCGCTTTTCGTCCGAAAACGGACGCTAAAGCGGCGATAATTCATTAACGCCGCCTTGTTAATATGCCCCATAGTTCCTTAATGAATCGAAATGTCAGCAGCTCACCTAGGCATTCCCAGATCTCGCCATGTTATATTTCAGTACAACAACACTGTGAGCGCCGGCGGCCACCGTCTGCTAAATGGCGCGCATTCGTTCTGTGCGCGACCCTCCGTTTGTCACGGATGTCATGGATGTGCCTTAAGGCCCCGAGTACCGACGGAGCAGAGAGGACCACCATGCTCCGCTCGCTAAGGCTGCAGCTGAATCGGTGCCAGAAGCTGCTGGCGATCGCGGAGCACCGGGCGGCGGCCGGGCCAAAGCGTAGCTTGCTGCTGCTGGCTCTGAAACCGGCAGGCTGACCTCTCGAACCTTCCATGCTTCCCCAGGCCTCCTAAAGATCTCGTTATAGCTGGGCATTTTTTCCATGACAGGAGAGACAGTAAATTTGGCATTGTTTATTTTTGCAGAGACTTTCCTAGCTTTGATGGCAGAGAGTATAATTATGGATGACAAAGTTCTAAGCTGGGGTCTTGCTCTCATTGTCTGGTTTAGAGCATCTCATCATTATTCTATGCCAGCTGATGCCCGCAGATAACTGTTTCCACCCGACGACAAGAGCAAGGCATCGGCTGTCTACTTACTGCCTCAAGAAGGGGGACGAGCCCCCTGAGAGAGGCATGGTCGCTGAGGCACCTGTTGACCCAAGAAACGAAATCTCATAGCGGCTGAAAGTTCCGGGCAGAGTCTGGTGTGTGCTGCTTTGCTGCTGGGCCACAGTGAATGGAAGGTGGTTCAGGTTGACGTAGCCAACGTGGACCTAACCAATCCTGGGGCTGCTCTCATGCAGTGAGAGAAGCACCAGAATTGGTTTGAGCAGGCCGACCTAGCTCTCCTTTTGAACCTAGGTGCCTGTGCCTGCAATCTTATGCCCCGGCCCCAAGAAGGTGTCCAGGGGAGTTGTGCAAATACGACGTATGTAAGGAGTAATAAAACTGCGGCCAACAACCACCACAAAAATACAATGACTGTTGGCTGTTTGTAGTAAGGCAGATACACAAGTATGGTACGGTTCCTGGAATGGGCACAGTGCGGCTGTTATTATTTGTGCAAAAACAACAATTGATGGACAGAATGCAGAACAATGTCATACATTCACCCCAGTACAGAGATCTGGGCCTAAATCCATCGTTTTTTTGCTCACCATGCCATTCCAGTTTGAACCCAGCCATATGCAAATCAGTCTTGACCCTGTGCCTCATGGGAACAGTCCAGCCCGAACTGCCAGGCCAGGTCCTCCCTGGACTGGAAACAAGCATCCTAGGACCGGTTTCAGGGTTTCACCCCTCTTCAGCCAGGATAGCTTGATTCCAGCAGCATGGAGAGCACGGGACCCACGTCTGGGCATACCCGTCCCACTCGGGGTGACAAATGCAAAAACAACAATTGATGGACAGAATGCAGAACAATGTCATACATTCACCCCAGTACAGAGATCTGGGCCTAAATCCATCGTTTTTTTGCTCACCATGCCATTCCAGTTTGAACCCAGCCATATGCAAATCAGTCTTGACCCTGTGCCTCATGGGAACAGTCCAGCCCGAACTGCCAGGCCAGGTCCTCCCTGGACTGGAAACAAGCATCCTAGGACCGGTTTCAGGGTTTCACCCCTCTTCAGCCAGGATAGCTTGATTCCAGCAGCATGGAGAGCACGGGACCCACGTCTGGGCATACCCGTCCCACTCGGGGTGACAAATGCAAAAACAACAATTGATGGACAGAATGCAGAACAATGTCATACATTCACCCCAGTACAGAGATCTGGGCCTAAATCCATCGTTTTTTTGCTCACCATGCCATTCCAGTTTGAACCCAGCCATATGCAAATCAGTCTTGACCCTGTGCCTCATGGGAACAGTCCAGCCCGAACTGCCAGGCCAGGTCCTCCCTGGACTGGAAACAAGCATCCTAGGACCGGTTTCAGGGTTTCACCCCTCTTCAGCCAGGATAGCTTGATTCCAGCAGCATGGAGAGCACGGGACCCACGTCTGGGCATACCCGTCCCACTCGGGGTGACAAATGCAAAAACAACAATTGATGGACAGAATGCAGAACAATGTCATACATTCACCCCAGTACAGAGATCTGGGCCTAAATCCATCGTTTTTTTGCTCACCATGCCATTCCAGTTTGAACCCAGCCATATGCAAATCAGTCTTGACCCTGTGCCTCATGGGAACAGTCCAGCCCGAACTGCCAGGCCAGGTCCTCCTGGACTGGAAACAAGCATCCTAGGACCGGTTTCAGGGTTTCACCCTCTTCAGCCAGGATAGCTTGATTCCAGCAGCATGGAGAGCACGGGACCCACGTCTGGGCATACCCGTCCCACTCGGGGTGACAAATGCAAAAACAACAATTGATGGACAGAATGCAGAACAATGTCATACATTCACCCCAGTACAGAGATCTGGGCCTAAATCCATCGTTTTTTGCTCACCATGCCATTCCAGTTTGAACCCAGCCATATGCAAATCAGTCTTGACCCTGTGCCTCATGGGAACAGTCCAGCCCGAACTGCCAGGCCAGGTCCTCCCTGGACTGGAAACAAGCATCCTAGGACCGGTTTCAGGGTTTTACCCTCTTCAGCCAGGATAGCTTGATTCCAGCAGCATGGAGAGCACGGGACCCACGTCTGGGCATACCCGTCCCACTCGGGGTGACAAATGCAAAAACAACAATTGATGGACAGAATGCAGAACAATGTCATACATTCACCCCAGTACAGAGATCTGGGCCTAAATCCATCGTTTTTTGCTCACCATGCCATTCCAGTTTGAACCCAGCCATATGCAAATCAGTCTTGACCCTGTGCCTCATGGGAACAGTCCAGCCCGAACTGCCAGGCCAGGTCCTCCCTGGACTGGAAACAAGCATCCTAGGACCGGTTTCAGGGTTTCACCCCTCTTCAGCCAGGATAGCTTGATTCCAGCAGCATGGAGAGCACGGGACCCACGTCTGGGCATACCCGTCCCACTCGGGGTGACAAATGCAAAAACAACAATTGATGGACAGAATGCAGAACAATGTCATACATTCACCCCAGTACAGAGATCTGGGCCTAAATCCATCGTTTTTTTGCTCACCATGCCATTCCAGTTTGAACCCAGCCATATGCAAATCAGTCTTGACCCTGTGCCTCATGGGAACAGTCCAGCCCGAACTGCCAGGCCAGGTCCTCCCTGGACTGGAAACAAGCATCCTAGGACCGGTTTCAGGGTTTCACCCCTCTTCAGCCAGGATAGCTTGATTCCAGCAGCATGGAGAGCACGGGACCCACGTCTGGGCATACCCGTCCCACTCGGGGTGACAAATGCAAAAACAACAATTGATGGACAGAATGCAGAACAATGTCATACATTCACCCCAGTACAGAGATCTGGGCCTAAATCCATCGTTTTTTGCTCACCATGCCATTCCAGTTTAAACCCAGCCATATGCAAATCAGTCTTGACCCTGTGCCTCATGGGAACAGTCCAGCCCGAACTGCCAGGCCAGGTCCTCCCTGGACTGGAAACAAGCATCCTAGGACCGGTTTCAGGGTTTCACCCTCTTCAGCCAGGATAGCTTGATTCCAGCAGCATGGAGAGCACGGGACCCACGTCTGGGCATACCCGTCCCCACTCGGGGTGACAAATGCAAAAACAACAATTGATGGACAGAATGCAGAACAATGTCATACATTCACCCCAGTACAGAGATCTGGGCCTAAATCCATCGTTTTTTTGCTCACCATGCCATTCCAGTTTGAACCCAGCCATATGCAAATCAGTCTTGACCCTGTGCCTCATGGGAACAGTCCAGCCCGAACTGCCAGGCCAGGTCCTCCCTGGACTGGAAACAAGCATCCTAGGACCGGTTTCAGGGTTTCACCCCTCTTCAGCCAGGATAGCTTGATTCCAGCAGCATGGAGAGCACGGGACCCACGTCTGGGCATACCCGTCCCACTCGGGGTGACAAATGCAAAAACAACAATTGATGGACAGAATGCAGAACAATGTCATACATTCACCCCAGTACAGAGATCTGGGCCTAAATCCATCGTTTTTTTGCTCACCATGCCATTCCAGTTTGAACCCAGCCATATGCAAATCAGTCTTGACCCTGTGCCTCATGGGAACAGTCCAGCCCGAACTGCCAGGCCAGGTCCTCCCTGGACTGGAAACAAGCATCCTAGGACCGGTTTCAGGGTTTCACCCCTCTTCAGCCAGGATAGCTTGATTCCAGCAGCATGGAGAGCACGGGACCCACGTCTGGGCATACCCGTCCCACTCGGGGTGACAAATGCAAAAACAACAATTGATGGACAGAATGCAGAACAATGTCATACATTCACCCCAGTACAGAGATCTGGGCCTAAATCCATCGTTTTTTTGCTCACCATGCCATTCCAGTTTGAACCCAGCCATATGCAAATCAGTCTTGACCCTGTGCCTCATGGGAACAGTCCAGCCCGAACTGCCAGGCCAGGTCCTCCCTGGACTGGAAACAAGCATCCTAGGACCGGTTTCAGGGTTTCACCCCTCTTCAGCCAGGATAGCTTGATTCCAGCAGCATGGAGAGCACGGGACCCACGTCTGGGCATACCCGTCCCACTCGGGGTGACAAATGCAAAAACAACAATTGATGGACAGAATGCAGAACAATGTCATACATTCACCCCAGTACAGAGATCTGGGCCTAAATCCATCGTTTTTTTGCTCACCATGCCATTCCAGTTTGAACCCAGCCATATGCAAATCAGTCTTGACCCTGTGCCTCATGGGAACAGTCCAGCCCGAACTGCCAGGCCAGGTCCTCCCTGGACTGGAAACAAGCATCCTAGGACCGGTTTCAGGGTTTCACCCCTCTTCAGCCAGGATAGCTTGATTCCAGCAGCATGGAGAGCACGGGACCCACGTCTGGGCATACCCGTCCCACTCGGGTGACAAATGCAAAAACAACGATTGATGGACAGAATGCAGAACAATGTCATACATTCACCCCAGTACAGAGATCTGGGCCTAAATCCATCGTTTTTTTGCTCACCATGCCATTCCAGTTTGAACCCAGCCATATGCAAATCAGTCTTGACCCTGTGCCTCATGGGAACAGTCCAGCCCGAACTGCCAGGCCAGGTCCTCCCTGGAGTGGAAACAAGCATCCTAGGACCGGTTTCAGGGTTTCACCCCTCTTCAGCCAGGATAGCTTGATTCCAGCAGCATGGAGAGCACGGGACCCACGTCTGGGCATACCCGTCCCACTCGGGGTGACAAATGCAAAAACAACAATTGATGGACAGAATGCAGAACAATGTCATACATTCACCCCAGTACAGAGATCTGGGCCTAAATCCATCGTTTTTTGCTCACCATGCCATTCCAGTTTGAACCCAGCCATATGCAAATCAGTCTTGACCCTGTGCCTCATGGGAACAGTCCAGCCCGAACTGCCAGGCCAGGTCCTCCCTGGACTGGAAACAAGCATCCTAGGACCGGTTTCAGGGTTTCACCCTCTTCAGCCAGGATAGCTTGATTCCAGCAGCATGGAGAGCACGGGACCCACGTCTGGGCATACCCGTCCCACTCGGGGTGACAAATGCAAAAACAACAATTGATGGACAGAATGCAGAACAATGTCATACATTCACCCCAGTACAGAGATCTGGGCCTAAATCCATCGTTTTTTGCTCACCATGCCATTCCAGTTTGAACCCAGCCATATGCAAATCAGTCTTGACCCTGTGCCTCATGGGAACAGTCCAGCCCGAACTGCCAGGCCAGGTCCTCCCTGGACTGGAAACAAGCATCCTAGGACCGGTTTCAGGGTTTCACCCCTCTTCAGCCAGGATAGCTTGATTCCAGCAGCATGGAGAGCACGGGACCCACGTCTGGGCATACCCGTCCCACTCGGGGTGACAAATGCAAAAACAACGATTGATGGACAGAATGCAGAACAATGTCATACATTCACCCCAGTACAGAGATCTGGGCCTAAATCCATCGTTTTTTTGCTCACCATGCCATTCCAGTTTGAACCCAGCCATATGCAAATCAGTCTTGACCCTGTGCCTCATGGGAACAGTCAAGCCCGAACTGCCAGGCCAGGTCCTCCCTGGACTGGAAACAAGCATCCTAGGACCGGTTTCAGGGTTTCACCCCTCTTCAGCCAGGATAGCTTGATTCCAGCAGCATGGAGAGCACGGGACCCACGTCTGGGCATACCCGTCCCACTCGGGGTGACAAATGCAAAAACAACAATTGATGGACAGAATGCAGAACAATGTCATACATTCACCCCAGTACAGAGATCTGGGCCTAAATCCATCGTTTTTTTGCTCACCATGCCATTCCAGTTTGAACCCAGCCATATGCAAATCAGTCTTGACCCTGTGCCTCATGGGAACAGTCCAGCCCGAACTGCCAGGCCAGGTCCTCCCTGGACTGGAAACAAGCATCCTAGGACCGGTTTCAGGGTTTCACCCCTCTTCAGCCAGGATAGCTTGATTCCAGCAGCATGGAGAGCACGGGACCCACGTCTGGGCATACCCGTCCCACTCGGGGTGACAAATGCAAAAACAACAATTGATGGACAGAATGCAGAACAATGTCATACATTCACCCCAGTACAGAGATCTGGGCCTAAATCCATCGTTTTTTTGCTCACCATGCCATTCCAGTTTGAACCCAGCCATATGCAAATCAGTCTTGACCCTGTGCCTCATGGGAACAGTCCAGCCCGAACTGCCAGGCCAGGTCCTCCCTGGACTGGAAACAAGCATCCTAGGACCGGTTTCAGGGTTTCACCCCTCTTCAGCCAGGATAGCTTGATTCCAGCAGCATGGAGAGCACGGGACCCACGTCTGGGCATACCCGTCCCACTCGGGGTGACAAATGCAAAAACAACAATTGATGGACAGAATGCAGAACAATGTCATACATTCACCCCAGTACAGAGATCTGGGCCTAAATCCATCGTTTTTTTGCTCACCATGCCATTCCAGTTTGAACCCAGCCATATGCAAATCAGTCTTGACCCTGTGCCTCATGGGAACAGTCCAGCCCGAACTGCCAGGCCAGGTCCTCCCTGGACTGGAAACAAGCATCCTAGGACCGGTTTCAGGGTTTCACCCCTCTTCAGCCAGGATAGCTTGATTCCAGCAGCATGGAGAGCACAGGACCCACGTCTGGGCATACCCGTCCCACTCGGGGTGACAAATGCAAAAACAACAATTGATGGACAGAATGCAGAACAATGTCATACATTCACCCCAGTACAGAGATCTGGGCCTAAATCCATCGTTTTTGCTCACCATGCCATTCCAGTTTGAACCCAGCCATATGCAAATCAGTCTTGACCCTGTGCCTCATGGGAACAGTCCAGCCCGAACTGCCAGGCCAGGTCCTCCCTGGACTGGAAACAAGCATCCTAGGACCGGTTTCAGGGTTTCACCCTCTTCAGCCAGGATAGCTTGATTCCAGCAGCATGGAGAGCACGGGACCCACGTCTGGGCATACCCGTCCCACTCGGGGTGACAAATGCAAAAACAACGATTGATGGACAGAATGCAGAACAATGTCATACATTCACCCCAGTACAGAGATCTGGGCCTAAATCCATCGTTTTTTGCTCACCATGCCATTCCAGTTTGAACCCAGCCATATGCAAATCAGTCTTGACCCTGTGCCTCATGGGAACAGTCCAGCCCGAACTGCCAGGCCAGGTCCTCCCTGGAGTGGAAACAAGCATCCTAGGACCGGTTTCAGGGTTTCACCCTCTTCAGCCAGGATAGCTTGATTCCAGCAGCATGGAGAGCACGGGACCCACGTCTGGGCATACCCGTCCCACTCGGGGTGACAAATGCAAAAACAACAATTGATGGACAGAATGCAGAACAATGTCATACATTCACCCCAGTACAGAGATCTGGGCCTAAATCCATCGTTTTTTTGCTCACCATGCCATTCCAGTTTGAACCCAGCCATATGCAAATCAGTCTTGACCCTGTGCCTCATGGGAACAGTCCAGCCCGAACTGCCAGGCCAGGTCCTCCCTGGACTGGAAACAAGCATCCTAGGACCGGTTTCAGGGTTTCACCCCTCTTCAGCCAGGATAGCTTGATTCCAGCAGCATGGAGAGCACGGGACCCACGTCTGGGCATACCCGTCCCACTCGGGGTGACAAATGCAAAAACAACAATTGATGGACAGAATGCAGAACAATGTCATACATTCACCCCAGTACAGAGATCTGGGCCTAAATCCATCGTTTTTTGCTCACCATGCCATTCCAGTTTGAACCCAGCCATATGCAAATCAGTCTTGACCCTTTGCCTCATGGGAACAGTCCAGCCCGAACTGCCAGGCCAGGTCCTCCCTGGACTGGAAACAAGCATCCTAGGACCGGTTTCAGGGTTTCACCCCTCTTCAGCCAGGATAGCTTGATTCCAGCAGCATGGAGAGCACGGGACCCACGTCTGGGCATACCCGTCCCACTCGGGGTGACAAATGCAAAAACAACAATTGATGGACAGAATGCAGAACAATGTCAGACATTCACCCCAGTACAGAGATCTGGGCCTAAATCCATCGTTTTTTTGCTCACCATGCCATTCCAGTTTGAACCCAGCCATATGCAAATCAGTCTTGACCCTGTGCCTCATGGGAACAGTCCAGCCCGAACTGCCAGGCCAGGTCCTCCCTGGACTGGAAACAAGCATCCTAGGACCGGTTTCAGGGTTTCACCCTCTTCAGCCAGGATAGCTTGATTCCAGCAGCATGGAGAGCACGGGACCCACGTCTGGGCATACCCGTCCCACTCGGGGTGACAAATGCAAAAACAACAATTGATGGACAGAATGCAGAACAATGTCATACATTCACCCCAGTACAGAGATCTGGGCCTAAATCCATCGTTTTTTTGCTCACCATGCCATTCCAGTTTGAACCCAGCCATATGCAAATCAGTCTTGACCCTGTGCCTCATGGGAACAGTCCAGCCCGAACTGCCAGGCCAGGTCCTCCCTGGACTGGAAACAAGCATCCTAGGACCGGTTTCAGGGTTTCACCCCTCTTCAGCCAGGATAGCTTGATTCCAGCAGCATGGAGAGCACGGGACCCACGTCTGGGCATACCCGTCCCACTCGGGGTGACAAATGCAAAAACAACAATTGATGGACAGAATGCAGAGCAATGTCATACATTCACCCCAGTACACAGATCTGGGCCTAAATCCATCGTTTTTTTGCTCACCATGCCATTCCAGTTTGAACCCAGCCATATGCAAATCAGTCTTGACCCTGTGCCTCATGGGAACAGTCATTTGTGCGGTCTGTAGTGCGTATGCCGGGCTGGCCGTCGCAAGACAGCCAGACAATCTGACATGCGCAACCCGCACTGGCTGCCAGCTTCACAGAGGAATCCTGCTGCTGCCATCAGCCCCGCCCCCACCCTCAAGCTCACAGTCCAGTCCATGCCTGTAATAAAATATTATTGACACATATAACTGCTGCGCTTCAGCAGGAGGGGCGACGCTCCTCCGCCCTTTAGGAGGTACCGCCCCTGAAACAATGTTCACTATGTGGCAGCCAAAAGCAAGGAAATCAGCCATGATGGTGTGGGGCGGAGAATCTTTCAGCAAAATCACCAGTTCTTTCCCCTTTGTTAGCTGTGCAATCCTACCTTTGCTGTTTATCGCCCTTCCATCATGATGTCAGTCCAATGTCCATCCCCGATTTGAGCTGTGAGTGCTGTATATGTCCTGATGGGGCTGCCTTTACTCTTGCTTCTTCTGTTGCTATACCCATTTGGTCTCACAGGGTCATCGGATACAGGGAATGCTCCCTTTGTCTATTGGGGGTTCCTTACCTCTTGCTGATTGCTTCCATACCACCTGTGACATATAAAAAGGAAAGATGAATAAAAAAATAATATTAAACTGAAAGAACTGATGCAATTTAGGTTCAGAAAAATAGCTTGCATGAACTATAAAGAATGAGAGACAAGCAAGGAGGGAATTTTTCACAAGGACCCACCTCAGGCCCCACCTTTAATTTGGTCATGTGCTGGCAGCTGGTTGGTCAGCTAATGCCCCTCTGATTTCGACTGACCAACCAATAGCCATCTATTTTTACCTGCAGCGTAATGATCATGTGCAATTTTGCTGTCCAATGAAATTGCCAAAAAGCTCATTATAGCCCCTCAGCCTTTTTGCCTCAAAGGTACCTACTTCGGGGTTGTGCCCTGATTCTTTTAGACTCATGCAGGTGTGTGGTATCAGTAGCTTTCTCTTCAGCCCACGTTGGTCTCATAGCTGCTGCATTCACCCAGTGTAGTAGCAACATGTAGGGGTATATTTACTAAGATTGTGCACCATGTTTCGTCACAAAAGTGACGCAAATCAAAGGCAAAATATTTTTTTCCCAATTTACTTTCCAGCTTGTTTTGCACTGGAAATGCACTTGAAAGCAACACAAAGCAGCTTATGTGCTGCTTTGAATTACTTAGCACCAAAGGGGCGTTCCTTTTGTGGTGCATTGGTGTTCCTATGCAACCACCCATGGTTTTTGACGCAAACGATACCTACTAAAATAAGTAGACAGGGTTTGGCATCAAAAAATAACACAAATAGGCGCTATGAAGTAGAAATGCTTTTATTTCGCCTTTTCTTCCCAACTTTGCATGTGTGGTGCACTGAATATCAAACATACCAAGTGGGAAAAGTTTCACATTTATCCTTCCATTACAAAATCTATACTAGACTCACACAGACACCCTTGCGCTACTGCCTGATTGAGCACTGGTGCTAGGGAGAGGGGAGGAGAGTGCTATTTCTCTGTAGATGTGGTGCTCTACTGTTCTCTCCTTCTCATGCAGCGCAGCACACATTTTTGGCTGCTGCGCTGCATGAGAATTTGGTAAATAGACCCTGTAGTGTTTGCATGTAATCACTTCAAGTCCTCTGAAGTACCATGGACTCATGGCTTTTAGATACATTGTCAGTTGAATGGATGTATGCGCTGTCAGCTTGTATTGATTTGCATGAGTTTTGTTACCTACTGTGGGCTAGTGGTCGGTTTGCATAGAGCGTTTCTCTTGTAGTGGGCAAGGTTGCACTCCATCACCTGACCTGCTTAAGTCTGGAGTGCATGTCCAATGAAAGACACCGCTGCTGTGTCAGGTGATGTGTAAAAGCAGCATGGTGCTCTCCACATGCTGCCGTGTATTTCTGAAAAGAGTGCTACGTCATGATGTCCACCTGCAAATTGTAATCCTGTTTGTTTACCACCATCTTGCGTCACTAGAAGAAGACACTGCATAAAGAAGGGCATGAGGACTATATTGATGTAGTCTAGCATCCAAAGTAGTTTCACAAGTGTGTGAACATGCAGGTCTAAGTGCTTTAGCGACATGATACCTCCACATGACCAAGACATGAATGGATGCAAGCTGCATAACCATTTGAGTTTGGCCCCCGTCCCACTGGCCGGGAATCTCACTGCCATGAAAGGACCTCTTAGATATTGACCAGCTGTAGGAGATACCACCTCCGTGACAGGTTTCACTCTTCGTTACTCCTCCCTGTTGAGCATAACTTCATTTCTGCCAGGTGTATATCCTTTTGATCGATGCACACTCGCTGTAGTTATGATGGCAAGTTCTTGACTCTTATGTATTGCTACTGTCTAGGGTGTTCTGTCATTGTTATTCTCACTTGCTTTGTAGGCATGTACTAATTTGTCCCTGGTTCCCGCAATAGGTATTTCACGTAGCCCTCACCTTTGCTCCCTACGAAGTGCTCTGGCGTCCAGTTATGCCCAATACACCACTTCTCGCCTCCAACTCTCTGACGCAGGTGTCATGGCTGCCTTCCACCTCATGGTCCAGGCCCTTTTGGCTCATATTAATGCATCAACCTATCCCCATGTGCCCATCATCAACCTTCACCCTCGCACACATCCATCCACCTGCAGCCAAACACTCATCCACACCCCTTTGAAAGCATCCAACTCCACAAACACACGCATCCACCTACTCGCCCTTCTGCCATTGTATGAACCCACTGCCGTTCAACCATCTGTTTATCGTTGTATACCATCACGACCAAACTGCCACAGACACATCCATGCATCCATCCTGTGTCTGCATGTTCTCTATGTGTGTTTTCTGACTGCACATGCCTGTGTGTATGTGTGTAAACACAAATGTATGCTAACCACCTGGGTGGTTATGTGTATATATAGGTTACTATATAAAAAAAACCACAACACACGACAATTACTGGGGCAACAAGGCCATTGACGCCATTTTTGGGGTCACCAGTAGTTGCAGCTGCAACCCCTGGCTTGTCCTCGCTACCCC
Source organism: Calotriton arnoldi (assembly GCA_963921515.1). NCBI lineage: Eukaryota > Metazoa > Chordata > Amphibia > Caudata > Salamandridae > Calotriton > Calotriton arnoldi. The sequence continues at coordinate 1,093,032 of CAWUFW010004424.1, forward strand.
TGGCACTGCTCTTGCAATTAAAGGTGTGCAATGCAGCGAAACTGTAGGAAATTATCATTTTTTTTATTTTCCACACGCTAATTTGAAAAACAACAGCTGACTGAAGCTGAGCTTACTGCCTAGAGTGCACAGTTACTAACTTGAAACAATTGTCACTTTAGCCGGTGTAGTCAAGGTGTTACATAGCAAAGTTTCTTCCAAGGCCTTCATGAGCCCAAACCCCACAGCCTTCTTTGGAGGCTCCTGGAAGTGGTGTCACACAGCACCAAACATTCCGAGGCCTCCAAAAGAATGAATGCTTTCTCATTCACTTTCAAGGTGGCTGGGAAACAGGAATTGAATATTGGACAGATCTGATTGCATTAAGACCTCTTTTGTTTTGGAGGTCAATCTGGGCGAAAGAAGAAACCCTGTTTACACAAATAATAATCAAGGACTGTATGCGATTGGATAACTGTCTTAAGATCCCTTGGATAAAATATATAGTAAACACCACTAGTGAACTATTTAAGATAAGAACCCTGGATAACCCAATGGAGGTCTTAGATTTTTCCAAACAAGAGATGAGGTATATATTTTTGGCACAAAGCAAGGAGGATAGGTTGAGACAAGTGGAGTTACAATCCACCTACCAGCAATACCAACTGCATATAGACACCTTTGGGTATCAAAGTTATTTGACACTAGTAACAAGATCGTCCCATCGATTTGTATTGACAAGGATGAGACTGGGCCTTGTACACCATTTAGTGGCATTTCCAGAAATGAAACAGTACCCAGCCACTCCATGCCCGTGTGACAATCGCACAAAGCAAAGCACTCCGCACTTTCTACTTTTTTGTGAATTGTATTCTAATTTTAGATTTGTATATTTAAAACCATTGTTCAAGAAATATAATGTTACAACTTTTAATGCAGCTATGAGTCTAATGTTTACACTTAAAGAGCCGGATATTTGTTTTTCTGTAGCAATGTTCATTTTAAAGTCAATTTATGTACGGAAAAGCATGGTTTTTTAAAGTATTTTAATGGAATTAAATTTTTTTGTATTCTTGAATTATATTAAAGTAAACTCCCTTTAGAAAATGGATGTCATTATATAAATGTGTATGTACATTCGCTTTTATGGTTGTTTTTTTTTATAACCGAATAAAGCTTTTCTGAACTGAACTGAATGCTTTTCTCATTCACTTTCAAGGTGGCTGGGAAAGACTCCTCAGCTGTAAAAAAAGAAAGTACAGATTTGATTTGAAGAAGTACAGGCTCCAAAGTCCGCCCAAGCCATAGGCACAGTCCATTTGTTGAGCACAGCACGTAGGAGTGGAAAGCATGGGCCGCTGGACTCCCATGAGCTGAGGAGAATGGCTTGCTATCTATCAGTAGATTGTGAAAAGCTTCGCAGGAGATAGACGAGGCGTGGAGTGGACGGAGAGCAGCAGGCAGGAGTGGCATACTTTATATTGGTATGTTGCCTCACTGTAGCATTACATGTCTATGCATTTAATCATACCGTATAGGAGCCAAGAGGCCCCATGTTCTGTGTCCGATGTTCAGCCAATTCTAGCTTTTTAGCCAATTACACTTTTCGTGCTCCAATTTGTGAACTTAAGCTTAGAATGTTAACAGCAAAACTACAAGTCTACATATGCAACATGCTAAAGTGTCAGCACTGTCTGAAGTTGTCACAGATGACATGAGGATACTCGGCAGCTAAGGGCCTGATTTTCATAGACAGTCGTAAATGTGCACCCACAGATCAAGGACCTTATGTGGGTGCTGTTTAATGACATTCAGGAATTTCCAAAAGTTCCCTGAAGTATCTCTGAAAACTTGAGGCAATCACAATTTTACAGGAACACACCAGCAAAACCTTTTTAAATTCCATTTTCGAATGAGCAAGTATATATAGCTTTATATATATGTGTATTTGCTCATACAAAAATCTGTTCATCTGTTGAGGAAGTGCAACTGCACTTGCTAATTTTTTCCCCTTTTCTTCGTGAAGAAACACATTTCCATGTGGAAAAAACCCCTTGTGTAGGCTTCAAGAATTTTGAGGTTCTCTTATTCCCGGTCCACCATCTAAAGGAATGTACTCTTGGTTTTGACAGGACTACATTTCTACAATTTTTTTGAAGGGAATGTGTTAGAGAGGAGTTTGGGCAAGAAAATACAGGAAAGATATCAACAAGCAATACTCAGCCATACTTTTTAAAGGTTTTGATAGTATTTTCTTAAAAATCTACCATTTCAACCGCTTTGTTTGCAACGCTTAGAATAAAAAGGGCTCAGGTAACTGTGTCCACTTCTGCTAGTGGAATCTGGTACAGTGCCCCCTTTGGAGTCCCTACACCTGGAACAGCTCTTTGGCCACAGCCCAAGCTCCACAACTCACACCATTCCCCACTGCTTGAGCAACCCTCTCTCTCCGTGGCAAAGTCCCATTGTCCGACACCTCCCCCACCTGCATTAGCCATAGATCTCACCTGTTCTTTCCACACCTTCCCCTGCTGTACCCTGTATTGTCATTTGACATCACTTTGTGGTGTGACATTAAAGTCTAAAGGTGGGTGATGTCATAAGATGTCTCTTCCTGTTTTATCATTGGGGGCCAAAGGGCTTGAGATGTCACTTTCGTTGACCCTGGCATTTTGGAATTAATATTATTATTATTATTATTATTATTGCATCTTGTAAAGCGCACGGCTACCTCCGACGGAGGTGTCCCGGCGCTGACAGCGATTGCGGGGTGATAATACCTGGTGGAGGAGGCTCTAGGGGAGGCTAAAAAGCCAGGTTTTAAGAGTCTTCCTAAATAGAGGTTCTGAGTTAGCCTTTCGGAGATACTCATGCATGGAGTTCCAGAGAGAGGCGGTTTTATAAGCAAATGATCGACCGCCCAGTCTAGCTTTTTTGAAGCGGGGGATAGCTAGGAGTCCCTGGTGATTCGATCTCAGAGTCCTATTTTGATTATATTTGGGCAATCTGTGCTTTAAGTATTTAGGGCCGGTGTCTCTGGAGGACCTATAGGCAAGGGTCAGAGCCTTAAACTGAATCCTCTTTTTCACAGGTAGCCAATGTAGGCTGCGCAGGTGTGGGGAGATATGATGGCGGAGTGGTACATTCCTGATGAGCCTAGCGACCGCATTTTGAATGATCTGCAGCTTTCTGATGAGATAGTCTGGGAGACCCAAGTATAGACTGTTGGTATAATCTAACTGTGAAGTGATCAGTGCGTGAACTACCGTTTTCCTACAGTCCATAGGTAGGAGATGTAGGAATCTCCTCAGGGTTTTCAGCTTCCAGAAGCATGAAGATGAAACTAGGCATATCTGGGCTTTCCCTGAGAGGGCGGAGTCAAATTTAAACCCTAGATTTCTCGCAGAGAGGACTGGCAGAGGAGGAGGATTAAGTTCCGTTGGCCACCAGAGTTCAGCTTTAGGTGGTGATGGCTGGTTGAAAAACAGAACTTCTGTTTTGTCCGTAGTTTAATTTCAAACAATTGTCTGTCATCCAGGATGAAATATTAATCAGACATTGTTTGAAGTTAGTGAAAACTGCCTCAGAGTAATCCCTGAAAGAAAACACCAGCTGGGTGTCGTCAGCGTACGAGACCACCTTGACACCGTGTTGTTCGATGATTGAGGCAAGTGTGGCGAGATAAACATTGAAAAGGGTCGGACTCAGGGCCGAGCCCTGAGGGACTCCACAGATCAGCGGGCGAGCGGAGGAGACATATGGGCGTAGAAAGATTTTCTGGGAGCGGCCCTCGAGAAAGGAGCAAAACCAGGTTAGAACGATGCCCCCCACGCCCATCTGCTCCAGCCTCTCCAAAAGGATCGGGTGTGAGACAGTGTCAAATGCTGCGGACAAGTCCAGCAGCACCAACATTGCGTAATTACCATGGTCCAAGGTTTCTCGTATCGTTTCTGCCACTTCCAGTAAAGCTGTCTCAGTGCTATATCCTGACCTGAATCCTGATTGGGAGTCATGTAAAAGTTTGTTCGAGTCTAGGTAAGCTGAGAGTTGTTTCTGCACTTCCTTCTCCAAGATCTTAGCCCTTGCTGGCAAGAGGGAGATCGGCCTGAAATTCTTTAATTCAGTCGGGTCAGCATCTTCTTTCTTAAGAATGGGTTGTACTAGTGCAGTTTTCCAGATAGATGGATAGGTGCCTGAGTTTAAGGATGCGTTCCAGATCTGGTTAAGTGAGGGGTTTAGTAATAGGGCAAGTGAAGTATAAAACTTAGCCGGACACGGGTCAATCGGGGATCCAGATTTGACTTTAATAAGTTGTTTAAGGGAGGCTTCAGAGCTGAACTGGTGAAATTCATACCAAGTGTCTGAGCAGTGAGGTTTAGGTGGGGATGGGGTAGGGGTTTTTGTTGGGGTAAATGCAGAGTATATTGTCTGTATTTTATCCTGGAAAAAGGCGGAGAGATCCTCACACAAGGTGGCAGATGATGCAATAGTGCATTTCAAGGCCTCTGGCTTGATAAATCCTTGGACAATCCTAAAAACTTCTTTGGCAGAGTTGTCAGAGGCTATAATTAGATCAGCCAGAAAGGCCCTAATAGTGTGGCATTTGAGTTTTTTAAATTGTTTTAATGCTGCTCTGTAAGCATTCTTAGTCTCAGCGTCATATGCTTTCCGCCATGTCCGTTCCAACTTTTTACAGAGACTTTTCTCCTTGCGGAGTTCATCTGTAAACCAGGGGGCGGATGGTTTGGTTCTAATTATTTTCGTGTTTTTAAACGGGGCTACTTTATCAAGAGCTGTGGTAACCCAGCCATTGAAGGAGGAAGCATCACAGCTAGGTTCCCCTGTGAGCAGCAGAGAGGTGTTTGAAAGTGCTGGTCCCATTGATATCCAATGAGACTTTCCTCCAATTCCTTTTATTTTCATATTTGGCTTTTACTGGATCTCTGTAACTTGGACCAGTGAAAGTAAAAGGTATTAGGCTGTGATCTGACCATGTGAGAGGGATGGGATCTGCCACATTTAAAGTAGGGACATTGGTAAAGATCAGGTCCAGTAGATGACCGGCTTTGTGAGTAGGAAGAGTAACCATTTGGGTAAGGTTTAAACCCTTGAGGGAGTCGGACAGCTGAGAGGCTAAGGGACAGTTGTTATTGTCCATATGGATATTGAAATCGCCCACTCGAACTTTGCATGTCTCAGTGACAGATCAGCGATGAAATCGCAAATCTCCAACAGCTCAGACGACTCTGAGTCCGGGGGCCTATAGACCAGCAGTCCTGCCACAGCGAAGGTGGGGGAGATTTTGATACTAAAAGACATCGCTTCAATTTGTCTGGTCAGATCAATTCTTTTATATGAGATCTCCCAGTGGTCTCTTAGGATCATGGCAAGTCCACCCCCCATTCTGCTGCCTGTCCGGTTAACTGTAATTATTCTATAACCTTCTGGAATGGCCAGCAGTATATCAGGGTTGGAGCTTTCCCTCAACCATGTTTCAGTGAGAAACATGAGGTCAAGAGTTTTAGATTCAAGTGTTAGCCAGATTTCATATCTGTGTTTGGGGAGAGATCGACAATTGATTAGACATGCGTTGATACTGGGCCCATCGGCTGGTGTCCAAACTTTGAACAATGTTTCCGTACTAATACCCTTATGTCTGCATCCTTGGGTCTGTCCTTTACTAAGAGAAAAGGTGCATGCCTTACAATGCCACTCTTGGCCATCACCACCTAATTTGATGGTACTTGGATCAAAGCTTGTTGGTAGGGTGCAGCTTCCCCCGGACAGCTCAAGAAGTTTATGCCTGGACCAGACAATTCTTGTTGTACGGTCCGGACAGGCAGCGTGGCTGACGCTGGACACGGGCAGGATGCGGATGGGCGCAGACAGGCATGCCTTTGGCGTGCCCGCTGCGCGTCCGATGTCCCATCCGCTTTAAATGGGAAGCGCGCGTTATAAAAGCTCCGCCCACTATGGCGTCAGAGAGCAGCTGAGCTGGGTGTTGCTGCCAACCCCGCCCTCCACACAATCGGCAGACAGCCACGGTGGACCGGAGCGGGTGGCAGGTAAGAAAGTTAAAAAATGTGCAAAATGCAATACAGGCTAAAATTATCTAAAACCCACAGTTTTTAAAATAGAACGCTTTTTCCCCAAGAAATTCCCCACAGTCGGTAGCCGCGAAGCAGTCCTACCGTGAATCGCTGCGCGTCCGCTGTCCCATCTGCTTTAAATGGGAAGCGCGCATTACAAAAGCTCCGCCCACTATGGCGTCAGAGAGCAGCTGAGCTGCGTGTTGCTGCCAACCCCGCCCTCCACACAATCGACAGACAGCCGCGGTGGACCGGAGCGGGTGGCAGGTAAGAAAGTAAAAAAATGTGCAAAATGCAATACAGGCTAAAATTATCTAAAACCCACAGGGGCAGATTTACAAGCCCCTTGCGCCACTTTTGCGTTACTTTTCCCATGTTAAAAGTGACGCAAAAGTGGCGCAAGGGGCTTGTAAATCTGCACCACAGTTTTTAAAATAGAGCGCTTTTTCCCCAAGAAATTCCCCACAGTCGGTAGCCGCGAAGCAGTCCTACCGTGAATTGCTGCGCGTCCACTGTCCCATCCGCTTTAAATGGGAAGCGCGCGTTACAAAGCTCCGCCCACTATGGCATCAGAGAGCAGCTGAGCTGCGTGTTGCTGCCAACCCTGCCCTCCACACAATCGGCAGACAGCCGCGGTGGACCAGAGCGGGTGGCAGGTAAGAAAGTTCAAAAATGTGCAAAATGCAATACAGGCTAAAATTATCTAAAAACCAAAGGGGATGATGGACGGAGTGTTGAACATTGCAAGCCCTCACCCCCAGTCAACTGATCTGGGTTTAATCCATCATCATTCTTTAGCTCACTCCGCCACCCCAGTTCAGACATGGCCATATGCAAATCAGTCTGACCCTGTGCATCATGGGAACAGTCCAGCCCGAACTGCCAAGCCATGTCTTTCCTGGACCGGAAACAAGCATCCTGGGACCGGTTTCTGGCTTACAGCCGTCATCAGCCAGGCTATCTTGAATCCAGTGGCAAAGTGAGCAAGGGACCCACGTCTGGGCATACCCTGCCAACTTAGGGCGAACATAGCAAAATCAAAGGGGATGATGGACGGAGTGTTGAACATTGCAAGCACTCACCCCCAGTCAACTGATCTGGGTTTAATCCATCATCATTCTTTAGCTCACTCCGCCACCCCAGTTCAGACATGGCCATATGCAAATCAGTCTGACCCTGTGCCTCATGGGAACAGTCCAGCCCGAACTGCCAAGCCATGTCTTCCCTGGACCGGAAACAAGCATCCTGGGACCGGTTTCTGGCTTACAGCCGTCATCAGCCAGGCTATCTTGAATCCAGTGGCAAAGTGAGCAAGGGACCCACGTCTGGGCATACCCTGCCAACTTAGGGCGAACATAGCAAAACCAAAGAGGATGATGGACGGAGTGTTGAACATTGCAAGCACTCACCCCCAGTCAACTGATCTGGGTTTAATCCATCATCATTCTTTAGCTCACTCCGCCACCCCAGTTCAAACATGGCCATATGCAAATCAGTCTGACCCTGTGCCTCATGGGAACAGTCCAGCCCGAACTGCCAAACCATGTCTTCGCTGGACCGGAAACAAGTATCCTGGGACCGGTTTCTGGCTTACAGCTGTCATCAGCCAGGCTATCTTGAATCCAGTGGCAAAGTGAGCAAGGGACCCACGTCTGGGCATACCCTGCCAACTTAGGGCGAACATAGCAAAACCAAAGGGGATGATGGACGGAGTGTTGAACATTGCAAGCACTCACCCCCAGTCAACTGATCTGGGTTTAATCCATCATCATTCTTTAGCTCACTCCGCCACCCCAGTTCAGACATGGCCATATGCAAATCAGTCTGACCGTGTGCCTCATGGGAACAGTCCAGCCCGAACTGCCAAGCCATGTCTTCCCTGGACCGGAAACAAGCATCCTGGGACCGTTTTCTGGCTTACAGCCGTCATCAGCCAGGCTATCTTGAATCCAGTGGCAAAGTGAGCAAGGGACCCACGTCTGGGCATACCCTGCCAACTTAGGGCGAACATAGCAAAACCAAAGGGGATGATGGACGGAGTGTTGAACATTGCAAGCACTCACCCCCAGTCAACTGATCTGGGTTTAATCCATCATCATTCTTTAGCTCACTCCGCCACCCCAGTTGAGACATGGCCATATGCAAATCAGTCTGACCCTGTGCCTCATGGGAACAGTCCAGCCCGAACTGCCAAGCCATGTCTTCCCTGGACCGGAAACAAGCATCCTGGGACTGGTTTCTGGCTTACAGCTGTCATCAGCCAGGCTATCTTGAATCCAGTGGCAAAGTGAGCAAGGGACCCACGTCTGGGCATACCCTGCCAACTTAGGGTTAACATAGCAAAACCAAAGGGGATGATGGACGGAGTGTTGAACATTGCAAGCACTCACCCCCAGTCAACTGATCTGGGTTTAATCCATCATCATTCTTTAGCTCACTCCGCCACCCCAGTTCAGACATGGCCATATGCAAATCAGTCTGACCCTGTGCCTCATGGGAACAGTCCAGCCCGAACTGCCAAGCCATGTCTTCCTGGACCGGAAACAAGCATCCTGGGATCGGTTTCTGGCTTACAGCCGTCATCAGCCAGGCTATCTTGAATCCAGTGGCAAAGTGAGCAAGGGACCCACGTCTGGGCATACCCTGCCAACTTAGGGCGAACATAGCAAAACCTAAGGGGATGATGGATGGAGTGTTGAACATTGCAAGCACTCACCCCCAGTCAACTGATCTGGGTTTAATCCATCATCATTCTTTAGCTCACTCCGCCACCCAGGTTCAGACATGGCCATATGCAAATCAGTCTGACCCTGTGCCTCATGGGAACAGTCCAGCCCGAACTGCCAAGCCATGTCTTTTTGGACCGGAAACAGGCATCCTAGGACCGGTTTCTGGCTTACAGCCGTCATCAGCCAGGCTATCTTGAATCCAGTGGCAAAGTGAGCAAGGGACCCACGTCTGGGCATACCCTGCCAACTTAGGGCGAACATAGCAAAACCAAAGGGGATGATGGACGGAGTGTTGAACATTGCAAGCACTCACCCCCAGTCAACTGATCTGGGTTTAATCCATCATCATTCTTTAGCTCACTCCGCCACCCCAGTTCAGACATGGCCATATGCAAATCAGTCTGACCCTGTGCCTCATGGGAACAGTCCAGCCCGAACTGCCAAGCCATGTCTTCACTGGACCGGAAACAAGCATCCTGGGACCGGTTTCTGGCTTACAGCCATCATCAGCCAGGCTATCTTGAATCCAGTGGCAAAGTGAGCAAGGGACCCACGTCTGGGCATACCCTGCCAACTTAGGGTTAACATAGCAAAACCAAAGGGGATGATGGACGGAGTGTTGAACATTGCAAGCACTCACCCCCAGTCAACTGATCTGGGTTTAATCCATCATCATTCTTTAGCTCACTCCGCCACTCCCAGTTCAGACATGGCCATATGCAAATCAGTCTGACCCTGTGCCTCATGGGAACAGTCCAGCCCGAACTGCCAAGCCATGTCTTCCCTGGACCGGAAACAAGCATCCTGGGACCGGTTTCTGGCTTACAGCCGTCATCAGCCAGGCTATCTTGAATCCAGTGGCAAAGTGAGCAAGGGACCCACGTCTGGGCATACCCTGCCAACTTAGGGCGAACATAGCAAAACCAAAGAGGATGATGGACGGAGTGTTGAACATTGCAAGCACTCACCCCCAGTCAACTGATCTGGGTTTAATCCATCATCATTCTTTAGCTCACTCCGCCACCCCAGTTCAAACATGGCCATATGCAAATCAGTCTGACCCTGTGCCTCATGGGAACAGTCCAGCCCGAACTGCCAAACCATGTCTTCGCTGGACCGGAAACAAGTATCCTGGGACCGGTTTCTGGCTTACAGCTGTCATCAGCCAGGCTATCTTGAATCCAGTGGCAAAGTGAGCAAGGGACCCACGTCTGGGCATACCCTGCCAACTTAGGGCGAACATAGCAAAACCAAAGGGGATGATGGACGGAGTGTTGAACATTGCAAGCACTCACCCCCAGTCAACTGATCTGGGTTTAATCCATCATCATTCTTTAGCTCACTCCGCCACCCCAGTTCAGACATGGCCATATGCAAATCAGTCTGACCCTGTGCCTCATGGGAACAGTCCAGCCCGAACTGCCAAGCCATGTCTTCCCTGGACCGGAAACAAGCATCCTGGGACCGTTTTCTGGCTTACAGCCGTCATCAGCCAGGCTATCTTGAATCCAGTGGCAAAGTGAGCAAGGGACCCACGTCTGGGCATACCCTGCCAACTTAGGGCGAACATAGCAAAACCAAAGGGGATGATGGACGGAGTGTTGAACATTGCAAGCACTCACCCCCAGTCAACTGATCTGGGTTTAATCCATCATCATTCTTTAGCTCACTCCGCCACCCCAGTTGAGACATGGCCATATGCAAATCAGTCTGACCCTGTGCCTCATGGGAACAGTCCAGCCCGAACTGCCAAGCCATGTCTTCCCTGGACCGGAAACAAGCATCCTGGGACTGGTTTCTGGCTTACAGCTGTCATCAGCCAGGCTATCTTGAATCCAGTGGCAAAGTGAGCAAGGGACCCACGTCTGGGCATACCCTGCCAACTTAGGGTTAACATAGCAAAACCAAAGGGGATGATGGACGGAGTGTTGAACATTGCAAGCACTCACCCCCAGTCAACTGATCTGGGTTTAATCCATCATCATTCTTTAGCTCACTCCGCCACCCCAGTTCAGACATGGCCATATGCAAATCAGTCTGACCCTGTGCCTCATGGGAACAGTCCAGCCCGAACTGCCAAGCCATGTCTTCCCTGGACCGGAAACAAGCATCCTGGGATCGGTTTCTGGCTTACAGCCGTCATCAGCCAGGCTATCTTGAATCCAGTGGCAAAGTGAGCAAGGGACCCACGTCTGGGCATACCCTGCCAACTTAGGGCGAACATAGCAAAACCTAAGGGGATGATGGATGGAGTGTTGAACATTGCAAGCACTCACCCCCAGTCAACTGATCTGGGTTTAATCCATCATCATTCTTTAGCTCACTCCGCCACCCAGGTTCAGACATGGCCATATGCAAATCAGTCTGACCCTGTGCCTCATGGGAACAGTCCAGCCCGAACTGCCAAGCCATGTCTTTTTGGACCGGAAACAGGCATCCTAGGACCGGTTTCTGGCTTACAGCCGTCATCAGCCAGGCTATCTTGAATCCAGTGGCAAAGTGAGCAAGGGACCCACGTCTGGGCATACCCTGCCAACTTAGGGCGAACATAGCAAAACCAAAGGGGATGATGGACGGAGTGTTGAACATTGCAAGCACTCACCCCCAGTCAACTGATCTGGGTTTAATCCATCATCATTCTTTAGCTCACTCCGCCACCCCAGTTCAGACATGGCCATATGCAAATCAGTCTGACCCTGTGCCTCATGGGAACAGTCCAGCCCGAACTGCCAAGCCATGTCTTCACTGGACCGGAAACAAGCATCCTGGGACCGGTTTCTGGCTTACAGCCATCATCAGCCAGGCTATCTTGAATCCAGTGGCAAAGTGAGCAAGGGACCCACGTCTGGGCATACCCTGCCAACTTAGGGTTAACATAGCAAAACCAAAGGGGATGATGGACGGAGTGTTGAACATTGCAAGCACTCACCCCCAGTCAACTGATCTGGGTTTAATCCATCATCATTCTTTAGCTCACTCCGCCACCCCAGTTCAGACATGGCCATATGCAAATCAGTCTGACCCTGTGCCTCATGGGAACAGTCCAGCCCGAACTGCCAAGCCATGTCTTCCCTGGACCGGAAACAAGCATCCTGGGACCTGTTTCTGGCTTACAGCCATCATCAGCCAGGCTATCTTGAATCCAGTGGCAAAGTGAGCAAGGGACCCACGTCTGGGCATACCCTGCCAACTTAGGGCGAACATAGCAAAACCAAAGGGGATGATGGATGGAGTGTTGAACATTGCAAGCACTCACCCCCAGTCAACTGATCTGGGTTTAATCCATCATCATTCTTTAGCTCACTCCGCCACCCAGGTTCAGACATGGCCATATGCAAATCAGTCTGACCCTGTGCCTCATGGGAACAGTCCAGCCCGAACTGCCAAGCCATGTCTTCCCTGGACCGGAAACAAGCATCCTGGGACCGGTTTCTGGCTTACAGCCATCATCAGCCAGGCTATCTTGAATCCAGTGGCAAAGTGAGCAAGGGACCCACGTCTGGGCATACCCTGCCAACTTAGGGCGAACATAGCAAAACCAAAGGGGATGATGGACGGAGTGTTGAACATTGCAAGCACTCACCCCCAGTCAACTGATCTGGGTTTAATCCATCATCATTCTTTAGCTCACTCCGCCACCCCAGTTCAGACATGGCCATATGCAAATCAGTCTGACCCTGTGCCTCATGGGAACAGTCCAGCCCGAACTGCCAAGCCATGTCTTCCCTGGACCGGAAACAAGCATCCTGGGACCGGTTTCTGGCTTACAGCCGTCATCAGCCAGGCTATCTTGAATCCAGTTGCAAAGTGAGCAAGAGACCCACGTCTGGGCATACCCTGCCAACTTAGGGCGAACATAGCAAAACCAAAGGGGATGATGGACGGAGTGTTGAACATTGCAAGCACTCACCCCCAGTCAACTGATCTGGGTTTAATCCATCATCATTCTTTAGCTCACTCCGCCACCCCAGTTCAGACATGGCCATATGCAAATCAGTCTGACCCTGTGCCTCATGGGAACAGTCCAGCCCGAACTGCCAAGCCATGTCTTCCCTGGACCGGAAACAAGCATTCTGGGACTGGTTTCTGGCTTACAGCTGTCATCAGCCAGGCTATCTTGAATCCAGTGGCAAAGTGAGCAAGGGACCCACGTCTGGGCATACCCTGCCAACTTAGGGTTAACATAGCAAAACCAAAGGGGATGATGGACGGAGTGTTGAACATTGCAAGCACTCACCCCCAGTCAACTGATCTGGGTTTAATCCATCATCATTCTTTAGCTCACTCCGCCACCCCAGTTCAGACATGGCCATATGCAAATCAGTCTGACCCTGTGCCTCATGGGAACAGTCCAGCCCGAACTGCCAAGCCATGTCTTCCCTGGACCGGAAACAAGCAATCTGGGATCGGTTTCTGGCTTACAGCCGTCATCAGCCAGGCTATCTTGAATCCAGTGGCAAAGTGAGCAAGGGACCCACGTCTGGGCATACCCTGCCAACTTAGGGCGAACATAGCAAAACCTAAGGGGATGATGGATGGAGTGTTGAACATTGCAAGCACTCACCCCCAGTCAACTGATCTGGGTTTAATCCATCATCATTCTTTAGCTCACTCCGCCACCCAGGTTCAGACATGGCCATATGCAAATCAGTCTGACCCTGTGCCTCATGGGAACAGTCCAGCCCGAACTGCCAAACCATGTCTTCTTTGGACCGGAAACAGGCATCCTGGGACCGGTTTCTGGCTTACAGCCATCATCAGCCAGGCTATCTTGAATCCAGTGGCAAAGTGAGCAAGGGACCCACGTCTGGGCATACCCTGCCAACTTAGGGCGAACATAGCAAAACCAAAGGGGATGATGGACGGAGTGTTGAACATTGCAAGCACTCACCCCCAGTCAACTGATCTGGGTTTAATCCATCATCATTCTTTAGCTCACTCCGCCACCCCAGTTCAGACATGGCCATATGCAAATCAGTCTGACCCTGTGCCTCATGGGAACAGTCCAGCCCGAACTGCCAAGCCATGTCTTCCCTGGACCGGAAACAAGCATCCTGGGACCGGTTTCTGGCTTACAGCTGTCATCAGCCAGGCTATCTTGAATCCAGTGGCAAAGTGAGCAAGGGACCCACGTCTGGGCATACCCTGCCAACTTAGGGTTAACATAGCAAAACCAAAGGGGATGATGGACGGAGTGTTGAACATTGCAAGCACTCACCCCCAGTCAACTGATCTGGGTTTAATCCATCATCATTCTTTAGCTCACTCCGCCACCCCAGTTCAGACATGGTCATATGCAAATCAGTCTGACCCTGTGCCTCATGGGAACAGTCCAGCCCGAACTGCCAAGCCATGTCTTCCCTGGACCGGAAACAAGCATCCTGGGACCGGTTTCTGGCTTTCAGCCGTCATCAGCCAGGCTATCTTGAATCCAGTTGCAAAGTGAGCAAGAGACCCACGTCTGGGCATACCCTGCCAACTTAGGGCGAACATAGCAAAACCAAAGGGGATGATGGACGGAGTGTTGAACATTGCAAGCACTCACCCCCAGTCAACTGATCTGGGTTTAATCCATCATCATTCTTTAGCTCACTCCACCACCCCAGTTCAGACATGGCCATATGCAAATCAGTCTGACCCTGTGCCTCATGGGAACAGTCCAGCCCGAACTGCCAAGCTATGTCTTCCTGGACCGGAAACAAGCATCCTGGGACCGGTTTCTGGCTTACAGCCGTCATCAGCCAGGCTATCTTGAATCCAGTGGCAAAGTGAGCAAGGGACCCACGTCTCGGCATACCCTGCCAACTTAGGGCGAACATAGCAAAACCAAAGGGGATGATGGACGGAGTGTTGAACATTGCAAGCACTCACCCCCAGACAACTGATCTGGGTTTAATCCATCATCATTCTTTAGCTCACTCCGCTACCCCAGTTCAGACATGGCCATATGCAAATCAGTCTGACCCTGTGGCTCATGGGAACAGTCCAGCCCGAACTGCCAAGCCATGTCTTCCCTGGACCGGAAACAAGCATCCCGGGACCGGCTTCTGGCTTACAGCCGTCATCAGCCAGGCTATCTTGAATCCAGTGGCAAAGTGAGCAAGGGACCAACGTCTGGGCATACCCTGCCAACTTAGGGCGAACATAGCAAAACCAAAGGGGATGATGGACGGAGTGTTGAACATTGCAAGCACTCACCCCCAGTCAACTGATCTGGGTTTAATCCATCATCATTCTTTAGCTCACTCCGCCACCCCAGTTCAGACATGGCCATATGCAAATCAGTCTGACCCTGTGCCTCATGGGAACAGTCCAGCCCGAACTGCCAAGCCATGTCTTCCCTGGACCGGAAACAAGCATCCTGGGACCGGTTTCTGGCTTACAGCCGTCATCAGCCAGGCTATCTTGAATCCAGTGGCAAAGTGAGCAAGGGACCCACGTCTGGGCATACCCTGCCAACTTAGGGCGAACATAGCAAAACCAAAGGGGATGATGGACGGAGTGTTGAACATTGCAAGCACTCACCCCCAGTCA
The DNA here is from genome assembly GCA_963921515.1 of Calotriton arnoldi. Lineage (NCBI taxonomy): Eukaryota > Metazoa > Chordata > Amphibia > Caudata > Salamandridae > Calotriton > Calotriton arnoldi. The sequence continues at coordinate 1,108,363 of CAWUFW010004424.1, forward strand.
ACTGATCTGGGTTTAATCCATCATCATTCTTTAGCTCACTCCGCCACCCCAGTTCAGACATGGCCATATGCAAATCAGTCTGACCCTGTGCCTCATGGGAACAGTCCAGCCCGAACTGCCAAGCCATGTCTTCCCTGGACCGGAAACAAGCATCCTGGGACCGGTTTCTGGCTTACAGCCGTCATCAGCCAGGTTATCTTGAATCCAGTGGCAAAGTGAGCAAGGGACCCACGTCTGGGCATACCCTGCCAACATAGGGCGAACATAGCAAAACCAAAGGGGATGATGGATGGAGTGTTGAACATTGCAAGCACTCACCCCCAGTCAACTGATCTGGGTTTAATCCATCATCATTCTTTAGCTCACTCAGCCACCCCAGTTCAGACATGGCCATATGCAAATCAGTCATACCCTGTGCCTCATGGGAACAGTCCAGCCCGAACTGCCAAGCCATGTCTTCCCTGGACTGGAAACAAGCATCCTGGGACCGGTTTCTGGCTTACAGCCGTCATCAGCCAGGCTATCTTGAATCCAGTGGCAAAGTGAGCAAGGGACCCACGTCTGGGCATACCCTGCCAACTTAGGGCGAACATAGCAAAACCAAAGGGGATGATGGACGGAGTTTTGAACATTGCAAGCACTCACCCCCAGTCAACTGATCTGGGTTTAATCCATCATCATTCTTTAGCTCACTCCGCCACCCCAGTTCAGACATGGCCATATGCAAATCAGTCTGACCCTGTGCCTCATGGGAACAGTCCAGCCCGAACTGCCAAGCCATGTCTTCCCTGGACCGGAAACAAGCATCCTGGGACCGGTTTCTGGCTTACAGCTGTCATCAGCCAGGCTATCTTGAATCCAGTGGCAAAGTGAGCAAGGGACCCACGTCTGGGCATACCCTGCCAACTTATGGCGAACATAGCAAAACCAAAGGGGATGATGGACGGAGTGTTGAACAGTGCAAGCACTCACCCCCAGTCAACTGATCTGGGTTTAATCCATCATCATTCTTTAGCTCACTCCGCCACCCCAGTTCAGACATGGCCATATGCAAATCAGTCTGACCCTGTGCCTCATGGGAACAGTCCAGCCCGAACTGCCAAGCCATGTCTTCCCTGGACCGGAAACAAGCATCCTGGGACAGTTTCTGGCTTACAGTCGTCATCAGCCAGGCTATCTTGAATCCAGTGGCAAAGTGAGCAAGGGACCCACGTCTGGGCATACCCTGTCAACTTATGGCGAACATAGCAAAACCAAAGGGGATGATGGACGGAGTGTTGAACATTGCAAGCACTCACCCCCAGTCAACTGATCTGGGTTTAATCCATCATCATTCTTTAGCTCACTCCGCCACCCCAGTTCAGACATGGCCATATGCAAATCAGTCTGACCCTGTGCCTCATGGGAACAGTCCAGCCCGAACTGCCAAGCCATGTCTTCCCTGGACCGGAAACAAGCATCCTGGGACCAGTTTCTGGCTTACAGCCGTCATCAGCCAGGCTATCTTGAATCCAGTGGCAAAGTGAGCAAGGGACCCACGTCCGGGCATACCCTGCCAACTTAGGGCGAACATAGCAAAACCAAAGGGGATGATGGACGGAGTGTTGAACATTGCAAGCACTCACCCCCAGTCAACTGATCTGGGTTTAATCCATCATCATTCTTTAGCTCACTCCGCCACCCCAGTTCAGACATGGCCATATGCAAATCAGTCTGACCCTGTGCCTCATGGGAACAGTCCAGCCCGAACTGCCAAGCCGTGTCTTCCCTGGACCAGAAACAAGCATCCTGGGACCAGTTTCTGGCTTACAGCCGTCATCAGCCAGGCTATCTTGAATCCAGTGGCAAAGTGAGCAAGGGACCCACGTCTGGGCATACCCTGCCAACTTAGGGCGAACATAGCAAAACCAAAGGGGATGATGGACGGAGTGTTGAACATTGCAAGCACTCACCCCCAGTCAACTGATCTGGGTTTAATCCATCATCATTCTTTAGCTCACTCCGCCACCCCAGTTCAGACATGGCCATATGCAAATCAGTCTGACCCTGTGCCTCATGGGAACAGTCCAGCCCGAACTGCCAAGCCGTGTCTTCCCTGGACCGGAAACAAGCATCCTGGGACCGGTTTCTGGCTTACAGCCGTCATCAGCCAGGCTATCTTGAATCCAGTGGCAAAGTGAGCAAGGGACCCACGTCTGGGCATACCCTGCCAACTTAGGGCGAACATAGCAAAACCAAAGGGGATGATGGACGGAGTGTTGAACATTGCAAGCACTCACCCCCAGTCAACTGATCTGGGTTTAATCCATCATCATTCTTTAGCTCACTCCACCACCCCAGTTCAGACATGGCCATATGCAAATCAGTCTGACTCTGTGCCTCATGGGAACAGTCCAGCCCGAAGTGCCAAGCCATGTCTTCCCTGGACCGGAAACAAGCATCCTGGGACCGGTTTCTGGCTTACAGCCGTCATCAGCCAGGCTATCTTGAATCCAGTGGCAAAGTGAGCAAGGGACCCACGTCTGGGCATACCCTGCCAACTTAGGGCGAACATAGCAAAACCAAAGGGGATGATAGACGGAGTGTTGAACATTGCAAGCACTCACCCCCAGTCAACTGATCTGGGTTAAATCCATCATCATTCTTTAGCTCACTCCGCCACCCCAGTTCAGACATGGCCATATGCAAATCAGTCTGACACTGTGCCTCATGGGAACAGTCCAGCCCGAACTGCCAAGCCATGTCTTCCCTGGACCGGAAACAAGCATCCTGGGACAGGTTTCTGCCTTACAGCCGTCATCAGCCAGGCTATCTTGAATCCAGTGGCAAAGTGAGCAAGGGACCCACGTCTGGGCATACCCTGTCAACTTATGGCGAACATAGCAAAACCAAAGGGGATGATGGACGTAGTGTTGAACATTGCAAGCACTCACCCCCAGTCAACTGATCTGGGTTTAATCCATCATCATTCTTTAGCTCACTCCGCCACCCCAGTTCAGACATGGCCATATGCAAATCAGTCTGACCCTGTGCCTCATGGGAACAGTCCAGCCCGAACTGCCAAGCCATGTCTTCCCTGGACCGGAAACAAGCATCCTGGGACCAGTTTCTGGCTTACAGCCGTCATCAGCCAGGCTATCTTGAATCCAGTGGCAAAGTGAGCAAGGGACCCACGTCTGGGCATACCCTGCCAACTTAGGGCGAACATAGCAAAACCAAAGGGGATGATGGACGGAGTGTTGAACATTGCAAGCACTCACCCCCAGTCAACTGATCTGGGTTTAATCCATCATCATTCTTTAGCTCACTCCGCCACCCCAGTTCAGACATGGCCATATGCAAATCAGTCTGACCCTGTGCCTCATGGGAACAGTCCAGCCCGAACTGCCAAGCCGTGTCTTCCCTGGACCAGAAACAAGCATCCTGGGACCGGTTTCTGGCTTACAGCCGTCATCAGCCAGGCTATCTTGAATCCAGTGGCAAAGTGAGCAAGGGACCCACGTCTGGGCATACCCTGCCAACTTAGGGCGAACATAGCAAAACCAAAGGGGATGATGGACGGAGTGTTGAACATTGCAAGCACTCACCCCCAGTCAACTGATCTGGGTTTAATCCATCATCATTCTTTAGCTCACTCCACCACCCCAGTTCAGACATGGCCATATGCAAATCAGTCTGACCCTGTGCCTCATGGGAACAGTCCAGCCCGAAGTGCCAAGCCATGTCTTCCCTGGACCGGAAACAAGCATCCTGGGACCGGTTTCTGGCTTACAGCCGTCATCAGCCAGGCTATCTTGAATCCAGTGGCAAAGTGAGCAAGGGACCCACGCCTGGGCATACCCTGCCAACTTAGGGCGAACATAGCAAAACCAAAGGGGATGATAGACGGAGTGTTGAACATTGCAAGCACTCACCCCCAGTCAACTGATCTGGGTTAAATCCATCATCATTCTTTAGCTCACTCCGCCACCCCAGTTCAGACATGGCCATATGCAAATCAGTCTGACACTGTGCCTCATGGGAACAGTCCAGCCCGAACTGCCAAGCCATGTCTTCCCTGGACCGGAAACAAGCATCCTGGGACCGGTTTCTGGCTTACAGCCGTCATCAGCCAGGCTATCTTGAATCCAGTGGCAAAGTGAGCAAGGGACCCACGTCTGGGCATACCCTGTCTACTTATGGCGAACATAGCAAAACCAAAGGGGATGATGGACGGAGTGTTGAACATTGCAAGCACTCACCCCCAGTCAACTGATCTGGGTTTAATCCATCATCATTCTTTAGCTCACTCCGCCACCCCAGTTCAGACATGGCCATATGCAAATCAGTCTGACCCTGTGCCTCATGGGAACAGTCCAGCCCGAACAGCCAAGCCATGTCTTCCCTGGACCGGAAACAAGCATCCTGGGACCAGTTTCTGGCTTACAGCCGTCATCAGCCAGGCTATCTTGAATCCAGTGGCAAAGTGAGCAAGGGACCCACGTCTGGGCATACCCTGCCAACTTAGGGCGAACATAGCAAAACCAAAGGGGATGATGGACGGAGTGTTGAACATTGCAAGCACTCACCCCCAGTCAACTGATCTGGGTTTAATCCATCATCATTCTTTAGCTCACTCCGCCACCCCAGTTCAGACATGGCCATATGCAAATCAGTCTGACCCTGTGCCTCATGGGAACAGTCCAGCCCGAACTGCCAAGCCATGTCTTCCCTGGACCGGAAACAAGCATCCTGGGACCGGTTTCTGGCTTACAGCCGTCATCAGCCAGGCTATCTTGAATCCAGTGGCAAAGTGAGCAAGGGACCCACGTCTGGGCATACCCTGCCAACTTAGGGCGAACATAGCAAAACCAAAGGGGATGATAGACGGAGTGTTGAACATTGCAAGCACTCACCCCCAGTCAACTGATCTGGGTTAAATCCATCATCATTCTGTAGCTCACTCCGCCACCCCAGTTCAGACATGGCCATATGCAAATCAGTCTGACACTGTGCCTCATGGGAACAGTCCAGCCCGAACTGCCAAGCCATGTCTTCCCTGGACCGGAAACAAGCATCCTGGGACCGGTTTCTGGCTTACAGCCGTCATCAGCCAGGCTATCTTGAATCCAGTGGCAAAGTGAGCAAGGGACCCACGTCTGGGCATACCCTGCCAACTTAGGGCGAACATAGCAAAACCAAAGGGGATGATGGACGGAGTTTTGAACATTGCAAGCACTCACCCCCAGTCAACTGATCTGGGTTTAATCCATCATCATTCTTTAGCTCACTCCGCCACCCCAGTTCAGACATGGCCATATGCAAATCAGTCTGACCCTGTGCCTCATGGGAACAGTCCAGCCCGAACTGCCGAGCCATGTCTTCCTGGACCGGAAACAAGCATCCTGGGACCGGTTTCTGGCTTACAGCTGTCATCAGCCAGGCTATCTTGAATCCAGTGGCAAAGTGAGCAAGGGACCCACGTCTGGGCATACCCTGCCAACTTAGGGCGAACATAGCAAAACCAAAGGGGATGATGGACGGAGTGTTGAACAGTGCAAGCACTCACCCCCAGTCAACTGATCTGGGTTTAATCCATCATCATTCTTTAGCTCACTCCGCCACCCCAGTTCAGACATGGCCATATGCAAATCAGTCTGACCCTGTGCCTCATGGGAACAGTCCAGCCCGAACTGCCAAGCCATGTCTTCCCTGGACCGGAAACAAGCATCCTGGGACCGGTTACTAGCTTACAGCCGTCATCAGCCAGGCTATCTTGAATCCAGTGGCAAAGTGAGCAAGGGACCCACGTCTGGGCATACCCTGCCAACTTAGGGCGAACATAGCAAAACCAAAGGGGATGATGGACGGAGTGTTGAACATTGCAAGCACTCACCCCCAGTCAACTGATCTGGGTTTAATCCATCATCATTCTTTAGCTCACTCCGCCACCCCAGTTCAGACATGGCCATATGCAAATCAGTCTGACCCTGTGCCTCATGGGAACAGGCCAGCCCGAACTGCCAAGCCATGTCTTCCCTGGACCGGAAACAAGCATCCTGGGACCAGTTTCTGGCTTACAGCCGTCATCAGCCAGGCTATCTTGAATCCAGTGGCAAAGTGAGCAAGGGACCCACGTCTGGGCATACCCTGCCAACTTAGGGCGAGCATAGCAAAACCAAAGGGGATGATGGACGGAGTGTTGAACATTGCAAGCACTCACCCCCAGTCAACTGATCTGGGTTTAATCCATCATCATTCTTTAGCTCACTCCGCCACCCCAGTTCAGACATGGCCATATGCAAATCAGTCTGACCCTGTGCCTCATGGGAACAGTCCAGCCCGAACTGCCAAGCCATGTCTTCCCTGGACCGGAAACAAGCATCCTGGGACCGGTTTCTGGCTTACAGCCGCCATCAGCCAGGCTATCTTGAATCCAGTGGCAAAGTGAGCAAGGCGTCTGGGCATACCCTGCCAACTTAGGGCGAACATAGCAAAACCAAAGGGGATGATGGACGGAGTGTTGAACATTGCAAGCACTCACCCCCAGTCAACTGATCTGGGTTTAATCCATCATCATTCTTTAGCTCACTCCGCCACCCCAGTTCAGACATGGCCATATGCAAATCAGTCTGACACTGTGCCTCATGGGAACAGTCCAGCCCGAACTGCCAAGCCGTGTCTTCCCTGGACCGGAAACAAGCATCCTGGGACCGGTTTCTGGCTTACAGCCGTCATCAGCCAGGCTATCTTGAATCCAGTGGCAAAGTGAGCAAGGGACCCACGCCTGGGCATACCCTGCCAACTTAGGGCGAACATAGCAAAACCAAAGGGGATGATGGACGGAGTGTTGAACATTGCAAGCACTCACCCCCAGTCAACTGATCTGGGTTTAATCCATCATCATTCTTTAGCTCACTCCACCACTCCCAGTTCAGACATGGCCATATGCAAATCAGTCTGACCCTGTGCCTCATGGGAACAGTCCAGCCCGAAGTGCCAAGCCATGTCTTCCCTGGACCAGAAACAAGCATCCTGGGACCGGTTTCTGGCTTACAGCCGTCATCAGCCAGGCTATCTTGAATCCAGTGGCAAAGTGAGCAAGGGACCCACGTCTGGGCATACCCTGCCAACTTAGGGCGAACATAGCAAAACCAAAGGGGATGATAGACGGAGTGTTGAACATTGCAAGCACTCACCCCCAGTCAACTGATCTGGGTTAAATCCATCATCATTCTTTAGCTCACTCCGCCACCCCAGTTCAGACATGGCCATATGCAAATCAGTCTGACACTGTGCCTCATGGGAACAGTCCAGCCCGAACTGCCAAGCCATGTCTTCCTGGACCGGAAACAAGCATCCTGGGACAGGTTTCTGCCTTACAGCCGTCATCAGCCAGGCTATCTTGAATCCAGTGGCAAAGTGAGCAAGGGACCCACGTCTGGGCATACCCTGTCAACTTATGGCGAACATAGCAAAACCAAAGGGGATGATGGACGGAGTGTTGAACATTGCAAGCACTCACCCCCAGTCAACTGATCTGGGTTTAATCCATCATCATTCTTTAGCTCACTCCGCCACCCCAGTTCAGACATGGCCATATGCAAATCAGTCTGACCCTGTGCCTCATGGGAACAGTCCAGCCCGAACTGCCAAGCCATGTCTTCCCTGGACCAGAAACAAGCATCCTGGGACCAGTTTCTGGCTTACAGCCGTCATCAGCCAGGCTATCTTGAATCCAGTGGCAAAGTGAGCAAGGGACCCACGTCTGGGCATACCCTGCCAACTTAGGGCGAACATAGCAAAACCAAAGGGGATGATGGACGGAGTGTTGAACATTGCAAGCACTCACCCCCAGTCAACTGATCTGGGTTTAATCCATCATCATTCTTTAGCTCACTCCGCCACCCCAGTTCAGACATGGCCATATGCAAATCAGTCTGACCCTGTGCCTCATGGGAACAGTCCAGCCCGAACTGCCAAGCCGTGTCTTCCCTGGACCGGAAACAAGCATCCTGGGACCGGTTTCTGGCTTACAGCCGTCATCAGCCAGGCTATCTTGAATCCAGTGGCAAAGTGAGCAAGGGACCCACGTCTGGGCATACCCTGCCAACTTAGGGCGAACATAGCAAAACCAAAGGGGATGATGGACGGAGTGTTGAACATTGCAAGCACTCACCCCCAGTCAACTGATATGGGTTTAATCCATCATCATTCTTTAGCTCACTCCACCACCCCAGTTCATACATGGCCATATGCAAATCAGTCTGACCCTGTGCCTCATGGGAACAGTCCAGCCCGAAGTGCCAAGCCATGTCTTCCCTGGACCGGAAACAAGCATCCTGGGACCGGTTTCTGGCTTATAGCCGTCATCAGCCAGGCTATTTTGAATCCAGTGGCAAAGTGAGCAAGGGACCCACGTCTGGGCATACCCTGCCAACTTAGGGCGAACATAGCAAAACCAAAGGGGATGATAGACGGAGTGTTGAACATTGCAAGCACTCACCCCCAGTCAACTGATCTGGGTTAAATCCATCATCATTCTTTAGCTCACTCCGCCACCCCAGTTCAGACATGGCCATATGCAAATCAGTCTGACACTGTGCCTCATGGGAACAGTCCAGCCCGAACTGCCAAGCCATGTCTTCCCTGGACCGGAAACAAGCATCCTGGGACCGGTTTCTGGCTTACAGCCGTCATCAGCCAGGCTATCTTGAATCCAGTGGCAAAGTGAGCAAGGGACCCACGTCTGGGCATACCCTGTCAACTTATGGCGAACATAGCAAAACCAAAGGGGATGATGGACGGAGTGTTGAACATTGCAAGCACTCACCCCCAGTCAACTGATCTGGGTTTACTCCATCATCATTCTTTAGCTCACTCCGCCACCCCAGTTCAGACATGGCCATATGCAAATCAGTCTGACCCTGTGCCTCATGGGAACAGTCCAGCCCGAACTGCCAAGCCATGTCTTCCCTGGACCGGAAACAAGCATCCTGGGACCAGTTTCTGGCTTACAGCCGTCATCAGCCAGGCTATCTTGAATCCAGTGGCAAAGTGAGCAAGGGACCCACGTCTGGGCATACCCTGCCAACTTAGGGCGAACATAGCAAAACCAAAGGGGATGATGGACGGAGTGTTGAACATTGCAAGCACTCACCCCCAGTCAACTGATCTGGGTTTAATCCATCATCATTCTTTAGCTCACTCGCCACCCCAGTTCAGACATGGCCATATGCAAATCAGTCTGACCCTGTGCCTCATGGGAACAGTCCAGCCCGAACTGCCAAGCCATGTCTTCCCTGGACCGGAAACAAGCATCCTGGGACCGGTTTCTGGCTTACAGCCGTCATCAGCCAGGCTATCTTGAATACAGTGGCAAAGTGAGCAAGGGACCCACGTCTGGGCATACCCTGCCAACTTAGGGCGAACATAGCAAAACCAAAGGGGATGATAGACGGAGTGTTGAACATTGCAAGCACTCACCCCCAGTCAACTGATCTGGGTTAAATCCATCATCATTCTTTAGCTCACTCCGCCACCCCAGTTCAGACATGGCCATATGCAAATCAGTCTGACACTGTGCCTCATGGGAACAGTCCAGCCCGAACTGCCAAGCCATGTCTTCCCTGGACCGGAAACAAGCATCCTGGGACCGGTTTCTGGCTTACAGCCGTCATCAGCCAGGCTATCTTGAATCCAGTGGCAAAGTGAGCAAGGGACCCACGCCTGGGCATACCCTGTCAACTTATGGCGAACATAGCAAAACCAAAGGGGATGATGGACGGAGTGTTGAACATTGCAAGCACTCACCCCCAGTCAACTGATCTGGGTTTAATCCATCATCATTCTTTAGCTCACTCCGCCACCCCAGTTCAGACATGGCCATATGCAAATCAGTCTGACCCTGTGCCTCATGGGAACAGTCCAGCCCGAACTGCCAAGCCATGTCTTCCTGGACCGGAAACAAGCATCCTGGGACCAGTTTCTGGCTTACAGCCGTCATCAGCCAGGCTATCTTGAATCCAGTGGCAAAGTGAGCAAGGGACCCACGTCTGGGCATACCCTGCCAACTTAGGGCGAACATAGCAAAACCAAAGGGGATGATGGACGGAGTGTTGAACATTGCAAGCACTCACCCCCAGTCAACTGATCTGGGTTTAATCCATCATCATTCTTTAGCTCACTCCGCCACCCCAGTTCAGACATGGCCATATGCAAATCAGTCTGACCCTGTGCCTCATGGGAACAGTCCAGCCCGAACTGCCAAGCCATGTCTTCCCTGGACCGGAAACAAGCATCCTGGGACCGGTTTCTGGCTTACAGCCGTCATCAGCCAGGCTATCTTGAATACAGTGGCAAAGTGAGCAAGGGACCCAAGTCTGGGCATACCCTGCCAACTTAGGGCGAACATAGCAAAACCAAAGGGGATGATAGACGGAGTGTTGAACATTGCAAGCACTCACCCCCAGTCAACTGATCTGGGTTAAATCCATCATCATTCTTTAGCTCACTCCGCCACCCCAGTTCAGACATGGCCATATGCAAATCAGTCTGACACTGTGCCTCATGGGAACAGTCCAGCCCGAACTGCCAAGCCATGTCTTCCTGGACCGGAAACAAGCATCCTGGGACCGGTTTCTGGCTTACAGCCGTCATCAGCCAGGCTATCTTGAATCCAGTGGCAAAGTGAGCAAGGGACCCACGTCTGGGCATACCCTGTCTACTTATGGCGAACATAGCAAAACCAAAGGGGATGATGGACGGAGTGTTGAACATTGCAAGCACTCACCCCCAGTCAACTGATCTGGGTTTAATCCATCATCATTCTTTAGCTCACTCCGCCACCCCAGTTCAGACATGGCCATATGCAAATCAGTCTGACCCTGTGCCTCATGGGAACAGTCCAGCCCGAACTGCCAAGCCATGTCTTCCCTGGACCGGAAACAAGCATCCTGGGACCAGTTTCTGGCTTACAGCCGTCATCAGCCAGGCTATCTTGAATCCAGTGGCAAAGTGAGCAAGGGACCCACGTCTGGGCATACCCTGCCAACTTAGGGCGAACATAGCAAAACCAAAGGGGATGATGGACGGAGTGTTGAACATTGCAAGCACTCACCCCCAGTCAACTGATCTGGGTTTAATCCATCATCATTCTTTAGCTCACTCCGCCACCCCAGTTCAGACATGGCCATATGCAAATCAGTCTGACCCTGTGCCTCATGGGAACAGTCCAGCCCGAACTGCCAAGCCATGTCTTCCCTGGACCGGAAACAAGCATCCTGGGACCGGTTTCTGGCTTACAGCCGTCATCAGCCAGGCTATCTTGAATCCAGTGGCAAAGTGAGCAAGGGACCCACGTCTGGGCATACCCTGCCAACTTAGGGCGAACATAGCAAAACCAAAGGGGATGATGGACGGAGTGTTGAACATTGCAAGCACTCACCCCCAGTCAACTGATCTGGGATTAATCCATCATCATTCTTTAGCTCACTCCGCCACCCCAGTTCAGACATGGCCATATGCAAATCAGTCTGACCCTGTGCCTCATGGGAACAGTCCAGCCCGAACTGCCAAGCCGTGTCTTCCCTGGACCGGAAACAAGCATCCTGGGACCGGTTTCTGGCTTACAGCCGTCATCAGCCAGGCTATCTTGAATCCAGTGGCAAAGTGAGCAAGGGACCCACGTCTGGGCATACCCTGCCAACTTAGGGCGAACATAGCAAAACCAAAGGGGATGATAGACGGCGTGTTGAACATTGCAAGCACTCACCCCCAGTCAACTGATCTGGGTTAAATCCATCATCATTCTTTAGCTCACTCCGCCACCCCAGTTCAGACATGGCCATATGCAAATCAGTCTGACACTGTGCCTCATGGGAACAGTCCAGCCCGAACTGCCAAGCCATGTCTTCCCTGGACCGGAAACAAGCATCCTGGGACCGGTTTCTGGCTTACAGCCGTCATCAGCCAGGCTATCTTGAATCCAGTGGCAAAGTGAGCAAGGGACCCACGTCTGGGCATACCCTGCCAACTTAGGGCGAACATAGCAAAACCAAAGGGGATGATGGACGGAGTTTTGAACATTGCAAGCACTCACCCTCAGTCAACTGATCTGGGTTTAATCCATCATCATTCTTTAGCTCACTCCGCCACCCCAGTTCAGACATGGCCATATGCAAATCAGTCTGACCCTGTGCCTCATGGGAACAGTCCAGCCCGAACTGCCAAGCCATGTCTTCCCTGGACCGGAAACAAGCATCCTGGGACCGGTTTCTGGCTTACAGCTGTCATCAGCCAGGCTATCTTGAATCCAGTGGCAAAGTGAGCAAGGGACCCACGTCTGGGCATACCCTGCCAACTTAGGGCGAACATAGCAAAACCAAAGGGGATGATGGACGGAGTGTTGAACAGTGCAAGCACTCACCCCCAGTCAACTGATCTGGGTTTAATCCATCATCATTCTTTAGCTCACTCCGCCACCCCAGTTCAGACATGGCCATATGCAAATCAGTCTGACCCTGTGCCTCATGGGAACAGTCCAGCCCGAACTGCCAAGCCATGTCTTCCCTGGACCGGAAACAAGCATCCTGGGACCGGTTACTAGCTTACAGCCGTCATCAGCCAGGCTATCTTGAATCCAGTGGCAAAGTGAGCAAGGGACCCACGTCTGGGCATACCCTGCCAACTTAGGGCGAACATAGCAAAACCAAAGGGGATGATGGACGGAGTGTTGAACATTGCAAGCACTCACCCCCAGTCAACTGATCTGGGTTTAATCCATTATCATTCTTTAGCTCACTCCGCCACCCCAGTTCAGACATGGCCATATGCAAATCAGTCTGACCCTGTGCCTCATGGGAACAGTCCAGCCCGAACTGCCAAGCCATGTCTTCCCTGGACCAGAAACAAGCATCCTGGGGCCAGTTTCTGGCTTACAGCCGTCATCAGCCAGGCTATCTTGAATCCAGTGGCAAAGTGAGCAAGGGACCCACGTCTGGGCATACCCTGCCAACTTAGGGCGAGCATAGCAAAACCAAAGGGGATGATGGACGGAGTGTTGAACATTGCAAGCACTCACCCCCAGTCAACTGATCTGGGTTTAATCCATCATCATTCTTTAGCTCACTCCGCCACCCCAGTTCAGACATGGCCATATGCAAATCAGTCTGACCCTGTGCCTCATGGGAACAGTCCAGCCCGAACTGCCAAGCCATGTCTTCCCTGGACCGGAAACAAGCATCCTGGGACCGGTTTCTGGCTTACAGCCGTCATCAGCCAGGCTATCTTGAATCCAGTGGCAAAGTGAGCAAGGGACCCACGTCTGGGCATACCCTGCCAACTTAGGGCGAACATAGCAAAACAAAAGGGGATGATAGACGGAGTGTTGAACATTGCAAGGACTCACCCCCAGTCAACTGATCTGGGTTAAATCCATCATCATTCTTTAGCTCACTCCGCCACCCCAGTTCAGACATGGCCATATGCAAATCAGTCTGACACTGTGCCTCATGGGAACAGTCCAGCCCGAACTGCCAAGCCATGTCTTCCCTGGACCGGAAACAAGCATCCTGGGACAGGTTTCTGCCTTACAGCCGTCATCAGCCAGGCTATCTTGAATCCAGTGGCAAAGTGAGCAAGGGACCCACGTCTGGGCATACCCTGTCAACTTATGGCGAACATAGCAAAACCAAAGGGGATGATGGACGGAGTGTTGAACATTGCAAGCACTCACCCCCAGTCAACTGATCTGGGTTTAATCCATCATCATTCTTTAGCTCACTCCGCCACCCCAGTTCAGACATGGCCATATGCAAATCAGTCTGACCTTGTGCCTCATGGGAACAGTCCAGCCCGAACTGCCAAGCCATGTCTTCCCTGGACCGGAAACAAGCATCCTGGGACCAGTTTCCGGCTTACAGCCGTCATCAGCCAGGCTATCTTGAATCCAGTGGCAAAGTGAGCAAGGGACCCACGGCTGGGCATACCCTGCCAACTTAGGGCGAACATAGCAAAACCAAAGGGGATGATGGACGGAGTGTTGAACATTGCAAGCACTCACCCCCAGTCAACTGATCTGGGTTTAATCCATCATCATTCTTTAGCTCACTCCGCCACCCCAGTTCAGACATGGCCATATGCAAATCAGTCTGACCCTGTGCCTCATGGGAACAGTCCAGCCCGAACTGCCAAGCCGTGTCTTCCCTGGACCGGAAACAAGCATCCTGGGACCGGTTTCTGGCTTACAGCCGTCATCAGCCAGGCTATCTTGAATCCAGTGGCAAAGTGAGCAAGGGACCCACGTCTGGGCATACCCTGCCAACTTAGGGCGAACATAGCAAAACCAAAGGGGATGATAGACGGAGTGTTGAACATTGCAAGCACTCACCCCCAGTCAACTGATCTGGGTTAAATCCATCATCATTCTTTAGCTCACTCCGCCACCCCAGTTCAGACATGGCCATATGCAAATCCGTCTGACCCTGTGCCTCATGGGAACAGTCCAGCCCGAACTGCCAAGCCGTGTCTTCCTGGACCGGAAACAAGCATCCTGGGACCGGTTTCTGGCTTACAGCCGTCATCAGCCAGGCTATCTTGAATCCAGTGGCAAAGTGAGCAAGGGACCCACGTCTGGGCATACCCTGCCAACTTAGGGCGAACATAGCAAAACCAAAGGGGATGATAGACGGAGTGTTGAACATTGCAAGCACTCACCCCCAGTCAACTGATCTGGGTTAAATCCATCATCATTCTTTAGCTCACTCCGCCACCCCAGTTCAGACATGGCCATATGCAAATCAGTCTGACACTGTGCCTCATGGGAACAGTCCAGCCCGAACTGCCAAGCCATGTCTTCCCTGGACCGGAAACAAGCATCCTGGGACCGGTTTCTGGCTTACAGCCGTCATCAGCCAGGCTATCTTGAATCCAGTGGCAAAGTGAGCAAGGGACCCACGTCTGGGCATACCCTGCCAACTTAGGGTGAACATAGCAAAACCAAAGGGGATGATGGACGGAGTTTTGAACATTGCAAGCACTCACCCCCAGTCAACTGATCTGGGTTTAATCCATCATCATTCTTTAGCTCACTCCGCCACCCCAGTTCAGACATGGCCATATGCAAATCAGTCTGACCATGTGCCTCATGGGAACAGTCCAGCCCGAACTGCCAAGCCATGTCTTCCCTGGACCGGAAACAAGCATCCTGGGACCGGTTTCTGGCTTACAGCTGTCATCAGCCAGGCTATCTTGAATCCAGTGGCAAAGTGAGCAAGGGACCCACGTCTGGGCATACCCTGCCAACTTAGGGCGAACATAGCAAAACCAAAGGGGATGATGGACGGAGTGTTGAACAGTGCAAGCACTCACCCCCAGTCAACTGATCTGGGTTTAATCCATCATCATTCTTTAGCTCACTCCGCCACTCCCAGTTCAGACATGGCCATATGCAAATCAGTCTGACCCTGTGCCTCATGGGAACAGTCCAGCCCGAACTGCCAAGCCATGTCTTCCCTGGACCGGAAACAAGCATCCTGGGACCGGTTACTAGCTTACAGCCGTCATCAGCCAGGCTATCTTGAATCCAGTGGCAAAGTGAGCAAGGGACCCACGTCTGGGCATACCCTGCCAACTTAGGGCGAACATAGCAAAACCAAAGGGGATGATGGACGGAGTGTTGAACATTGCAAGCACTCACCCCCAGTCAACTGATCTGGGTTTAATCCATCATCATTCTTTAGCTCACTCCGCCACCCCAGTTCAGACATGGCCATATGCAAATCAGTCTGACCCTGTGCCTCATGGGAACAGGCCAGCCCGAACTGCCAAGCCATGTCTTCCCTGGACCGGAAACAAGCATCCTGGGACCAGTTTCTGGCTTACAGCCGTCATCAGCCAGGCTATCTTGAATCCAGTGGCAAAGTGAGCAAGGGACCCACGTCTGGGCATACCCTGCCAACTTAGGGCGAGCATAGCAAAACCAAAGGGGATGATGGACGGAGTGTTGAACATTGCAAGCACTCACCCCCAGTCAACTGATCTGGGTTTAATCCATCATCATTCTTTAGCTCACTCCGCCACCCCAGTTCAGACATGGCCATATGCAAATCAGTCTGACCCTGTGCCTCATGGGAACAGTCCAGCCCGAACTGCCAAGCCATGTCTTCCCTGGTCCGGAAACAAGCATCCTGGGACCGGTTTCTGGCTTACAGCCGTCATCAGCCAGGCTATCTTGAATCCAGTGGCAAAGTGAGCAAGGGACCCACGTCTGGGCATACCCTGCCAACTTAGGGCGAACATAGCAAAACCAAAGGGGATGATGGACGGAGTGTTGAACATTGCAAGCACTCACCCCCAGTCAACTGATCTGGGTTTAATCCATCATCATTCTTTAGCTCACTCCGCCACCCCAGTTCAGACATGGCCATATGCAAATCAGTCTGACCCTGTGCCTCATGGGAACAGTCCAGCCCGAACTGCCAAGCCGTGTCTTCCCTGGACCGGAAACAAGCATCCTGGGACCGGTTTCTGGCTTACAGCCGTCATCAGCCAGGCTATCTTGAATCCAGTGGCAAAGTGAGCAAGGGACCCACGTCTGGGCATACCCTGCCAACTTAGGGCGAACATAGCAAAACCAAAGGGGATGATGGACGGAGTGTTGAACATTGCAAGCACTCACCCCCAGTCAACTGATCTGGGTTTAATCCATCATCATTCTTTAGCTCACTCCACCACCCCAGTTCAGACATGGCCATATGCAAATCAGTCTGACCCTGTGCCTCATGGGAACAGTCCAGCCCGAAGTGCCAAGCCATGTCTTCCCTGGACCGGAAACAAGCATCCTGGGACCGGTTTCTGGCTTACAGCCGTCATCAGCCAGGCTATCTTGAATCCAGTGGCAAAGTGAGCAAGGGACCCACGTCTGGGCATACCCTGCCAACTTAGGGCGAACATAGCAAAACCAAAGGGGATGATAGACGGAGTGTTGAACATTGCAAGCACTCACCCCCAGTCAACTGATCTGGGTTAAATCCATCATCATTCTTTAGCTCACTCCGCCACCCCAGTTCAGACATGGCCATATGCAAATCAGTCTGACACTGTGCCTCATGGGAACAGTCCAGCCCGAACTGCCAAGCCATGTCTTCCCTGGACCGGAAACAAGCATCCTGGGACAGGTTTCTGCCTTACAGCCGTCATCAGCCAGGCTATCTTGAATCCAGTGGCAAAGTGAGCAAGGGACCCACGTCTGGGCATACCCTGTCAACTTATGGCGAACATAGCAAAACCAAAGGGGATGATGGACGGAGTGTTGAACATTGCAAGCACTCACCCCCAGTCAACTGATCTGGGTTTAATCCATCATCATTCTTTAGCTCACTCCGCCACCCCAGTTCAGACATGGCCATATGCAAATCAGTCTGACCCTGTGCCTCATGGGAACAGTCCAGCCCGAACTGCCAAGCCATGTCTTCCCTGGACCGGAAACAAGCATCCTGGGACCAGTTTCTGGCTTACAGCCGTCATCAGCCAGGCTATCTTGAATCCAGTGGCAAAGTGAGCAAGGGACCCACGTCTGGGCATACCCTGCCAACTTAGGGCGAACATAGCAAAACCAAAGGGGATGATGGACGGAGTGTTGAACATTGCAAGCACTCACCCCCAGTCAACTGATCTGGGTTTAATCCATCATCATTCTTTAGCTCACTCCGCCACCCCAGTTCAGACATGGCCATATGCAAATCAGTCTGACCCTGTGCCTCATGGGAACAGTCCAGCCCGAAGTGCCAAGCCATGTCTTCCCTGGACCGGAAACAAGCATCCTGGGACCGGTTTCTGGCTTACAGCCGTCATCAGCCAGGCTATTTTGAATCCAGTGGCAAAGTGAGCAAGGGACCCACGTCTGGGCATACCCTGCCAACTTAGGGCGAACATAGCAAAACCAAAGGGGATGATAGACGGAGTGTTGAACATTGCAAGCACTCACCCCCAGTCAACTGATCTGGGTTAAATCCATCATCATTCTTTAGCTCACTCCGCCACCCCAGTTCAGACATGGCCATATGCAAATCAGTCTGACACTGTGCCTCATGGGAACAGTCCAGCCCGAACTGCCAAGCCATGTCTTCCCTGGACCGGAAACAAGCATCCTGGGACCGGTTTCTGGCTTACAGCCGTCATCAGCCAGGCTATCTTGAATCCAGTGGCAAAGTGAGCAAGGGACCCACGTCTGGGCATACCCTGCCAACTTAGGGCGAACATAGCAAAACCAAAGGGGATGATGGACGGAGTGTTGAACATTGCAAGCACTCACCCCCAGTCAACTGATCTGGGTTTAATCCATCATCATTCTTTAGCTCACTCCGCCACCCCAGTTCAGACATGGCCATATGCAAATCAGTCTGACCCTGTGCCTCATGGGAACAGTCCAGCCCGAACTGCCAAGCCGTGTCTTCCCTGGACCGGAAACAAGCATCCTGGGACCGGTTTCTGGCTTACAGCCGTCATCAGCCAGGCTATCTTGAATCCAGTGGCAAAGTGAGCAAGGGACCCACGTCTGGGCATACCCTGCCAACTTAGGGCGAACATAGCAAAACCAAAGGGGATGATGGACGGAGTGTTGAACATTGCAAGCACTCACCCCCAGTCAACTGATCTGGGTTTAATCCATCATCATTCTTTAGCTCACTCCACCACCCCAGTTCAGACATGGCCATATGCAAATCAGTCTGACCCTGTGCCTCATGGGAACAGTCCAGCCCGAAGTGCCAAGCCATGTCTTCCCTGGACCGGAAACAAGCATCCTGGGACCGGTTTCTGGCTTACAGCCGTCATCAGCCAGGCTATCTTGAATCCAGTGGCAAAGTGAGCAAGGGACCCACGTCTGGGCATACCCTGCCAACTTAGGGCGAACATAGCAAAACCAAAGGGGATGATAGACGGAGTGTTGAACATTGCAAGCACTCACCCCCAGTCAACTGATCTGGGTTAAATCCATCATCATTCTTTAGCTCACTCCGCCACCCCAGTTCAGACATGGCCATATGCAAATCAGTCTGACACTGTGCCTCATGGGAACAGTCCAGCCCGAACTGCCAAGCCATGTCTTCCCTGGACCGGAAACAAGCATCCTGGGACAGGTTTCTGCCTTACAGCCGTCATCAGCCAGGCTATCTTGAATCCAGTGGCAAAGTGAGCAAGGGACCCACGTCTGGGCATACCCTGTCAACTTATGGCGAACATAGCAAAACCAAAGGGGATGATGGACGGAGTGTTGAACATTGCAAGCACTCACCCCCAGTCAACTGATCTGGGTTTAATCCATCATCATTCTTTAGCTCACTCCGCCACCCCAGTTCAGACATGGCCATATGCAAATCAGTCTGACCCTGTGCCTCATGGGAACAGTCCAGCCCGAACTGCCAAGCCATGTCTTCCCTGGACCGGAAACAAGCATCCTGGGACCAGTTTCTGGCTTACAGCCGTCATCAGCCAGGCTATCTTGAATCCAGTGGCAAAGTGAGCAAGGGACCCACGTCTGGGCATACCCTGCCAACTTAGGGCGAACATAGCAAAACCAAAGGGGATGATGGACGGAGTGTTGAACATTGCAAGCACTCACCCCCAGTCAACTGATCTGGGTTTAATCCATCATCATTCTTTAGCTCACTCCGCCACCCCAGTTCAGACATGGCCATATGCAAATCAGTCTGACCCTGTGCCTCATGGGAACAGTCCAGCCCGAAGTGCCAAGCCATGTCTTCCCTGGACCGGAAACAAGCATCCTGGGACCGGTTTCTGGCTTACAGCCGTCATCAGCCAGGCTATTTTGAATCCAGTGGCAAAGTGAGCAAGGGACCCACGTCTGGGCATACCCTGCCAACTTAGGGCGAACATAGCAAAACCAAAGGGGATGATAGACGGAGTGTTGAACATTGCAAGCACTCACCCCCAGTCAACTGATCTGGGTTAAATCCATCATCATTCTTTAGCTCACTCCGCCACCCCAGTTCAGACATGGCCATATGCAAATCAGTCTGACACTGTGCCTCATGGGAACAGTCCAGCCCGAACTGCCAAGCCATGTCTTCCCTGGACCGGAAACAAGCATCCTGGGACCGGTTTCTGGCTTACAGCCGTCATCAGCCAGGCTATCTTGAATCCAGTGGCAAAGTGAGCAAGGGACCCACGCCTGGGCATACCCTGTCAACTTATGGCGAACATAGCAAAACCAAAGGGGATGATGGACGGAGTGTTGAACATTGCAAGCACTCACCCCCAGTCAACTGATCTGGGTTTACTCCATCATCTTTCTTTAGCTCACTCCGCCACCCCAGTTCAGACATGGCCATATGCAAATCAGTCTGACCCTGTGCCTCATGGGAACAGTCCAGCCCGAACTGCCAAGCCATGTCTTCCCTGGACCGGAAACAAGCATCCTGGGACCAGTTTCTGGCTTACAGCCGTCATCAGCCAGGCTATCTTGAATCCAGTGGCAAAGTGAGCAAGGGACCCACGTCTGGGCATACCCTGCCAACTTAGGGCGAACATAGCAAAACCAAAGGGGATGATGGACGGAGTGTTGAACATTGCAAGCACTCACCCCCAGTCAACTGATCTGGGTTTAATCCATCATCATTCTTTAGCTCACTCCGCCACCCCAGTTCAGACATGGCCATATGCAAATCAGTCTGACCCTGTGCCTCATGGGAACAGTCCAGCCCGAACTGCCAAGCCATGTCTTCCCTGGACCGGAAACAAGCATCCTGGGACCGGTTTCTGGCTTACAGCCGTCATCAGCCAGGCTATCTTGAATCCAGTAGCAAAGTGAGCAAGGGACCCACGTCTGGGCATACCCTGCCAACTTAGGGCGAACATAGCAAAACCAAAGGGGATGATAGACGGAGTGTTGAACATTGCAAGCACTCACCCCCAGTCAACTGATCTGGGTTAAATCCATCATCATTCTTTAGCTCACTCCGCCACCCCAGTTCAGACATGGCCATATGCAAATCAGTCTGACACTGTGCCTCATGGGAACAGTCCAGCCCGAACTGCCAAGCCATGTCTTCCCTGGACCGGAAACAAGCATCCTGGGACCGGTTTCTGGCTTACAGCCGTCATCAGCCAGGCTATCTTGAATCCAGTGGCAAAGTGAGCAAGGGACCCACGTCTGGGCATACCCTGTCAACTTATGGCGAACATAGGAAAACCAAAGGGGATGATGGACGGAGTGTTGAACATTGCAAGCACTCACCCCCAGTCAACTGATCTGGGTTTAATCCATCATCATTCTTTAGCTCACTCCGCCACCCCAGTTCAGACATGGCCATATGCAAATCAGTCTGACCCTGTGCCTCATGGGAACAGTCCAGCCCGAACTGCCAAGCCATGTCTTCCCTGGACCGGAAACAAGCATCCTGGGACCAGTTTCTGGCTTACAGCCGTCATCAGCCAGGCTATCTTGAATCCAGTGGCAAAGTGAGCAAGGGACCCACGTCTGGGCATACCCTGCCAACTTAGGGCGAACATAGCAAAACCAAAGGGGATGATGGACGGAGTGTTGAACATTGCAAGCACTCACCCCCAGTCAACTGATCTGGGATTAATCCATCATCATTCTTTAGCTCACTCCGCCACCCCAGTTCAGACATGGCCATATGCAAATCAGTCTGACCCTGTGCCTCATGGGAACAGTCCAGCCCGAACTGCCAAGCCGTGTCTTCCTGGACCGGAAACAAGCATCCTGGGACCGGTTTCTGGCTTACAGCCGTCATCAGCCAGGCTATCTTGAATCCAGTGGCAAAGTGAGCAAGGGACCCACGTCTGGGCATACCCTGCCAACTTAGGGCGAACATAGCAAAACCAAAGGGGATGATAGACGGAGTGTTGAACATTGCAAGCACTCACCCCCAGTCAACTGATCTGGGTTAAATCCATCATCATTCTTTAGCTCACTCCGCCACCCCAGTTCAGACATGGCCATATGCAAATCAGTCTGACACTGTGCCTCATGGGAACAGTCCAGCCCGAACTGCCAAGCCATGTCTTCCCTGGACCGGAAACAAGCATCCTGGGACCGGTTTCTGGCTTACAGCCGTCATCAGCCAGGCTATCTTGAATCCAGTGGCAAAGTGAGCAAGGGACCCACGTCTGGGCATACCCTGCCAACTTAGGGCGAACATAGCAAAACCAAAGGGGATGATGGACGGAGTGTTGAACATTGCAAGCACTCACCCCCAGTCAACTGATCTGGGTTTAATCCATCATCATTCTTTAGCTCACTCCGCCACCCCAGTTCAGACATGGCCATATGCAAATCAGTCTGACCCTGTGCCTCATGGGAACAGTCCAGCCCGAACTGCCAAGCCATGTCTTCCCTGGACCGGAAACAAGCATCCTGGGACCGGTTTCTGGCTTACAGCTGTCATCAGCCAGGCTATCTTGAATCCAGTGGCAAAGTGAGCAAGGGACCCACGTCTGGGCATACCCTGCCAACTTAGGGCGAACATAGCAAAACCAAAGGGGATGATGGACGGAGTGTTGAACAGTGCAAGCACTCACCCCCAGTCAACTGATCTGGGTTTAATCCATCATCATTCTTTAGCTCACTCCGCCACCCCAGTTCAGACATGGCCATATGCAAATCAGTCTGACCCTGTGCCTCATGGGAACAGTCCAGCCCGAACTGCCAAGCCATGTCTTCCCTGGACCGGAAACAAGCATCCTGGGACCGGTTACTAGCTTACAGCCGTCATCAGCCAGGCTATCTTGAATCCAGTGGCAAAGTGAGCAAGGGACCCACGTCTGGGCATACCCTGCCAACTTAGGGCAAACATAGCAAAACCAAAGGGGATGATGGACGGAGTGTTGAACATTGCAAGCACTCACCCCCAGTCAACTGATCTGGGTTTAATCCATCATCATTCTTTAGCTCACTCCGCCACCCCAGTTCAGACATGGCCATATGCAAATCAGTCTGACCCTGTGCCTCATGGGAACAGTCCAGCCCGAACTGCCAAGCCATGTCTTCCCTGGACCGGAAACAAGCATCCTGGGGCCAGTTTCTGGCTTACAGCCATCATCAGCCAGGCTATCTTGAATCCAGTGGCAAAGTGAGCAAGGGACCCACGTCTGGGCATACCCTGCCAACTTAGGGCGAGCATAGCAAAACCAAAGGGGATGATGGACGGAGTGTTGAACATTGCAAGCACTCACCCCCAGTCAACTGATCTGGGTTTAATCCATCATCATTCTTTAGCTCACTCCGCCACCCCAGTTCAGACATGGCCATATGCAAATCAGTCTGACCCTGTGCCTCATGGGAACAGTCCAGCCCGAACTGCCAAGCCATGTCTTCCCTGGACCGGAAACAAGCATCCTGGGACCGGTTTCTGGCTTACAGCCGTCATCAGCCAGGCTATCTTGAATCCAGTGGCAAAGTGAGCAAGGGACCCACGTCTGGGCATACCCTGCCAACTTAGGGCGAACATAGCAAAACCAA
This sequence comes from Calotriton arnoldi, assembly GCA_963921515.1. Classification (NCBI taxonomy): domain Eukaryota; kingdom Metazoa; phylum Chordata; class Amphibia; order Caudata; family Salamandridae; genus Calotriton; species Calotriton arnoldi. Next base: position 1,131,845 of record CAWUFW010004424.1, read on the forward strand.
AGGGGATGATGGACGGAGTGTTGAACATTGCAAGCACTCACCCCCAGTCAACTGATCTGGGTTTAATCCATCATCATTCTTTAGCTCACTCCGCCACCCCAGTTCAGACATGGCCATATGCAAATCAGTCTGACCCTGTGCCTCATGGGAACAGTCCAGCCCGAACTGCCAAGCCGTGTCTTCCCTGGACCGGAAACAAGCATCCTGGGACCGGTTTCTGGCTTACAGCCATCATCAGCCAGGCTATCTTGAATCCAGTGGCAAAGTGAGCAAGGGACCCACGTCTGGGCATACCCTGCCAACTTAGGGCGAACATAGCAAAACCAAAGGGGATGATGGACGGAGTGTTGAACATTGCAAGCACTCACCCCCAGTCAACTGATCTGGGTTTAATCCATCATCATTCTTTAGCTCACTCCACCACCCCAGTTCAGACATGGCCATATGCAAATCAGTCTGACCCTGTGCCTCATGGGAACAGTCCAGCCCGAACTGCCAAGCCATGTCTTCCCTGGACCGGAAACAAGCATCCTGGGACCGGTTTCTGGCTTACAGCCGTCATCAGCCAGGCTATCTTGAATCCAGTGGCAAAGTGAGCAAGGGACCCACGTCTGGGCATACCCTGCCAACTTAGGGCAAACATAGCAAAACAAAAGGGGATGATAGACGGAGTGTTGAACATTGCAAGGACTCACCCCCAGTCAACTGATCTGGGTTAAATCCATCATCATTCTTTGGCTCACTCCGCCACCCCAGTTCAGACATGGCCATATGCAAATCAGTCTGACACTGTGCCTCATGGGAACAGTCCAGCCCGAACTGCCAAGCCATGTCTTCCCTGGACCGGAAACAAGCATCCTGGGACACGTTTCTGCCTTACAGCCGTCATCAGCCAGGCTATCTTGAATCCAGTGGCAAAGTGAGCAAGGGACCCACGTCTGGGCATACCCTGTCAACTTATGGCGAACATAGCAAAACCAAAGGGGATGATGGACGGAGTGTTGAACATTGCAAGCACTCACCCCCAGTCAACTGATCTGGGTTTAATCCATCATCATTCTTTAGCTCACTCCGCCACCCCAGTTCAGACATGGCCATATGCAAATCAGTCTGACCCTGTGCCTCATGGGAACAGTCCAGCCCGAACTGCCAAGCCATGTCTTCCCTGGACCGGAAACAAGCATCCTGGGACCAGTTTCCGGCTTACAGCCGTCATCAGCCAGGCTATCTTGAATCCAGTGGCAAAGTGAGCAAGGGACCCACGTCTGGGCATACCCTGCCAACTTAGGGCGAACATAGCAAAACCAAAGGGGATGATAGACGGAGTGTTGAACATTGCAAGCACTCACCCCCAGTCAACTGATCTGGGTTAAATCCATCATCATTCTTTAGCTCACTCCGCCACCCCAGTTCAGACATGGCCATATGCAAATCAGTCTGACACTGTGCCTCATGGGAACAATCCAGCCCGAACTGCCAAGCCATGTCTTCCCTGGACCGGAAACAAGCATCCTGGGACCGGTTTCTGGCTTACAGCCGTCATCAGCCAGGCTATCTTGAATCCAGTGGCAAAGTGAGCAAGGGACCCACGTCTGGGCATACCCTGTCAACTTATGGCGAACATAGCAAAACCAAAGGGGATGATGGACGGAGTGTTGAACATTGCAAGCACTCACCCCCAGTCAACTGATCTGGGTTTAATCCATCATCATTCTTTAGCTCACTCCGCCACCCCAGTTCAGACATGGCCATATGCAAATCAGTCTGACCCTGTGCCTCATGGGAACAGTCCAGCCCGAACTGCCAAGCCATGTCTTCCCTGGACCGGAAACAAGCATCCTGGGACCAGTTTCTGGCTTACAGCCGTCATCAGCCAGGCTATCTTGAATCCAGTGGCAAAGTGAGCAAGGGACCCACGTCTGGGCATACCCTGCCAACTTAGGGCGAACATAGCAAAACCAAAGGGGATGATGGACGGAGTGTTGAACATTGCAAGCACTCACCCCCAGTCAACTGATCTGGGTTTAATCCATCATCATTCTTTAGCTCACTCCGCCACCCCAGTTCAGACATGGCCATATGCAAATCAGTCTGACCCTGTGCCTCATGGGAACAGTCCAGCCCGAACTGCCAAGCCATGTCTTCCCTGGACCGGAAACAAGCATCCTGGGACCGGTTTCTGGCTTACAGCTGTCATCAGCCAGGCTATCTTGAATCCAGTGGCAAAGTGAGCAAGGGACCCACGTCTGGGCATACCCTGCCAACTTAGGGCGAACATAGCAAAACCAAAGGGGATGATGGACGGAGTGTTGAACAGTGCAAGCACTCACCCCCAGTCAACTGATCTGGGTTTAATCCATCATCATTCTTTAGCTCACTCCGCCACCCCAGTTCAGACATGGCCATATGCAAATCAGTCTGACCCTGTGCCTCATGGGAACAGTCCAGCCCGAACTGCCAAGCCATGTCTTCCCTGGACCGGAAACAAGCATCCTGGGACCGGTTACTAGCTTACAGCCGTCATCAGCCAGGCTATCTTGAATCCAGTGGCAAAGTGAGCAAGGGACCCACGCCTGGGCATACCCTGCCAACTTAGGGCGAACATAGCAAAACCAAAGGGGATGATGGACGGAGTGTTGAACATTGCAAGCACTCACCCCCAGTCAACTGATCTGGGTTTAATCCATCATCATTCTTTAGCTCACTCGCCACCCCAGTTCAGACATGGCCATATGCAAATCAGTCTGACCCTGTGCCTCATGGGAACAGTCCAGCCCGAACTGCCAAGCCATGTCTTCCCTGGACCGGAAACAAGCATCCTGGGACCAGTTTCTGGCTTACAGCCGTCATCAGCCAGGCTATCTTGAATCCAGTGGCAAAGTGAGCAAGGGACCCACGTCTGGGCATACCCTGCCAACTTAGGGCGAGCATAGCAAAACCAAAGGGGATGATGGACGGAGTGTTGAACATTGCAAGCACTCACCCCCAGTCAACTGATCTGGGTTTAATCCATCATCATTCTTTAGCTCACTCCGCCACCCCAGTTCAGACATGGCCATATGCAAATCAGTCTGACCCTGTGCCTCATGGGAACAGTCCAGCCCGAACTGCCAAGCCATGTCTTCCCTGGACCGGAAACAAGCATCCTGGGACCGGTTTCTGGCTTACAGCCGTCATCAGCCAGGCTATCTTGAATCCAGTGGCAAAGTGAGCAAGGGACCCACGTCTGGGCATACCCTGCCAACTTAGGGCGAACATAGCAAAACCAAAGGGGATGATGGACGGAGTGTTGAACATTGCAAGCACTCACCCCCAGTCAACTGATCTGGGTTTAATCCATCATCATTCTTTAGCTCACTCCGCCACCCCAGTTCAGACATGGCCATATGCAAATCAGTCTGACCCTGTGCCTCATGGGAACAGTCCAGCCCGAACTGCCAAGCCGTGTCTTCCCTGGACCGGAAACAAGCATCCTGGGACCGGTTTCTGGCTTACAGCCGTCATCAGCCAGGCTATCTTGAATCCAGTGGCAAAGTGAGCAAGGGACCCACGTCTGGGCATACCCTGCCAACTTAGGGCGAACATAGCAAAACCAAAGGGGATGATGGACGGAGTGTTGAACATTGCAAGCACTCACCCCCAGTCAACTGATCTGGGTTTAATCCATCATCATTCTTTAGCTCACTCCACCACCCCAGTTCAGACATGGCCATATGCAAATCAGTCTGACCCTGTGCCTCATGGGAACAGTCCAGCCCGAAGTGCCAAGCCATGTCTTCCCTGGAACGGAAACAAGCATCCTGGGACCGGTTTCTGGCTTACAGCCGTCATCAGCCAGGCTATCTTGAATCCAGTGGCAAAGTGAGCAAGGGACCCACGTCTGGGCATACCCTGCCAACTTAGGGCGAACATAGCAAAACCAAAGGGGATGATAGACGGAGTGTTGAACATTGCAAGCACTCACCCCCAGTCAACTGATCTGGGTTAAATCCATCATCATTCTTTGGCTCACTCCGCCACCCCAGTTCAGACATGGCCATATGCAAATCAGTCTGACACTGTGCCTCATGGGAACAGTCCAGCCCGAACTGCCAAGCCATGTCTTCCCTGGACCGGAAACAAGCATCCTGGGACAGGTTTCTGCCTTACAGCCGTCATCAGCCATGCTATCTTGAATCCAGTGGCAAAGTGAGCAAGGGACCCACGTCTGGGCATACCCTGACAACTTATGGCGAACATAGCAAAACCAAAGGGGATGATGGACGGAGTGTTGAACATTGCAAGCACTCACCCCCAGTCAACTGATCTGGGTTTAATCCATCATCATTCTTTAGCTCACTCCGCCACCCCAGTTCAGACATGGCCATATGCAAATCAGTCTGACCCTGTGCCTCATGGGAACAGTCCAGCCCGAACTGCCAAGCCATGTCTTCCCTGGACCGGAAACAAGCATCCTGGGACCAGTTTCTGGCTTACAGCCGTCATCAGCCAGGCTATCTTGAATCCAGTGGCAAAGTGAGCAAGGGACCCACGTCTGGGCATACCCTCCAACTTAGGGCGAACATAGCAAAGCCAAAGGGGATGATGGACGGAGTGTTGAACATTGCAAGCACTCACCCCCAGTCAACTGATCTGGGTTAAATCCATCATCATTCTTTAGCTCACTCCGCCACCCCAGTTCAGACATGGCCATATGCAAATCAGTCTGACCCTGTGCCTCATGGGAACAGTCCAGCCCGAACTGCCAAGCCGTGTCTTCCCTGGACCGGAAACAAGCATCCTGGGACCGGTTTCTGGCTTACAGCCGTCATCAGCCAGGCTATCTTGAATCCAGTGGCAAAGTGAGCAAGGGACCCACGTCTGGGCATACCCTGCCAACTTAGGGCGAACATAGCAAAACCAAAGGGGATGATAGACGGAGTGTTGAACATTGCAAGCACTCACCCCCAGTCAACTGATCTGGGTTAAATCCATCATCATTCTTTAGCTCACTCCGCCACCCCAGTTCAGACATGGCCATATGCAAATCAGTCTGACACTGTGCCTCATGGGAACAGTCCAGCCCGAACTGCCAAGCCATGTCTTCCCTGGACCGGAAACAAGCAACCTGGGACCGGTTTCTGGCTTACAGCCGTCATCAGCCAGGCTATCTTGAATCCAGTGTCAAAGTGAGCAAGGGACCCACGTCTGGGCATACCCTGTCAACTTATGGCGAACATAGCAAAACCAAAGGGGATGATGGACGGAGTGTTGAACATTGCAAGCACTCACCCCCAGTCAACTGATCTGGGTTTAATCCATCATCATTCTTTAGCTCACTCCGCCACCCCAGTTCAGACATGGCCATATGCAAATCAGTCTGACCCTGTGCCTCATGGGAACAGTCCAGCCCGAACTGCCAAGCCATGTCTTCCCTGGACCGGAAACAAGCATCCTGGGACCAGTTTCTGGCTTACAGCCGTCATCAGCCAGGCTATCTTGAATCCAGTGGCAAAGTGAGCAAGGGACCCACGTCTGGGCATACCCTGCCAACTTAGGGCGCACATAGCAAAACCAAAGGGGATGATGGACGGAGTGTTGAACATTGCAAGCACTCACCCCCAGTCAACTGATCTGGGTTTAATCCATCATCATTCTTTAGCTCACTCCGCCACCCCAGTTCAGACATGGCCATATGCAAATCAGTCTGACCCTGTGCCTCATGGGAACAGTCCAGCCCGAACTGCCAAGCCATGTCTTCCCTGGACCGGAAACAAGCATCCTGGGACCGGTTTCTGGCTTACAGCCGTCATCAGCCAGGCTATCTTGAATCCAGTGGCAAAGTGAGCAAGGGACCCACGTCTGGGCATACCCTGCCAACTTAGGGCGAACATAGCAAAACCAAAGGGGATGATGGACGGAGTGTTGAACATTGCAAGCACTCACCCCCAGTCAACTGATCTGGGTTTAATCCATCATCATTCTTTAGCTCACTCCGCCACCCCAGTTCAGACATGGCCATATGCAAATCAGTCTGACCCTGTGCCTCATGGGAACAGTCCAGCCCGAACTGCCAAGCCGTGTCTTCCCTGGACCGGAAACAAGCATCCTGGGACCGGTTTCTGGCTTACAGCCGTCATCAGCCAGGCTATCTTGAATCCAGTGGCAAAGTGAGCAAGGGATCCACGTCTGGGCATAGCCTGCCAACTTAGGGCGAACATAGCAAAACCAAAGGGGATGATGGACGGAGTGTTGAACATTGCAAGCACTCACCCCCAGTCAACTGATCTGGGTTTAATCCATCATCATTCTTGAGCTCACTTCCACCACCCCAGTTCAGACATGGCCATATGCAAATCAGTCTGACCCTGTGCCTCATGGGAACAGTCCAGCCCGAAGTGCCAAGCCATGTCTTCCCTGGACCGGAAACAAGCATCCTGGGACCGGTTTCTGGCTTACAGCCGTCATCAGCCAGGCTATCTTGAATCCAGTGGCAAAGTGAGCAAGGGACCCACGTCTGGGCATACCCTGCCAACTTAGGAAGAAGATAGCAAAACCAAAGGGGATGATAGACGGAGTGTTGAACATTGCAAGCACTCACCCCCAGTCAACTGATCTGGGTTAAATCCATCATCATTCTTTAGCTCACTCTGCCACCCCAGTTCAGACATGGCCATATGCAAATCAGTCTGACTCTGTGCCTCATGGGAACAGTCCAGCCCGAACTGCAAAGCCATGTCTTCCCTGGACCGGAAACAAGCATCCTGGGACCGGTTTCTGGCTTACAGCCGTCATCAGCCAGGCTATCTTGAATCCAGTGGCAAAGTGAGCAAGGGACCCACGTCTGGGCATACCCTGTCAACTTATGGCGAACATAGCAAAACCAAAGGGGATGATGGACGGAGTGTTGAACATTGCAAGCACTCACCCCCAGACAACTGATCTGGGTTTAATCCATCGTCATTCTTTAGCTCACTCCGCCACCCCAGTTCAGACATGGCCATATGCAAATCAGTCTGACCCTGTACCTCATGGGAACAGTCCAGCCCGAACTGCCAAGCCATGTCTTCCCTGGACCGGAAACAAGCATCCTGGGACCAGTTTCTGGCTTACAGCCGTCATCAGCCAGGCTATCATGAATCCAGTGGCAAAGTGAGCAAGGGACCCACGTCTGGGCATACCCTGCCAACTTAGGGCGAACATAGCAAAACCAAAGGGGATGATGGACGGAGTGTTGAACATTGCAAGCACTCACCCCCAGTCAACTGATCTGGGTTTAATCCATCATCATTCTTTAGCTCACTCCGCCACCCCAGTTCAGACATGGCCATATGCAAATCAGTCTGACCCTGTGCCTCATGGGAACAGTCCAGCCCGAACTGCCAAGCCATGTCTTCCCTGGACCGGAAACAAGCATCCTGGGACCGGTTTCTGGCTTACAACCGTCATCAGCCAGGCTATCTTGAATCCAGTGGCAAAGTGAGCAAGGGACCCACGTCTGGGCATACCCTGCCAACTTAGGGCGAACATAGCAAAACCAAAGGGGATGATGGACGGAGTGTTGAACATTGCAAGCACTCACCCCCAGTCAACTGATCTGGGTTTAATCCATCATCATTCTTTAGCTCACTCCGCCACCCCAGTTCAGACATGGCCATATGCAAATCAGTCTGACCCTGTGCCTCATGGGAACAGTCCAGCCCGAACTGCCAAGCCATGTCTTCCCTGGACCGGAAACAAGCATCCTGGGACCGGTTTCTGGCTTACAGCCGTCATCAGCCAGGCTATCTTGAATCCAGTGGCAAAGTGAGCAAGGGACCCACGTCTGGGCATACCCTGCCAACTTAGGGCGAACATAGCAAAACCAAAGGGGATGATGGACGGAGTGTTGAACATTGCAAGCACTCACCCCCAGTCAACTGATCTGGGTTTAATCCATCATCATTCTTTAGCTCACTCCGCCACCCCAGTTCAGACATGGCCATATGCAAATCAGTCTGACCCTGTGCCTCATGGGAACAGTCCAGCCCGAACTGCCAAGCCATGTCTTCCTTGGACCGGAAACAAGCATCCTGGGACCGGTTTCTGGCTTACAGCCGTCATCAGCCAGGCTATCTTGAATCCAGTGGCAAAGTGAGCAAGGGACCCACGTCTGGGCATACCCTGCCAACTTAGGGCGAACATAGCAAAACCAAAGGGGATGATGGACGGAGTGTTGAACATTGCAAGCACTCACCCCCAGTCAACTGATCTGGGTTTAATCCATCATCATTCTTTAGCTCACTCCGCCACCCCAGTTCAGACATGGCCATTTGCAAATCAGTCTGACCCTGTGCCTCATGGGAACAGTCCAGCCCGAACTGCCAAGCCATGTCTTCCCTGGACCGGAAACAAGCATCCTGGGACCGGTTTCTGGCTTACAGCCGTCATCAGCCAGGCTATCTTGAATCCAGTGGCAAAGTGAGCAAGGGACCCACGTCTGGGCATACCCTGCCAACTTAGGGCGAACATAGCAAAACCAAAGGGGATGATGGACGGAGTGTTGAACATTGCAATCACTCACCCCCAGTCAACTGATCTGGGTTTAATCCATCATCATTCTTTAGCTCACTCCGCCACCCCAGTTCAGACATGGCCATATGCAAATCAGTCTGACCCTGTGCCTCATGGGAACAGTCCAGCCCGAACTGCCAAGCCATGTCTTCCCTGGACCGGAAACAAGCATGCTGGGACCGGTTTCTGGCTTACAGCCGTCCTCAGCCAGGCTATCTTGAATCCAGTGGCAAAGTGAGCAAGGGACCCACGTCTGGGCATACCCTGCCAACTTAGGGCGAACATAGCAAAACCAAAGGGGATGATGGACGGAGTGTTGAACATTGCAAGCACTCACCCCCAGTCAACTGATCTGGGTTTAATCCATCATCATTCTTTAGCTCACTACGCCACCCCAGTTCAGACATGGCCATATGCAAATCAGTCTGACCCTGTTATGTTATGTTATGTTAATTGATTTTGTAATGCGCGTAGCTACCCAAAAAGGGTTTCCCAGCGCAGACCGAGAGGAACCAACAAATAAAAAAGAGTAAGTACTATTGATTAAACAGCCAAGCTTTCACTAATTTACGAAATTTTAAGTGAAGTGTTTCTTTGCGGATCGCTATGGGAAGAGAGTTCCACAAGAGAGGACCAAGATAGGAAAAAGAACGGCCACCCATTCTTGTGAGTTTGATCTTGGGAACCATGAATAATTCCTGTGTCGTAGAGCGTAACAGTCGAGAGGGCTGATAGTGGCGAACCAGATTTTGCAGGTATTGAGGAGCAGTCCCAATCTTAATCTTAAACATATAATCCAGGGCTTTAAACTTAGCCCGACTTTCCACTTTAAGCCAATGTAAATCTCTCAAAGCATTGGAGATTGAGGACATTCTAGGGATTTTATAAAGTAACCTAGCGGCAGAATTCTGCACCACTTGGAGCTTACGTAGCACATCTTTATTTGCTCCCAAAAGAAGAATATTCCCATAGTCCAGTCTAGATGTAACAAGTGCCTGGACTACCGTCCTTTGAGTAGCATTGGGGAGCATCCAAATGATTTTCTTCAACCATTTTAAAATGGTGAAGCAGGTGGCTGCAGTTTTTACCGCATGTTGTTTCATGGATAATTTATTATCCATAATGAATCCCAAATTATGGGCTTGAGCGGTGGGCGAGGGTAAGGGTCCCATTTCGCTGGGCCAATGTTGGGGGCCCCAAAGGTCCTGATCTTTTCCAAAAATAAGGACCTCCGTTTTTCACCATTGAGCTTGAGTAAATTGGCTCTCATCCAAGATGCAATGTTGCTCAAGCCCATTTGGAGAGTTGAGGGGCCCTGCACATTTCCCACAGATAGGGAAAAAATTATTTGGGTGTCGTCAGCGTAAGAAAAAGAGACAACCCAGCCTCCTCTGCAATCGCAGCCAAAGGTTGTAAATAGATATTGAACAGAAGGGGACTTAAAATTGATCCCTGAGGTACCCCATAAGGAGAAAAAAGAATTTTAGAAGAAGCTCTCGATGAAAAAACTTGGAAGGTCCGTTTAGATAAAAATGAAGTCAGCCAGCCAAGTGCTGTTCCGGTAATGCCAAGTGACTGCAAGGATTTGATTAGCACGGTATGAGAAACCGTGTCAAATGCGGCGCTCAAATCCAACAAAATGAGGGCCACCGTGTTACCAGTATCTAAATGTTGACGCAGCATTTCGGTAACGCCAAGGAGAGTCGTCTCAGTCGAAAAGCCCGCTCTGAAACCAGACTGGGAGTGGTGTAAAAGTTCGAAGATTCAATAAATTTGGATAGTTGCAAATTTACATGTTTTTCCAAAATTTTGGAAAAAATAGGAAGTAGGGAAATGGGCCTGAAATTAGATGACTGATCAGGATCAGCATTAGCCTTCTTCAGTAATGGAAGGACCATAGCATGTTTCCAATCGGACGGAACCAAGGCCTCTTGAAGTGAGGCATTAAGTAGTTCCATAACAATTTCCAATGAGGGCTGCTCAAGTTGTGAAAGTATAGGGGCAGGAAGAAGATCACAGGGAGATCCTGATTTGATGCTGCCTAAATTTTTTTTAAAAGAAGTAATATCAAGAGGCGCCCATTTTTCCAATTTCATCGGAGGTACCACTGTAAAAATGGATTTAAAAGGGAAGCCAACTGAATCGGCACCAAAGGCCCAGTTTTATCCAGTGTCTGATATATTTGCTCCACTTTACTGATAAAAAAATTGGCAAGAGTGTTACATTGAAATTAATTTAAAATAGGAGAAGTGGGCTGCGTATCCGAGCCAGCCAATTTTTTCACCATTGCAAACAAAGTGCGAGAGCAATTTTGTGCATTGGAAATAGAAGAGGAGACATATTCCGCTCGAGCCAGTTTACATAGAACATGATATTTTTTAGAGCAGTTTTATATATGATTTTAGAATCAGGGGAGTATTCTCTCCTCCAAGATCTTTCCAGTGCTTTACATTTACTTTTTTCGATTTTTAATTGTTCAGTAAACCAGGGAGCAGGGGACGATGATTAGACAGTTTTTTGGCAGAAAGTGGAAGGCAGTAATTAACTGCATTAGAAATCCAACTGTAGATCGTATCCAGAGACGATAGTGATAATGAATCAATATTTGGGATATTGTTGGACAGAATTTGATTAAAAATTTCCAAATCCAGTTTTCCCCAATTTCTAAATTGCGATTGTACTTCAGTTGCAGGTATGAACAAGTTAGATGGAACTGTACATTGAAACTTAATCGCAAAGTGATCTGACCAGCATAATGGAAGAGCGGAAAAGCTTTGAATATAAGATAGATTAGAAAAATAGGATCCAATAAGTGTCCAGCCGTATGCGTCGGGCCACTGTTGCAAAGTGATAAATTCATTGCAGAGAGGTCCGAAATTAATGTGTTGCTGATAGTACACTCCATATTATCAAGATGGAGATTTAAATCACCCAAGATGGTAAAATTAGCCATTTTGAGTAAGAGTGGGGCAATCAAGTCTGGCAATGACGATGCCCAGGAGCCAGCAGGTCCTGGGGGCCGATAAATCAGTATACCAGAGAGAGTAAATTGCGAAGTCAAAGTAAGTTTGAATAAAGCTGCTTCACAACCAACAAAAGGCAGGTCTTCAAACTTGCAAGAGTAACATTTTTAAATATTAATGCAATGCCTCCTCCTACTTTTAAATTTCTATCTTTTCTAACTATGGCATAATTGGCAGGTAAGGCCATAGCCACATCTGGTCCTGAACTAGCGTGTAACCATGTTTCCGTTAAAAAAATTGCATCAGGCTCTTCATTACTCAACAGATTAAAAATATCCTCCTTATGTTTAGGGAGGGATCGACAATTAATATTCCAAAAATTAAAAGATTTGTTAGAAGAGAGACAATGATTTTGAAGGAGTGGAGCGTTAACTGTAATTGTGCTATTGGATTCATTTAAGAAGTTAGTACAAAAAGTAAAATTACAACACGGACAAATAATCGTGTCTTTTAAAGGACAAAGAACGCTACAATCTAAGTGGTGTTTACCTTTAAGATTCATCAGTTGTTCAGAGGAATATAAAATTCTCTGTCCTGAAGATGCTACACTCTGAGCATAGTTTATGGCCCCTGGTCCCGTTCGGTCTCGGACGGGCGCAGACGGGCTTGCCTTTGGCGCGCCCGCTGCGCGCGTCCACTGCGCGTCCGGACCATGGCCTTTAAATCAAGCAGTGGGCGTGCGGCGTGCAACGAGTGGAGCGCTGACCGCAATGAGCGCGTAGGTAGCAGGAAATGGCCGCCTGGGACCAAACGAGTCTCGATAGGAGTTTTACAGTTTAAAAGGAGTATAACACACTCCACAAATCAGAGCAAGTGACAGGGTAAAAAAGATTAAAAATTAGCAGCAGACAGTAAACGTAGTATCCCCAAGCAAATTCAATTCTGAACCAGATTCCCCACCACATGTAACAGTGTTAGAGAACCTCACCGGCACTGCGCGTCCGACACAAGCCCCTTAAATCAGGCAGTGGGCGTGCGGCGTGCAACGAGTGGAGCGCTGACCGCAATGAGCGCGTAGGTAGCAGGAAATGGCCGCCTGGGACCAAACGAGTCTCGATAGGAGTTTTACAGTTTAAAAGGAGTATAACACACTCCACAAATCAGAGCAAGTGACAGGGTAAAAAAAGATTAAAAATTAGCAGCAGACAGTAAACGTAGTATCCCCAAGCAAATTCAATTCTGAACCAGATTCCCCACCACATGTAACAGTGTTAGAGAACCTCACCGGCACTGCGCGTCCGACACAAGCCCCTTAAATCAGGCAGTGGGCGTGCGGCGTGCAACGAGTGGAGCGCTGACCGCAATGAGCGCGTAGGTAGCAGGAAATGGCCGCCTGGGACCAAACGAGTCTCGATAGGAGTTTTACAGTTTAAAAGGAGTATAACACACTCCACAAATCAGAGCAAGTGACAGGGTAAAAAAGATTAAAAATTAGCAGCAGACAGTAAACGTAGTATCCCCAAGCAAATTCAATTCTGAACCAGATTCCCCCACCACATGTAACAGTGTTAGAGAACCTCACCGGCACTGCGCGTCCGACACAAGCCCCTTAAATCAGGCAGTGGGCGTGCGGCGTGCAACGAGTGGAGCGCTGACCGCAATGAGCGCGTAGGTAGCAGGAAATGGCCGCCTGGGACCAAACGAGTCTCGAAAGGAGTTTTACAGCTTAAAAGGAGTATAACACACTCCACAAATCAGAGCAAGTGACAGGGTAAAAAAAGATTAAAAATTAGCAGCAGACAGTAAACGTAGTATCCCCAAGCAAATTCAATTCTGAACCAGATTCCCCCACCACATGTAACAGTGTTAGAGAACCTCACCCTGTGCCTCATGGGAACAGTCCAGCCCGAACTGCCAAGCCATGTCTTCCTTGGACCGGAAACAAGCATCCTGGGACCGGTTTCTGGCTTACAGCTGTCATCAGACAGGCTATCTTGAATCCAGTGGCAAAGTGAGCAAGGGACCTACGTCTGGGCATACCCTGCCAACTTAGGGCGAACATAGCAAAACCAAAGGGGATGATGGACGGAGTGTTGAACATTGCAAGCACTCAGCCCCAGTCAACTGATCTGGGTTTAATCCATCATCGTTCTTTAGCTCACTCCGCCACCCCAGTTCAGACATGGCCATATGCAAATCAGTCTGACCCTGTGCCTCATGGGAACAGTCCATCCCGGCCTGCCAAGCCATGTCTTCCCTGGACCGGAAACAAGCATCCTGGGACCGGTTTCTGGCTTACAGCCGTCATCAGCCAGGCTATCTTGAATCCAGTGGCAAAGTGAGCAAGGGACCCACGTCTGGGCATACCCTGCCAACTTAAGGCGAACATAGCAAAACCAAAGGGGATGATGGACGGAGTGTTGAACATTGCAAGCACTCACCCCCAGTCAACTGATCTGGGTTTAATCCATCATCATTCTTAGCTCACTCCGCCACCCCAGTTCAGACATGGCCATATGCAAATCAGTCTGACCCTGTGCCTCATGGGAACAGTCCAGCCCGAACTGCCGAGCCATGTCTTCCCTGGACCGGAAACAAGCATCCTGGGACCAGTTTCTGGCTTACAGCCGTCATCAGCCAGGCTATCTTGAATCCAGTGGCAAAGTGAGCAAGGGACCCACGTCTGGGCATACCCTGCCAACTTAGGGCGAACATAGCAAAACCAAAGGGGATGATGGACGGAGTGTTGAACATTGCAAGCACTCACCCCCAGTCAACTGATCTGGGTTTAATCCATCATCATTCTTTAGCTCACTCCGCCACCCCAGTTCAGACATGGCCATATGCAAATCAGTCTGACCCTGTGCCTCATGAGAACAGTCCAGCCCGAACTGCCAAGCCATGTCTTCCTTGGACCGGAAACAAGCATCCTGGGACCGGTTTCTGGCTTACAGCTGTCATCAGCCAGGCTATCTTGAATCCAGTGGCAAAGTGAGCAAGGGACCTACGTCTGGGCATACCCTGCCAACTTAGGGCGAACATAGCAAAACCAAAGGGGATGATGGACGGAGTGTTGAACATTGCAAGCACTCACCCCCAGTCAACTGATCTGGGTTTAATCCATCATCATTCTTTAGCTCACTCCGCCACCCCAGTTCAGACATGGCCATATGCATATCTGTCTGACCCTGTGCCTCATGGGAACAGTCCAGCCCGAACTGCCAAGCCATGTCTTCCCTGGACCTGAAACAAGCATCCTGGGACCGGTTTCTGGCTTACAGCCGTCATCAGCCAGGCTATCTTGAATCCAGTGGCAAAGTGAGCAAGGGACCCACGTCTGGGCATACCCTGCCAACTTAGGGCGAACATAGCAAAACCAAAGGGGATGATGGACGGAGTGTTGAACATTGCAAGCACTCACCCCCAGTCAACTGATCTGGGTTTAATCCATCATCATTCTTTAGCTCACTCCGCCACCCCAGTTCAGACATGGCCATATGCAAATCAGTCTGACCCTGTGCCTCATGGGAACAGTCCAGCCCGAACTGCCAAGCCAAGTCTTCCCTGGACCGGAAACAAGCATCCTGGGACCGGTTTCTGGCTTACAGCCATCATCAGCCAGGCTATCTTGAATCCAGTGGCAAAGTGAGCAAGGGACCCACGTCTGGGCATACCCTGCCAACTTAGGGCGAACATAGCAAAACCAAAGGGGATGATGGACGGAGTGTTGAACATTGCAAGCACTCAGCCCCAGTCAACTGATCTGGGTTTAATCCATCATCGTTCTTTAGCTCACTCCGCCACCCCAGTTCAGACATGGCCATATGCAAATCAGTCTGACCCTGTGCCTCATGGGAACAGTCCAGCCCGAACTGCCAAGCCATGTCTTCCCTGGACCGGAAACAAGCATCCTGGGACCGGTTTCTGGCTTACAGCCGTCATCAGCCAGGCTATCTTGAATCCAGTGGCAAAGTGAGCAAGGGACCCACGTCTGGGCATACCCTGCCAACTTAGGGCGAACATAGCAAAACCAAAGGGGATGATGGACGGAATGTTGAACATTGCAAGCACTCACCCCCAGTCAACTGATCTGGGTTTAATCCATCATAATTCTTTAGCTCACTCCGCCACCCCAGTTCAGACATGGCCATATGCAAATCAGTCTGACCCTGTGCCTCATGGGAACAGTGCAGCCCAAACTGCCAAGCCATGTCTTCCCTGGACCGGAAACAAGCATCCTGGGACCGGTTTCTGGCTTACAGCCGTCATCAGCCAGGCTATCTTGAATCCAGGGGCAAAGTGAGCAAGGGACCCACGTCTGGGCATACCCTGCCAACTTAAGGCGAACATAGCAAAACCAAAGGGGATGATGGACGGAGTGTTGAACATTGCAAGCACTCACCCCCAGTCAACTGATCTGGGTTTAATCCATCATCATTCTTTAGCTCACTCCGCCACCCCAGTTCAGACATGGCCATATGCAAATCAGTCTGACCCTGTGCCTCATGGGAGCAGTCCAGCCCAAACTGCCAAGCCATGTCTTCCCTGGACCGGAAACAAGCATCCTGGGACCGGTTTCTGGCTTACAGCCGTCATCAGCCAGGCTATCTTGAATCCAGTGGCAAAGTGAGCAAGGGACCCACGTCTGGGCATACCCTGCCAACTTAGGGCGAACATAGCAAAACCAAAGGGGATGATGGACGGAGTGTTGAACATTGCAAGCACTCACCCCCAGTCAACTGATCTGGGTTTAATCCATCATCATTCTTTAGCTCACTCCGCCACCCCAGTTCAGACATGGCCATATGCAAATCAGTCTGACCCTGTGCCTCATGGGAACAGTCCAGCCCCAACTGCCAAGCCATGTCTCCCCTGGACCGGAAACAAGCATCCTGGGACCGGTTTCTGGCTTACAGCCGTCATCAGCCAGGCTATCTTGAATCCAGTGGCAAAGTGAGCAAAGGACCCATGTCTGGGCCGGAGCGGGTGGCAGGTAAGAAAGTTCCAAAATGTGCAAAATGCAATACAGGCTAAAATTATCTAAAACCCACAGTTTTTTAAAATAGAACGCTTTTTCCCCAAGAAATTCCCCACAGTCGGTAGCCGCGAAGCAGTCCTACCGTGAATCGCTGCGCGTCCGCTGTCCCATCCGCTTTAAATGGGAAGCGCGCGTTACAAAAGCTCCGCCCACTATGGCGTCAGAGAGCAGCTGAGCTGCGTGTTGCTGCCAACCCCGCCCTCCACACAATCGGCAGACAGCCGCGGTGGACCGGAGCGGGTGGCAGGTAAAAAAGTTCAAAAATGTGCAAAATGCAATGCAGGCTAAAATTATCTAAAACCCACAGTTTTTAAAATAGGTCGCTTTTTCCCCAAGAAATTCCCCACAGTCTGTAGCCGCGAAGCAGTCCTACCGTGAATATCCATGTATTCGCCACGGCCAAGAACCTTCAATTCCCCTAAAAGTTGCCATTGGTCTCCATTAAATTTGATAATAATAACATGTTGGACTTGGCCCTTTTTGGCAGGTTCACCCCTAAACTTTTTGCCTTGTCTGTAACCTGGTGTTGGTGATTTTAGGCCTCTGAGCACTTTCGCACTGTGGTCCAGTGGAAAGTGCGTGCGCTCAGTTGGGAGGAGAGTGTGTCGCTGATACGCCGCTGGCGTGTGCTCTGTCTAGCCTGGGACATACTGAGACTCCCCCTGTGATCATGGAACTGAAGGGTACCGGACTCTGGAAGGGGGTGCAGAGGGAGGGAGTCCTCGCCTCTGACCCCGGTGCAGCCGGTGAATATAGATCCCAGGTGGTAGACCAGTTGATGGAGAGAGGTCCTGAACTGGTGGGAGAGTTGTGTTCTGGTGGGTGCTTCCCCTGGGAGGGTGGTATGAGAGGAGCAGTGTGGTCAAGTCTGGTATGTATGAATTTGTGAGAATAAATGCTGCGCAATGGTGTGCGCAGATTTATTGTGACTGGTGTACAAATGCCACTTTTGGAAGTTGGCATTTATGGGTGCTCTGTGTCTGCCTGCCTGATGTGAATTGCATGTCTGGCTTGTGAGTGACAGGGGCTGGGAGGTGTGTGTGGCTCCAGGAGGGGCAGGGTGAGTCAGCGCAGGGCTGAATAGGGAGATCTGCATGTAGATGGGAGGGAGGAGTTGCACCTGGGACCTGAATAGGACTGTGCCTTCCCTCCACAATGCTGGCTCCACCCCCTGTGGTGCGTCTGAGCACCTAGCCCCCACCTGACAATGGAGAGAGGAGCTGAGCACAACAAAGTGCTCCAAAGCTCCCCCAAACCAGTTGCGTCTGGTTTTTCCCCAGCCCTGTGCTGTGACACAAAGGGATTTAGGGTATAAAGATAGGGGCTGTGACCCCAGAAAGATGTTCAGTGTTTGGTGCTGTTCCTGCGGGGCGTGCTGCTGCTGGGGCCCAGGGGGGGGCTGCCATGAGGGCTTGCCTCCCTGGGCCCTGCATTGCCTGAAAGGACTTTTTGGGACCTTTTTTTACTTCTTGCAGCCTCCAGGACCTTTGGCTGCATCTAGCGCCTGGTGAGCGCTTCATTTTCATTTTGATTTGCCCAGCTGAGAAGAGAGCGTGGGCTTTGCAGCCCTGCGCTGCATAAGGAGAGAGGAGGGAATCCCCAGCGTAGGGATCCCCCCGTAATGCTGACTTCGCGGGTGCCCAACCCGCATTTTGCTTTTACTTAAGCAGGTGCCCTCCCTGCGTCTTCACGTGCATTCTGGTCGGTGCGCGGGTGCCCACCCCGCGACTTTACCTTATTGGATGCGCAGGTGCCCACCCCGCGACTTTGCTTCAATGAAGGAGCGGGTGCCCACCCCGCCTTGCCGCTGAGAAATCACCGCCACGGCCGCTCGATATTCCCGACCCGGAAGCCAGGCAGAGTCCGCCTGACTCCGGGCGGGCCCAACGCCGGAAGCAGTTGACCGGCCAATGGTCGCGCGGCCCACCGAGGAAGAAGGCTGCCTGTCGAAGCGGGGCTCCCGTGTTATGGAGGAGAGCCCCGCGTGTAGCCTGATACGTTGGGAGCCTCGCAGGCTCCATGCCAAAGTCCCGGTCCCAAGAGAGGGACCGGGCGAAGAGCCAAGTTGCCGGGGTGTGGGGCTCTCAGGCGCTGGAGAGAGCCCCGCGTGCTGCCAATGCGCCCGAGAGCCAAGGAGAGGGTCCCCAAGTGAGGAGGACCCCCGGCGCGGGAAGAGGAGCGGCACCAGAGAGCCCGGTGAGTAAGGGCTTCACTGTTGTTGGGCTGCTTTGTTTGTAGAGCCCGTGGGGCTCCAACGATGGGGGCAAAGTTATTCAAAATCCCCGTGGGGGCCCCGAGAGCACAGTAGTGCCGGGCCTCTTTTGCCATGATCACAGTTGCCCCGCTTGACAGTGGGCAACTGCACCGTTGGGGGCATTTCGAGGCACATTGTCGGTGCCTGAGTGGTCCCGCAAGAGAGCGGGCCACTCCAACAAGGGGGGCTTAGAGGGCAGCTACACCGATGGGCTAATTTGATTGAAGGGGCCCCAGTGGGGTCCCTAGGCACAGTGGTGCCAGTTCTTTATTGGCTTTACAGCGGAGGTGGCTATATTATTTTAGCAGTCCCTGAGAGGGACAGAAGCGGCACAGTGGTGCCAGGCTTCCTTTGGAGATTCACAGCTGCCCAGCAAGTAGTGGGCAGCTGCCATGTTTAGGCTGTTAGTTCTTGGGGCCATTTTGTTAGGGAGACAGGAGTGAGATGCACTCCTTGGCCCCAGTACTTTTACAGCTGCCCAGCAAGTAGTGGGCAGCTGCAACGTTTAGGTTTGCGCAGAGTGCGTACCCTTGACTTTCCGCTGCCTTGGCAGCGCGCCCTGACATTGGGACATTGGGCATTTGAGCCCCTGTGGAAGGCCAGTTGGCCTGGGGGCAGGTTGGGGACATGGGTAGAGCGCCAGGCTCTACAAGATGGCGTAATGTATTTATGCCTACTCTGAATGTTGCCAAGAATGATTTAGGCCCATTGCGTAATGTGTTTATGCTAATGAGGTTTGGGCCTAATGTGGTTATGCCTAATGTCATGTTATGATGTCTTGAGGTAGTGCCTATTTGCGTAATGTGTTTATGCTAATGAGGTTATTGCATAATGTGTTTATGCAGGTGAGGCCCATTGCGTAATGTGTTTATGCTAATGAGGTTTGGGCCTAATGTGGGTTTATGTCTAATGCTAATAGGATAATGCTTAGGTCATTATGGTACCAGTAGTTACTGGTTGTGTTTTTTATATTTGCATTTACTTACCTGTTCTGATGGTTCTGACCGTGGCCCGATTGGCCTGGTCCTGTATATAATTCCCCTGTGAATATTGCCCGTGCCAGTTGGCACAGTGTAAATATGTGTTTACGTTTCTAATATGTTTTATGATAATACAAAGGCTATTTTTTATATAACCTTGTGTGGAGTTCCTTTTGTGGTGTGCCTAGTGTGTTGCTACTGTGTGTGTGTGTTGCGCAAATGCTTTACACATTGCCTCCGGGATAGGCCTGACTGCTCGTGCCAAGCTACCAAGGGGGTGAGCAGGGGTTATCTTGGGTGTGTAACTCCCTTGCCCTGACTAGAGTGGTGGTTTCTGCCTGGCTTTGGCGCAAGCCTTAGCCAA
The DNA here is from genome assembly GCA_963921515.1 of Calotriton arnoldi. Classification (NCBI taxonomy): domain Eukaryota; kingdom Metazoa; phylum Chordata; class Amphibia; order Caudata; family Salamandridae; genus Calotriton; species Calotriton arnoldi. Next base: position 1,151,976 of record CAWUFW010004424.1, read on the forward strand.
CCAGAAATCCCATTTCTAACATAACACAATTGACCTTCCATTAAATTAGATCATAATAACACAATTTATGTACAATGCTTACATGCAATGGTATAAAACACTATTTACAACAAGCTTTGACAAAGCAAGCAGTTTTTAAAAAAAATTAGATATAATCGAAGTGCTTCTTCTTGGTGTGCCCAGTTTGAGCATGTTGATAGGTGAGTATGTGACTGTGAACATGGGCCAATTATTTGAACCAGCATTGGTAATGCCTATAGATCTGGCATATGAATGAAAGTGTCTTTTGTGTCACTGAAGGGTGTAGACACTCAGTAAGTTATCTTACAACACTCTGTCATCCTTGCACTCATGTATCCATTCATCAATCAACGGACTCATTCCATTCACCCTCTGACACCCGAAATAAAACACACACAAACTCAACAACATATGCAAGGACTTTGCAGTAACAAACTTAAACAAAACAGCTGGTGTCTGGCTTGCAAAGGTATTGTAAATAGTATCTCGCTGTGTTAAAGTTCA